>CM050165.1:47810965-48440965 GCA_027410445.1 Discoglossus pictus
AAAAGTGTTAGTTTAAGTTTTTTCTAAATCAATATTGTAATCATTTAGTGCACAATCACACACATTTAACACTCAATTTAACTCATTTGAAATTGCATACAACACAATGCAAAAAAAAAAAAAAGCAGCTGCTGAGAAATTGTTTCATATGCATTAAAGTATGTTAATTTTCCAAAATCAAACTGACTTGTGCTGTGAATTTTAACACCGCTGAAAGCATGTACTTTCTCCCTATCTGGAACACAAATTTTGCATGTCTGAAGAGCAGTGATTCATCTTAAGAAAACCCATCTTGTGTTAAATGGAATGGAAACCGGACTAAGTGGTCAGATGACAAGTACATTCATATTCAAGATGTATTATAAATGCATGTACAGTAATTTACGTCTCTCTGCTACCACAAAAGACTCTTGATAAGCAGGTAATTTGCTAAATGGACTCCTTTATACAAGTATTCGAAGGGCGTTACAAGAAAAATCTACAGAGGCATTAATGTGACGTAAAGGTCAAGCATTGTGACATACCTTTCAAATAATCCCGCCTAACTTGCGTTATGATGAGGAGGCTGTTGGCAGCATCGTTCAGTGTGAAGCCCTTGATGTGGGTCTCGGCGCTAAAGGAAGCAGACATTTAGAAAGGAATTACTGACATGCTTCTGATACGATAATAAATGGTTGAGACTCCAAGGTGAAATTACAAAAACTACTGTTCGTATGTTAAAAATATTGCTGCAAAATATCGACCTGGAGACAGCTTTTGTGTTATCCTGTCAATGGTTATAGAATGATAATCTTTTTTTAATTCTTTTTTTTTTTTTGCATTCTGACAGATGACAAAGTTAGAAAGGAGCAACAAAAGAAATAAAAGTAAAAAGATTTTTTTTTTATTTTTTTTTTATTTTAAACAATCGGTTCAGATTCTTGAATGCTGACATTAGATAACGAAAATAACTGCATGCACTACGCAGTTCTATTGTATAGCAGAAATAAAAAGGATACTTTTTCCTCATTTCCTATATTCAACATAATTATAAAATAAAAAAAAAACATTCGTTTAAAGTAATAGAATGAAAAAATTGAAACATTTATTTTCAGGACTGCATATTTTTGCTATAAACGGAGAACTAAAACCATATTATTTGCTGGATTCATTTTCACATTTCTGTCACCACCGTGAATACTTTTCAAAACTGAGAAATATTCTCTGTGCAATGACTTGTGTCATGTTAAATGAAATGTCTCTATCAAAATTTATTTTTTCACCCCAGAAACGTCCAACAAATGCAAATAAGTACCACACTACATTTTTTTTTTAAACGCTTCAACTATTAGAAAGCCACACACAAGCTTTCAAATCAAAAAAGGACTAACCAGAAATTGCATTGGTTTTACAGCAGCTGCCAAATGCACCCATCACTAATGAAATCCAGGAATAACTTTACAAAAGATCATTTTCTAGATTAAAAACAATCTCCTCTGGCAGCGAGAGTCAGGAGAGATGAAGAGGTCACTGTCATTTAGTATATCAACAATCAAGATAAACCTCTCTGATCGTCTTGAGGCTAACAACTGAGCAGCCTACCTACTCAAAACTTGTGCTCTGAGCAGATTGGGAAGTAAGCAGGGTCATTGCTAAAATTATTCTCGGCAATCCTAGAAAATCCTTGGTGGAGTACACAATATGACTATCCTCTCAGTCACTTTCAGCCTCTGGGGGGTCAGAAATCGTAACTGGACTCTGGATTTTCTTACTCCACCAAGCAATCCTCTTAATCCCTGCCTAAGCACTCATATTGCTCAGTTCCGCTCCTTCTTTTGTCCCATCTGTCAAAGCCCTTAAATCAACGTTTCACGCATGAGACTGTAAATTACATATAACACTGGATTTACTTTCCCTCAATCTTTCAATCTTCAGTGTGATTAAATAGATGTTAGCCACTATTATGGACATAATCTTTCATTCCAATACTGCTGCAACTCTAATTTTAATGTCTTAAACAATGTCTGTGGAGAATAAAACCCAAATTCATTAGCACTGCAAGAATTCTGTAGTGGATATTTTCAGGTTAAGAGACTGATCAAACTCCCCCAAATTCCGATATTATATACAAAACTATTTCTAAGCATCAATATTTATTCAAATTTAGCATTAAAACATGTTTACTGATATTATTTAAACTTTTTCATATTTTAATTGCTAGAATGTATATTGCTGGATTGAAAAGATATCCCTGACCTTGACTGCTTCTTTATTTTTCAAATTTAAAGGCACGACTGGGAACTGCTGTTTTATATGCTGGCACTTAAGACACAGATAATAAATGCTGATAATAGAAACTATAATATAGAGGCAAATTGAGTGTTTCAACATAACAGCAACATTTTATGAAATTAAGCATTTTTTATTAATGTTATATTTGGCGTATGGAAAATATAGGACTGCATAACATATGTTTTAAATCTAACTTCATGCTATAGTTAACAGCTGGGAATTTTCTTTTTATTGTTTTTACAAATGTAATGTTGCAGTTTATATATCGTATGCACCTGTAGAGAAAATAGTGTATAGACCGTACAACCACCTATATTAATTATCACTACTGTCCAACAAAGTATTATTCTTACCTAAACATATAATTAAAATTACGGGTAGTTAAAACAAACGGTATGTGATGCTAATCCAAGGAGACAGAGGAGTGAAATAAGTAGAAGATACAGCGTACCACTGTAGAAAAGGTTTAATTTCTGGGATGCATGAGATAAAAATCCCAGTGTACTTGGAGAGATAAAGTAACAATTTCTTATTGTAGTTTTTGGTCAACAAATTAAAAAAATAACATAGCTGAAATTTATCGGGTCTCAAGACTTTTCCTATTCACAAGAGCCTTAAAAAACAAACTTTAAATTGTTTTACAAATTAAAAAGGGAAGGTTTCCAGATTTCACTAGGAATATAATTTATCTATTTCGCTCTTTACCTCGGTGTACTTTATTTTATTCAGAATTGCTTAAAATCTTATAAAAAAAATTCCTAACTGGTTTTTACCTCTGCAGCTCATGAACACAGTGCAATTCTAGGTACAGAGCAAAACAATCAGTGCAACCTGCTGAGAGGTGTCACCGACAGGCTAAATTGAAACACTGCACTTAAGGGTGTATTTATCAGCTGTCTGAGCTATAGGGCAGAGCCAAAAAAGGATAAAATGTATGATTTTAGGCAGAAAAAACAGTGCATTTAAGCATTTCTTAATAAAAAACATAGCAGTAAAAAGACACACAAGTATATTATATTCCTAGTGATATGCCTATTAGCCCACTACTGATAGGGAGGAGAAGTTTATCTGAAGAGAAGTGAGACTGAAGGTTACTCTTATCAAAAGTATTTTCATCTTCTCACAGACTTTTCACCCTTTTGTATTTTATCACCAGAATTCACCTTGTACAGTCCAGTCACAGTGGCCGCCAACTAAACGGTTTGTTATTCTTTCATCCTGAGATACTCACCATTGTTTGTGGAGCTCTAATATGCAAATGCTAGGCTAATGATTTGTGTGTTGACTTGTGATAGAGTGCTTATTTTTTCAGAGGTGGCAAAAACAAACCCTCTTCCCCAGTGTTATGTGGTTAGACACTATCCTCCATACTTATAAACACATATTCCCATAATGGAGCTGCACAAACAATGCAGAATATAAACATGAATAATTTATTGCAAAAAAAATAAATAGCAAGTACAATGTACAAACAGTTATTAATGCAGTTTAAAAAGAACCCAACTTTAAACTAAAATATGTTGTGCAATTAATGATATTACGAGCCAAATGATTGCTTATATTTAAATCCTTTACCTGCAGTAGTTACTAGGAATACAAAGTTCATAAATTATTATTATTCTTTATTTGTAACGTGACAACATATTCCATAAATACCTTGCCCTACTGAACGTTAGCCTTAACCAGACCATTAGCATGCAAAAAAATCCCAAAATAAATAAAATATAATTTAGAGATGTTTTATCAGAATATTATTTTATATCTTCATTGTTGTTGCTACTTGAAAATGATAAAGAAATAAAATATAATATACAGTGAATATATTCTAAATGCCTAGTTGAAAATGACCAGGATTAGAAACAGAATTCTTACACACTAAACATGTTCATTAATAATATCAAAAAGGTTTGCAGAAGTGAAGATTATGAACTTACGATATTTTGACGTTATTGGCCTCTCTAAGTAAACCTTCAGCAAGCAGTACCTTGATCAGACTTGAATAAGCAGCAGAGCTCATTGCTGTTTTACTCTTTTCAGCATCAAGAAACACATCATATGCCTCTAAAACAAAAAAATACAAGTAAAATAAGTGTAAATAGCAGAGAAAAAGGTTCACACTACAAACAAAAGCATCTTTCCAAGTTTGCATTTATTGCAATGTACAAAGCTACCTGCATCGTAAATTGTTTCTGAAGTTCTTAGAAACCAGCTTTCCAATTTCAAACATAACGAGCAAACATGAGATAATCATTAAATTGGAAGTACTATATAGCTTTTACTTTATTGTAATTACACCCTGTTCGATGGCTTTGTATTTAACACACACAAATTCTGAAGTTGATCTCATTTCTTTAATCTGGTTGAGAATTTCTAAATTACCTTTGGACTATTTGCTTAATATAATTACTGTATCAGGGTGGTCTTGTTACAGCAACATCTATCTACAACAATTGGAACATATTTAACAAGTAAAACAAGTTTAACGAGGCTCTGCAAAAGCAGTTAAAATTATGAAAACAAAATTGAAGCTCTTTTTTAAGTATGTCGCAGTATTCACTTTTACATCACCTTGAGAATTAGCAGGAGTCTGCTGCACTTCACCGTTTATTGAGCTTATGGATACAAGCTCTTGTCATGAATGGACTATACAATTACAAGCTCCCTCTAAATGCTTATATTAAAATATCTCATTGAAATGAAATTCACATTTATTCTCCTTTGAGATTAGAATTAGAACAATATATATATATTTTTACTGCAGGAAGGAGTTTAAATTCCCATTTGCAGGTTGCTTGTAGATTTTGGTCCTTGAAGAACCTGCTAAGTCCAGGAAGTTCCTCACAGCTATTACAACAGTTAAAAGGTTTGCTATTGTATATAAACTGTTGTAAAATGCGGAAATATGTATCAATTTCAAAAATTGATATTCAGCACTCTGTTTGATGAGCAGTCATCTCTGAATTTATCTCATTACATTTAAAATGTTTTAGAAATGTAGAATAAATCCTGGCTATTTTTGTACTACAAAAAAATTACTTTGTTTTCAGGCAGGCTACCAGAAATGTGTATTATTAATTTGAACTGGGAAATGATTATGAAACCATTATTTGAAGAACACATTACATCGAATCATTCTTTACACATAAATCATGTATTTTTTTTTTTATAAATTGGTTTCCTAATCCCCAGAGCTGCCTACATAGGCACTTGGTACTAACCAATAGAAGCACTGCATTTAAGTAGATTTAACCCTATGCTAACCTTCAAGCCAACAGCAGCGCAGTGTGGAGATCCAGAGCAGCACTGCCTGAAGCTGCTTGCTTGTGATGGGAATAAAAGACTTCACATTGCATGATACTTTGCTGCAGAGACTTATCCCCAGCCATTGTAGCTGCCTCTGATTGGCCAAACATAATTATGAATTTAATGCTAATTTAGCTAGGGTTTTCATGGGCATTCTCTCTCAAAATCAAGTGCCAGAAAACGGAGGAAATTTGCAAAAAAAATGTTTGCATAAACTACTGGTTATTCTCGATCAGATGTATGTATCATTCATGAAACTTCTAGATACCTAGAGGGCTGCCGCAGGGCCAGCGAGAGGGCTGCCGCAGGGCCAGCGAGAGGGCTGCCGCAGGGCCAGCGAGAGGGCTGCCGCAGGGCCAGCGAGAGGGCTGCCGCAGGGCCAGCGAGAGGGCTGCCGCAGGGCCAGCGAGAGGGCTGCCGCAGGGCCAGCGAGAGGGCTGCCGCAGGGCCAGCGAGAGGGCTGCCGCAGGGCCAGCGAGAGGGCTGCCGCAGGGCCAGCGAGAGGGCTGCCGCAGGGCCAGCGAGAGGGCTGCCGCAGGGCCAGCGAGAGGGCTGCCGCAGGGCCAGCGAGAGGGCTGCCGCAGGGCCAGCGAGAGGGCTGCCGCAGGGCCAGCGAGAGGGCTGCCGCAGGGCCAGCGAGAGGGCTGCCGCAGGGCCAGCGAGAGGGCTGCCGCAGGGCCAGCGAGAGGGCTGCCGCAGGGCCAGCGAGAGGGCTGCCGCAGGGCCAGCGAGAGGGCTGCCGCAGGGCCAGCGAGAGGGCTGCCGCAGGGCCAGCGAGAGGGCTGCCGCAGGGCCAGCGAGAGGGCTGCCGCAGGGCCAGCGAGAGGGCTGCCGCAGAGTTAACTTTAAAGCAGTCCACAGCTTTGAAGGACACACTTAGAGGGATGGGTGTGGTTCCAATTCAAGACTGCTAAAGGAGCAGTCAAGATAACGTCTCTGAAGGAGAGAGCCTAAAAGGGTAAGTCTGAAGAGCTGCAAGAGGTTGACCCAGCGGTGGATACCAAACTTGGACAATGATCCATAAAA
Organism: Discoglossus pictus; assembly: GCA_027410445.1. NCBI lineage: Eukaryota > Metazoa > Chordata > Amphibia > Anura > Alytidae > Discoglossus > Discoglossus pictus. The sequence goes on from CM050165.1 coordinate 47,817,566, forward strand.
GACAAAAGTGAGGAAGCTGTCAAGCAAAGACCACAGACCGGGAGCCCTGGACTTCAAAAAGGCCAGTACTCTAAATATACAGTTCATTGGACTGTTTACGGTTTTTGGCTCCCATGCTTAGTTGGGAGTGGATATGTATAGTTAGGAAACTGCCCAGAAGTTATAGGTAGTGCCCAGAAAGAGCTAGGCCTATGTATTTCATGTTTTGTTTATTTTCTTATGTTTTACGGCACTGGCGAAGTAACATTAAAAGTTTGGAAACCATTTAACGGTCTCCTGTGTTCCTCCATCAGAAGAGTCAGAAAACAGGGCATTGACCCAAAGGGAGACTGTTGCCTTGCCACAACCACTGCACAGATATTGGGTTTCTTGTAATCATCTGTACTCTTTTCTGTTTTTTTTTTTTTTTTTTTTTTTTGCAGTATTCGTGTTACTGCCTTGACAAAAAAATTTACATGCTTAGAGGTCTTTTTTTCAAAGTTGTTCATAGAACATGTTTTAATTTACACAAACTGATGCTTTATTGAAGAGCTTTAAAATCAGTATATTTTGAAAATACTTTTCCGTGCCCCCATAGTAGTTTATAATTCAGCATTTCTATAATACTTTTTTTAATTTTTGAGGGAGATAACCTATGTCTGGCAAAGTTGCAACACTTGGTTAACCGCATTTAAGTTAAAAACTGGGCACCTGCCCAGCTGGGCAATTTGGATTTGCCGGGATACAATGCAAGATGAAATTATTTTGCAAAGACAGATGTTTAAGCAGTAAATTGAGCTACGCTTGTTTGACTGATTAACAGTTTTATTTCACATATTCACAATAACTGTCAGTGTATGAAAAGATGTTTGAAAAAATGGTAGCCACACTTCTCACTCAATAACTCTTCTAAAACAAAATTGTGCAGCTGTAAACATTTCATTGAAACTATAATCCAAACTGAAGTGTGTGGAAGCATATTACGACAAAGATGATGGATGAGAAGATCTCAATCAACAATTTGAAGTTTCACTTTGAAAAAAGATTTTAAAGATGGACAATTAGGGTCCAAATTTTAACTAAAAATAGGAACAAGCTGTCAATTCACACTCGTACATTATACAGAAACCATCAAACACAGTTTCCATACAATGTCTTGGAAAATACACCCATGCATAGGATATGTAACCAATGGCTTTTTAGTTTTTCAAAACTATATTTTTATTTGGTATTCTTATTTCTTCCATAGTACCAGTGTGCAAACGGCAAACTTGGCATCGAAATTATTAGAAAGGCAGGGTGTATGAACATATTATGGGGTAGCTACAGAAATGCAAGATAAATTAGAACATTGCGATAAATCAGCCACCTGAATAAGGCTTACCTGCAGTAATTGTATATATAATGTATATTAATGGAATTTTAGGTCATGGTAGTGTATATTTACTATAATTATTTAGAATATTGGGAAAGTACATCACTCCCCTTCTGGATCACTACCTTGTCTTAATGAGGGGGTCTTGTGTGCCTTGAGCTGCTAAACCATGTAGGGTCAAGATGATCAGGTCATAGAGAGGTCAAACAAATCACGGGTCACTGGAGAAGGAACTGGCAACCCAGTCAAGTATTTTTGCCACAAAAACAAAATGGATATGCACAACCAGACACATTCTAGGATCATGGAGAGTCTGACACGACTGAATAACACTTACATCAACACCTTTACTTGTCTGACCCTTTCTTGAAGTGCACATTTTCCAAACTAATGTCTTACTTTCAAAAGGTCTCAAAAAAGATTTTACTTAATATTCTTACATGTTTTTTTCTTTAGTAGAAGGAGTGTGCACACTGCAAATCACGCACTCCTACATAGGTCTCAGAAAGAAAGACTAGGAACAAAACAAGGTGGCTGCAGAAATGTAAAAATCCGGCTGGGTTTTTACTTTTCAACATTATCATCATCTACAAATCACCAACACTACACAATTCTATATGGTAGATGGTAGTTACAACCATACAACATGGAAGGCTTTGAGCACTTTGCTCTTGTGAGCTCATGGTTGTGTTTATGTTCTAAAATAAAAAATTGGATAATGCCAACATTGACTTTTACCATCAAGCAATAACTAAACAGATCCTAGGATCGTCAGCTCAAAATAAAAATATTTGTAAGCTTTTACCACACCATGGTAGCGTATGTTTCTATACGGTTGGAGAACTACCAATAGTTCCCTAGATAGATGTCGGAGACCTAAATTCTTCTTTTATCAACTAAAAGTAAAAAATTATATCTTTAGTTTCTCTATAAAATCCAGTGTCGGCTAATAAAAGCAGTTATTCTTTCCTTAGATATAAACATAATACTGGTTTTATCTACATGATGATCTAAATTGTTTTCAAAGGCTGTTTTCTAGATCAATAATTACCTGTGAAGAGCAGCAAGACAAAAATCATAGAAAATTCAAGGAGGTATACACCGTGATGATGAACCTATTGTGACAACTGTACACATACGAAAGATTGGGGCATTATGTTTTAAAGCCTTTTGATAGCTGTATTTTAAATGTAATGCCACCCACGTGTAAACACTCAATGACATGATTTATTTTTGCCATGACAATCATTCATTGCTTCAGCTTCTTTTAAGAGATGTCTACTAGTAATCTGACAACTTGCCAACACAAAATGTCAGATTCCCATCACCCTCTCTGCCTCCCTCCTATGTCTTAATAACTCACATCTCCAGCCTTTATTGCATATATATAAGGCCTTTGTGCATCACACATCAGAATTATTCATTGGGAGCTAATAGGAAACGTTTTCTGCAGCTAAACAGAAAGCTCATGCAAATATTGTATTATACTTTTCAATGTTTTCCTGCTTTCATTATGGAACAATGCAAAAATAATTAGGCGACATGCCATCAAACTACAAAAAGACCATTTACAAATCAATAGTTCTCAAAGCAAAAAGGAGAGTTTGAAGTAAAAATCTTGAAAGGTTGATACTATTTGGGATATGCGATTTGTTATGTTTATATATAAAGTATGTTAAAATGTGCGTTTTAATTATTCACTTGTGTTTTTTATGCAAATACGCAATTCATTTGCTAGTCAAATTGCTTGTATTTTATTTGACTTTGTGAATAGAAACTTGAAATGGAAATGTATTATGAATGTGAAACTTCACATACAGTAGATGTTTTTATTTTTCTTAACAAAAGGGACAATATTAAATGGATAAACAGGCAATGTTCTGTGTTCTATTATTTCTGCCCTTAAAGGAGCACATTATTACAATTTTTCTATTCTATTTGCCTTTTAATAACTAAAAGTGATAAAATGCTTTTGGAAAATTAAAATAAAATAAATGATACACACACACTTATAATAGTTTAATAGTTGACATCTATATGCATTTTTCACTGTGGCGTTCCATTTCCTTTTCAGATCTGCTTCTATTCGCAACATTTCCCAGAGAGTATACACTAGTAAACTAAATAACTTTCCATTAGACCTCCTGAGAACAATCCTTCTGAAAACGCTTACATGTTAAGCTGAGTAAATAGAAAGGAAGTTTCTAAGTCTCTTCCCACCCATGGAAGTAGATAAGTGGAAACCAACATTGCAGCTGCCACAACAGCATAAATGCATATTAGGAGTAATACATTTAAGGCCGTGTCATTTTTTTTTACTTTCTGCATATGAAGAGTGGTTCTTCAAAACAGGATACAGGAATAACCCATTTAGTGCTGTATTTACTTCCCTGCATGCTGGAAAGCTATATGAAAACCGCGTTAAAAAAGGATTTGAATGCCAGCAACACTATTTTGGGAGCGATGTTGCGAATCCGCGATCAGCAGGGTAGCACAAACTGGGATATACCTGTACTTTAATATAGGACAGTGTTCCTTTAGTATTCACTAAATTATGTGCAGAGCATGTTTCACACAAACATAACTAATATAGTGGTCACTCAAGGGGAGATCGTGATGATCACACGAAAAACAAACATTAAAGGCACTTGGGTGTCTGTCAAAGCATTTTAATGAGGAAGTCTTGTGCGAGGTTCAAGAGCCTTTTCAAGAGCATTAAAACTGCCTATACATTTTATTAACCATAATTTGATGAAGTATGAAGTAGGTGAACTATGATAACAGGGATCAATCATGTTTGTCCAGCAGAAAGAAATAGGAAAGCCACAAATACAATTTTCCCACTAATCTGTATACTGTGAGCCACATTAAATACCCCTAACGTGTAAAACCGTAATGTAGCCCACAAGACTTATGGCTATTAAATTGGCCCCGTCAAGCAACCCGCCAATGATTTGCCGGGTAGGGGCGAGAAAACTCTATGGGATGTGAGAATTCGACTTGCGAGCCCGCAAATCCTTTGTTCTTTCAAGCCTGTAACCGTTACGTTCCAATCAATTTATGTCGTTCAAGCCCGTAACCCGCAAATGGAGACAAGAAGCCTAGGTGTGCTAGAGAGGACCAGCAAGGGACGTAAAGTCTAATCCGTAGCACTTTAAATGCACACACACACACACACACACTACTGTATTCCTAATAAAAGTAAAAGTGATGTTAGGTCTTGGAATTAATAGCACAACATTCTCAGGCTCGCAATATGAAATACTTTATTTTCACTTTTATTTCCGCGTGGTATCGATCCCGGCAATCAATGTGTTAATACATATACTGGAACTCTCATGCAATAGAATATCATATTTACGGCTTCATCAATATTGCATTATTTCTGGAGTGTGGGTCCGATCGTAACACTTAATTGAAATCCGTAAGACTTTGAAATCCCACCTCCATTTTTCAGTTACGTAATTCTGACGATCTCGGTTGCCATTGGCTCCATCTAAACCCGTAACTACGGGTTCGACTAATTGATCGTGTTCACGGCCGCACATTCAACGTCCAAAATTTTTTTTTACGCATTTGAGTCATGAGCCCGTAGCTCACGCCTTACTCTGTAACAGCTCTGTAAAATGTCAAGCCCGCAGCCGTTGCGGGTCTCTTGTTGCACATACAGGCTTGGAATTTAATGTGGCTCTGTGTCACAAAGAAAATGGTGCATCTCACAAATAGTATTTAGAACAAAAGGTTTAGTTTAGAGCAAATTCTTAATAAATTAAAAAATAAATAAAATAAATACCCAGCACCCAAATACAACTGTTTAACTTGATTCTTAAATTATGATGATGTGTGAGTCTTGAGATGTGAATGCTCCACCCATGCAAAATATGAATAATTGTTGTGGATAGTGCCAATTTGAATTTCCAATAGTTGTGGCCTAATATGCCTGGAGAGCACAATTCAGCTTCAGCCCACGCAGGAATAAGTAAAAGTTCATACACTGTGGCTGAAATTCCCACTTCCATTACATTGTGCGTTGGCTTTTCTAGTGAAGGACCCACAATTGTGCAGCTGGGTCACCATAGTATACTCATATTATACTCATCATAGTACAGATCTTCCAACGGGCATATAAATAACCTCAAGCAATCAAACTGTTCAGCTGTACAAGTGGTGATTCACAGCTTTTCCCAAAAGGTCCATATCCAGACTCAAATCTGTAATGTGACATGTCTAAAAGTAGACACAACCTCCCCTCCATAAAAGCTTTAGAGCTATTTCTGAGCAAAAAAGAGTTGAATTCTATAAAAGAAAATGTAAATCTGGGAATAATTTAAGCTATACAAATATCTTGTATGTTGCACTCTGAGAAACAATATACACATTTTAATAATTATGTCAAACATATTTTAAATCCATTAAACACACACTTGATTAAGAGATCATGCCCATTATTCTGTAGGTAGAATGTAAATATATCACTTTATGCCACATCTAATAAGCTTACCTTTAGCTTTACTCTTTTTACTGAGGGCCAGCACTTTCCTTTGGAATGAGGTTTCTATTGGAGAGGACGGCAGATGAACTTTGCTGTCTGCAGCATCGTTATACCAGGTCTTTTAAAATAAACAAAATAAAAATCAATGGTTAGAATAAACACATTACGAACAGAAGAGAAAAAGCAAAAAAAACACAGTATACCGATAAAAAATCCAATATACATACATACATATGTATATTTCTTTTAATTCTGAGCAGGAAATATATTTAACTTATTATAGACCTCCAAAAGTGAACACAAATGTATGAGTTTTTTTTTTTACAAGAGCTTAAGATAAAATTATAACATTCTTTATCCAGTTTTGATAGTTTTAGTTGCAAGTTTTTCATTATGTATTGAACTATTACAGAGCTCATTACTCATTCAGGCAACACACTGAAATAGCCTGACTTTAAATCATAACTCCATGAATTCATCATCAATTTTAAAAACAAAAACACTTTTTTCCCCCCACATACTTTTTCACCCTTCAATGGTTCACAACACATATTATCCGTTATTTGTAACGCGCCAACAAATTCCGTAGAGTATATAGGGGTTAAGTACAAAACATTTTTTTTTATCACATTGCACAAGAATGGAGAGTCCTGTTAAGGAGTTTAAAATACAACATGCATAGTGCTTTCCCAAAAGCACCAAAATATAAAAAAAAAACACTTGCAAACTTACAGTCTAAAGAGTACTGTTGAGATAAAGCGGTGATAGATGCCTTCTACATATCACAGCTGAAGGTGATAGGTTCAAAACAGATAGGTTTTTAGTGAGGGTTTGAAGCAGGAGGATAGTCTAGTGGAGCGAGGCAAGGAATTTCAAAGAATAGGGGCAGCAAAAGAAAAGTCCTGGAGGAGTGAGAGGAGTTAAGTGAGAAGCATAGAAGAAGGCCGTTAGCACAGCGAAGAGGATGGTTGGGAGAGTATTTTAAGACGGTGCATTGTTGAGAGCTTTATATTTTAGATTCAAGATTTTGAATTTTATTCTGGAGGCTATGGGAAGCCAATGGAGTGACAGAGAGGTGGTGCAGAAACTGAGCATTGAGTGTGGAAGATGAGTCTAGTAGATGCATTTAATATGGATTGGAGTGGGGCCAGACGAGTGATGGGGAAGCCAGCAAGGAGCGAGATACAGTAGTCAAGGCAGGATACGATGAGAGAGTGAATTAGAATTTTAGTTGTGTCTTGTGTCAGATAGTGATGGATTTTGGAGATGTTTTTTAGGTGAAAGTGGCAAGATTTTGTGATTGATTGTATATGAGGAATGAGAGAGAGAGGGCAGAGTCCAGTAGAATCCCAAGACAACAGCCTGGGAGGAAGGAGTGATGATGCCATTGTCAACCAAGAGTAACAAGTGAGGAGTAGAGGCTGAGGAAGAGGGTGGAATAGTCTGACATATTGAGCTTGAGTTGACAGATTGAAATCCAGGATGATATGCAAGAGAGGCAGTTGGCAACTTTAGCTAGAAGAGAGGGGGAACGTTCTGGTGCTGAGAGGTAGATTTGAATGTCCTCTGCAAAGAGATGATAGTGAAATCCAAAAGATTTATTAGGGTAGCAAGGGAAGATGTAAGATGGAGAAAAGGAGGGGTCCAAGGGGACAATAATGTAATGTAACACTTGAAAAAAAAAAAGAGTTAAACGGTTTAACCGATCTGGAGCTTCCCGCTGTCTGCATATGGGCAGTAGCATAGAAGGAGTAGAACGTGTCTCCAAAAGGAAAGCATGTATACTCGGAGCTTCACTGAAAGCTGAAGGAGCATAAAAACATTCTACCTAATATTTTGTTCATGTGAAACACGGCTTGGTATGACAAAAATGAATTGTGTTCTATGTCCTTTTAAGCCTTAATTTGTGAAAAAACTAAGTCTAACACAAGAAGTAATTTCATTATGTATACGATAAGAACCACTTAAACTGTAACACTATTTCATTGCTACAAGAAAAGTGGAGAAATCAAGTTCTGTTCCTGGACACCACAGTTATGTTCAACATAAAATTTTTTGCTTTTTTGGTCACAAATTCTAAACTACATTTGTACCATTTTATAAACTGGGCAATTTAAACAAAAAGTTATCTGATGCAAATTAACAGTAAATCATCTATTTACCTCTGGTACTTCAAATGGGACTTCTTGACCATTTCTCTTAAATATTTCTGCCAATAATCTCAATGTCCTCTCTCGCGGAATTACATTTTCCTCCTGTATTTTATTCCAAACTGAGTCCGCTTTCTTCCAATCATTAGTTTCTTCTGGAAAAGAAGAAGACAACATTCTGCTCTCAACAAAGTATAGAACGTTTATTTAAAAAAAAAAAAAATTGATGTCCAAATGTCTTTGTCAAAACCACCTTAAAGTCGTTATTAGTATGTATGCAAAAAGAGAGAAAAAAACTGCAGTTTTTGAGAAGAATGAAAAGTTCAGGTACGATAAACAACAAATGAAATATTAGCAAATTTACAAAACTGCAACCCAAATTTGGAACTTTGTACACCTATTGTGTATAGCTTCTCTAAACATACTACTTCTAGAATTAAAGTCTTGGATAAAAAAAGAACAGGAACCTAGATATTTCTAGATGCATCACAAGAACACAGCAGATTTCATGGACACATCTGGTAGAATATATTATATTTTGCATAAATGAAGACATTGAATTTGCACTATGCTTGTTTTGCAAATTAATTAAAGACCCAGCAAAACATGCTCGCCTGCTTCATCTGAATCTTTCCTAAAAAGCAAATCGAAGACTTTTGTGGAAACTTTATTGTGTTTTAATTCTGTATGACTGGATTAAGAAACAGTTTAGAAAACAAAGACATGCAAATATTTTCCTACTTAAACCATTTCAAAGAATGAAAGAAATACTCACTGCAAAGTTTCAGTAGGTGAAAATACATCTCGTCTCTGTCGCACTCAAACAACTTCTGAGACATTTCCACCAGGTTCTCCAAGGCTTCCATCTTTAACATGAAAAATAAGTCAGCATAGCCACCTCAAGCACAATGCCCAGTCTGTTTGGAGAACCTTTTCTAAATGGGTGACCCTTACATTAAATATTTACTTTCTATACTTATTGATTTGACTGGGGTCAGAGGTCTGAATCCTTTTTTAATTTCAGGGACAAAACTTTGTCGAACATCAGAGCAAGAGATTAACAAAGATTCAGTGTGAGAAAAATATACAACATAATACATATGTGGATCACACAAGAAATTAAGCAAACTGACACTAATCTGTATTCAAAGCTGTAATCTCTATTGATTGTTGGCCATATGGAGATAGTTTGTGTTTCTACTCTGCACTATACTTGATGAGAGATGAACTTTTATCTCAAAACCAAGTTCAATACCAATACTAATTATACAGAAAAGGGTGAAATTAAAAAAATGTAAAATCGTAGCAATGTCTTGGAAATGACAACACATATTTTAAGAGAATGTCAAAATAAAGGTACAGAACATCAATGTCTAAAACAATTATTGGATGGAGATTATATTCACAGTGCAGAATATAATGCATCAAGGATAACAATAAAAAAATTGCAGAGACTTGCACAATGTAGGATAAAAATAAACATTTTTTGTTAATGTTTTCTTTTCATTTTAATAAGATTCATTTTTCTAGGAATCCAGTCATCGTATTTCTGATCTATTCTTTGTCCAGTTTCTCAGTATACATGGGTAGCGATGCGTTTAGCAGCCGGTAGGCTAGCACTTGGATAAGCAGGTGTACAAAATGCTGGCTCCAATGCTTTCTTTGAAAACCCAGTAAAATGGCAAGTTCCCAAATGCCCTCTAAAGGTATACAATAGAAGAGAATCTCCTGCATATGTTAATAGGATACTTTTTGATGACGCAGCACAACATTTTGAAGGCAGGTTGTGCCATCTACAATTTTTTTTCCTCAAAGAACTACTTTATCTTTTCCATGAATTAAAAAACAACTGGGGAAAGCGGTGATACAGAAACTTAACTCCATAGACTTTTAATGTGGAACACAGAGCTTTTGATGATAAAAGTGCTAGAAAACAACTACAAATCAACAACAATTAGTGGCAAACACTCCACACCGATAAAGAACTCAGAGCAGGTGCTGCAGCACTTCTGACCAAAAATGTGCTGTCTTCAAAGCACTGATTTACTCTACACATCCAAAAATAACATGAGGAATGATTCAGGCTTCCTGAAGCACCTCTAAAGGAAGGAGGCATGGTGAGCTCTGTTTGTATGCTAACCAATGACTGCTTAAATTATTATTGCACTGATTTTTTAAAGTGATTTTGGTTGGAAAACCACTTTTAGGATACTTGGGTTTACAACATTTTCCAACATACATACAGGTTTCATACCTTATTTGGTCAAAAGTAACAGACATTTCAAAAGGTACTCAGAATTGATCATTGACCAAGGATGTGAAATCTGTTTTGGATCATAAAGGAGCATTGCTTAGACCCTGCTATTGTGCGGTTTTGCCATATAAAATTAGGCTGTCCCTTGTAGGATATATACTGGTGTAATGCACTGCTGCCTCTTCAAATGAGACACAATGATGGGGTCACCAAGGCAGAAATGTATGCATGTGCAATTCTCTGGCTGTAGGCTCCCTAACCTTGGGGAAACCATCATCAATTGTTATCTAGCTATAAAAGTGATGAAACCTTTACCTGGTTTCCTGCAATGCACTTCTCAGCAAACCATTGCAGCCTTCCAGGTCGTGCTCTTAATCCAGGAGTCTAAAAGGGATACAAATAAATGGAGAGAATGAGGAAAGTTGAATACATAGATATGACTGACCAAATGTTTTAGTGGACGAGCATTAAGGAACACTAGAAATGCAAGTACTTTCTCACATTTGTATTTGAATATCCTATGGCAGCATAAATCTAGTCTTGTGCCTCTCCCATCAGCTCCTCCTATCCCCATTTTATCTTAAACCATAGGTGTTTTTATATTGTATATCAGATTGTCACTTCATAGACATTTCTGTACAAATACAGTACAGTACATTAAAAAGATTTATATCTTAATAGAGTCTGCGGCCACATGAAAATGTGCATATGTAGAAGCCCACTCTTGTACTTGTACCACTCTTGTACTTTCTATTAACCATTAAACATTGTTGTACAGTATAAAAACATTAAAATTAGCTAAAACTCCCCCAGTTTTAATTACAGCATCCATTGTTTTAACCGTTCCCACCTTATTGACCTCTTATACTAAAATGACCAGACATGCCCATGACCAGGATTCAGCCTCTGCCCCCTAACATTAACCCCTAACCTATTGTCTCAAACATTAACTTTGTTTTTCTGTAGCATGCAACCTTATGACCAAACATAGGGTGTCCAGTGCTTCAAATAAAATGGCCATATACCCTAGACTGCTTGCTAAGTCTGAGCCCTCTATTCTTGTACCTACTTAAATCTGTTGCATCATTAACCCTTTAACTAAGGCTTTCAAAAACATTGAAACTATATTGTCAAAAACCCTTACACAATTCACAGCTTTTTGGATAAAAGCACTATATAAAAAGTGCAAGACAACAAAAAGATACTCCCTACATTTCTGGACTGCTTAAATGAACTCTACTAAAATTGTTTATGTATAAAAGTGTAGTTTTACATAGAGAATCTTCATTACTGCAAAATGTTATGTACAACCAGGCGTTCAATACTACAGCAGTGTGTTTGTACAATGAATTTCACTTGCACCAGAGTATATGACTTAAAGGACCATTGTAGTGCATATGCAAGTAAAGTGCATAAGCTAGTGCAAAACACTGCGCAGAGATGCTTCTCTACATCTACTTGGGAAGTAAAAACATATGGAGTAAAAGTGTTTTCCTGTTTAAAATGAAAGCCACTCATTGCCTGCGAGAAGAGCCCTTAAACCACTAAAACTCGCACCACTTTTAGGCGGTGAGCACCGAAAGTGCTCAATGCCTGCGAGACTCGCGAAGCGAGCCGATCAGTGGAGGTAATGAAACACGCAGGACTTAGCCAGAAAGGAGCGCCGAAACGAGGAGAGCCGATCACACATTGAAACACTCGGTACTTGGTCACCAAAACCCTTCCAAAAAACGCGGGATCCCCTTAGGCTGCAAGCAGCTGACGAACGCAGGACTTAAAAGAATAAAAAAATAAATATGAGACACAAAATAGGATAAATACAAAGTTAACGTCCAAAACGCGCAAATAAAAAAAAACACGAAAGAAACAAAAAAAACAAAAAAAAATGCATCAAAAACATCACACACAGCACGGGAGAAGAGCCAGGACATCTGGGAGTGCGGTGGAACGCAAATTTAAGTCCAATTTAAGCAGTTTCGACACTTGAAAAGAGGCTAAGCGAGAGAAAAAAAGGCAGCCGAATACATGAAAACGAGACTACATGACCCTGAACGCGCAAAACACAACAAGCGGCGTACGAGGTAGAAAAATATACTAATAGGCAAAACACTTGCGAAAAGACTAACTTACAAATTTACACATTAAGATTCTGAAATGGCGGATTTCCCACCTAAACCAACGGTTTTGTCTTGCACCCGCAGCCTATACATAGGGCACACTTGCCACACACCTGACACTTTCTCCTCAAGTGATGACAGTAAGTGGATATTTTCTGCTGCCAGAAAATCCAAAGAGTTTGTTAGCGCTTCAGGATACGGATTGCTGAATATTAATTATTCTTAAAAAAAAAAAGGTATATTTTATTAGTTAAAAAAAATTGACCAACAAACTTATCATTTACACTGCCTTTAGTTTATGAATACTTTCATGCTTAGCTCTTTGTAATATATTTATTCATTGATTGATTATTAATGTACATTATTTTATTCATTATTAGTAATCATTATGAACAACATATTCTATATTTTACAATTCCTTTAGTTTATCAATAGCTCTTTAGAATACATTGATTCATTGATTCATTATTACTGCACATTAATTTATTAATTATTCATTAGTAATCATTACAAAAAAATGTATTTTACAATGCAATTAAAAAAATATAGATTTCAGATTGCACTTCTATATCTGCATTAATGATCATTAACCTACATTACTTTATTGACTATTAATTAAAAAAAAAAAAAAACGACCAGAAACAATATGTCTATTTTAAAATGCACTGACATATCTGTGTTGCTGCTGATTGCCTGATAGGGGTGAATCCAAATATTACAAAAATGCTTTCCATCTTATTTGACCGTTTCATTATCTCTGCAGCTGACTGAACACAGAGAGTGACGTTTGCAGCCTTTCAACAGCATAAAGATCACCTTTATAGGTATATCATTTAATTATGTTCTTATGGAACAAAAAAGGATTAAGTCTTTATTTTGGATTGATGGCAGTTATTCATTATTTAACGTATATTAATTAATAAGTAGTAATCATAGATAAAAAAAAATATATACATTTTACAAAGTAATTACATATCTGGAGTGCTTATAATTGCCAGACAGGGATACGACCTTCAAAGCACAAATATTTAAGGCAGTTTCTTAGATTTGGACAATATTTTATAGTGCTTTTATTTAGGAATATATTGCTGATTATGCATTTATGTTTTGCATGTATGCCAACTGAACATCATAGTTTCAATGAGTCACAAATTAATTGAATACAAACATTCAGAATGATTTTCATGTCATTTCACAGATTCTGCATGTCTGCACCTGACTGAAGTCAGAAACTGAGCTCTGCAGGTTTTTATCTGCAATAACATCAATTTCACAGGTATATGATTTTATGATGCCTTTGTTTTGCATTGATGATAGTCAATGATTAATTAATTAACCTATATTAATGTAGGGCCTCATTCAATTGCGATTTGCCCAAATGAATAAGGCTCTAGTTAAGGACATAGCATTTTTTTTTTACATAACTTTTTAGTTACTGAACATCTATCCAAAACCAAGGTCTTCAACTCAAAACTTAAAAAATACGCTATGTGCTTATATAGACCCCTATTCCATTGCACTAATTGCAAATTAATGAGGCCCTTATTTAATTATTCATTAATAATTAAAAACAAAAAAAAATATGCATACATATATGCTTACCTAATTAACTTTTAAACACCACAAATTAAACCTCTTAACTTCACTGATTTATTAAACAAACAACAAAATTGAACACTATTTTAACCACAATCTACACTTTGCTCATAGCTCTTTGGGCTTTCCCTTCTTTAGGACTTCTTTAGGTTATTGATTAATGTATTTTCCTTTATTAATGACTTAATTATTACAACAAAAAAACATCACATGAAGCGCTTTCCTTTTTAATGTATGCCAATAAAAAAAAATGTATTTCATAGAAAAATTCCAAATGCTTTTCAAATCATTGCATTCTTTAAAAAAAGCTATTTAGGTTTTAAATCATCATCATTAGATAACATTTCTGGCGTGGTGGGTAGATAGGCTTATTGACAGGTAAAAATTACATTATAGGTAGCAAGTACAATTGAAAGAAACATTGCAGCGATATATATATTATCTGGTAAACTATGAAAAAATTCTTAGGAACCATTAAGCAATTAATTAATAGTATAAAATCTACAAATATGCTGACGGATGTCCCTTTAAGTTGCTGAGAAAATGATTACAGAAAAATGTTGGTAGATAATCAAATGCTTGGAAAGTATTCTATCCCTTTGTGAAAATTAAACTGTAATTAAAGGACAATTAACCGTTGGTTTTTGTGCCAGATCTTGTTTTGTTAAGGGATTTCTGAATAGATTCGCCAAATTGCTTGAGCTAAACATTACTAACAAGAAGTCTACATAAATAAACTTGGCTTTGAGATTTTCCAACACAGCTTGTGGCCTTTTTCCAAAATGTTATGTTAATTATATCCATTGTATGCAAACTAACCACTTAGATGTTGGCATTAAACAAAAACATAAAACGGATTGAACACCAAGGTGGTAATTAAAAAAAAGAAAAAAAAACATTTTTTGGATCTAGTGATCTGGAGAAAAAGCTAATATGGATCAGACTTCAAACAATACTGCCCGATTGAAAGCCCTAGAAATACCTATAGAAAGTGTAAATAAAGTAACATATATAGTCCACTGCTGGAACACTGAAACACAATAGGAATACAGCCCTTTGCTCATTTAAAGGCATGTGGAAGTCACCAAAAAATGCTTTGGATCATCAGATGGAAGGTTCAAAATTATGAGTGAAAGTGATTCACATTTTACAGGTTAATCAAGAATTGATATGGCAATAGTTGTTTAGTCATTGCTTAGAGCCCTTTAAATGTTTACACCAGCATAGCTAGATAAATTACTTTTAGTGATCCATTTAAGCATAATCAATATGACTAATAAAAGAAAGTCTCATGGAATATACATATTTATATAAAACTCTGCATAGCGGTATACACAAACTCCAATGGCACCTTGAAATGAAATTGAAGAAAATAAGTGTGTTGCATTTATGGTTAATCCTCTGCTTGACAAGGCCGAATGTGAAGGCTACAATCACTTACAATTTTCAATATCATTGCAGATTCAAATGCCAATGATCTAAATAGCTGAAAAGCTTCACAACTTAATATAGTAAATCCCCTCTTGTTCCAAACTGATTGAAAAGACTCAATGCAAGGACAGCCGAGTATAACAACAGATATTCTTGCATTTCATTTTGATATTGAGAACAGTTTCACATGGACTGGGTCTCAATCATCAAAAGAACATCTAGGTCAGATTAACTAAATCTCCTTGGCTTGCGCAGCAGTCCATATTTGTAGCTTATCCCTTACATCTGACTGAATTATAAACATTGAGTCTGGCAGGCAGGCTGCGGTCGAAGCAATCCAGCCGACTCAACTTAACAAATCAAACTTCCAGTCAAGTTCACCCCTAAATGTATGTGGATAGTGTGAATATTTTAATTCAGCAAAAAATAAACATTTATATCTGTTGAAGCTACTGAATTATCAGTGGGATATAAAATGTAGAAGTCCAATGCCTTATAATATGCAAAAGGATGGAGAAATAATGTTTATTATAGTGTAAATATTTAAGGCTATAAAAAAAAAAATAAAAAAAAAAATGTAACACAAAAACATAAAAAAATAACCAGACAGCTCTATAAATGGCCATCACGAATATGTACCCTTTTTAGTATGATACCTGGGTACAGACTAACACAGACATACAAAAATAAAAATAATTGTGTAGTGTCAACGTTATCAATTTATTGCTATATGTTTCTACAGCAAAAACCTAATATTTATGTTAACCGACAATACAATGTGTTAAACGTCTTCAGCTTAACAACCTAATTTCATGGTTGGTCTCCATTTTAACTGAAGATCTAGATAGGTTTGCACTCACAGAAACATTAATATACATTAAATTGGTACACATAAAATATAGTGTATTTTGTTTGGTTTTCAAAATATTTCTGAAACCAAATTAGCTCCCTTCTGCACTTTACACTCAAGTCTATATTCATATTATTTCAGCTCACACTCCAATACCATTCTTCTGTTTTGCCCATACTCATTCTACTTATTCCGGCCCGACACCAAAACATTCTTCACATGCCCCTCTAACCAAATCAAACAGTCCACGAACCTATAGATGTTCCGACTCTCCCTAAATGTCCATATTGCAACATGGCAAACTTTTCCACTTTAATAATCAATGGTAGTACTGCTTTTGTAACTTTGTAAAATAAAGTAAAATAAACAAACATAATAAACACAATTATTTTGGTGTAAAAAGCGCCATTACGGTTTAAGAGAAAAAAAACAAACACTTATTTGTAAAGTAAACAAACTAACAATATTAGGATCTGTGTAAGCCTTTGTTAAGATAATTGGATAAGACTGAAATTCGTGCACCACACACCTTCCCCTGCACAGTTCCAAAAGCATACTCCTTGCTTCGTGAAATACAACCATATCTTTTCAGAAATGTACACACAAAACTTCCACCAATGTATCATGGATTCCCACAGGGCCTGGCAGAGGCATCAAAATGTATTTTCTTATTTAAGAACTAGCTGTATGATTACTTTTTCTTGCTTACTTATACGATTAGTTAGACTGAAAGTTGTCAAACTATTTTTTTTTTGTCATGGTGCAGTATACAATAAACACCCACAACCTTTTCAATGATCTAGGTTTACCTTCATCCAAATAGCCATATTCTAAACATTTCACATTATTAATGTAAGACACTGGGACGTCAAGCCCAGCCATTCACAAACAACGTTCATATCAAAAAAACAAATCATAATGCTGCAAATGGACAATCTCTCCCACTTCAATATTTTCATTAGTAACATCAAATAAAGTTCCCCATTGACTCGATAATTCATACAAAAAGCAATATAGATAAAACAGAGTTGTAATCTCTGAATCTAAAACCTCAGAATAGTTTTATTGTTTCTGTGGTAGATTAAAAAATAAATAAGCAAAGCCAAGTGGAGGCCAGCATTGTGAAAGCAGCTGATAATATAATGTGTTACAAGTCTGTGCATAAACCAGTTTATAGGATGAATTTTCAAATGACATCGGCTAGAAGAATCTATAGAATTCTATTTGAAACCGGAATCTTTCTTTTTCATTGATATTACAAATGCCAAAACAAGCCAGCAAACTTGGAAGGAAGCGTAAAACGGCAGAAAAAAAATCCATTATTTCATGGCAAGATAAAATGCACTGTTCAAAATTAATTTGGGCATATTTTCAGTTTTAAAACCAACTACAATTTTTATGAATACCATAGCAACTTTAATGTATTGCTGTTTATTGAATGGTAGGATCGTAGTAAGGTTCAAGTGTATCACTTAGACTGGTGTGCACACAAAATCAGATTAGCATGGGATACTGACAACCAAACAGAGCCTAGGTCACATTATTATGACCACCAACTAATATTCTAAATAACTGCTGTGTGCAGCAGGGACAGAAGCTAGATGGTGTGGTAATGCGTTAAGATGCTGGAAGGTTAGCAAGGGTATATGGTGCCATACAGACTGCAGTTAATCCAACATCTGCTGAAGAGTGTGCAGGATCCATACTGCGAACATGGCGATCATAATGGTCCCATAGGTGCTCTGCCCGGGGAATTTGGAGGCCAGGGAAGTACTTTGAAGTCTTTGTGGTGTTCCTCAAACTACTTACAGATAATTCTGACCATGTGACAAGTTGCATTGTCCTGCTGGAAGATCCTATCCACTCTGGGGGGGGGGGACCACAGTCAACATGTATGGGTGTACCTGATCGGCAAGGATGGGGGGGGGGGGGACCACAGTCAACATGTATGGGTGTACCTGATCGGCAAGGATGGATAGATAACCCAGAGGACCCAGACAATGCCAAAAAAAAATTCCCCAGCCAATAACGCTGCTGCCACCAGCTTGTGTTCTTCCAACAACGGTTGCAGAGTATTTGTTCTTGGAGGTTTCGCACCGGACACGTCAACGTCTGTCCAGTGTATGGAGCAAAAAAACGTGACTCCGAGAAGGCAACCCTTTACCAATCTGAAGAAGGTCAATTTCTGTACTGTTGTGCAAATTGACGCAGTTTTGGATGATGAACCCCGTCAGCATGGGTGCAGTGACCAGCCGTTTGTCTAAAATTACAGTATGGGGATCTAAAGCAAACGGCTGGTTTGCTCAACTTTAGTGTGACGGTTGGCCCTGACACACCTTTGCAGCCAACGTTCACCTCTGACATTAATGGCACGAGGTGTTCCACAGATTCAACACAGTGCAGTTTGTCAAGTGACTGTACATTTCAACTACAACAACAAGCAAACAGTTCACAAACTGCACTGTTTCAGAAATCCTGTCATCCTTGGCATGAAAAGCCAATGATCATCCTTAAAATAAAATCACACATTTTACTCCTGACAAGCTGTATGCCAAGCACAAAAGTTATGTCTCAGGTCGTGCTCATCCCAAAAATGTCTTGGCAAAGTTACTAGGGTTGCCAGTTTTGTCTCCAGTGGACCGCAATTTGTTTGACCTTTCTGCAATGACCTGCCCATCTTGGGTGACCCTACATGGTGTAGCTCATAACTCATCATTCAGGATGAGTCACAAAGATCTCCATTTGTAATATTTTCAAACTTGTCTTAAAAGCCAAATGTAAAACTAACTGTTCTTAGTGGATTGACTTTATGAAGAGATTAGGTTTTTAAGTAAACAAAATTAGCTTTCTAGTATTCTTATTTTTTTTTAACTATCATATGTAGTTATTTGTTTTAGGTAGCCTATGACTTGGACACGTTTTCTTAGAGGGATGGTGCTTGTAAACTGTGATTTCCATTAGTCCCATTGAAAGCAAAAGAAAAAAAGGACTACCAGAGTAGCAGTTGCAAACATCTGTGCATTTAAATTATTATCCCATTGGTAGAAGCAGGTAAGAACAAACAAACTGGCTCCTACTGCACCATAAGTGCATTTGTTAGATGAGAAATTGATGTCCCCTATCTGGACCGCTACCTTGTTGTGGTGAAGGGGCTTGTGTATATCAATGATGTTGTGAGTTATACCATGTAGGGCAGGTCATAGCAGAAAGTCAGACAATTTGTGAACCACCGGAGAAAGAACTGTCAATACACTCCAGTTTCTTTGCCAAGATAACTTTATGGATAAGCACAAGACATGGTGTGCTGCGGTCCATAGGGTCACGGAGAGTCAGACATGACTGAACTACAACAAATTGATGGCTCTAGTTTTTACTTTCTAAACCGGTTATCCATTAAATGTTATTCAAAACAGCATATTGTAAATAATGGATTACATTAGTTCTTTAACTAAAAACTACACGTTCAACTGAAACCAGTTACTCGCACCCATCTCATCAAGTGGATTAAACCTGTGCATTGGACCACTGACCTTGAGCATTTTACTCAACATAATGCATCACCAATCTCCGGCAGAATGTAAGGTGTCCATAGTAGGAACATCTACTCTATTGTGCGTTCAAAAAATTGTATTTAGCACAATAGAACCATATCAATAAAATAGAACAAAATTATCTCAGTAAGTACGCATACATTAATTACAGACAGGAGGTCATTCACTTTCTAGGACTTGTTCCAGGATATAGTCACAACAACCAACCCAAGCTCATGTCCTGAAATCACTGGGCATTAATCACTCAATTGATAGCATATGCTCAGACCATAAAGTACTACTCGGCTTCGTGTGATATGCTACAACTGACCAAAACAAAGGACATTTGAAAGAGCAATTACATTCCCAGGGATTCTGTAACATGTTGACATCTTTGCTGGTAACACAAACAGGAAAAAAAAAATAATTACTCTCTGGGCACACACTGCAGCTGCTCTTTTGACTTATCAATTTCAGGACGCAAAATTTCAATCAAGTCTAGATAAAATATACTAATCCCAAACAGACTAAGTTTGTCACCTACCACTTCCTCTAAGCTGCTTACCATAGTAGGGGGAAAACGAAGAAATGTTAAATGAAATGCCAAACAGTAGAAGACAGCACTTGTTTGACTGATTAACTTGAAGACAAGCATTACGAATAAATCTGAACAAGGACAGCCGCAAATTAAATTCCAGTGCTTTTAAGCACAACAAAGAATTCCTTGGCAAAGAGGATTAGCAACTTTACACCCAGGAATGCTCGTTTAATTTAATTGTTCCACAATCCAAGAAGTATTATGCAAATATAGTTTTTCTGCGCAGAACACTACATTTAACAAATGTAAGGAAACAGATTCAACGTTCAGATGTGACGGCTTCCTCTGAACTGTAATTATTCTGATAAAACCGTATTTCTTTAGCCGGACAACTTTTTTTCTCCCCCTCTCCATTATTGCTACTGAATTCTATTAACATGAATCAGCCAAAGTATAATTAAAGGTTAAAATATTAAGTGTATTCCAATTAAACATTTACATGACATTGTGATTAGAGGACTGTAGTTAAAAATCGCACCTCAATGATCTTCCTGGCTTCTTTGTACTTTCCAGACTGGAGGAAGGCAAAGAGGAGGTCATAGAGCATTGCCATCTCACCTCGCTCTTGACTCACATGGTCCATAGCTGATAAAAGGGGAGAAGAAAAAAAAATAACAGTTTTATTGTTTAGGTGTTTTACATTGATTTTTATTTTCGTATATCTGAGTGTTTTTATACATAGTAATTTGAAAAGGTTACAAATGCCATGTCCATAAATGGCCATTGTTCTATTAAATATATCTTTAAAATTATAGGTCTAAAAACTTGTCTCACGCAAATAAGAATAGATGCATCAGACTCTAGCAATTGATTATTAAAAAGACACATTGTAAGACAAACTGGTCAACTTTCAATTGGCCATACCGGTGTTACATTTTTATTCACTTCTCAAGTGAACTACCCCCTTTAACATAATGTGTGTCTTGACTTTAAGTTTGTGAATAAGAACCATTAAAGAGGCATGTCTTGTGTAGATTTTTTTATTTTATTATTCCAGATCTTTCACACTGTCACTTTTTTTTCTTATTACATTATTTATTGAATCCTAAAAGAAAATAATTCACAAACTTAATGAGAAAAAAAAGTGGCAGGATGAAAGATCTGTGATTAAAAAAAATAATAAAATAAAATAAAAAAAAAGATCTACACAAGACATGCCTCTTTGAAGATGGATTGAAGAAGAGCACCCTTTGAGGGGATAAATGAATGTTTAATTGTTCAAGTATAACATTATAGAAATGTATACCAAATGGGCATGCCTGTTTTCATTATCAATCCCCATTGGCTCTATATACAGAGAATTAGAGAGAGGAAGATCCTATATAGATAATTTATGATTGAAGGACCCAGTTTCCAAGCTCAATTATCTATCACTTCCACTTTTTTTTTTTTTTTTTTTTAACATTACCTCATTTCTTCTAATTTGTACCTTTCCTTTCTGCAACAACTGCTACATTTGTTGTGTCCCTTTAATAGCTAACCACTTCCATTGCTATCTTTCTACTATAGATGAGGTGTAGGGTTGAACGAAATTAAGAATTGGTTTAGAAGGAGCTCTTACATTGTTAAAAATGTATTTAAAGTGTGAATCCCACCATAGTGTTGTTAGAAGATTAGTAATGCAGTAGTATAAAGTGGAAGTGCATTGTTGCTTGATCCACCCCCGGCATAGACTATGAAGAGCTCACTTCCACTTGTCTTATTTGCAGCTATAAAACTTCCATGTCAATAAAGACCACCACTGTTTAAATATTTACTGTGACAGAAAAATACAACTTGCCTTCTTGTATACTAAAAATAAGGGCTTGAAACTTTTATTCCAATTAGCAAATTTCCCAGTGATATACTGATCTGTCTAACATTTTTTAAAATGCTGCATTTGCCAAGTGGATACATTTTCTTTAAAACATATGAAAGGGAACATGGAGCTTGAGTATCTTTAAGGGGGGGGAAAAACTGATTAAGGAACAGGAGCAATTACGGAGACATTCGGACTAAAGTAGCCTATGTTGCAAAGCCAAGGGTGATTCTCACTTACAGATCAATTACAAAGTGAATGACTACCATACACAAAAGCAGCAGAAAATGTTCATCGAAGTGGGGTCTGAAGTTCGAATGAAGTACGCCAGCAATTGATGCTTTATTCATTATCCATGAAAACATAGGAGGGCATTGGGATAATATTTTGAACATAATACCCGTCACTCATTAGCCTTTCTTACAATGTCTGGAGTAACTATGGTCTCTCTCTGGATGAAAAGACTGCACTACAGGAAGGCTTGTAATTAAATATTCAGGTTAGCTAAATGTTCTAAGTGCTACCAAAAGGCTTTTATCTTTTTGTAGGTAGATTTCTTTTTCAAAATGGATTCTGAGCTAGCAGATTAGATATGTCCAAGCAGTAATGTGATGACATGAATTAGGCATTGTAAGACCATACAATGAAAATTACATTTGTGCTCCATCAACTGCTAGGATAACCACTTCTATTGTACTAATAGTGAAATCGCTCAAGCACTTGTTCTCAAAAAAATAAAAAAATTCTTGCAAAACAAACTAACCCTCAAAATCATTACCTGTAAAATTACCGCAGGGCCTGCATGTTTGTATAGGCCATTTAACTAAAACATCATTTACGCTAAATCATTTTGTATTGCAACAAAGAAAGGTTAGGAGGAAAAAAAAAGTAAATAAGGACAACACGGACACTTGGGATAGAATAAAAAAAATCTGATTTGGAGGAAATAGTTGCAATCTCCGAAGAAAGTTTATATTAAGTGGTAATGGATTTCGAAGGACTTTATGTCTAAAATGAAATGAGGGTCTGCAAAGGTTATAATAAAAAGAAAATAAATTAAAAAAAATTAGGATGAAATGTTTCTGAGAGTTAAGACTATGTATTCAATGGTGTTTAAAAGAGCATGTTTGAAATATAAACGTGTATTTTTGTGTGTCTGTCCAGGAACAATATTTTAAAACCATATTGTACTTTAAATACTTGCATTTTTGTTTTCCATGATATATCTAAAGTATGAGGTGTCAAGTGTAACCAGCACTGAGCTCTATGCAGAAGTTATTTCATTGCACCCTTTAGTGCAACATTAACCCCAAGGGACAGATCCAGGCCACATTTTCTTATGAGTACATATAGCTCAGCAAGTGGCTTTTATATTTACTTTCCTGAGTAGACATAGAAGTATCCTAATGTGACCTGTCTCAGGATCTTGATGACGGGATTTGCTCAGGACAGATTGAGAAACACAATAGGTAAAAGACTCCTTGCCGGAATTCAGATGGTTATGGTCTGTGACTGGTTCCATCTAACATAATGGAAAACCATAAAGGTTGTAAGCTTTTTACATTAGGGACCTCTTCTCTACTGCATGACAATGTTTTCTTATTCTATTGTACTGCCTTTGGATGTCTGTACAACTTGTCATTTGTAAATATTGCAGTACATTGGCTGGAAATACAGCTTATAAACTTGTTGATTAAGCTAGTATTGAACATTCCCCTTCAAAAGGAAAGTTTTGCTCATGCATGAGTACCTGAACAGTTTGGCTCATTTCCAAGAGACGTGTACCTAAACTGCTTAGCTTATTGCTTATTGTCAAGAGAAGTGTTAAGACTGATTGCTATTTCAAGCAGGAAAAGGCAAATAGCCATGCTACTTAAAATCAGTGACTTCCATAACTGTGGGTCCAGTATTTGTTGCAGCTGTTCGGTACAATGGATGGGGAGAGTAGCTCCTAACTGCTAGTACATAGTGGTGATAACAGTCCATGTAAAAACCAAAGCTTACAGCAAAAAACATTTCAGACGTGGTATATAAATACTGTTATTATATACCTGTTCCCCCTCCAATTCTGTTGTTAATTCCAATACCTTGTAGACTGAGTGTGCGTTTTTAAAGTCAGGTCTAAGTTTCATGGATTATGAATGTATCTGATAAAGGAGAATCAGTAGTGTAGGCAAACATTTTCTTGAGAAAATACCAAACTAAACTAAAACATTTAAAAAACGTACCTTGAAGTTTGCAAAATCTGTTCTAACAACCCCTCGAAACTCTGGCTAAATTAGCATAAAATTCATCATTTGTTTTGGCCAATCAGGAGCAAGCAGAGGCAGCTGCAACATTTGTATCAAAGTCTGTGAATCCTGTCTCTGCTGCAAAGAATCATGGGATTGGTAGTCTGGCACATATCCATGTTAGACTGTGCTATTTATTTTCAGCACATGCACACTTTATTTGCACTTCAGCTGGTAGTTCATTCTGTGTATCAACTACTACTGCTGTTTTTTCCCTCTGTTTGGAAGGGGCAGCTTAGCATAATTGGGTGATTAACACCTCTACTGGTAGTTTCCTCTCTCCTTGCCAAGTACATCATTTGTGCTGTGAGAGGTGACCTCACCCCAGACCCTAATTGGATACTGCAGGCATATTGAACTACACAGATGCTTGTTCAGTAATGAACAGGTTAAAATCTGTACTTGTATACTGTGCTGCTATAGGTAAGTATGTTTTGGAGATGTAAACTCTCTGGGTTATGGAAATCAGTATTTCAGTCAGCTACACATAAATCTGCAAGTACACTGAATTTTACAATATAATCCATCTTTTTCTGCTAATCAATGGCTGCTGGTTAGGAAGCTTTAAAAAACCCAGGAAACGTCTATATACCTTTAAGCAATCAGGAGACTGCACCCATTACAATGGTAGGGAAAGTAGATAGTTTATGATCAGAGAGTGTACGATTGTATGTATGGTGCAAAACTACTTTTTATATTTGAGAGAGACAAGTAATTGTAGGTGATTGGTTCACCAATGCATAGGAAGTATACCTTGAAATGTTTATACTCACCTTTCTGTAGCAGCTCTGTGTCTCCTTTCTCAACCAGTTTGCAAAGTATGTCATGTAACCGAGGCATGCAGTTATACTTCTTGCTGCAGCTGAACAAGGTTTCTAGGGCAGTTGGAATGTCATTTCTGAAGCAGAAAAATATTACAGGCAGTGAATAATATTAAACATATAAGAATGTGCAATAACAAAAAGTTGTAATAGTCCACATATCACACTCAATTTACAAGCATTACAATTTGGAAGAAATTTATTGATGCAACTTAAAAAAAAAAAAAAAAAAAACAGTATTAAAAAAAAACTGATTAACAATAAAAATAAAAAATAAAAATAGGTACAATCAATGTACCTTAAAAAAAAATTTTTTTTTTTTTTTTTTTTTTAAATTACAAAAAACAAATTAATACAGTCTTCTGGTCATATTCCATTTCATCCAAGATACGTAATGAGTAGACACACACATATCTGCTGGAATATAAACATTTTAACTTTTAAAGAGTTACACTTAATTTATTTAGTAACTGGTTAAAAATGAATTAAATTACTTTATGTGACCCTCTACAGTCGCCCTTTAATGTCACGTGAGGGGCATTAAGTCACATACACCAACAATAATAATAAGACGACTAGGGATCACTTCTCTATAATAAAATAAACTCGCTGCACCACAAAGGGGAGGAGGTACTACTTTAAATCTGAAGATTATCAGTGTAAAGGGTTTGCCACTTAAAGCATTCATACAGCAGGCCTATGTTAAAAGGAGCCATGAATAAAAGTAGTATAGGATTAAAGAGCGAAAATGCATTGTGGGCACATTTGCATGTCCCTGCCCAGCTTCTTATTTTGAAGTGCAATAATTATTTCTTGTCATTCTGGGCCGTAAACAATTTAACTTGTTTTACACAAAATATATATATATATATATATATATATATATATATATATATATATATATATATATATATATATATATATATATATATATATATATATATATATATATATATATATATATATATATATATAAAATTTTGTCGGCAAACGTGTCTTAATACACCGACAATCGTACCCGGGAATACAGGTTACTCAAAAACAACAAAACCAAAAACACAAAAGAAAAAAAAAGATTAAAAAGTATTTTTTTTTTTTTCTCTGCCAGCATGTTTAGAGTCTACTTTGTAGCTGTATACATTGAAACACATTTGCCTGATTTTAGCTAGTGTATTGATCTGCATCGCTGCAGTTTAAAAAGGTCTACATTTCCCACAATATAACACGTGATTGTTTATCGAGACTATACACAAGTAAAGTGGCAAAAAAAAAATTAGTTGGGGGCTATCACAATCTAACATGTTGTGGGAACTGTTAGACACATTAATAACCTTTCAAGCACTCGCAAATAATTAAAAAGAGACCAAGGCAGGAGCTTACAGAAATGGAAACATCGATATAATATAAAATATATTTTTTGCCAGTTTTAATATATAAGCCTGGCATACAAATTTGCCAACTTAAAATAACAAACAACCTTTTAATGATAGCTAAAAGCAGCTGTTTCCTCAATAGGAAATTTCCCTGTCACATTTTGGTTGCCTATGAATTAAATCCTTTTTATACCCTACTGTCAAGCTGATAACGTTTTTTTTGTCCATTGCATAAAACATGTGTTGCCATGGGACTGAATTACTATTTTATACTGATTAAGATTTGAGGTTGTGCGAAAAAGTAAAATACACATGCATAAGAAACCTTAATTTTATTGCAATAATACTGACATAGGGTGAAAATGAGCCTTTCGTGATGGATCTCTACCTTGTTCTCTATTTGGTAAGCCCTGTTTACAGTGCATCTTCTAGCACCCCACTGAGACATTTGAATTTTTGTCGTTTGGGGTGAAGACTAAATTACAGGTTAATTTCAATACTGCAAGTAGATGCTGCTAGCTAAATAAAAGCACACAGCCAACACGGTCATGGTAGAGAAATACTAATATATAAAGACAGGATTTGCTTCTAGTTTATTTAACGTATTGGCTACAGGACTTGGAGAATTATATATATACTAGCGTATTGCCCGTCAAAAAATGACGGCAATGAGATGTGTATGTTTGGAAAGTTGTATAGTTATTAATATACATATGGAGCACTTTGCTCCATAAAAAAAGGGGTCCGTATTAACGGCTCGCCTCGCTAAGCGAGGCTCGCCTGCAATGAGCACCTGCGGCGCTCATTGCCAAAGTGGTCCTGTTTAACGGCTCGCCTCACTACGCAAGGCTCGCCTACAATGAGCGCCTGCGGCGCTCATTGCCAAAGTGCTCCGTATTAACGGGGCAAAAAATGTTTGGAAAGTTGTATAGTTATTAATTGGAATATGGAATTGTAAGGTAGCTAATGGTGTTTTGTGTGTACTACTGAAATATAAAAGTTAAAATAATAAATAATTAATGAATGACTATACTTTACCAATTTGTATGCATTGTGTTTAAGAGCTGGCAATCTGTAGTGATGTTGCAGCAGCATTAGTGGTGTGGAGGTGCTGTGTAAGGGCCTCATTCAATTGTGATTTGGCCAATTGAATCGGGCTCTATATAAGCACGGAGCATATCTTTTTTAAAGAAGTTTTTAGTTAGTGAAAATCTATCCAAAAGCAAGATTTTCACTAACTAAAAACCTCTTTAAAAAACATATGCTATGTGCTTATTTAGAGCCCTATTCAATTGGCCAAATTGCAATTGAATGAGGGCCTAAGCGTTTAGAACGTGTGCAGTGTAATAGTGTGCGTGCGCGAGCTGAAACCGTTAGCGTAGTACTTTAGTTCCGCATTATCGTAAAATGGCGGGTAATGTGTGTTATGCGTCTTAGCGGATAATCCGTACGTGATTTAATGGGCGGTAATGTGTAGTATGCGTCTTATCGGATTATCCGTACGTTTTTTCCGTGGTTATAGTGCTGTAGCCTCGTTTTCGTTTTTTTCGGCCGCCATTTTTTCTCTCGCTTCGAGACTTTTTTAGTGTCTAAACTGTTTTATTTTTAATAAAATGAAGGTGTAACTTGTTTTTTTGAGGTCGTGGATGCTCCCTCTTGCTGTCGGTAAGCTTTTTATGTATGTGCTGTGTGTATTTATTGTGATTGTATTTTTTTTTCCTGTTCGCGAGTTGCGGCCGTATTTTTGTTCTGCGTATTAACGCTGATTGGCAAAGTGCTCCGTATTAACGGCTCGCCTCGCTACGCTCATTGCCAAAGTGCTCCATATTAACGGCTCACCTCGCTACGCGAGGCTCGCCTACAATGAGCGCCTGTGGCGCTCATTGCCAAAGTGCTATGGTTTAACAGTGTAACGGCTCGCCTCGCTGCGCGAGGCTCGCCCGGCGATGAGCGCCTGCGGCGCTCATCGCTAAGCCCGCTACTGTACTACGGTTTAACGGCTCGCCTCGCTTTGCGAGGCTCGCCGGGCGATGAGCGCCTGCGGCGCTCATCGCTAAGCCCGCAAAGTCGTACGGACCACGCAAACAGCGTGACGACGACTCGTAGCAGGACAATTAGAATATGTGATATATATATATATATATATATATATATATATATATATATATATATATATATATATATATATATATACATATATACACACACACACATACACACACACACACATATATATATATATATATATATATATATATATATATATATATATATATATATATATTATACACACACACATATATACACACACACACACACGTGTATATTGTTGCGAAAGCAAACAAACACACATCCCGCTCTTGCTTAGAAAGGTTATTTGAATCAGCCTTTCAAAATGACTGCAACAACAATTATTCTGGGACTGTCTATACCCAAATTCCCACAGCATGAATAGAGCTGTTTTAGGTCAAAACGATTAATTAATAAACAATTACAGTGCCAGTCAAATGGACATGATAATTGACTCTGGTCTGAAAATGCATGAATTTAAAAAGATATATTCGCTATGCGTGTGGAGACAGGGAAAGAGCTGGAAATTAATGAGAGGTGCGGGGGGGGGGGGGGGGGGGGTGAATAAGAATCAGAGGAAGAAAGATGTATTTGAAGGATCGTGAGCTGCAGTGTTTACATCAGTATAATACAATGAACAATATACAGAATATCTTACTCTGGGATATACAAGATAACCCCCCATAAAATGTAATCAGAAATGGCAGTAGAAACTAGAGCAATTATTATATAAGTGATATGTACTCTTTCATTCTTCATACCCAATGAAGATAACACTGATGTTTTATAAGCTTTGCCTAAATGATTTTGCAGTAAACAGTTTGAATGATGGGCCTAACTTTTGTAACCAATCGCAAAAAATCTGCAATCCATTACCAATCTCAGTTCTACAGTGGTTCTTTTATTTATAGCAAGGAAATCTTTGCATGGGACATAAAAACACCAAATAGAGTGAAGAGCTAGATGTGTCTTAGCAAGCTTCTACATTCCTATAATATCCTACGGGACATATGTACTGATATTTTATTTGTAAATGTTATCAATTATTATTATCCTTTATTTATAATGCATTTACATATTCTGGGGCATTGTCTGTTTTTATCCAAAGTGCATTTCAAAATTGAAAACTTGTAAACTTACAATCTAAGGGGGGGGAAATAGACAGAAACCTCCACAAGAATAACAGATAAGAATTATAAAGGGTCAGGATGAGTGAATTTGAGAATTGTAAGACAGGCATAGAGTTGGGAAGTGGTTTCCATTTAGCAGGAACATTTTAAATACTTAATTAATATTCACCACAAACGCTATCTTCCAGTTTATGAGTTTCCCAAGTTACGTTGCATTTTGATTGGTAAGCATGGCCTAGAATAACTACTCAAGTGGTTATACTAGCAATCTGTTCAGTTTAATTGGTTTAACTCTCTAAAACATTCAATAATATGTCAGTTGTTAAATATATAGTCTCCCCAATGTAAACAAAAAACGCTTTTACCAAGAGATTGCAAATGTGTATAGTAATAAAGATTTCTAGACAGTGGTGACATTGTATGGTAAATTGGATTTTTTGGTTGCCTGCATCCTTTTTCAAGGTTTCTATATAAAACAGGATTGGGTTGCTTAAATATATAAAACACTACCAAAATGGAGTGTTTTCACACATTTTACTCAAATATAAAAGTAACAAAAAAAGAATAAAAAAAATAACAACCCACAATGTGGGGCGTATAACAATGTGGTAACATTACCACGTAAGCACTAGTTGTGACTGAGCCCCTTTTGTAATCCCCACACAGGCTATGCCAATGTATAAACTAATTGAACTGTGTTTAATGTCAATACATTATATCAATGCAAAGCTTTATATATATTTGGCAAATATGAAACCCAATTTATCCACATTCATTAAACAGGCTCTGTTTAAAACCTTTTAATAGCAATTATTCTACCTCAAGAAAAATCAGACAACCAACAGGTCTATTACTGGACCTATTAAAAGGAACAACTGTTTAATCAGCCAACTGTTTAATTCTTACAACAAGTAGTAATTATATTATGTCAAGGGTTTACATATATTAACACTGTGTGCACAGTGCTAGATCATTTGGTTAGACACACAAAGCATGCGCTCGGTACGGAGATACAAATCAGATAATGGTTATATTTTGTACAGCTTTTATTTGTGTTTAATTCTTGTTTCCACAAACCCTGTAGAACATTATGGTCATAGCAATTTTAATTTGCAACATAAGCCCCAAATTGTCAGTTTATTTCATATTAAAGGTCTGATTTAAAGCAGAGGTCTGTTAAAAATTAAGAGGTGGGGAACACTTAATATTTATGTATTAAGAAGATAATAAAAAATAAACAACATTGTGGTTCTAGTTATTTATTTATCATTACTAAAGACATATAAAATTCAAAGTCAATGTGGTCCAGTTAATATACAGAATAATGTACCTCCAATGCTACCTAATTATGTAAAAGGGACAAATAACCAAGAAGTCACAGGATAAAATATAAGAATAAAGTTATACTCAGGGATTAGAACTGGAATTATAATAATATAACAACTAGACTGACAAAACTGCTTACAATCCAGAAGCCAAACTGAATTTTGAACACCCAGCAGAGGATATTGACTGGAATAGTTACATTATAGACATCATATGTATTCTATGACATCACACACAAAGATGTTAGCTATATATTGTACTAGTCATGTACTCCTAGACGTTACTTTTTTGATATATACACACTTGTCTCTGTGTGGCTCGGGTCACAATACGTTTGTGTAGGCCATAACACAAGGGAAGACCAGTTTTCCCATTACAGAAACAAATTTGGACACTGCAACTCAAACATTGACACTGTATATATCAAGAATGGTTTAACATAGAAAAAAATGCTAGTACAACATCAAATTTGTTGTACTACGCGCTAAAAGAACGTAACCTCAAAAAGTACAAGATGTGAAGATTTAGGAATTCCGGTGACCGGGCTTGTGAAATTTTCCCACCACTGACCAGATATATAAAAAAATTATAACTGGCCATATCCAAGAAGCCTTGAAACTATTCTCAGATGGCAGCCAGCCCATCTAGACAATGTATAACTACAATATTTGCTGGTTTTACAGTTGAAGTACTCTAACTAAAGCTGTACCTCGGAAATTTTCTCTAATAAATTTACAGTACATTAAATCATGACTTTGTATATATGTGTATAAATGTATAGTATGTAGAGTGTGTGCATGCTTGTTGGTTCGTAAAAACCTCACACACATTTAGTATCTGCAAATATGAACATTACTGCTCTTCACTTGACTCCCGGCTTCCAAAAGCTGGATATTTTGAACGTCCTCTTACCCCCTTACTTGCCGCAGACAACGTTCATATCCAAAGGTACCGCCTGATAAAAAAAAAACAAGACTCCAAATATTGATTTTAATTGGAGTGAAGTGCTGAGACATTATGCATAAAGCTTAAGTGAAGTGGCAATTTACCTAAGGGCTTTGCCAACTGAAAAGCTCTCAAACCTGAAATCACTAGAGAAGGAGAAAGGGAATTATAAAGGGACTATGGAGGGGAAAAAAAACACAAATCTTAAAACAAATCCCTCAGCCTAAATCTGAAGCAGATGTTGGTGTTGGGTGAAAACAAGACAATAAACCAGCTTTGCAAAATTACTTGTAACCCTTTCACTGCTGTCAAAACAGTATTTTTCCCTTTGCCATTGTTTTCAGCCTCCAAGAAGGGGTTAAGAAAAACAAGTTCAGGTTTGAAACAAAAAAAAAAAAAAAGTTAGCATTTTATTCTGCTCACCAGCTAGAATCGCAGTCTTCAAGGAGACTGGTATTGCAATTACAAGTAATCCTCCCAAAAAAAAAAAAATTAACTGTGTTGAAGGCTTTGTAATTTCCCTAGGTACAATTTAGCTGTCACTTATTTTAAAATTTACTCAAACACGCATTGCGAACAGCACTAACTTCACATGTCAAGTGCTTTCCAGCCAATTAAGTCTAAACTGGAAGTCTGTGTTAAACAACTGAATGATTAGACAAGATAGCTCATTTCCCTGTTCTTTTGTTCAGAATAAAAATGCCACATTTACATTATCAGGCTCAACAGGATTTTCTGACAGAGGGAATAAAAAAAATAAAAAAATAATAATATCGAACAGTGTCCGTACAAAGCACATGAAGCCCGTCATTTACCAATCATCCTTCAAAATGCAATAGCCATGAATGTAACTTAATTACAACCCAGTGATCCTTGACGAAAAACCATCTTATCACGGCTTTCTCCCCTTAGGGCGCATAAACTATTTCTGTCCTTTGGCTCCAGTGCTAAACGGAGTAAGCTTCCTTTAATATGGTGGCAAGGTAGAGTTGTGCCGTGTGTACATGAATAGGGTATGAGCTATTTCAATCATAACGCTACTGCTTAAACCCTCTGTTTCCAGTAAGGCCTGAAGTGAAATGAACCAAATACCCAGCTGACAATACAGGGGTCAAACAGTTTGCCGAACCCCCCGCCCTTCAGCTGTCAGCCTAACAATAGTACGTCTGTTTGAGAAATGAAACCCACTCAAACTTTTTCAAGGAGGATGATTAAGTAATATATGCAAGAGCTATGCTTTTCCACAGATGAAAATGCAACTTAGCTATTTTTATGGACATTACTTAGTGTGTATATTTTATTATAAATAAGTAATAAAGAATGGCGGATGAATGTATAAGGGATGACGCATACAGTCTAAAAGAAGTCTCTGACTAATCTATTTTTATAAGTCTAGATGTCTCTCTATCTCTATTCATCCATATATAGTAAATAAATAGTACATCTGTGTTCACATTTGAATGTCTAAAACAAGTTAAAAAAAAAAACTGCTTCCAGCTCAGAATTCAGAGAAAATCAGTTATTACACTGCATTCTGGGAAGCTGAGCTGAGACATGCAAATGTGCCCACAAATGCCTCGCTCTTTAATCCATAGCCATTATCAAACATGGCTTCCTTTAAGCTTATGCATGCTGTATTACACAGCTTTAAGGCAAAGCCAAGGTTGGATTAAACACAAGCTGAGTATCCTATCCATGTACAGCTGTTTCAAGCTTACTGGCTATCATCAGCATGGAGCAGGATCTCAGCTTGTGTTGTGGACTTTATGAGTAGGTAGTTCACCACAACAATCATTTATAATATGGCGGGCAAAAGAGCAATAGAAGCCCTGCACCGTACAGTAGTATGCAATATATATATATACACATATGTACCCACACACATTATATATACATATACATACACACACCAATAATGTAGTAGTGACTGCTTTGATAGCATTGTTTTAGGCATAAAACTTAAAGGTCCACTACAACACGTTTAGAAGCATAACTCATATGTTTGTTTGGTAAATCAACAAAAGACAAAAATAGTTTTTTTTTTATTATAATTTTTAAATGGTCAGCTTTCCCCTCAAGCAGAGCCGCTTATCTCCACCTACCTGTACCTATTAAGCCAGTTTGGAAAAATAATTCTAACAAATCATGGTTCTGGCTCAGACTGAGCATGCCCAGTAAAGGGGGTGGGCCTATGTAACATGTGCACTCATTGGCCAGTCCCATGAAGTCACTAGGTAGGTCTAATGGGGCAGCTGCAAATAGGTTTTACCTTCAATACCTGTGTGGGCAGCAGGAGCAAAGCCAGTGACATCACAAGCCTGAGCTTCTAAGCTCCATGATGATACAGTGCCCAGGCAGAGCTGGCCATGCCCCCTGATAAGCAAAATAAGGTGGAGAAAAGCAGCTCTGGTTAAAGCAAAAATACACAATAAAAAAAATAAAAATAAACACTTATTTTTATTTTTTACTTTCACATGCAGTGCAAAAATTGTAAAGTATTATATTTTATTTGTAGTGTGATTATTTAGAGAAGATAATCCAACCAATGATGCAAGTACCACTGTTTGTACTAAAACGTTACATAGGTGTGTGTGTCATGTTTATTTGCTTCCATTCTTGTCCTTCACTAATCTTTACATCACTGTGTACCTAATGAAGTGAAGTAGTTGTGTTGGGATACTGAAAGCTCATAAAATGCACTGTTAATACAAACGTTCTTGTACACCAATAGAGTTGGACACTGCTAGTCTAAACCATATATATAATATACAAAGCACAATACACTGTTTTATTCGCATGTGCATCTCAGTAGACCTGTAGAAAAGTTTGTCGATAATTTATAATGTATAGGAAATCAGATTTGTGCCCTAGAATTGCAATTAAAAAATGTTCTTTTTTTTTTGGTAACACTTGCAGATTGTCTTGCAGAAAAACAAAAAGGGTTGTGCTTCATTATTTCTGTTTAATAAATTAATAGGGCTATGTTAAATGGAAGTATAGTTTTTTACATTTAAAGAAACAAAATCTTGGCATTTTGACCACAGTTGTCTTGTGGGTCAACTGAATTTAGCTCATGGAATAATGGTGGCCCAAGGACCCCAGTCCGGGAACCCCTGTCTGAAAAGGCAGAACTGTGGAAGATCTAGCCAATGAGCAAGCAATCCACAAACTATTGCAATATTATTCTGGCTTTGGGCATTGGTTTCGTTCAGCAACTCAGATGGGAATCAGACAATCTGTTGTAAGCAGAGATC
This sequence comes from Discoglossus pictus, assembly GCA_027410445.1. Classification (NCBI taxonomy): domain Eukaryota; kingdom Metazoa; phylum Chordata; class Amphibia; order Anura; family Alytidae; genus Discoglossus; species Discoglossus pictus. Next base: position 47,852,946 of record CM050165.1, read on the forward strand.
TCAGCTCCTTTGCATCAACTGGATATTTTATTGGAGATGGATAGATGAGGTCACTGAGATTGATTGAACCCAGAAGGATAGTGGCTGACAGATACGCCTAGCATACTGCAGCCGATCGGGTCACGGAGAGTAGGGCCCATCGAATGACACACCATCACCATACAATTTGTTTTCATATGCTTTCATGTACCCATTTTTTATTGGGGGAAAAACAGAAATAAAATAAAAATCAAGCTTAAAGTATATTAAATGACCACTGTGCGTATTTTGAAGACCTATACTTGAAATTATGCAAACGGTTGTAGAAAATACATAGTCTAGATTATATTACCCTTTACATGTACTTAGGAAGATGATCATTTGAGTTCAAAATGGTAGATCCCACTCAGCATGAGTGGGGTGGAGCACGTTTTATGCATTATAAAAAAAAAGTTAATCATGATTTCTTATCTGGTTTACACTAAATGGTGGAGTTCACAAATCCATATGGATCACTGTCCCTAATAAGGGCTGAGGAGTATAAAACAGACAATCACACACTACCTATATTTAATGTTATTTTTCAACACAATATATCACTTAAAAAATATATATAATATTTACAATAAATCTTTTAAATGCATGATATAAAATGTTTGGATTATAGTAGCCCTTTAAAACAGATTTAAAATGCAATTTTAGAGGAACGAGAGATTATATTTAGAATGCAATGTGGGATTTTACCAAAAGCCCATGTCTCAGACAAGACCACTTACTTTTCCAGGTAGAGCGTTATCAGTGGTGAGCACAGGTTAGATGTAGGCTTGGCCAAGCCCAATGTTATGATGTTCTCATGTAGCTGGTTCACTGTCTCGGTTTCACCTCGCACGGCTGCGGCATTGAGCACATGGAAGAAGGATGTGGTTGTTGTATCTTTCATAAGAACATCCTTCTCTTTCATCTCCTTTAGAATGTTAATAGCATCTACAATAAAGCAACACAAAGGGCCCTTAGGTAATTTCATGTAGTGAAAACAAACTGTTATTAAAACAGCATTTCAAACCCAGCAGGAATGTAAATTCTGGTGTATAATGCTGATTTCAAGTTAATTACTACTTGCATTTCTAAACGAGACTACAATTATAAATCCACAATAGCATGGTTTTATCATTTCCCTGCAACTGTGACTACAAATTACAGATAGAAACCGTGTGCCCACTTTGCACCACATAACCCTGTACTGTCTGCCCTATAGCGGCACGATCCCACTAAATGGATGCTTTTATCGTTCAATGCCAACATCTGCTAAATCACACCATTGTTTCTTCAGCAGATGGCTTGTCACGAGGCCAGATAATAAAGATGTGTTTACAGTGTATATACAGCCAGACTAATGGCCTGATACCGATAGGGCCTGTTTGCTGTGTCGATACTAATTAGCCAAGCAGAGCCAATGAAAGCTTTCCAACAGACTGCATGTTAAAACATTAGGCTCATTAAGCCTCATTAAGAAGGCAAAAATAAACATTTTGGTGTGTGGGATAAGTAAAGGGGATTTAGTTTGTGTTGTTTCTTAATTATCACACAGGCAAATATTTTGACCACATTAGAGATGTGAGAAGGCACACAAAGGAGTTACTGGCTGATTCCTCTTTTTAATTACTCGTGACTTCATCTGTACAAGGACAGGTGATAATTTTCTCATACCATTAGATGCCTCTTAATATTACCAGTTAATTAGTCATGTAGTGCAAGAGGAATAATATAGCAATATAACACTTTACATAAATGCCTGAAATCAATATGGAAATTTCCTCCAAGCAAACACACTTAAGAGGACCCTACCATAACAGTTTTTCCATAATGAATTTTAAAGAGTAGGCATAATCATCTGCAAGAACAGTTATTAGAATGAATAAACATTAAATAAATATTAAGAAAATGAACACTAAAGAAATATAGAAATAGATTAAGAATGATATTTTTAATCCATTCTAGGACTTTATTTCTGTAACGAGTTTAAAAAAAGAAAAAGAAAAAAAAAAATCAACTTTGAACATGCTATCTAGAACTCCAAGAGACTCCTCTAGTTTTACATTCAAAAGGAAGGGTTGTAGTAAATATAAGTTCTATGCCTTGCAATATCATGGCATATCACATGGCATAGATATAGGCCTTCATATGCACATATAATATTGCATATAGCAGCTGAGGACGAGAAAACAATCCTGTTCAAGTCTTAAAAACAAATGAAAATGCAATGACCCCTAGACAAAGAGCAACAACAAAAAATACAAAAAAATAAATACTAAGAATCCTTTTTTTTTTTTAAAGGAATTCACAAAATTAAACAATAAAATCCCACTGGTGTAGCCAATATTTAAAGTTCAAATAGTCCGGTTACATGAGATTAAACTCATAACACTGAAATGGTTTACTCTTGATGCTGCCAATCCTTGTCTGACTGGAACCAACATGCGCCTTTAAATCTGAAATGCTAGTATGAATAATGGTTATAATATTTTTAAATTTTATATTTCAGAAGTTTCTTTTAAAAATTATATATGTGTGTTTATGTATGTATATAAATAAAATACATAAAAAAAATTAAATACTACTACTACTACTACTACTAATAATAAGAGAAGCAACGCAACTTGCATGAGAAATAAGTCATTCAGGTCTATTGGAGTGCAGACCTGTCTATTTCTGTCCAAGCTTGTTTCATATGAATTTCCAAGATATAGGTGAATTGAAGGGTCAAGCTAACTTTAAACATGCTTTAATAAAAAAAGAAAAAAAAAAAAAAAGAAGAAGAGGTCAACCACTGGTCCGGGAGCCAGATATGGACTTGTGCAGATTTCTGTGTGTCCTAATCACTAGCATTGTTTTGCCTTTGTTCTCTTGTTGGCCATCGCCAAGAAGTTGCATGTTTTAACACCAGTGATCACACACTGGAAAGGAAAGCATCAGATTCTGTAACAATTTTGCACCTCACAAAAGGGTCATATATATTATGGCAAAAAAGAATATGGGAAAGCTACTATGTGTGTAATATTGTGAGTGGTCTGTGTCTGAATTAATTTAAAATGCTCCCAGGTATGTGAGAGAAACTAATAAGGAGTGGGAGACAAAGAGGAAACGAGAGGGAAGGGTGCAATCAATTTTAATGGTAGCTAACATTAAATGTTTAGAATTGGTTGAAGAAGTTGAATGTTTTTGTGTGTGGCCACTTCAATTTTCAGGTGGGTCAGTGGCTCCTTTGTAGGAAAAAAAATAGACTTTCTTTGCTGCTTAAGAATGACAATGATGTGTCCATATCTTATTGACAAGCAAGGAATATTTTACAATATATTTGTCAATCTGTGCCGACATGAATAGACAAGAGACGCTCGACAAGGGGTTAAAGAAGTTAATTTTGTTTTCCACAAGTTGCTGGGAAGCGCCAGTCAAGAAAATAATTACAATCTGCAAATAAAGCGTACAAGATGTTGATTCCTCCCCATTGACTGTCCTGTGCAAGGCTAGGGGCGAACGTGTTACTTCTGCCTTATTTATATTCAATACATTGCCTCATTGATTCTGCACATTTCTGTGCGCTGGTACATATTTTAAACAATAAAGAAAAGCTCAGAGCCAAATTTATTTCCAGGAGCTTGACCAAGCACATAATGTTTCTACTGAGGGCCATACTGGGATGCGCTTGATGAAATACAGGTTGAGCAAGCACAAGACAACTTCTTGAAGATTTCTCGAGAAATTAAATTTATGTAGAAATCCACATGCATTTAAAATTATGAACAACCTTATGCCAGAGGAAAATAGACAGTGCAGAGAACATAACATTAAATAGGGGCATAAGACACTATCTTAAATGCATGATAGAAAATGTGTTCTAACAGACTTGTCCACTTCTAGTTTTCAATGGCCAGATTTTCATGGTACACGTGGTCTCTGCATTACAGATCTTCCATACTTAAGAAAGGGCTCCCAAGACGTTTTGTATGAATTTGATTTTATGTTCTTTTGAATTACAGTTACATAGTATTTAAGGTTGAAAAAAGACTTTCAGTCCATCAAGTTCAACCTTTTAAGATCTCCTCTGATCTGCAATATGCGGATTAACTATTAACTCATTAGTTGTTAATTAATTATGAATCAATTATTTAATGTTTTTTTTTTTTTTTTTATTATTATTAATTCGTCCAGAGGAAGGCAAATAGAAAAAAAACAAAAAAAAAACAAGCGAGACTTAGCCAATTGTCTCAAGGGGAATGTAAAAAAAAAAAAAATTTGAATCATTACTGTCCCTCTAATTATCCATGATAACCCTGAATACCATTTTTAAATAGAAATAAATCTAGTCCCCTTTTAAAGTTATCTATCGAATCCGCTGTCACCACCTCCTCTGGTATTGGAATTAAAAGAAAGAGCACAATAGTTTCTGTAACGTATTATTTCAGCACAGTATTATTATTACTACAGTATTATTATTACCAAATGAGCCATTATATGTTTTAGTATTATTTATCAGGGATCCGAGTTACATACAAATCTGATTTAAAGAGGTTCTCAGGAGCGTATCTCGTCCTTTACCCGGGAATCACCTGCATTTCTGCAGGTACGAGTAAATAGATCAAAATTATTGGGCTACTGGCACTTGCACCCTACTCTTTTATAAAGCACATTCTGCATTCAATAAAATAAATGATAAAACAACGTATGTAAACAATGCCTATGTGAGAATTTAAGTGCAGATTATTTAATCAGAATAGGATTTACAGGTTGCTACTTTTGTCATTCATTCTTAAAAATTGGAGACTTAATACACAAAGGACATGTGTCACTATTTCTGCTTCCCATATTTAATTTTTCTTAACTGGGAGCAAAAGGAGTGGGAGGTGCATGATGGTAAACACTCAGAGCTAGTAACTTGGAATTATAAAAATGGGGTGTGTGGGTTGGTAGGAGAAAGGATGAGAAGGGAGAGGGAATAGACAAGCAACATGAAGAAGAGTGACATAACAGTCAACTATTACAATATAATTTCCTCATGAATCAGTATGTTCAGGTGATTGGCAAACCTAACATTAAAGGGATATGGACATATATATATATATATATATATGTATATATATATATGTATATATATATATGTATATATATATATATATGTATATATATATATATATATATATATATATATATATATATATATATATATATATATATATATATATATATATATATATATATATAATATGTCCATGTATCTATTTACTTTTATTAAGCATTTTATGAAGTAGTGTTTAAAAGCACTATTTTTACTGCCTAACCAGATACAAAAAAAAAACAAAAACAAAACAGATGTTTAAATCACAGGATGAACTAACCTTAATTGGTTAGTTCTATGGACATGATAATCCACTCAGAGCAGCCTTAGTGCACTTGTGCCCTTCACAGCAAGAAATATCATGTAATATATCAGTCTGCTCTCAAAGTGTCCAGCCCCAAAATACTAGGCAAGCCTACCCTGAACAGGAGAAACAGTGAATGCCATGGCTGATTAACTTGTCGGTCTTAATTGGGCTTCGTCAGCAGGGTGTAGCTGAACACCTATAGCCCTAAGGGAGACTAAGTCTCAAGGGTAATTTTCATTAGCAAAAACCAAAATAGAGATGCTCAATCAGAGAACAAACTTTGAGCTCACTTGTCCCTTTCACAGAAGAAATATCCTGTAGTATATTAGTCTAAACAAATATTACCTGCTTGGGTATGCCTTCTGCAGCTCACAAAGACACAGATTCTAATACTGAGTGTGCACGGTGTCACAAAAAAACCCAATCAGTGACCATTTTTCTGTAACATGCTGCTGAGACATGGTCACTAATACTCTATAATGCTGCACATCAAGCACTATAGAGTCTTTATCTTCATTAGCTGCAGTGGGCAGACCCATACATGGACTAAATATCTGATTAGGCAGTACAAAAATTGAATAGCTACACATGTATATTGCATACCTAGTAACATCCTGAAAACTTCCATATCACTTTAAGGTGGCATGAGCAGCCCAGTAGCAATCATAGTTCCTGTTTATACAGCTTTAGTGGAGCAAAATAGATTCCGTCCGTCACAGCTAAGGCTATTCTCTTTTATATGGAGTGTGGCCAAGATATGGTTTGTGGGATTAGCAGGATGTTATTATTCATGTGCATATACAATATTAAGTAGTTTCTCGTGTCCAATGCAGATTAGATAAGTACTTGGAGAGTTATAAAATCCATTCAGGTTGGTTGCTGGAAATGTTACAGGAATAAAAAAAAAAAAAAAAAAAAAAATCACCATTTCTAATCTGTCTATGAAATTAGGAAGCATGGCTTTGCCTCTCATATCTTCTCAGACTGGATAGTGGCCATCAAGAAACTAGGATCTCCATCTATTAAATTAATGTTTGGGTACGCGAAGTGCAGTGGATCACAGGCTGCACTAGGAGTTTAGTCAAAATCTCCTGAAAAGGAAAGCTGCATTGACTGCCTTCAGCCCAGAACCTTAAATTGACTGTGCGATGGATAGTTGGATGGATAGTTGGATGGATAGTTGGATGGATAGTTGGATGGATAGTTGGATGGATAGTTGGATGGATAGTTGGATGGATAGTTGGATGGATGGATAGTTGGATGGATGGATAGTTGGATGGATAGTTGGATGGATAGTTGGATGGATGGATAGATGGATGGATAGATGGATGGATGGATAGATGGATGGATAGTTGGATGGATGGATAGATGGATGGATAGATGGATGGATAGGTCCCAAGATTGTCAAAAGCTGCACTTTTATAATATTTTGAACCTTTAAAGAAATATATGTTTCATACACAAAAATGCACATATAAATACATAGACAAAAAAGGAGTTTGTGTTCTTTTTTCAGCTTTGGTCACTGATAAAGACTTCCCTTGCAGCCAACGAAAGTTCGTACAGGGAAGAGAAGTTTTCATAAGAAAGCACAGTATCAGTACTGAAAGACTCCTGCTTCACTACCAAAGCAGAAACATGGTATTGGCTGCTCATTGCACAGCATGAATGCACATGATGGGTAATTCATTAAAAGGTAATGTGTGAAGAGCACACTGTAAATACTGGAATTCACATTTATCATAAGTAACATCTCCTATATAGAAGGACAAACACTTGACAATTACAACATCCACTCAATTATGTTTAGGCACTTCAAGTTTTGTTGTTTTGTTTTTTTTTAATTACAACCAACGGCAATTATGCTTATTTTTTATGTGCACTTTACTTTTATTCAATAAATAGGACCATTTCTTTAAAAGAACAATGGAATCTAGAGAAAAATAAAAATGTGGAAAAAGTAACTAAATCAGAAACAACTTGTAAAGCTCATCAAACCATTCTTTCATTAAATTAATGAAGAATGTATTCAATATAAAAGGATAACACACTAACACAATCATGAGTTTCAATAAGTGTTGAAAAAGGTAAGTGTTAAACATTTTTGTACAAGTCCCTGAACATAAACAGAGACCCACACAAAATAAAAGGTTTCTAGAAAAAAAGATTTTTTTTTTTTTCTGAGCGGTGTTTGTTCCTTTCCAAGAAGGTTATAGTTATAGGTTTTATGTTCAGCCTTCAGACCTCCTTAAGCAAAAACAAAGCCATTAGTCTGGGCACATACGCAATTTGTGCCATAAGTCATGATCTTCAAACTCAATCCAAACAGCAATGCTAATAAAAACGCGCTGCACAAATGCAAAAGCCACTGAGCTGTGCAAATGTAAATGACAAGCCTGCCAAGCCATTAAAACTAATGGCCTGCACTGTCCAAGCAGCTCTGGTTGAATTCACATGCAAATTTGTATGCAAAATGTTCAAGCACTTTCCAGGGCATGATATACCATTAATATCAAGTCACATTTTTATTTTGGTGGGAAGATACATTCACCACACAGATATATATGCTGGAAAGATCTGCCATACCTGCTAGCTTGCCGTTCTTTGCAAACACCTTAAAAAGTGCAAAATACTTGTTCTTATCAAGAACAACAGAGGAATCTTTACGGTCCCTGTGGAAAAATAAACATAAATTAATAGGTTTTATTTTAATCGAGAAATTTTGGAATAAAAGTAAATGACCACTGTAGCCCTATATTTGCAATATGCACCTTTGAATAGCTGTTTGTTAATGGGCAAAAAGTGTTATTTATTAAGCTACTAGATAGTTATTTATCTTCTATGGGCAGTCAACTGAAAGTTTCTGTGTATTCAGTGTCTCCTCTGAATGGTAGATCAGCAGAAGCAATGGTGGTTTCACTGTAGCATAATGTCTTAATACAGTAGACTCTCAGTTACCCGGCACAGGGATTGGTAGATGCCGAATAAATGTAGTTTCTGTAGTTACATATAAGAGAGGCCTAGATTATCACCACATAGGATGCTCTGTTAAGTATATTTGTCAGTGGGGGCTGTTCTAGCAGCAGCAGCTTTCACTCCTCACTTATACACAGATATGTTTGTATGTCCATTCTTCTAAATTAAAATAGCATATTTTCACGTGCATGAAACTAAATAGATTACTTTTTTGGTATGTTGTACAAATATGACTGTGTGACATTGCAAAGTACTTACAGCTCCTGCTTCAGATTTAATGCCGCCTCGGCATTATCATGTCTGCAGCACAAATTTATGAGGGCCGCATAAGCACCAACATCCAAATCCTCTTGGTCGAATTTAGCCTTCACTTCTAAAGCTTTCTCCATGTTCTAGAAAAAAATACAATGAATATGTCTCATAGGTATAGGTTCACTTTGTGCTGATTAAAAAGGGACAATACATTTTTACCACAGCCTTAACATAAATGTAGTAAGATCATTTTATCAGGTAAGGCTTTTAGTCTTTTAGCTTTGTTCAATGCCATGGCAATTGCACCGCCATGTTTAACAATCTTAATTAAACTACCATAATTTAAAATTATAAGGCTATCCATGTTTGACTAAACTCAGTATTTTATGACCTTGTAGGGTTAGCGATAACCCATAACTATGAAGTACCACTACTGACAAATAATGTACATCTATTTTTAATATTAGTATTATCTAAGACTGGACAACTACATTTCCAATGTAACATAGGCTAGAGATTTTATTATGGTCAGTCATCAACTTTGACAGAACACACTAAAAAATATGGAAGGAGCAGCATATTAGTGATGGGAGTGTATTTATATGCTAGTTTTGTCTTTTCTTTTTTTATTACAGTGAATGCAAAAGCTGTTTATACGGTTTAATATTGAAACACGTAATGTACAATTATATATAGTATTGGTTATCTTCAATGTTGTCTTATAAAGGTCCTCCCCATAACCATTATTAATCCTTCTTGCATGCAGGGCAGATAAGTTAAGTGAACCGCCTGTATTCTAAAATTGCAAAGAACAATTTACAAACTAAAAAAAAAAAAAGTATTTGTTTAAGTGGTTTATTTTGCCAAATTTATCTTTGATTGGGCCACTGAAATGTTTGCATCTGTAGTTTTGTTCCTTCAGATGCACTGTAAATTAAATAAGGATCTCAACATACACCCTTATTCTTTCGGTTGGTGGTTGCCAGGCTGCCCAATATGCAGTTTATTCCAAATGTCTACATGGGCTCATATTGGTAAACACCAGGTGCCCCACCAGCCCTCTGCAGGCAGTCACCCAGAAACTCTCAAGTCTGGCAAGTGTAGTGAGAGCAGCAAGCCATTCAGTGTAATGCATTTTATTCCATCACCCTTTGAAGCCAATCTGATTAACCACTAATTATCTGGGAGGTGCTACACAATACAATGCTGCGGTGAAATGATAACGAGAGAAGAAAGCAGGAAGAATGAACGGGAGTAATTAGCTCAGAGCATGGGCCAAAGGGACAGCACCCAAACAGCTGTGGCACAAACAGTCTGGCACAAAAAAAAACACTAGAGGTTTACAATGTTATTTTAAATATTAAAAATAGGCAACATGTTTTAGAATGCAATTCTTTACTACAGGCCTCAGTGTTCGTTACTGAACCTGCTTCTGGCAAGTGCTATCTTAAAAAGGTATTTGGAAGTTTCCCGGTTTTAACTTTTTTCTAATCTAACACACACAAATTTATTATATGAAAAAAAAAAAAAAAAAAAACATTGGTGTCCACACCCCCAGAGCTGCTTACCTTGTACTAACCAACAGAAAAACTGTTTCAGTAGATGTATTTAACCTTACACTAATGCTGCAGAGACTGAATCCAATACACTGCTACAATGTTGGGGATGCTTCTGACTGACCAAAACACATTTTGAATGTTATGCTAAATTAGCTAGTGTTTTCAGGGGCATTCCTTCTCATTAACTACAAGAAAACTGAAGACATTTTGCAAACTTTAGGGTATGTTTAATAATATTTGGCGATTTTTTTCATTTACATTTATTTTTGCATACACTAATGTTTCTCCTCTAGCAGTTGCATTCACAAGCCATGACATTTCTATATACCTTTAAGAGGGTGTGCTCTTCTAAACTAAGCAGCTTAGCATTAGTGCTAGTGAGAGCACTGGTAGCTACAGTGCTTTGCAAAAGTATTCACCCCCTTGACTTTTTACCTATTTTGTTACATTACAGCCTTAAGTTCAATGTTTTGTTAATCTGAATTGTATGTGATGGATCAGAACACAATAGTCTTAGTTGGTGAAGTGAAATGAGAAAAAGATATACATAAAACTCTTTTAAAAAAGAGAAACAGAAAATCGGCTTGTACTTATGTATTCACCCCCTTTGTTATGAAACCCACAAAAACAGGTGCAACCAATTACCTCTAGAAGGCACATAATTAGTGAAATGATGTCCGCCTGTGTACAATCTAAGTGTCACATGATCTGTCATTACATATACACACCTTTTTTGAAAGGCCCCAGAGAATGCAACACCTAAGCAAGAGGCACCACTAACCAAACACTGCCATGAAGACCAATGAACTCTCCAAACAAGTAAGGGACAATGTTGTTGCAAAGTAAAAGTCAGGGTTAGGGCATAAAAAAAAATATCCAAATATTTGATGATCCCCAGGAGCACCATGAAATCTATTATAACCAAATGGAAAGAACATGGCACAACAGAAAACCTGCCAAGAGACGTCCGGCCACCAAAACTCACAGACTGAGTGCATTGATAAGAGAGGCAGCACAGAGACATAAGGTAACCCCGGAGGAGCTGCAGAATTCCACAGCAGAGACTGGAGTATCTGTACATAGGATGACAATAAGCCGTACGCTCCATAGAGTTGGGCTTTATGGCAGAGTGGCCAGAAGAAAGCCATTACTTTCAGCAAATAATAAAATGGCACGTTTTGAGTTTGCGAAAAGGAATGTGGGAGACTCCCAAAATGTATGGAGGAAGGTGCTCTGGTCTGATGAGACTAAAATTGAACTTTTTGGCCATCAAAGAAAACGCTATGTCTGGCGCAAACCCAACACATCACCCAAAGAACACCATCCCCACAGTGAAACATGGTGGTGGCAGCATCATGCTGTGGGGATGTTTTTCAGCAGCCAGGACTGGGAAACTGGTCAGAGTTGAGGGAAGGATGGATGGTGCTAAATACAGGGATATTCTTGAGCAAAACCTGTACCACTCTGCGTGTGATTTGGGGCTAGGATGGAGGTTCACCTTCCAGCAGGACAATGAGCCCAAACGCATTGCTAAAGCAACACTTGAGTGGTTTAAGGGGAAACATGTTAATGTGTTGGAATAGCCTAGTTAAAGCCCAGACCACAATCCAATAGAAATCTGTGGTCAGACTTAAAGATTCCTGTTCACAAGCGCAAACCATCCAACTTGAAGGAGCGTGAGCAGTTTTGCAAGGAGGAATGGGCAAAAATCCCAGTGGTAAGATGTGGCAAGGTCATAGAGACTTATCCAAAGCGATTTGGAGCTGGGATTGCCGCAAAAGTTGGCTCTACAAAGTATTGACTTTAGGGGGTGAATAGTTAGGACAAAAAACAGAAAAAGTCAAATGTGAATATTTGTTGTTTGCTTCACAATAATAATAAAAACAAAAAACATCTTCAAAAGTTGTGGGCATGTTCTGTAAATAAAATGATGCAAATCCTCAAACAATCCATGTTAATTCCAAGTTGCGAGGCAACAAAACACGAAAAATGCCAAGGGGTGAATACTTTTGCAAGGCACTGTACTGTCATATTCCCATTGAATGCAAAGAGGAAGCTCTATCTGCACAAAGTCACCTAAGTAAATATGCCACTGGAAACTAAAAACGGTAGATCCATCTGTTGTATATGTATATATATATATATATATATATATATATATATATATATATATATATATATATATATATATATATATATATATATATATATATATATATATAAAAATAAAAAAAATGTATAAAGCCTCTAATTTATTCTATTTTCAAGTAAAGTTCTTCCAAAGATTGTATGTTAAATTTATGACTACAGTGGTCCTTTAAGATAAGCAAAGTACAAAACGACTAACTCTTCTAAACAGTTGGCCATGGATTGAACCTTGGCATTATCTCAGGCTTCAAGTGCTATGTTATATGGAATGTTGTCACAACTAAGTTACCATAAAGTGGATTTTCAGAGATACAATATATATTGCTGTAATCTTGCACAGCTGTAATTTTTATTTTCTGCAGAAAACTATAGCGAAGACATGAAATCACTCGGAATGAGAAATTGCCCCAAAAGTCTGATGATATCCCTCAAATTGCAGCCGCTGCAGAGAAATGAATATGAACTACAGCTGGATGCAGAGTGTAGGAAAGCACGATTACCTTTATCTCTGAAAATACTTAGCTTCTGCAGGAAAATGGAATTTAGACCCCTGCATTAAAACTTGGCTTATTTGACTTGCAAATCTGTTGCTTTACAATCTAGATGGAAAAGAGCTGAGCTGCAGCTTGATTGGACACCTTGCATGTAAAGCAAAGCTTAAACTAGCTTGTAACAAACACCCTGCTGAATATGGCATGCCCAGGTGTAGCGCATACAGGCTCCAGCAGCCATTGAGTGTGCCCAAGCTCTTACCTATGTATCGATTTTAATTATTGTAGTTATTCATAAGAGCACTAAAATTATGTATGTGCATAAATCGACAAAGGAATTAATGACATTTATTTTCTGAAGCGCCATTTTTGTTGATGAAAAAAAAGAAAAGAAAAAAGAATCAACTTTGTAATGCTAGTACAAAATGCAATGTTGATGTTTGTTATGAAGAACGTCCTCCATCATTCCTCAACCTAGTATGTCCATAGGGGGGGTGATGGTAAAGTATTGTTTTGTAGACCATCCAGTCTGTCGTTCTAATAGATATTTTAAGCCTTATGCACTTGGACTAAAAACGTTTTCCAAAGTGTGTGTGTGTGTGGGGGGGGGGGGGGGGGGGGCCAAAGGTGAGGAGCTTTTTCCTAAAAATATAGTTACCCTCTTACAAATGCACTTTTCTTAATGGATGTCCATTAATATACTTTGCATCTGAAAACTGTTCTGAACAGCACTTCCCACAAGATAAATACCAACAAAAAATTGTATTTATTATTATTATTTTTAATAATAAATATCATCATCAATAGAATAATTTTCAAAGCTAAATTTAATCAATGGTAGTGTGTTAGGAAATCAATCAACCGTTTCTTAATTAAATACTCCAATTAGAGTATTCAGTTTTCGACTTAGATCCGTTACGTTCTTGTATATAGAGGGATATTTTTTTTTGCCTCTGTTGGACACTCAAAATTGTAAAAGCTAACATAAAAGATGGCGGCTATTCTGTTTCCATGTTATGTTGATGTAGTTCTCCACTTGTTAATTAAAGAACTGTGTTTATGAAGTCAATAATAAAGCCATCTGTAAATAAAACGGTTTTAAAATGCCTGTTACCTGCCTGATGTGCTGGGTTTGTCTCCACCTACATTCTGTCACATATCTCATTGTTGATTTGAAAGCCATTAAAGTCACTTGGGAATTATTTGTTTATTCAGCAGGTGTGACTTGTCTTCCCCTATCTCTGTGCTGGTTTTTATGCGTTACCATGCTCCTCCTCTGATCTCATTAGTGATGTCAATGTTTTTCAGAGGAAAGGAATTCTTAAGATACATCTCCTGAATATTTTAAATATAACTTAAATGCCTTCCGTGTAACTTAAATGCCTTCCAGGCAATGACGTGAGCCATGTTACAGATGGGAGTTGGACACAGAACCATTTCATTTACCTATGGTCTATTCCTGACAAACATTTTATTTATTTAACTAACAAGTGGTAAAATAGATGCTCTCAGGCCTTTACGTGGTGAGAACACAGACTGTTTAAGCACAGCCTGAGTAAATTAGGTAGGAATATTAATAACTGCTCATGGTGGCCATTTGTACCTGATTTTCCTTTAAAGTCTGAGAGTTGCATTCCACTAGAAAAGTTCAGACGGATGTCGTAGCTCAGAGTATTTGAAAACATCCCTATCTGAAAAACTGAAAGGTGAAATCTGCCACATCCCCACATTACCTCTTCTGCACAAAGTGTAAGAACTAGCTGCTTTAAGACATCTCCAAAAGGCTTGTTTGAAGTTCTCAGATTTTCAATTTCCTCTTCTAAAGAGGCAATCTTAAAGACACCAGTCTGAAAACAGAAAGACAATTAATGGAAGATAAAATATTTTTTTTTGTCACCAAAAGCCAAACGAGTTTGTATTTGTTAACGTAACTACATAGATCTGCTCAGATTTAAAGACCCCATTTAGCAATAAAAAAAAAAAACTAGAAGAATACAAAACTTACCTTTGACAGATCTGAAGATGTTAACTTTTCATCTGGATCCACCAAAACAATGACATCCTGAAAATTATTGAGGACACATTAACACAACATACTGGACAGACAAACAAGCACATTTTATACAAATATTTAAAAATAAAATCTAATCATATACCGGAATTTTCCTCTATTTGGGCATTGGATATTATAAATAATAAATTATCAAATTACAATATATTACAACTTAATTTGGGTGTCTGTAACCTTATATTCAATAACCTGTCCTACAGTCTTGAGCTTCTATACAATCACAGAGCTCTGAAGTAACTTGCAATATATATATATATATATATATATATATATATATAATATTTCATATTTATATTAGTATAAAATGTTTCCAGTAATGATCTGGCCGTGAGAATGAAAGTCAAAGGCGGGATATTTTGTTACACCAGCACTTTAATTGCAATAGCATTCAAGCTGCCACAAATAGGAAGTTATATATGGAAAGAGACAACTTAAAGATAGGACACTAGCTTGGACAAAACTTTTTTGAAAAAAAAAAAAAAAAAACGTTAACATTAGCAACTATACATGTCATAACCATAAGCATATTTTTAAGAAAGTCTTAATTTTAGCAGACTTTGCATGTGCTACATTGGCTTTTTAGAGTACTGCTTGTTGTCATGAAGTCAAAGTTCCCTGAATTGAAGTTCCCTTCTAGGGGACTAATCCTTATGTGAAAGAAAAAAATAAATAAAAAAATCAGATGGCTCAATTCAGAAGAGCAATCATTAAAAATGAATTACACTATTTATTGTTTGAACTTTCTAACCACTTTCTGCATTTTATCAAGTGAAGTTGTTCAAGAGAGTACTAGTAATATGACACTTAAAATGCTTTTTTTAAGGGTATGTTTGCTGCAGAAGGTATAAACGGCACATTTTACAAGGCAGCGGACTTCAGGAAGACCGTGATTGCAACCAATATTTGGATCTAGTTTTATATCTGGACTACCCATCCCTTGTTCTAAAGGGAATTTTGCGATCCTAAAAACAGCTGAGTAAGCAGCATACAAAAGAACATAAGTAAACAAGTTGTTTTTGTGTGCAAGAGGGCAGCAATCATTACCTCAAAAATGTACATAAAAAAAAAAAAAAGCTAAGAAGTGCAAAGTAATCTTTAAGAGGTGGTTTAAATGACAAACCTTAATTAATTCAGGAACTTGATGAGAGTCCAGCAGGTTACGGATGCCTCTGTATATGTTTGCAGAGATTATTACATTCTGTACCAAGGAGGTGGGGAGGAGGGAGGGTTAAAAAAAATGATATTAGTTTTGAAATGCAGACAAAATGAAATCTGTCTAACAAATTATCTCAGACATAATTTAAGTCTCCAACTCCTGCCATGACATTGAGAAGTGGTCTGGGTTTACTTAAAAGCAGCAATTTCAAATCTAATAGATACATGTCAGGCAGGACAGGCATTATGTAGAGAGAAGAAAAAAAGATAAAATGGTACCATCTTCTTCAACTGATGGAAGTATTGTCTCAAACGCTCCTCCTTGGCCTGTACCTCTGAGTCACTCATGCTGTCAATCAAGTTATAAAGAAAATAGCCAACAGCTTCTGCTGGAAGGAAAAAAAAAACAAGAGAAAGCATTCCACTGAAATTACTGGGACTGTCATGTTATCAAGATTAATTTATAAGAAATCATTTTGGTGTGAGATGTCACCCTGATGAGAGGCTCTGAAATGGCAACAATGATCAGTGAGGCATAGAGATTATGTGGTTTGGGAGCACATATCTAACTGGTGAGTGAAAGGAATATTAATTATTTTCAGCCGCAGTGACAGCTTTCTAGTACTGAATCGTACTTCAATCCTCTCCCCCTCCTACTATGCAATAAAGAAGTGGTACTGCCTCAGGCAAACACCCTGTGCCATACAAATACAATAAATACATTTATAACATATATCATGTTGTATACACACACGCCTGGCCTGGTTTATTACTGGTTAAGATTTATTTTCTCAAATGCGATCAAATTGGACCATTTTAAATATTTATGAAATCATTTTAACATGTTAATGAATATTTCTAAAAACAATCTTTTTTTTTTTTTTTTTTTTTTAACAGTTTAAAGGAATTTTTTCCTTTGTTGTTTTCTGAAAAAGAGGGCATTTGCAGCTGTTACAGTTCGTTTTTAAGATCTAGTACTTTTAACGGACTCAAATGTGACCTATTTATCTTTCTTGCTGCTTATTGGCAGACAGGGGTAAGCCCCAAATCTTAGATAAATAAGTCATATTTGTCTACCAACTACATCCACGTACTACAGTAAGCTTTTTGCATTTCCTGTGTTTCAAGAAAGTATAAATGGGTTTTACTTAAAGTTTTTTCTTTCCCCATTAAAAAAAATATTATTTAAAACATTAAAAATGTTTGAAAAGCATAAAAAAATAATAATGACATTCTAGGCCCCACTAAAGGAATACTGTGCCATAAAGATTGGCCAAATATGGCACTTCTTTACGCTAACTGAGCACATGATTGCAGCCTAAATCAATCACAAAATTATTATATACAGTATTATAATGTATAAAATGTTATAATGTATAAAAGCAACATGCTTTACTGCAGGCATATATTACAGCTTGTTGATCTACCTTGTTTAAGGGGGAAGAATTAAATACAATTAATGCAGAGAGCAAGACCAGGAGCAGTTACAAATCTGAATATGTTTATGCGTCTTCATTTGAGAAAACAAAAAAAACTTATGGTGCTTCATTAGTATTTAATAACATTAATGTTTATAGGTTAATTAAGTTTTTTTTTTTTATTCGTAATTTTATCTCCGTATATATATATATATATATATATATATATATATATATATATATATATATATATATATATATATATATATATATATATATATATATATATATATATATATATATGAGATAAATTGTATTTATATTATATAAATCAGATATTTTTCTGTAATAAATTTGTTTTAGAGACTACCACTGGGATAAAAACTAAAATTGAAATCTAAAAACTGAATATGATATAATTGACCTCTTAAAAATGCTGAGGTAATCAGGAAGCAGAGTGTACCCAACGTGTTTTTACATTTCGCTCTCCAAAAGAAGCAATCATTGTTTACTGCTGTAATCCCTCAAGCCCCACCGCATTACACACAAGAACGGATTTATGGGTAAGTTACAATCATAGAAATTGAAACGCTACCAGTTGGTCCTGAAGTCGCTTGGCAGTAGCGGCCATCCTTGTACAGCAGCTCTGTTATCTGTGAAGACAATAATCGTACATTGCAGCCAAGAGAAGCATACAAGGACAAATGGTGTCTGAAATTGAATTCGCAAAATAATAAAGCTTCCCTACACTGGCACATTATTCCATGTCGCATCATAGTAATTTACTTCAGAAGAAAATAAAAACAGATTGGAAGAGAAACATAAAAACACAATTTTCTGGAAATAGGTTTGTATTAACTATATCCTTTCCAAAGCTCAGATACGATTTAATGGCACATTTGCCCTTAAAGGTTTAATATGGGGTGAGGAGATCAAGAAATATTTACACTCTTTCATGGCCACTCACACAACATTGTGTCCAATTCATTATATTTTTAGTGACACCGTCAGCCCATCATGGACAAAATATGACAGAATACAATTATCTGTTGCTTTGGCCATCTATTATCATCCTATATTTGTAATGAGCCAACATATTCTGTAGCGCTATACAGGGGTTAAATACAAAGAAAAGAGAAAAAAAATGTATTTTAAACACTTTCTTTTCTGCTATGTCTCAACTTCCAAGGTTTTTTCCTTCTTGAACGGCAAATAAGCAAAGTCAGTTGTGTGTATTATGAAAGTGCAAATTCAAAGTCAATGCGGGACATGGTCATACAAAATACCCTTTTTAATGATAAAAAAAAAAGGGATATTTTACATACATAATAGAAAGTAGCTGCTTCATTTATTTTAACCAATATAAACATATAGCTTATATTATTATTATTATTATTATTATTATTATTATTATTATTATTATTATTATTATTATTATTATGCGTATGCTCATTTTAGGACTTGCTGCACATAATTTTCTTAAAATATGCTCTTTTTTTCTGTATTATTTCAGTACTGTATGTTAGATATAGATTTTTAAAACATGAATAGTAAGATCCAAATCGGAAACAATTCATATTTATTCCATGTAAACACAGGTTTCTCTCACATCAAAGCATTCACTTAAAGGATTTCAAGTTTTAGCACTTGACTTTTATTGTCACAAGACACACATTATATCTATTTAACTCTGGACACTACACTAGCCCAGATCACATAGCCTAAAATTCAAACATGGAGCAGTAACTGGCAAATGAGACAAGATCCATACATTTACATAAACTTGTCTTTGATATAAATGCAATTAGGTTTAGTTGGAGCTCACACTTTAAACATTAGATTGATGGGTATCATAATTCAACTTATTTGCTACACTTATTACAACAAAGAAAATGTCTTCATGTGTGCATAAAAAACGATTACATTTTATGTTTATGTAGAGGATTACAAAAATAATGGCGTTTATATAGATCATGCTAACTAACACTGGTATATATAGAGCCATACATATGTTTCCTTACCCAGAGCACTTGTACTATATGCATAGGAAGCCTTGGCCTAGACATCTAATGCAAGTGCTGGTAATTAGATCATGTGTACAAATACCAACGTGTCTCTTCATTCATCTTCTGCCACTGACAACACCCCTTCAGGCCAGGAACACATTAAGAATGTGCTATCGCTGGTTATCTCCCTCCTTATTCTTGTATATACATCCACATTTCACATGTCATTAAAATGCTTCTTAACTACCTTTCGATTTCTATACGCATTAGAGGACTGTGAAATAAAAATGAGGCTCTGCCATTGAATTTTTAGGCTGTTACGAGCCACTGTAAATTCAAATTTTTCATGGAACATGGTCTGAAAGCAGCAGACTGGTGAGATTAACACAATTCCTAATGACTTGCTTACATGGCCATGTAAATTTATCATGTATCATTGCCAGCAGAAAACTGCCTTTGGCTGAATAATAGACCTACAGAGTAGCCCACACAATCCAATGCATTCTATAGCAGAGAGCTGCTTAGAGACATGGAGCATCCAGATGAAGCCAGAGTCTTTGTACGGATGGATTTTGTTCAAACGAGGCCAACACCTCAAAAAGACTTTGCATTCAAGCCAGTTTGTATCTGGAACTAGAACTATAAATTGGTTGTTCCAAATCACTGTTTTTGGACAGAAAAACGTAAATGAATAATGAACAAGTATTGACAATTGCTCATTCCTGATGTGAGCCATTCAGGTAGATGAATTGGCTCACAATGAATTTCACCTTCGAGTTCAACAGCAGTGGCACTTTAATAAAAAATTATATTTGCAATATTTTGTAAATTCAAATAAAAAGTAGGTTTAAAAATAAAACAGTAAATGTTTTATTTTACTTTCCTGTAACTGACAATGTTTCTAGGGGTTTTCTATTGTGTGATCCTAGACCACTTCCACCTAAGTGTCAGGCTCATAGTGAATGGGTCAGGCAGCACACTGTGTTGCTTGTGGTTGTCTCTTTAGATGCAGAGCAGCACAATCCCAAGTATTTTCACCAATAGTAACTTCTAGACCGCAGTGCATCTGTTGCTATTGGCTGCTGCGTTAATAAAGGTATTTGGGTGAAGTGCATCTAGACATGCAACCACAAGAATTACAGCCTACTGCCCTCTACTTTATTCTGAGCCAGCACACAAAGATGGTTGGGATATCAAAGGCAAAATGGTGCACTCCTAGGAGGTGAGCAGTAAAACAAAAATAAAATGTAAAAATCAAGGATAAATCCTAATTTCAAAAATGCATTATATTTTTTTTGTTCAGTCCTTCAGTTGTGTCGGACTCCGTTACCATATGGACCTTTCAGCAATTAGGCACATTTGTCTGCGTTTCTGGTTGTGCTTATCCAGATTATTTTCTTGGCAAATATACTGGAGTGGGATGCAAGTTCCTTCTCAAGTGGACCACAAGTCTGACCGCTCTGCTATGATCTACCCATCTTGGGTGACCCTACATGGTATAGCTCATAGCTACATTGAAGTACACAAGCCCCTTCACCCTGACAAGGTAGTGAGCCAGAAGAGGACATTGATATTACTCGATCTTAAAAATACTTTGCAAGCATAACCTGTTCAATCAATATGCCGGCCCATTATGCCACGAGTAACATTAAATTCAAAATGAAGCCAAGTCATTTTGAAATAGGAACATTATTTCATGGAATCTTAGGATACAATTTAGCATCACGTCACATACGGGCTAAATCTTCCCACTAAAAGACTCCAGTGTCTATAAAGTATACCACCCTACATATAAAATACATATATTCGGGACCTTATATACACCATTAAATCATACAGTTTAAAGATTATTATTAAATAAAACTATAAAATAAATTATTTTTGTCATCTAAATATCTGAATCACCCTCCTCCCAAGGCACCCTGATCAAATCTTTACTTTATATCACTTATTAAAACTCATTTCAGATTAATCCTAATAGAACAATTCAGCCATTACAATAATCTACGTTGGGCAGTATCCCAGTTTTCGTCTTATCCAAAGCATGAGATCCTATTAGAGGACTGTCCTCTATTCCAGCAGGCTGAGAATCAAGAAAGTAAAAAATACAGACAATGCTGCTATGTCTGGGAAACTAAAACTCATGAAAAAAGCTGGACATTTTCACAAAAACAAAAAAATTAAATTAAATATATTACACAGACAAAATGTAATTCTGAACAAATGGATTCTGCTGCATTCTGTGCTCATTTTTTTGCATGCAAACTAAGATGAATATTGCTAGTTATGTCAGGGTCTACATTGTTAAATATTTAAAAAGAGCATTAAAACTTTCTATTCATCGTGCTTGGTATTTTTTATAAAATGTATAGCATTGTATATTCATGGCATGACATGCAATCTTATGTATCCTGGCAAAAATAGCATGCTGTTGTATCATGTAGTTAGGTCCTCTCTCCAAAGCAAGTACATTAGAATAAGGAAATTAACTAGAACACCGATTTTTCAGTGTCTCAAGAATGAGCTAGTTTAGGAATCTTAGCATCTTGCAGATATTCCACATAAACATTCGTATTGCAAACCAACTTACCTTGGCCATGCGTTCTACATCTTCAGACCTGTAGGTGGCAGCAGAGGATAATAAATTAAAACCAATACACAAAGCAAAGTCATACAATACATTGACAAGTTCCAGCCACAACGTCAACAGATTTGGTCCCACCATTAACGTTTCAAAGTTAAGAGTTTAACAATTGCACATTTTACTTTATGACATCTTTACACTAAGTGCATGAATATGTAGTGTTTTAATAAAGAAACAAAGTGCTGTCATCTTCTGTCCACATCATCCCTTTAATGCAGTGGTGAGGAACCTTTTTTCTGCCGAGGGCCATTTGAATATTTATAAAATCATTCGAGGGCCGTACAGAATCAACTTAGAAGTTTGCCTGCTATATTTGGTCAAACGTTGAATTAAATCACTGCTAATGTGATGTCTAGAACTGCTATCATCTGTCTCTCAGCGATTCCTATCTCATTAGCTATGGAATAAGGAGAAGGGCCACATCAAACGACTCCGGGGGCCTTATACAGCCCTCGGGCCTGACATTCCCCATCCCTGCTTTAATGCATGCACTAAGTGGGCCTTGGGCGTCATATTACTAACAAGAGACAGTAGCTAGTTTTAAAGTTGTAGAGGCAATGCTACACGGTCAAGAGAAATCACTATTTAAAAGGATCAATTTAAGCTGAAAGCTTAAATAAAGTATTAACTCACACAGGAAAAGCATGCCCAACTTGTTAAATCAAAATGGTCAACTGGGCAAGCTTTCTTGCTACTAACCCCACTGAAAGTTAATTGACGCAAACGAGATTAGGATGTGTGTAAGTCAATGTTTCGGTTGGAGACAAATCAAACATTTTGAAGACTGTTTATGAATATTTGAATTCACTTGTGTTTGTTACATCACTTCCTCAGAGCTGGGTCATCATATGTATCTTTAAATGGAAAGAGGAGTGAGGGAGGAAGGAAATGGAACAGATTGAAAATGACACCACATCCCTTCGCCCTTACAGAAAAATCAACAGATGCAACCACAGCTTTCCACAACTGTAAACACCCCTCAAACGCGCACATCCACCAAAGAATTATGGATACCTCCAGGGTTCCATATATATATATATATATATATATATATATATATATATATATATATATATATATATATATATATATATATATATATATTTTTTTTTTTTTTTTTTTTTTTTTTTTTTTTAATTAAAAAGAAGCTTGAAAGGGGACCTTGAGTCTGACAGTAGGAAGGAGCAGTGACCAGAGACAGCTGTACTACAAAATAAAAAAATCTCTTTATTTATATAATTTATAAGATTCTTCAATGCATCAATTTTTGTTTTTAAAAAAGGAGTTTACAACCACCAGTGCCCTTCCATGTTATATCAGGTCAGACCCCTAAGACCAAATGTTTTTCATCTGGCTCCACGGAGTATAACAAAAGTAACCCTGAAAGGAATGGTATTTTGAGGTCTGGACCCCAAAATGACTAATTTGAGTATATAGGACTTGACTTTCAGTGCGGTCAATAATACTGGAACCAGACAAGGACTACAAAAAGGGAATTTGCTTTTGAAACCGTGATTTATAGGAAGAAACTGCCACTAGATGTCACTGCAAAACCATTTTCAAGATAGAGGCAACTAATTTTCCTCCAAATCTAAAAAAAGGGGAGAAATATGTCTGTATCCCTGGTAACCGAGATCCGGAATATATAATATCCCCATGCTGGTTAAGAAAGTCATCAGCATCCCATTAATTAGATTACAATCATTTTGTATGTGTTGCAAATTTGTTAATAAAAATGTTAAAGGACAACAACTATACATTAGGGAAATCCTGACGCCTCTTCTATGATTTCGTTAATAGAAAAAAAAACAAAGTAGATCTCGCTGTGCACAGACTAGTTTAATAAAATATAATTTCTTGTATTACTTGTTTAAAAACAAGATACACAATGAAATTATTCTAAAGTAATCCATCCTGTTCAGTTCAAGGTGGGAAGTAAGCAGTAGGTTACGGCATGCTTTAATCATGTAGTCCGTATCAATCCCCCAGAGCACTTTGTATAAGGATACCTCGAACACAAACAACCTGCTAAAAGTAAAGAGGTTCTCCAAATATGTTAATCTTCATGGGCTTTTGATTTGGTTGTTTAGCCATGTCAGACTCTCCGTGACCATATGGACAGGAGCAAGCCAGTAATATCTATGGTTATATTTCTGGCTGTGTTATTCATAAGATTTTCTTGGCAAAGATACTGGAGTGGGCTGCCAGCTCCTTGTCCAGTGAACCGCAATTTGTCTGACCTCTGCTATGACCTGCCCATCTTGGGTGACCCTAAATGGTATAGCCCACAGCTTCAAAGTAAAGTAGTGATCTAGAAGGGGATTCATGGCCTACAAAGCTGCTAATATGTCAAATACTTCAAAGCCCCCCCCTCCATGTGGTGCTTTAAGAAATTCTATGAAAACTATACTCCTTTTCATGAGAAATGGCAAATTGTTCAACATACTTCATATCCATCTTTAAAACAATACTACACAATTATGGAGAACACAATTAGTTTGGCTTTTTAAGCCAAACGTTTAATTAGTTTTTACACCTTGACTATATGAAGTGTATAATATAATGACAATACAATATATGGCATTGTAATTTGCCATCAAAAATGAGAATTGGTTTCTGTCTTCTTCAATCTCCTTGTGTGCAGATGTCATATTCTGACATTCATCATCACTGTCAGGAGCTGGAATGTCACGGATATTTACAGCAATGAATATGACAATTGGAAGACGTCAGCAATGTTTCTGATATCAATGTAGAATCAGTGCTCTTCTCTGCATGGGAGATGGAAAACCATGTAATAAAATAAATAATAAAAAAAGTCTAACAGGTCTTATTAAAAAAGAATTATTTTTCTCACTAATGGATAAAACATTTTTTGAAAATAGTGTCACCGGGACAAAAAGACACAAAAAAAAAAAAAAAAAATAAGTTTAGTACCATCCACTTTACGGTCAGCCAAATGTAACCTGTAGTAGCAAACCCTTAATTATTTTCCTTTTTTTCCCCCCATTTAGTACAATAGCTTACCAAACCAGAATATCCTTACAAAAGGCCATGGGCATCCTTACAAAAGGCCATGGGCATCCTTACAAAAGGCCATGGGCATCCTTACAAAAGGCCATGGGCATCCTTACAAAAGGCCATGGGCATCCTTACAAAAGGCCATGGGCATCCTTACAAAAGGCCATTGGCATCCTTACAAAAGGCCATTGGCATCCTTACAAGCAGCCGTTTTTCTTTTTTCTGAAAGAGCACCAATTAGCTATTCATTTTTCTTGCTATTTTTGGCTCTCATTTCTGGTATATTCAGCATTGTTTGTGCCACATTACTAGGATTAGGATGGTTGAGGGGATCCACCAGCCTAATAACTAGTACTTGCTAATCTATGTGTTTACAATGCACATACACATCAAAATCATGAGACACATATTTGCATAATTTGCACAAACAATGCTGAATATCTCTATTACATTAGAGAAAATGGATACTATATTGTATATCCAGTTTTTCTTAGCCAAACTTAAAATACATATTATTTTTTGGTGTGACATCCCTGTACATAAGAATTGAGCATATTTAATTATTTTGAACGCTCATTTCACACATAAATAAATTAGTTTAAATGGGTCACTACGTTACTAGAGGCGGACTTACAGCGGGTATGGAGCAAATATTTTTTCCCAAAGCTACCTTTACCTTTGTATGTTTATTCACATTTTCCCATTTTTAAATATGTTATTATTCTAAATAGTACTTCAGAACAAACTGTGGCAAAAATGTATTTGGTTATGAAATATTAAAATCTTGACAGGGCACTGTCAGCCTAGACACACAGATATTCTAGTCTGAAGAGGTACGATCAGATTATTATCCGATCTGTTTTTTTTTTCAATTTGGAGAAGATTTCAGTGGTGAGTGAGTTTGCCTGATAATGGATAATGTGCATGTCAACCTCTAGACACTATCAGGGTCTGCCAATGTGAGGCTATTTTCAAAAGATAATAAAAAAAAGTATGTGCCAAACAAACCCTGTAAGCCATGGATATAAAACTTTTTTTGTGAAAATCTTAATTGATTAGCAGAACAGGAATCCACTTGGTGTATCTTATATCACATGCTCATAGCTGGACGATAGGGGTATGTGTTTGCCTTTATCAGTGGAGGGAGTGGTGGGGGAGGAGGGACCCAGGCCAAGTCCAGAACATTTGTTTCTTAAAATGATATGATGGAAATTGACACCACTCTCTGCACTAGTCCAGAAGCAGACACCTTGCATAACTCAATGCAACCACAGCTGCATGGAAATGTAATGTAAATGCCTTTTTTCACGCACAAAACTTCCACCAATGTATCACAGATCCCTCCAGGGTCCTTTTGCGAATTAAAAACTAGCAGTACTTCTTCCTGATTTTTGTCTAAGAGCATAAAAACTTTCAAACAAACATTTTACATTGTGCACTGCTCCTTTAATATTCCCAGGTCTAAAGCAACAGTAGTTCTGAGAGATCAGAATAACCTCTAACAAAACTTTTATTTTATGTCTTAAACACTTAATATTGTTTTGTAAACCCCAGTAGGTCACAAATGTTCAACTAATTTCAATAAAAAAAAAAAAACTTCAACAATTATTCAATTGGGTGACACTGTCTACACAAAGCATTAAACTCCTATTTCCTAGAAAAGGACTTCTATTTGTATGATTGCAAATATGATGGTTGTGAAGGAAGAAAATTTCAAACAAGATTATTTAAGAGACTATGGAAAAGCTCACAAAAAGTGGCCATACATATTAGGAACTGTGACCTTTAAGGAGTGAAGTACTTCATCAACATCCTGTAAACCTGCAGAGCTGCCCTCTACAAGTGATAGTACATGATGCAAGATGACTGAAGTTGGAAAAAAAAAAAGGTGAAAATTAATTTAATTTACTATATTGCTAATTATGTCAGAAAAATCACTAATGTAATATACAATTGTTCAACATTTTACAAGACCTTAAGATGTCAACAAGTTCACGTCAATGTCCAAACTTTCAATTAAAACTTGCTCCAACACATACTAATTCCCTATAAATGTGTTTTCACAAACTGTATTTCATGGCAAACTGGGGTTCCATTTTGTGTGACCTTGTGTTACAAAAGACAACTTAAAAAGTTTTTCTCTGTGGAAACTTAGTTTTGTCCTTGAAAGAAGCCTGGAAAGAGGTTACGTGCAATGTTTAATCTTTGGATCCTGATGGGCAAACAGCGTTACAAAGGAAAGAGTGTTGGGATTCCACAGAACACATTTTTCAGGCCCTGCGATTACTTCAGTTCTTTTGCACCCTAGCACTGGTTCCAATAATAAATATGTTTGGCTCTATAGAATTACCTTTTAAATGCCATTATGAGACTTCCTCTAAAATGGCTCAGATCCACAGAGGGGGTATTTGGTGAAGATACTGTAAGGGAAATATACTCATAAGAATTACAAATATATACATTAGTAAAAATATAAATCAAACAGTGGGGTATTCAATATAAGTAAACCTACTACATATTTTACAGTTATACATTTTTATACACTTATCTGGAATACATTTCAGGCCAGGGAAGTCCACCAAAGGTTTATTTTGAAATTCTAACAAATTTGTAATGTTCATGATGTAATAATACAGACTGGTGGGGATGAATACAGTAGGGTAATTCGTGTATTTGGCAGAAAGAATGGGCACCTAGCAATTATTATACCCTCCCCACCCACTTCATAAGTGGGCAGAGGAATTCTAAAAGTACTATTAGATATTAAAATGCTCACAAAGTACTTTTTATAATATAAAAGATTGTAAAGAATGGTGTGGAGCCACTAGCCATTTAGTTTGTAGTACATACCTCACCCTAATCTCTAAACCCCTCTTCTCCATTCCATCTGTGTTGGAAAAGGCATTTGTTGCAACTATTGGCACCAGCAACCTCACATATAGTTCACTTGGTGATATACCCTATGGCCATGCATAACATATTATATTAGTCATAGCAAGTAAATATGGTACCAACCAGTTCACAAAATGTAATACTTACAGATAGAAAACACTGTGTCCAGATTTCCTTGTGATGCTTCATGTCGCAGTTCTGACAAAACAAGCCAAGTGGTGTCAAACTGGAATCCACTTTCCTGAGAATAGAGCATACAAAGATCATGTTTCAATGAATGCAGCTATTAGACTGTTACTGTCAAGTTCAGGCTTCTGATTTGTTGACAAAATAATAAAAAAATTACCCATATAATTGTACTCGCTATCGAAGGGTTTTCCTAAATCATTTTCTCTGTGTGGCATATGATACCACTGGTCTACAAACTTAAAATGTATTTTTTTTGTCACAGATTAAAAGCTCTGAGGTCCTAATATAACTTTTTATGCTGAATTCAAAGGTGTTACTAGTTTTTCCTCTATCATACAGGGCTTTCAAGTGGCACACAGATTAAATCTACATTTTTTTTATATTTAAGCAAATTTAGAACACATTGTTAGTTAAAAATAAGAGTTGGTGATTTTTATTTTGATTACTTAGCATCTGGAACATGCAATTTAAGAGTTGAACAGCAGTCAGCATGCATACTAGGACACCACTTCCTCCAGTATTTTTTTTCAATGCACAAGATGTTTTGGTAAAATCACTAGCCATGAGTTCAAGAAATTCATTTTAAAGGAACATATTACATCCCCATAACTTTGAATGAATGTAAGTTCAGCCACAATGTCACTGTAGTTCTGTGTTTTTAAATTTTCCCCCATAAAAAATAAAAAAATCTTGCCAACACTTTAGAACAATCTCCACACCGTTTTTCCCCCCAACTTAGTTTAACAGATCTTCACATTTTCCATCTCAAATCTCTTGTTTGAGGGCTGACAAAAATGGCTTCTTTGATTTTAGCATTACTTATTCTAAGGACATTTCCCAATAAATAAGCAAACCCTGCATCATTTTTATCCACAGCCATCAAGTTTTTACAAACTCATAATTTTATATGGAGCGGTAGCAACTTTTGAAAATTTTTCCTCTTTCCACGGTCTTACTTGAACAAGGATCAACAAAAGTTCGTATAGCCAAGCAGCAAACCAAACAGAGCCAGGACCTTGATAATCACCACAGATGTTCCAATTGTATTTGATTCTTATCCAAAAAGGAATTTCCTATTTTCAAGTGGACACCTTTTTCTAACATTCTTTTTTCTAATCATGATCAAGTGCATCCATTATAAAGTAAATATGGTTACAGAATAAAAAAGGTTTTAAACTGGTCACGGTTTTGAAAAAAAGCACAGTTTAGTGTCTAGCCGAAGTAGATTCCAGCCCTTAAGTCTAGACCCCAAATGTTCGATCTTTTTTTGTTAGACAAATTCAAACCAATACAACTATATCACTACTGCTCAAATTCTTTATTGTGGGAAGACAGATTTTATTTGGGCAGGTAGTTAGTGAATCATATTTATATTTGCTAGTGAGCTGGAGAATTAATATATAAAAAAAGTAAATCTAAATATGTAAATTAAAACATTTGGGAGTTTACATATAACATTCCAAGTGTTTACACTGTTACAAGTGTTTTATTTTAACAATTTTAAGGTTGTGAAAAAGATTCTCCCTGGCAGGCCGTGGGCCACAGAAATCAGCCGACGAGTCACATCTGGCTCAGGGCCAACCAGCTGGACAGCACTGAACTAAAATAACTGCTTGCCAACATGAATGCCACAGTTTGTGGAAGGGTATCTCTGCCTTTCTATTATCAATGCTGAATATGTCCCCGTCTTCAAGAGCTTGTTGCTCTGCACTATATTTGTTAATGTTCAATACTTTATTCAATAAAACAACTTAATACAAAACATGGCAAACTGCTCCAGTCATTAGCAGAATGTGCAACTAATAAATGCTGTGCCAGAGGAGCAAAATGGTACATTTTAACAAACAAAATTATGGTATTGCCATCTTTGCAAACTACCGCCAGCATGATAAAATATGTTATTTTTATAATGTACATAGGATGGGATTGCAAATTTCTGAGGTTATAGATCCTATTTAAAAAATGATTTTTTTTTTTTTTACTTAAAAAAATACAGAGACATATGCTTTTTTTCTGAATGACACAGTTTGCTAATTATTGCTGCTGTGCTTGATTCATTTAGGAGAGAGGACCTGACTACATTGACATATATATATATATATATATATATATATATATATATATATATATTTTTTTTTAACCACCAGAAAAGTATTATTGTCTTGTGCCTCTATTTAGCAATTTCACAACTTCTGTAGCATGACCTTCTGTAGCAAGATCAAATGTGTCACTAATAATTATTCTGCCACGAATACACCAAACGACTCAAGAAGTGTGTGTTTTTATATATGTATGTCTGAATATAGTCAGATAGGTTTGTTATTTAATGTTAAGTTTACCATGAAGAAGATGGACATACCAAGGGAATAGATGTATTACTATATCCCACAATATATTTGGAGTTTCTAATAAAAGAATGGACATGTATCCTCCCTCTAGATTAGCACGACAATATACAGATACATTATTGAAAAATATGCTTAAAATAATTATTTATATAAATAGACCTAGGTCGATATAGAGATATAACATTTAATGCCTAAAAACATTCTTACCATTATTAAAACTAGTATTCCAAATGGGCCTAATATAAATATAAGACTTCAGAGTCCTTGTAAAAAAAGAAAATATATATTTATGTATATGCCGCAACATACTTTTATATTCACACATAACCGGATGCAATTGTCAAATGCAACCCAAAAAAAAAAAGTTATGATTTCTGACAAACACTTTTGAAGAATGTTTTGAAAATCTCAACATTACTTTAATGGAATTTTGACACTTGAAACATTTTAAAGGATTGATCAAGAGGGACATCTTACAATGAAGAAAAAGCATGCGGTGACATGCAGTGGTGTCACCTATGTGAGACATCACACTCTCCAAAAAGGGAAGATTGCTTAAACAATAAAAAACGTGGTTTCAAGTGTCAGCCTTCATTTATGTAAGCAACGCATGTGGCTAGCTACAAGAGAGTACGTGAAAAAAATGTTTTTACATTATATATATATATATATATATATATATATATATATATATATATACACACATATACATATATATACACATATATACACACACACACACACACACAACTGAATAACCGTTATTCCTCCAAGAGATCTTGTAAAAAATATTTTATTTACCTGCAATAGGGTACGAGCTGACGCCATGTCATCAAACACATGGAGAACATAACTGGTGTAGGTTTCCACGTCAGGCTCCACTCCCATATCATGCAAAGCTTTCAAGACTTGGATAGTACCTGCAGAATAAAAATATGAACACTGATGTCTGGATGATAACAATAGTAGGTCACTTGTTGCCAGGAATTAGTTTATACATAGGTTAACTAGGTCCAGGCCAGGGGAGCCCTAAGTGAAGGGGCAACCAGCTGTCAGTTAGGAATGGAGATCCAACATGAACATGACGACAACATGTCTTTCACATTCAATTTTCATTATGTTTTGTATTAAAACCGTAAATATGGATGACTTTCTATATTATTACAGTTCAAACGTAATAACTTTATTGAACTTAATGGAAAAGAGAAAACATATTTAACCCAGTAAGAAAAGTACCAAACAAATACAACAAAACTGTAAGCTATAACTTATTAGTACATCTTTTTATGCTAGCTTTTCAATAACCATATACAACAAGGACAAATGACACCAACATGTTTATAGGCCCAGTCTCGTATTATCCTTAATTTTTCTATATACAAATTGGGAATGGTGGATTGGTGAGGAGACAGGTGAAAGGGGCATTAAGAATTTGATTAGCCAGAGACCAAATTCAGTCTAGACCAGTGGCTGGCAACTCTGTGAGAGCTGCCAACAATCCAGGGATATCAAATCTCTCCTTCCATGAGTCCAAGTGGAACAATCAGAATAAAACAGAGTACCTTAGGGGTGGTGAAGAGGAGAAACAGAATAGAGAGAGATTGAAATAGCGGACTGTTGGCAGCCCTTACACTGATCTTCAGCCAATGAAGACCTTCATTGAATCAATTTTTGTGGATGCAAATTAGCACTGCCTGCAATCCAGAGTTCCCTTATCCTGTGACCCTACAGTGAGTGGAGACCAAACAGTACAAAAGTGAATTTAAGCAACATTAGAATAAAATATTGCCTTTTTATGTTACGGAATATTATTGATAAATGTCTAAACACATCTAGCTCCCGTTATAGTATTACAGGTATACTTTAAAAATAGATTAATGCAAGACACAAGGAGTATATATATATATATATATATATATATATATATATATATATATATATATATATATATATATATATATATATATATATATATATATATACACATATATATATATATATATATACATATATATATATATATATACATATATATATATACATGAACAAGAGGTATTAACTAACAACCAAGACTTAAAAGGTATGAAAGTGAGGTGGGTTATGAATGCATCCTGTAGAATGCATCATAACTCACCTAGCAAAAAATGTTTGCATGAAAAAAATGCAAACATTTTTTGCAGAAAAGAAAAAATGTGCTGGGGGTGATGTAGACACACCCAGCCAATTAAGTTTTAATATTGGATAGCTCATTTTTAAGGAGATATCCAATATGCAGCACATGCTGATTGGCTAAAGGAAAGTATCTGAAATCATGTGACTGGGCAGACTACAGGTACTAACTGAGCATGTCTGCACAATCCCCAGGCCAAAAAGAAACATTGTATAAGTTATGCTAATTATCCCTGGGAATTTCAGGGGTTTTCAACATTGATAGAAAACAGTTTGCAAAAGCAAGAAATTCAGCAAACTTCAGGCTAACAGTTTAACTGTTTACTTTGGTATTTTTTCATCCAAACTATTTTTTTCAGACACTATAAATTCTTCTCTATCAGATGCATTCATAACCCAGCTCACTTGCATATACCTTTAATATACAAAAAATTAGAATTCTATAAACTCAAAAATACATGGGTGTATTTTTTCTGTAAATGTTTTTACCATAAGGCAAAGAGGGAAACGCTATTCCATTTGCCAAAAGTATGTTACAACTTAAATAATCCCATCAGGCAGTTTAAGCATCAACGCTGTGCAGTTAGAGGGGTGAAACGCTCAATCTTTAACATTTACAGAACTTTGCTTTCATGCCATTACACTCAGTTAACTTCTTTATGTCAAAACGTATACAGGTATTGACATCTTGCTTGTATAAAACAGGCTTTGTCAAAGGCTGCAGGAAAAAGCTCCCACATAGCATATGCTATTTTTCAACTTGCCTCACAGATTTGTTACTTTTTTTAAATGCAAACTTTGCTTAAGTCCCTCGCTCTGCCCTGGAGTGCCACCTATGGAAAAAGTGACACTTCCATGAATATTTTATGCAGTGCACTATGGTGCAAATAATCAGATGTGAATTCCCTTTAAGCACTTAAAAATACATGCAGGCAAGTCGCACTAAATTAAAGTCGCATCATCTGCTCAACTTTGCCTTAAACAAAACTCTGTCTGATTTTAGGCAGGGATCTGCAAAAAAAAAGAAAAACATTCATAAACAAAGATTTAATTATCGGCAAGCTGCCTGGATAAACTGCACATTTCCACAGCAGTTTTCTGTTTGCTTCAGACTAAAGTGTTTGAGTGGTATCTAAAGGATACTGACAGCTTTCTAAAAACTTCCAGGCCATAGAAAAATGTGTTGGAATAAGCCGTGTACTTCATGATACATTGTTCTATATTGATGCGTATGAAAAATTGTGCTTCCTTATACAGTCTTCAACGTCCAAATTTATACTGTACACTTTATATGCAATCAGCTGAAACATAATATTATTAATAGTAAGAACAGCAGTAATTGTAGTAATAATAATAGTAATTATTACTACACCAATATAAATTAAGCTTGTGTGTCTTGCTAAGATGATACATTTTTATTATTTCAAATTATATTTACAATGACAAATCCTAAGACCTCCATAAAAAATCTGCTTTTAAAAATAGAATACAGCAACATCTCTTACTATAAATTAAATTCTAATAACACAAATATATTACATTTAAATATTGATTTGGTATATATATATATATATATATATATATATATATATATATATATATATATATATATATATATATATATATATATATATATATATATATATATATATTCTAATGGGAGTTGATTTTTTTTTTAAGACTGCAAGAAATACCTGTACGAAATTTATCTTGAAAAGATTCCGAAGGGCTTTAGATCTTTATATTTTAAAAAGCAAAAAATGATTGTATCAATAAATCTATTTCAGAGAGAAAATTCTCCAGAGGTGGTTTAACATCCCCCAATTTGCTGGTATATCACAAATCTATGTAACATGTATTAAGCATTATTCAATGTAAATGTATTCAAATTGAAAGATCTTTATCTCATCATTTCAATGCATCCTTGTTACCTCGGATTACATTTTTTAGAACTGAGTGGTTTACCAATGGTAATACAAGCTATACTGAAAACATGGTACATCAGTAATAAGAAGAGGAGAAATCTTCTGCCTTTTGCTTCTCCAATAACACCTTTATATACATTACAATCCTATCTATTACTTTCATCCCGTATATGCTGGGATAATTGGGGACTGATAGATAGATCAAACATTATTTTATATCTTTTGATAAAATAAAAGTGAGAAAAGGGGTTCTAAACACACTTTGGTTGAATTACATCTCCCTCCAACAGTCTATTAAATCAGAATTCAATCTTATAGAATTAAGGAATCTTACTCCCTTCGTAAAATTGGGATTTGTGATACACAAGTTTTCAATATAACTGTTTTAAAACAAGTTTAGCTAATGCAAAGGAAAATAAAACTTCCCCTATGTTAAAATGGGAGAGAGATTTAGATATAAGTTGGGAGGAGACAACTTGGTATAAAGCTTTCTCATTAACAGAAGAAAAAAAGAAAAAATAAAATAATAAAAATAATAAAAATAATAATAAAATATATATATATATATATATATATATATATATATATATATATATATATATATATATATATATATAAAGGAGTTCAACTGAGGGAAATCTATTTTAAAGTAAATCAAAGATGGTATCTAGTTCCTGCCTTTTTTGCTAAATTACCCTCAGATCAAAACTTTGAGTGTATGTTTGGAGAAAGGTACCCATCTATACATGTGGTGGTCTTGTAAACTCCGAACATCTTAACTGCAAGATTGCTTCGAACATATAACAAGAATTATAAAGAAGAAATTGGTTTTGTCTCCAGAACTTATTCGATTTCATATTTTTCCATATTATACTTAACCAGCAGAGAATCAGACATTATTTGCAATATATTTTACTGGCTACTAAATGGCTAGTGGTGAAAAACTGGAAAGGCTCAAACATTTCAAATTGGTCAGAAATTGAAGAAAATTTTGCACGTAATCGATTAATTAAACTTGAGTCCACAGGTCAATCTTTAATTATAAAACTTTGAAGAGAAACAATTGGAAAGTGGGAAATGGATACATGCAACATAGCACTTAGTTTTAGAAGTTGAAAAGAAAAATCAATTCTCCTCCTCGGTGGCAAATGTGGGTTCCGAGTTCATAATTCATTTTCTGTATATCCTATAAGGTTAAGATGTGGATGTGTGATTATTTGTCGTAAGCCGTTTTAATATTGCTGATTGATTATTATGTATTTTCTCGTTTTCTTCAAAATAAGCAGGAGGGAGGAGACTATAAGGGGATGGGAAAAGAATGGAAATATTGTATTTTTTTTGTATAAAAAAATAAACATTTTATAAAATATATATTTTGTTAATTAAAGGTTTAGTAATCATTATTATGCACAGGTGGTGTGTGTGTGTGGGGGGGGCGGGGCGTGTCAAGATTTGCTACAGTGTATACAGTAATTGAATATCAGATATGCAAAATAAAAAGGTAACAAATAAACATGTAATCTCTAGCATGGTAACAGCAACCTATTTTACTCAAATGTTGCCCAAGTTCTTAAACGGGCCTCACGTTACTTTGAACCTTTTTAATTTAACCCAAAAGCAAGAAATGGTAAAATTGCTTTAGAAAAGGAATTAGTAATAAAAGGCAAAGAAAATGAGGCCCAGTATTTTGAAGGACAATGGAGTATGACTTACTAGTTTTAGGGCGATATAATGTTATGTGAATTGTTGAAGAGGGACATGAGGGCTAAATACAGCTGCCAGTCCACCTGTTGTCAATCTCAATTTGAGTTGAACCGATTACTGTATATAGCGAGATAAATTTCAAGGACATACAATCATACCAAGCAAGAGGCTGTCATTTTGAAGAGAATTGTCTGGCATTTTGAAGCTGGTCTGCTCTTGTACATGGAGTCATACTGATACTAAAAAGCAGCACCGTCAAACTGTAGGCTTATGGACTTGTTCTAGATGGATCTCAGCCTATTAGAAGATGTCCTTTGTGTTATAGCTCAGGTTTGGCTGCTCCTTGAATGTCCTATTGAGAATGCAATGAAGTAAATTCTGTGTGTCCTGAATACGTCTCATTCACTTAATTAGCTACCACTGCGGTATCCATAAGGATACAGGGTAACCCCGCATTAAAAGCAAAAAGGAGTATAATCATATTTGAGAGAGCATGTTTTAAACATTACATATGTCGTCTAAAAGAAGCTTCTGTGAAACGAATAGGAAATGCAACAAAATACTGTAGTGTGTAGGTCTTATTGTCAGAAAAGTATGACTTCTATAAAATATACAAACCCACAGAGCAGGAAAACATTTGTTTATTGTGCTCCAACACCTTATTTTCAAAAAAGAAAATGAACTAACAACCAATACTATCTATCAGATGCAACAAAGAAAAACAAAACTTCCAATTCCATTTCATTCCCATGTGGAGAAGGGAGTCATCTTAGTGATTTATAGCCCATAGAATTTATTCTTCCTGGGCAAACAGCTTAATTTAGGTAGCAACAGGAGACAAAAATTAAATCAAGTAACATGTTGTTACGCATCAGGGACAAACTTACATATCTTATTTTACTTTTGGAAAAAAAAGTGCTAAGCAAAAAGACACACTTACAATATTGCCTTTTATCCTGTCAGTTCAAAGGAAGATAAATCACAATTTCATTTGAAATATAAGATCACTAGGGATTTTATCAGCCATAACCTCTGACAGCACTTAAATAACTCATCTTTTTACTGTAAAGTGGGTAATGTGGGAATATATCATTGTCACCTGGATCACAGGGGTAGAATTGGCACTGCTTGACACTTGCTCCGTCTCACATTATTAAATGGAGATGTGAAACCTCATGTGGAGATCAGAATGTCAAGTGATGCTGCAGAAACATTAACATGTATCATATCATTGCATGCCAAAACTAATGTGTCTGTGAAACAAGAGATCAAGTGGAAGCTTTATTGACATGACAATTCTTTAAAGAAGCACCGTTGATAGAATTATTTATGTAGTATTCAGTTTAATTCATCTGCCGATGTTTTCTCATTATTGCTGGTAGTGTTTTGTGTCAGTTGGCCACCCTCCAGTCTCTATAGTCTTTTCACACAAATTAAAAGGAAATTGTGGTCAATTGTTTGCTACATCTTATGAATAACTTCACTTTATACTGGAGAAAATATTTTTTTTTAATAAAAAAATAAACAAACATTTACATTTTTAATCTTGTAGAAAGGAATATCTCATTATTGCAGAACCGTTTTCTTGGTCAATTTCATCCAATACCTTTTCAAGATGGTGCATCCTTAAAAACTAATGATCTTCCCCTGCACTGGTAGTTTTAGTTGCCATGTTACCACTGTAGACATTTCCTCTGCATTCAGGGTCAACTCCAACCTTAGGAAGGAGATCATTGGAAACCAAAATGGTAGATTCAACAGCTGCTTAAATTGCTGATAAACCGTATGTTGCTGGCAAGGTTGATTGTCTTCCTCATATCTCAACAGGAATGCTTGAAAATACTTTACACCATATATTACATTTACGCAGTTTGTCAACAAATCAGAACTCCTCTATATATCTTACTATATACCATTTACAATATTTATAATACTTCCCAAATGTGTTTGGTGGTTCAGCTCCCCTTTAATTTGGAAAGAACTGTGGACACATTCTTTGTTAATAGTGATATCACTATGTAGATCAAGTTACCACTTGTATCCTACACCATTGCTTTAAATGCAGAGAAAACCCTGTCTTCAGAGGAAATCCTATCACTACATCCTGTGATGACCATAAAATAAGATTTACAGTCGCTCTAAGATATCAATTTCAGCATAACTTCAATTTTGCCAATCCACAATTTTCCCCAAATAAAACAAAAATGTAAAGGCTAGATCTTCTCCATGACTTCTTTTTTGCTCTTCCAAACTAATTCTTTGCATGTACAGTTCTTTGGAATATTTATCCTGAAGGCTTTCTTTCTTTGCAATATTTACATCCACCAATACCAAAGAAACCCTGAGGTGGGGAGATAGGCTTTAGACCAGATATAATATAACAAAAAAAACAACACAGACAGACTAAAGAACAAAATACTATAACAAGGATATAATAAATTACCCCTGCAACAATCATTAACTATGTCGACTACTTACAAACAGATCGAAACCAAAGCATTCTAGAAGAAAATCACTTATATCTAAACAGTTAGGAATGTTAAAGGCTTCCCTCTCTGTTTTGTGTCCAAGATACAAAGTTGGCTATTATTATATCCCACCCAAAATAAGCATCCCGGGGAATTTCAGAAAGCAGATTTGGCACACTCAGGCAAGATGTTTAGGATCACCCAGTTACCTACAGAGTATAATAGACCTGTTCTAAAAAAAATGCTGATATTAATGACCTACCAGATGGTATTATTCTAGCAGGTATACATGTAGAATCTCTCTGCATCAAAAGTTCTTCAAAAAATTGGCAGCGCCATTGTTAGGTGTACCTGAACAAATGGTCCTATGGTATCTAGAGGTCAGGTAATACAAATCATATGATTCACATAACCCACAAATACAAATTAGGCGATGAGAACACGAATTGTACAATAGGAAAACATAGCCACAGCAAAAAAAAAAAAAAAACATTTACCATTGCTATATAGATTATATACTTAGCTTAAGAACTTCTGTGAACAAGATATTGATATATAAATAGAATGCTATGCATGAAAGTGGTTGTAACTGCAGGCATATGCTAAATGGAGCCATTCATAAAGTGTAATTGGAATAAACAGTGAAATGCATTGTGGACTCATTTGAATGTCCCTGCCCAGTTTCATAGCGTGCAGTGCAATAAGTATTTGACATTC
The DNA here is from genome assembly GCA_027410445.1 of Discoglossus pictus. Classification (NCBI taxonomy): domain Eukaryota; kingdom Metazoa; phylum Chordata; class Amphibia; order Anura; family Alytidae; genus Discoglossus; species Discoglossus pictus. The sequence continues at coordinate 47,892,498 of CM050165.1, forward strand.
TCAGCAAGAAATAAGTTTGGCAAGTTGCATATTTTAATATAAATGGACTCTCTTACCTTTTGCTCAGTAATTCCACAGAATTTTTCTGCTAAGTTATAAAATGATTGCCGACTATTGAGGTAATCATTAAACTGCTCCTTGTGGCCAATCAATTAAATGGAGCTGGGTTGAGACAAAGCCCAGAAAAGACAAGCTGTTGCAGGGTCCAGTAGACAGAGATCATCAACGTCATGGTGTAAAGTTCAGAGACCACTGGTGGTTTCCAAACAAGCTTTATAACATTACATTTATTTTTCAGCAAGGACACCCTATGTCAAGGTAGGAAAGTATCCTTTTATATTTTAGCACTTAAAAAGGAAAGGTGGGGCATTTTTTCCCACCTCATAAAATCTGACTTTTATGCCAACCGTCCTACAAAATGAGGTGGTTCAGAATGTGTTAAAGCCCCAGCATATTACTTTCACAAATCTTCTTTCAAAATGGATTTTGAGACTTATAGCCAAAGACAATTAGGGAATACGCATTTCAGCTTTTTTTCTGGCAAACTTGAATTCCAATGTATATTTTAGATAAAATTGCAATGTGAACAAGTCTGTTAAAAGCCCTTTTTTTCGTTTGTGCATTTTGTTTGTCACCCGGTGTCACGATAACAACTCCACATCTCAATCTGCGGCACATTATACAGCGAGATAAGATGGAAAAGACAATGTTTTGTTTCCCAAGGGGGAAGTACTTCTGTTAAAAGCATCTTTTTATAAGATTACTCTTTGTGAATTACCAATATTACAAACCAAAGAATTAGATACCGTGCACTAAAAAAGTAATATTTGTTTAATGTGCAGTGCCATTTTGCAGACATCCCATGTGTACAGACGGAAAAGTGTTCTAAATGCTCAGACACACTTAAGGCTCCCTAAGACTAAACATTTTTTTTATTTTTTTTACGTTTTACCATTTTGGCAGGTCAGGATCACACATTTGGCAGCAGACAATTTCGACATCTGATTTTTTTATTTTTTTTAACCAGTAGTGAATCCATCAGCATATTAATATAAAAATGTGTCTTTAAAAGAAAACTGTCCTTTTAACAGCTAACTGTGAATCTAGGATGTTAACCCATTCAGTGCTTATGCTGCAATGCCACACCTTTTCAAACAACAAAGGCCAAAGTCTTAAATTCTTGGGTGGAAAAAAAAAAATCTTTGGATATTGCCAGAAATATAAAGAAATACATAATTAGCCCTATAAAAACATTCTATGTTTAATCAAAATTAAACAGTTATTTTTATAATAAAAAAAAACATGTTAAGGTATATGGCTGCAGTTTAGTCTAACATATTTCTAAAAGCTATTTGAATTTAAAAACATAATGTATTGTTTTCTCATTTGTTATGAAAAATTAGTGATCTTAGATTTATATGGAAAACTTGTACTTGTGCTCCATTCTAATCAGTCAAAAGAATGTAGCCCAAAGATTTAATGATCAAGCTCAAAAAGTTCCTCTCACTTTGACACCATATGCCATTTCAGGCCAGAGGATGAGACGGAAGCTTCACTTTTGATAGCCCATCTTTCATACAAATTGTTGTAATGTTTAAAACAATGTTTCGAACATAATGATATCAAGGAGGTCTAGGTCTCTAGGTAAAGTAACTCATAAAAAAAAATGTTTTATTCCATTTGCTATAACTGAACAACTAGTGAAACTAACCTTGAATATTTTTTTCCTTCTGGAAACTTGTTAGCAGAGGCCAGCAATAGTGTGGTCTGACAGGCAAACCATCCAGCTTCATCATCTTCATCAGCTCAAGCGACATATCTAAGGGGTACAAGGAGATCAAGTTTACTAAGAGAAACCTACTATGCATTGACACAGATATACAACTTGCCCATAGTAGACCATTGAAGCCTTCAGAATTCTCTTTCTGTGAGATTTAAACTTGTAACTCAATTTATTCAACATACAATAGAATTGTGGCAGTAGAAAAAAAGAAGAATGAAAAGAGAAATACATACCTTTCTTTTTAGCTTCAAGGGCACAATACAGAGCAAACTGCAGAGGAGAGGAATGTAAGTTGGCTTCTTTTAATTCATCGCAGAATTGCTTGATCTGGCTTGCTGGCTAAGAAACAAAATAAATAAAATGAGCTCTTCAGTACTGTTCCACATCAGCAACAGACTTCACCAACTTACAATGGTAATTGGAATCTGGTAATATACAGTGCCTTGCAGAAGTATACACCCCTTGACTTTTTACCAATTTTGTTACATTACAGCCTTAAGTTGAATGTTTTGTTAATCTGAATTTTATGTGATGGATCAGAACACAATTGTCTAAGTTGGTGAAGTGAAATGAGAAAAATATATACATACAAATATTTTTTAGAAATAGAAAAAAGAAAAATTGGCATGTGCGTTTGTATTCACCCCCTTTCTTATGAAAACCATAAAAAGCTCTTGTGCAACCAATTACCTTCAGAAGTCACATAATTGAAATGATGTCCACCTGTGTGCAATCTAAGTGTCACATATTCTGTCATTATATATACACACCTTTTTTGAAAGACCCCAGAGGCTGCAACACCTAAGCAAGAGGCACCACTAACCAAACACTGCCACAAAGACCAAGGAACTCTCCAAACAAGTAAGGGACAATGTTGTTGAGAAGTACAAGTCAGGGTGAGGTTATGAAAAAATAATCAAATCTTTGATGATCCCCAGGAGCACCATAAAATCTATCATAACCAAATGGAAAGAACATGGCAAAACAGCAAACCTGCCAAGAGACGACCGCCCACCAAAACTCACAGGCCGGGCAAGGAGGGCATTAAATCAGAGAGGCAGCACAAAGACCTAAGGTAACCCTGGAGGAGCTGCGGAGTTCCACAGCAGAGACTGTAGTATATGTACATAGGACGACAATAAGCCATACGCTCCATAGAGTTGGGCTTTATGGCAGAGTGGCCAGAAGAAAGCCATCACTTTCAGCAAAAAACAAAAAGGCACGTTTTGAGTTTGCGAAAAAGCATGTGGGAGACTCCCAAAATGTATAAAGGAAGGTCTGATGAGACTAAAATTAAAATTTTCGTCCATCAAAGTAAACGCTATGTCTGGCGCAAACCCAACACATCACATCACCGAAAGAACCCCATCCCCACAGTGAAACATGGTGGTGGCAGCATCATGCAGTGGGGATGATTTTCAGCAGCCGGGACTGGAAAACTGGTCAGAGTTGAGGGAAAGATGGATGGTGCTAAATACAGGGATATTCTTGAGCAAAACCTGTACCACTCTGTGCGCGATTTGAGGCTAGGACGGAGGTTCCCCTTCCAGCAGGACAATGACCCCAAGGCAAAGCAACCCTTGAGTGGTTTAAGGGCAAACATGTAAATGTGTTTGAATGGCCTATTCAAATACCAGACCTCAATCCAATAGAAAATCTGTGGTCAGACTTAAAGATTGCTGTTCACAAGCACAAACCTTCCAACGTGAAGGAGCTGGAGCAGTTTTGTCCTATTTGTTGTTTGCTTCACAATAAAAAATTTAAAAAAAAAAACACCACCACAACATCTTCAAAGTTGTGGGCATGTTCTGTAAATTAAATGATGCAAATCCTCAAACAATCCATGTTATTTCCAGGTTGTGAGGCAACAAAACACAAAAAATGCCAAGGGGGTGAATACTTTTACAAGGCACTGTAATAGTTTATTTAAAAAAAACTAGCAATGCCGTACTTATAAAGAATTAAGAATACACCTAAAAATCTTCTAGTTATGGTTCAAAGTGTGCAATGAGGAAAGCGCACAGGAGAACTATAGTTATTTGGGATTATTCAGAGCCAACCACTAGATCAAAATCAGGACATTTCTGTACTTTAAAAGAAATTTTGCCATATTTGGCAATTTCTAAAACATTTACCCTCTCAACCTTCTTGTCAGTAATCGAAGTAATAATAAAAAATAAAAAAAGTTGGGGTATTTTAACTTAATAGGTTAGTTCTATGGACATGATAATCCACTCTGTGAGCACCTCTTTTTTTACGTCAAAATGGTCTACACAGACCCTTAGCGACTCTATGGGAATGTCTTAAGGACACCTGGACAGCTACAGAGAGAAACATGCCGGGATACATTTTCATCAAATGAAAGCACAGATATTCAAAGAAAATGAAATAAACTGCTGTGGTTATCTAAAACACAGACTGGGAATCACTTATTCTTCATATCTGTTAAGTGGGAGTTCATAATGGGGGTTCCCCTACACAGATTTATTTTTAGCCAGTGTAACACAGATTCTACTCATATATATGTGGTTTCACTTCTTATAAGCTATTGTTTCATGTTAGAACCATATAAACGTGAAACTTCACCTTGTCCAGAGTCACACAGTGACGCAAGAAGAAATTTCCATGCTGCATTGAGTCTTCATTTTGACTGTCTGAGGCCGTGGAGAAGGATTTTAAAACTAAGAAAGACGTGTCCTCAAAGCCTTGAGTCATCAAACTCAAACACAGGTTAATCGCATCTATGAAGGATGAGAAAAAAAAAAACATTACAAAATCATATATGCTAGAAAGATAGAAATAGTGAGATAGAAGCCTACGATAAACTATCATGCCATCTGTTTTAAAATAAAAAGGCACAGCAATGTTGGGTCATTAATATCAATAGTTATATTGTACAATTTGCATTTAAAAAAACTTGTTATTGCACAAAAGCTTTATTAAGGAGATCAGCACTTGAAAGCAAATGTGGGGAAAGCTAAAGTTTCCCAATTTACTGAGCTTCATAAATAATGGTTTTAGTTGATTTTTGTACAAAAATAAAATAAAAAAATAATCAATCGGTGGTTCTTGCCAAGTGTAAAGTTAACAACAAAAGTCTCAGTAATTGCAGGAATAAAAAATGCACAAACACAATTGCAACTGGTTGATATTTTGAGTGGAAGCGTTAACTAATTTGGCTTGAAAGATTGGTACTTTAAAAATAAAAAGGTAATCTATCCAGGATATCCCTCTAAATCTACTTATCTAAGGCCAATCATTATCTCTCAGTGGGGTCAGAGTGATAAGGAAGATGAGCATGCACATTTAATAAATAGTCACCAAGACATTTAATTGCTCCCTTTGCAACCTCCACTATGAAAGTTCATTAATGTCCCTAGATAAGGAGAGGGAGAGGGAGTCCTTTAAAGATAATTATTTCTTAAAATTTCTAACTTAAGTTCAATTATCTTTGCATAGTCAATTTAATGTGAATAATTTAACCCATTGAAAGTGAAACAAAATTATTAGAAGAGAGGGAGCGAGAGGCCAGAGGGAGCGAGAGGCCAGGAAGAAAGGATCAAAGACAGGGCCTCCTTCCTTTGCTAAATGTTAATCTGTATTTATCACTGTCTAAACCAAATTTATGTACAGCGCTACGGAATATGTCGGTGCGTTATAAACTATAATAATAATAATAAGGAATGAAGGGAGGGAGGGAGGGAGAAAGGAATGAAGGGAGGGAGAAAGGAATGAAGGGAGGGAGGGAGGGAGGGAGAAAGGAATGAAGGGAGGGAGAAAGGAATGAAGGGAGGGAGGGAGGGAGGGAGAAAGGAATGAAGGGAGGGAGGGAGGGAGGGAGAAAGGAATGAAGGGAGGGAGGGAGGGAGGGAGAAAGGAATGAAGGGAGGGAGGGAGGGAGAAAGGAATGAAGGGAGGGAGGGAGGGAGGGAGAAAGGAATGAAGGGAGGGAGGGAGGGAGGGAGAAAGGAATGAAGGGAGGGAGGGAGAAAGGAATGAAGGGAGGGAGGGAGAAAGGAATGAAGGGAGGGAGGGAGAAAGGAATGAAGGGAGGGAGGGAGAAAGGAATGAAGGGAGGGAGGGAGAAAGGAATGAAGGGAGGGAGGGAGAAAGGAATGAAGGGAGGGAGGGAGAAAGGAATGAAGGGAGGGAGGGAGGGAGGGAGAAAGGAATGAAGGGAGGGAGGGAGGGAGGGAGGGAGGGAGGGAGAAAGGAATGAAGGGAGGGAGGGAGGGAGGGATGGAGGGAGAAAGGAATGAAGGGAGGGAGGGAGGGAGGGATGGAGGGAGAAAGGAATGAAGGGAGGGAGGGAGGGAGGGAGGGAGGGAGGGATGGAGGGAGAAAGGAATGAAGGGAGGGAGGGATGGAGGGAGAAAGGAATGAAGGGAGGGAGGGATGGAGGGAGAAAGGAATGAAGGGAGGGAGGGAGGGAGGGAGAAAGGAATGAAGGGAGGGAGGGAGGGAGGGAGAAAGGAATGAAGGGAGGGAGGGAGGGAGGGAGAAAGGAATGAAGGGAGGGAGGGAGGGAGGGAGAAAGGAATGAAGGGAGGGAGGGAGGGAGGGAGAAAGGAATGAAGGGAGCGAGGGAGGGAGAAAGGAATGAAGGGAGGGAGGGAGGGAGGGAGAAAGGAATGAAGGGAGGGAGGGAGGGAGAAAGGAATGAAGGGAGGGAGGGAGGGAGAAAGGAATGAAGGGAGGGAGGGAGGGAGAAAGGAATGAAGGGAGGGAGGGAGGGAGAAAGGAATGAAGGGAGGGAGGGAGGGAGAAAGGAATGAAGGGAGGGAGGGAGGGAGAAAGGAATGAAGGGAGGGAGGGAGGGAGAAAGGAATGAAGGGAGGGAGGGAGGGAGAAAGGAATGAAGGGAGGGAGGGAGGGAGAAAGGAATGAAGGGAGGGAGGGAGGGAGAAAGGAATGAAGGGAGGGAGAAAGGAATGAAGGGAGGGAGAAAGGAATGAAGGGAGGGAGAAAGGAATGAAGGGAGGGAGGGAGGGAGAAAGGAATGAAGGGAGGGAGGGAGGGAGAAAGGAATGAAGGGAGGGAGGGAGGGAGGGAGAAAGGAATGAAGGGAGGGAGGGAGGGAGGGAGAAAGGAATGAAGGGAGGGAGGGAGGGAGGGAGAAAGGAATGAAGGGAGGGAGGGAGGGAGAAAGGAATGAAGGGAGGGAGGGAGAAAGGAATGAAGGGAGGGAGGGAGAAAGGAATGAAGGGAGGGAGGGAGGGAGGAAGAAAGGAATGAAGGGAGGGAGAAAGGAATGAAGGGAGGGAGGGAGAAAGGAATGAAGGGAGGGAGGGAGGGAGAAAGGAATGAAGGGAGGGAGGGAGGGAGAAAGGAATGAAGGGAGGGAGGGAGGGAGAAAGGAATGAAGGGAGGGAGGGAGGGAGAAAGGAATGAAGGGAGGGAGGGAGGGAGAAAGGAATGAAGGGAGGGATTGGGAAAAAAAAAAAAGTTGTTTGCATAGTACACAGTAGTACCTGGTATGTATCCCCTGTCATATCTCATGCGCTCCAATATCTCTTGCACATATTGGGGGTATCCAGCTTTTGCTAGACTCCAAATTACTTGCATCAAGTCTCTGTCTGTAAGGCTGCTTTCCCCTTTGTCAATACTTTCTAATGTCTGAAATAAAAGAAAACAAAAAAAAAAAACACATTTAGGTCAATTTGGGGGGGGGGGGGGGTAAATGGGACATAAATGTAGACTGGAGATATTTAACAATTCGGAAGTGTTATTACTCTTATATTCACCACACAATGTTGCAGTGGTCATTTCTGTATGCTATGATAATGCATTATACGCAAGAAGATTAATACCTAAAAGCAATGTCTATACTGTTAGAAATCAGGAAATTTACTGTAGGTAAATATTTAGTAGCTTTTTAGTGTAGGAATATGACTTGTGCCAAAAGATAACACACAGATGCTGGAGACTTTGATAAGTTATAAAGCAGAATACAACTGGAAATGTTAACATGGACTTCATGTTTATAGTGACAGATAAATAAACATTGACAACTTTCCTACCTGTTTAATGTTTTCAATATCTCCTTTCTCAGCATATGCTGTCAAAAGTGCAACATAAGTATCTGGTCCAGGCTCTATTCCTGCACTTTGCATGACAGAAAGGATGTTTTTTGCATTCTCCATATCGCTGCAAAAAAAATAAATAAAAAAAAAGCCACAGATAAAGCTCCACAACTTATAAGAACTATGTCAAGCAAGCTTTAAAAAGGACCACAGACAACTATATATATATATATATATATATATATATATATATATATATATATATATATATATATATATATATATATAAACACTATCAAAAGCTGTGCAGTTTTCAATGTTCATTATTGAATTTAAGCATGTCTATAAAATTATGCTTGCCACTTTGCCAATATTAAATATGGCTGCCACACCCATTCTAGAAACTCTGCTAGAAACAAATATGGCAATTGCAGAAATAAATAACGGTCTGATTTATAGAGAAAAAAATATTATTTTTAAACATTTATAATAAACATATTCAGAAGGAGAAAATTTATATATATATATATATATATATATATATATATATATATATATATATATATATATATATATATATAAAATATAAGAGAAACATTCATTTAATAGGAAATTTTCTATCGGACAGTTTTTCATTAAACTTCTTACTAGAATAACTAGGGCCACTTGACCTGTAATAGTTCTAAGAAGCTCCCATTAAATCTGTACTACCGTTTGTTTCCTTACTATGGCCCTCATTCAATTGCAATTTGGCCAATTGAATAGGGCCCTAAATAAGCACATAACATATATTTTTTAAAGAAGTTTTTAGTTCGTAAGCATCTATCCAAAAGCAAGATTTTCACTAACTAAAAACTTCTTTAAAAAAAAATATGCTATGTGCTTATTTAGGGCCCTATTCAATTGGCCAAATCACAATTGAATGAGGGCCCTATGTCAGAAAAAGAACAGATTAAGACAAATGTCAAACCTTACCCAGCTCTTGAATGTCCAGTAACAAGCGTATTAAAAACAGCTTCTGTGATTGGGAGGTCTTTGTTCTTCATAAAACCTAGAATTTTGCTGGAAAAATAAATGCAATGTTTTAGGAGTAACACGAAAAGGCAATATGTACAAATATGTACACCATTAGGTTCAAAATTGACTTTTTGGGCCGGGAGTTACAGGACACATATGTTTATTTGGATGGAAAAGCATAGAAGAGCAGAGGTCCATCTTAATGGTGTATGCTCCCAGCTATAAAAAGTTTTTTAGGTATTTAATACCACCGAAGCTCCATCAAAAAGCACCATGAAGACAGTTATTGTACTCCAGTTGGACACCATTTCACCAAGGAGAATCACTCCATTCAGAACCTCAAAATAAAGTACTCAGAGGGAAATTCAGAACTATCCAACAGCGGAAAAGTTTTGAATTCAAAATTATTATTATTTTTTAAATACCAAGGATATGGGTTAATATGGACTTTCTTAATGTCTTATAGCTCACACACATTCCACATACCCCCCCCCCCTTCTACTACTGCTTTTGTAAACTACATGCTATACTTAAATGTATTGCTCTCTATTTTTGCTGTTTTCTCAGGCTCTATTCTCAGCCTCATTTGACTTCAACTATTTTATCTTCTGCAATAATGGTTTTATTTATAAAGACTTTCACACTTATTTACAGTGTCTTATACAATGCAAAATATTCATTAATAGTTACTGAATATAACAGAGGTATATTAAAGATTACAAATGACTAATAATAGTTTTAGAAAGTGCCGATATGTAAAAAAACATTAAAAATACATTTTCACATGGCATTCTGTTGGAAAAAAAAGGAATGTGTAATACAGAAATATTAGAACAATTTTTTAATAAAATGCATTTGGGGTACGGTGGTGTAATAAGTGCTATGATAATGGTGTTGAGCGGGCAAGAAAACAAATTCATTTGGACTGTACATTGCATCTTATTGAGGAGTCCTTCAGTTGTGTACGACTCCTGTGACCATATGGAGGCAGGTTGTACTTATCCATATGGTTTTCTTGACAAAGAAGCTGGAGTGGGTTACCAGTTCCTTCTCCAATGGACCACAATTTTTTCTGACCTCTCTGCTATTAGCTGACCGTCTTGGGTGATCCTATAAGGTATAGCTCATTATTTCATTGAGGTATATAAGCCCCTTCGCCACGACAAGGAGGAGGTCCATTGAATCTAACTATAAAGATAATACAATCTTAAGTACATCTCTGACAACGTACAGTAAAGGGGGCCGCGGATTGGAGGCTTTATCCCAAAGAGAATCCCAAACATATCTAAAAAATTTGAACGTTTTTGAAAATGCAAAGTGTGTTCCTACAGGTAAGCAATTCCTTCATAACTGCACTTTTTAAAAATTATTCTGGGTTCCACTAAAAGTCAAGCAGTCTTTTTACTACAGTAAAAATCTCAACTTAAGTATGTTAATGTACATGTCCATAAGCCAACACAAGTATGTTTCCTTTGCACTAATTTCCATTGTACTGGACAATCATTAAAAAAGGGGAAGCTCTACATTAACAAGTTGCTTTTATACGAGCCATTAGGCATATAAAAGTCCAAAGTTTTAAAAATGTGCCTTTTATTGTTAAAATACTTCTATATGGAAGGTGATGTGAAGTAAATAAGAACAAAGATACAGGACTAGCTGTCTAATGTATAACTGCAGATGTAGCTTGATTGGCTCGTGAATTGGCCTGGCCACATAAAGCAGCCAAGAGTGAGATAATATATATAGGGCACATGTTTATTTGGATGGAAAAGCACAGATGAGCAGAGGTCCATCAGAGGTGTATGCTCCCAGCTAAGAGCAGGATAAAATCAACAGTAGCTATGGATTAATGGCACACTTCTCTAGACTTCAATCTGGTGACATTTCCACAAACAAATATTTCCCTGACAGAGGTCTCGATCAAGGGACTGTCCCCTATCCCTTTAAATCAGGGGTGTCTGATCTATCTAAAGTATGGGGAGTAAGCAAACACACAATATGCAAATTTGAAGGACACTCAACTGCGAGTAAGCAAACACATACACACTGCTAATATATTGCGGTCAAAGTAAACTTGTATATTCTCTTTAAGGTACGGTCAGTAAACTAGCACATTGTGAATGCTATACATCACTAGATATTCCTACCTTGCACCTTCAATGTCCCCTTCATTGCAATAGGCGGAAATTAGCCTCTGGTAAGTAACCTACAAAAAATAAATAAATAAAAATATAGTTAAATGCAAATCTACATTGTAAAGCCACACTTCCCTTCATTTTTGCTTGTTTTTTATTTATTTATTTTATTTAAATCACACACCCCTTCCCTTGGACACTAAAATACCTACCCTATTAGGATGTACATTGGCTGCCTCCATTTTCGCAAGAAATTCAGTTGGTGAAAATTTGTGCTCATTTTGAAGGTAGACTTTCAATAAAGCGTTGTAATGACTCACATCAAACACGGCACCTAAGCAACAGTTTTAACAAAACAATTTACAAACATTAACAGCTTATCTTATTTTGATTAATACATCAAAAATAAATGTTTTAAAAGCATGCAACTAAAGTAATTGAAAATGAAATGGAAATTTGCACATAATTGCTAGTCATATTTCATTCAATAATAAGTAAAGCAGTCTATTTGCAATGTAATTTTTTTTGTGTGTATTAAATGTTTTATTCTGCAAAAGTGAGAGCGCACATACTTTTTATAGGTACAGTCACAGACCACAGTTTTGTACTTAAGAGTATCAAAATATCAGCTCTAACCAATTAATGACAAATCTGGACAAATCCTTGAAAAGAGTATGAATATAAAGCCGGCATTAATGTGTTAAAACTGACCAAAATATAAAAATGTACAAGCTCAAAAAAAAAAATCAAAAAAAAAATCAATGGGTGCAATTATCAAGTATCAAATGCCCAAGGAAAGTTTGTTTGATTTCGGGAACTCTTTGCTAAAAAGATGAAGACTGCATAACATTAAAGATAAAGGTATATGGAACATTCCCTGTTTTTCACTTTTTCTAATCGAATTCATACGAATTGTATAAAAATGAACATTAGATTCAGTCATTCTATACAAACAGATAAAAAATAAAATATATATATATATATATATATATATATATATATATATATATATATATATATATATATATATATATATATATATATTAGTTTCCACACCCCCAGAGCTGTCTACATAGGCACCCTGTACTAACCAATAGAAAGACTGCATTCAAGTATGTTTTAGCCCTATACTAACCTTCCAGCCAGTAGTAGCACAGAGGTTTTGCCTGAGTCGCATCATTAAGGAAAGGAAAGAGGGGTTTGGTAGTAACAAAAGACTACAAATACCATGATGCTTTGCTGCACAGACTGAATTCCCCATACGCTCTTATATTATGTACCTGCCTCGGATTGGAAACCACAAATTATGAATGGTAATTTAACTTGTATTTTCAGGGTCATTCCTTCTCAAAATCAACTTGCAGAAAACTGAAGAAATTTTGCCAACTCAAGGGTAAGTTTACTCATGTTTATTTTTGGGATTTTTTCATGCAAAAAAAAATAAAAAGTTTGCATAAACTATAGATTCACATCTGTCAGATGCACTCATAATCCAGGAAACCTTCATATACCTTTAAGATTAATCATGGAGATGTAACCTATTCATTTGCACGGACTGTGTTTACAAATCACTGAACAAGACTCCAGTGCAAACTGAAAAGAAACTGCGAGAACCAGAACGTAGCAAAACGAAAGCACCTTGTAAAATAATAGGGATACAAAGGTCTCAAGACCTTTCTAGGAGTCTGCATTATTGTTATGTTTTCATGCATTTTTAAAAAATTAAGGGGGACTTTACTGTGAGCAAAATAGTCTCCATTTATCTGTGTTTGTCTATAAAGAAAAAAGAATCTGTTCTAAAAATGATTTAAAAAAGAGGGAGTTTCACCTAAACACAAGTTTGTCTTCTATGAAACAGTACATCTATAAATTCATATATTTGTAAATATATGTTAGCATTTGCATTTTCTTGCTACAGGACCTCTGTATTACGGATTTGTACTGCTGTAGAATATAACTGCCATAGTGCCACAACTTAGTACTGCAGCTGAGCCCTTGAATTAACTCAATCAGTTCAGCATTCTAAGTGACAACAATGGAACTTCTAATGGCAGAGTCTGTATTCTCCACAAACACAGATGAGTAACATGCAAACTACACAAGGTCCAATACTTTTACACAGATAAGTCTCCAAGAGTGATCGATAATATAAAAAAAAAGTATATATAATCCTCAAAACAGCACATGAGGACATGTATTTAATCTACTGAAACAGAAATCAAACACTTTGGAGTACTCTTATGTATTTTTTAGAAAAGTCATGTGATTCTTTGTTTCTGTAGAAAGTTCCTTGGACTAAGACATGTATTGTAATATTTAATGTCTTAATAGAAAAACTTCCTTAAACATATATACTATTTTGGTTTATATTAAAAGCAAATCATCAATACAAAATGAACAGGTAATATCAATGTATCAGTTCTAGGTATGCGTCATGTTTTTTTTTAGATCTCCTAAATCCTTCTCAAAACATTTGCCTGAATACTAAACTGTAAAATAACCTAAGGGTTGTGGGGGAGATGAAAATCAGAACACAAGCAAAGGAAGAATCCTTGTTAATAAAAATGTTCACTAAACCTTTTAATATTGAAATTGAACAAACACAAAAACTAAAACTTGTTTTTTTGTCAACATTCCTTTCTAACAAAAAGCACTTTGTACCTCTCATAATAAAGTTGATCTCACTTAACCGCATAAGAAAATATTGAACTTAAAAAAAAAAAAAATGCTGCACTGAGGCATCTGAATCTATACAGTAATAAAAAAAAAAAAAGAGCAATGTAGTAAAAAATAATATTAATCAAAACAGCTTTTTTTTTCTTCTAAAATGTAGATAAAGTGACAGAGACCCCCCCCCCCCCCCCCCCCCCGCACAACCACCAACAAAACAGTGTGTTCCTCCTTTTACCCTGTTCTCAAAACAAAGAATCCTTTAGACCAGTTGTCCCCAACCTTTTTGGCACCAGGGACAGTTTCCATTGAAGAAAAAAAAAAAAAAAAAAATTCGGTTTAAAAAATAAATAAATTAAAAAAAAAAACTCCTTTGAGAGCCTCTACATTGCTAGACAGGGTTATAAAGCAGATGTATTAAGACTTAACATCTTAATCCCTTTAACCTTTAGTATTCGTGGTCCACACTTAAAATGGATGATAGAACTTGGAGTTTTTAAATTTTCCATTTCTTACCAAAATCTTTTATATTCTTAAAAGAACCAATAATAAAATTGTGTTTTTTCTATAGCTGTTTCACAATGAAAAAAAATGTATTCACATTTTTAAATGGATGAATAACCAGAGTATTGCAATATATTGGGATACATTTTTTATTGGACACACATTTTAGTCAGAGTGATTAGCTTTCGAGAGTTGCAGCTCTCTATCATGTCAGAAACAATACGGAATTTTTTTTGTCCCATTAAAAAAAAAAAAAAAGTATCGGTATAACTATATACGGCAATACACTGATTATTCATCTGGATTACTGGACACTCACGTCCACCACACTTTTCAGAACTATGTTTAAATATGAAAATCTAGGGGATTCATTTTTTTTTTTTTACTTAATTTTCAAAAAGACATAAAGATCTAGGCGGTTTGGTTAAAACATAAAAATAAACAACGTCAGTAGCTTCCAGCAAATCCTTGTCTAAAAAAAACACTACATCCATAACAATATATAGGCACCAATGTCTAGCAGAACAAAACTTCAGTAATTTATAAATCTTTTAATTGCTACACATCGAAGCAAGTTAGGTGCTCAAAGAATCATATTTGGTACTACTTAGGACTGGGGTGGACATTGTTTTATGGAAAAGCCAGCCATCCTACATCTAAAAAAATAAAATAAATGCGCACACAATAGAAACGAATAAAACATTAAGAGCCTGAAGTAAGATTTGGGGCACAGTCATGCCCGGGCCCTGACTGAGGATTTAATTGTATTTATCTAACACAGAGCTCTTAAACATGCATATTTATTTTATAGCCATCTGAATGACGTTACTTCTTCTCCATAGACTATTACTGAACTCTACACTGAAGACCTTACCCAACTCTTGCAGCTTGTCCCAGATTCTGTGTGCGATCTCGGTTCTCTCCGACAGCTGCAGTTCTGGCAACAAAGCGCCGCAGCTCCGCAACAAGAGCAAGGCCTGGTTACTGCTTGGATAACCTGGAAGAGAAGGCATCTCGTTTTATAGAAGAATCCTCAAAAATCATCTTAATTGTGGTCACACCAACAAAGTACATGTAACACAAGCAAATCTGCAAACAGTTTAAGCAAAATCTTACACAAATACATCTCTTTCAAACCGTTCTGCAGAAAGAATCTAAACAGCTACAACTTTAACATCTGCAAAATTTTAAGTTGAGTCAGTGCAGCTTGAGTTTGGCGTCATGAGCTGGACCAACGTTCGTGTAAGTAAAATGAGATTATTCTACTACTGATGGAGAATTTAAAGGACTACTACAGCCATTATTCACATAGTGCTCTTTTGAACATCTATATTCCAAAATGGGTAATATATTAGAAACACAATATTGCAATTACTCTGTAGGTGGAGACCACATTTTTATTTCCACCAACACATGAATACAGATAAGTACTTGGCTACTTCAACTGAAATGTGGCAATCCATGCTACCAGTGCTTTTAATAGGATTAATGGAAATGTTATCAGTGTACATGCAAATGCTCCTTTACAGGGGCAACTATTTTCTTTTCCTAGCTACTTTCTCAAAGAATAAAGACATCTTTAATAAAATATAGCTTAGGACATCAAAGCGTCAGCAATTTTTTTTTCTTTTCGTATTCGCATTATAGGAATATTTACAGTGTGAAGTCCAATTCTATCCACTGTACCTTTCCATCAATCACTACAAGACACTATCTGCATGCTGACCTAATGCAAGGAAGATACAAGATAACACCTTAATGAATTGTTACTGCATACATTAAAAGGTCACTGAAGTCTTATATTTAAAATGTATTTCAAAGAACTACACTTTTTAGAAAGTCAAAATGTTTTTCTTATGTTTTAGCTGACTTCATTTCCTGTATTATGTGGCTCTGTTTCACTTTAGCTCTTGTATAGAGATGAAAAGAAAATAAATAAATAAAAAAATCCTTACATGTGAAGCAGGTTGATTAAAAGGGAAAGTACTGTATCATGATGGAAAGTGATAACAGAGTGGCAAGGGAACTGTACTGTGGAAGAGGGACATACTATCCCACTAGAGAAGATTACTCCCACTGGTTAAAGCTCTCCATGCCAATAGCTATCAACGCTGGTATATATTTTTTATAAAAATATATTCAGACTATGTGGTACTTGGACCCCATGTTCTCACTCCCCACTGACACTTGTGGTGGTGGGGAGGGCTATTTCTTCAATAAAAGAAGCAGATAACACACACATAAGCTCACATTACTATTTCCTTATACCCTATCTACCCGGCTACTGAGCTGTCTGACAACTGGGTACGTGAGGTCATGTGACTTTGCAATTGCTCATGCACCTTACCCATAATCCTTCCTTGCTATCAGAAGAGCAGATCCAATTGCATTTACTCACGTTTATATTAACTGCTTTCCTACCTCCACTTTGAAAAATCAAAATTTAGGAGAACCCTTTGAGAGCATAGAGAACCCTCCACACTTATACCATATTTTTAAATTGTATTTTGTGATTTACAAAAAAAAAAAAAAAAGAAAACCCTGAATAGCACTATGTAATATGTTGGCATGTTACAATTAAGTGATGATTTATTCATGCAAAAGTATTTTAGTCCTGTACAAGACATACACATTTTTGTATTTTTAACAACAAATGTAGTATCCCATAAGTAGTTGATATCTATGAAGTCATAAGACATGACGTGTGTGCGAGACATTTTGTCAAATACATTTTTTTTGGGTAAAATCCTCAAAACAGGTAATTTCAGTATAGATTAGTGAGTGGATATGTTTGTAGAGTAATACCCACCAGTCAGATTTAGCTTTGTATGGTAAACTCTCTCAATATGTTAAATGTTTCTGGTAATTTAAAAAGTTAAGGAATATTTTTTTTTAATTATATTTTATTTGTAGAGTTCCAGGAACTTCTGTAGCGATAGGTGTACAGTAAACAGTTGATAAACATTTATTACATATAAACAACAAAATGCGAGGTTTTCCAGTTCCTGGACTGTGATGGTTGCAAAATACATGAAAAACCACAACATGAGTAATGGAATTCTTACCAATCTACATGACTCTTACCTCCGAGATCGACACAAATGCAACATCAACTTCTTACATTAAACAATGTATTTGTTTTACTTTTTAAAACTATATTTGTACCATTATTAAGGAGCAGTGATAAAATACTCAAAGTACAAGTAGATAAATCAACAAGTTCAATGGTATCAACTCAAAATGACTAAGAGACCTTAGGTGTGGAACTGCCAAACCTTTAACACAGCAATTCCCAAACCTCCTCTTAAGGACCCCCAGGCAAGTCATGATTTAGATTTAACACCATGGGCACAGATGAGGCAATTAGTATTCAATAGGCCGGTCTGGGATCCTTGAGATGTTTGAGGGTAATTATAGAACAGAACAAATCAAATCAACCAATACACCTCCAAATAATTAAACACTTACTACTTAATAAAAAGCAAGGAAGGAAGGAAGGAAGAGTGAGGAAACTATAGGTCAGCAAATTTTTTCACATTTGGGAAACCAATGCAAATCCTTATCAAGGAAGAACATTGAATGTCTAAATTAGAATACATTACAAACCCATAAACATGGAGTTAGTACTGGGATAACATACCAATATGTTTATGCTATACTGGGAAACCGCATAATTTATATTTTTTGTTCAATGTGCATTTGATTATACAAACACATAATCATATCCTATCTCTACAGCAGAGCTGGAAGTGACATCACTTCACCTACATACCACTGGTATACACAGACAACACCATCCTGGAGGAAACAATGCTATGTGTTCATAAGTACTAATGTATTAAGTATGACATGGGGTGCAACCTTACACAAACTAGATAGTACCCTGTTTTTATATTAGACATATAGAAGCCCTCCACCGTACAGTAAATAAATAGTGCATCTGTGTTCACATTTGAATGTCTAAAACAAGTTATTAACCTGCTTCCAGCTCAGAATTCTGAGAAAAACAGTTATGACACTGCATTCTGGGTAGCTGAGCTGGGACATGCAAATGTGCCCACAAATGCCTCGCTCTTCAATCCATAGCCATTTTCAAACATGACTTCCTTTAAGCGTATGCCTGCTGTATTACACAGCTTTAATGCAAAGCCAAGGCTGGATTTTACACAAGTTGAGAATCCTATCCATGCACAGCTGTTTCAAGCTTACTGGCTATCAGCATGGAGCAAGATCCCAGCTTGTGTAAAATCCAGCCTTTGCTTTGCATTAAAGCTGTGTAATACAGCAGGCATAAGCTTAAAGGAAGCCATGTTTGAAAATGGCTATGGATTAAAGAGTGAGGCATTTATGGGCACATTTGCATGTCCCAGCTCAGCTACCCAGAATGCAGTGTAATAACTATTTTTCTCGGAATTCTGAGCTGGAAGCAGGTTTTTTAACTTGCTTTAGACATTCAAATGTGAACACAGATGTGAGATATATATATATATATATATATATATATATATATATATATATATATATATATATATATATATATATATAAATAGTAAATCTTACAGTACATCACAATAAAATGAATGTACTTTCTTCACATTTTAAGTACATATAAACAAAATTATTTTATTTCTTCCTTTTTAGATATTTTATATGCTTTCTAAACATGTCATACAATTATCTGAACTGGTACACCATCCTCCATTTTCACAGAATGGCCACACAATCAAAAGCAGCTTTACTTTGTCAGATTACATTATTATTATAGATTATCAGAATTCCTAAAACATTTTTTGGAAAGGACCTACAACTCTGTGGAAATACATTTGTTATCTGGCATTCTGGCAAATCAAGGATAATACAACTACAATAGAACTGCTGCACAAAGTACTTAACATCTTTCCTTACTAACATCTTTCTTATATTGCAACTGCTTGACAGGATTGTACAACCTTTTAGGTTCCTTGACATTTTTGACAGTGAGAAGATTGTGGTTTGTTTTATTTTTTGTAGTAGCAGCTATGCCTGTTTAGATTAAAATTATCTTAATAATAATTAGTGGTTAAAGTATACTAGTGCTAATCCTTAGACCAAGTTGGATATGGTAAAAACTGAACAATCTGAATCCATCACTTAAAGACCAAAAAAAAAGGGATTTTATTACTGTTTATTGAGGAACCCTGGACCACAAAGGTGGCGACTAGAATTCCTTGATGGTTGGAGAGACTCTGCTGTAAACCACTTGTGAAGTGCCCAAGTGCAAGGACATTCGCACCACTTTGATATGTTAAGCGGTTTACCTATTGTTTTTCTTGATATAAAATCATCTTCACTTAGGTTTGGTTCTTTTCTTTTTACCCATTTATTTTACACCATTTGGAGTCAAACTGAAGAGATTAATTTGACAAGATTGGACGACCAAGTATCAGGGATGTATATTCATTTATTTTTCCATTTCTAAATTCTTCTATTTTGTTATAGATTTTAGTCTTGAAAGATTAAAAATGAACACATGCTTTCTATGAGAATTATAATTTTGACATGCATTGGCATTTAAAATGCCATCTAAAATATTGTACTAGTAATATATTCATAACATATTGGTCACTTATATATTAGTCTCTTAGCTATATGGATTAAATGGAGCACCCAGTTCAGGTGACTATAATTTAGCATTTTTATTTTCTGGTATTTCTATGCATTATTTTTTTCAATTCACATATCTATGACCTCTGTACCAAACCTGGAAGTGACATGAGCTATTGTGGCATCACTTCCACAACCCACATGCTGTCCTGGTCCTTCTGGTGAAAATTATGCTATATCCAAGTGCAAATATTTAAAGTTTGAGATTGTTTAACGAACACCTACCTGGTAATCAATCTCCATCAGTGAATAAAACTTAAAGGCATTCTGTCATTCTAAAAATATATATATTTTTTTGGTTAATCTTAAAGAACATGAAAAACTACCTTTAGGTTGTGCTATCCATTTGATTCTACACAGAGGCCCTCATTCAATTGCGATTTGGCCAATTGAATAGTGCTCTAAATAAGCACATAACATATTTTTTAAATAAGTTTTTAGTTATTGAAAACCTTGCTTTTAGATAGATGCTTACTAAGTAAAAACTTCTTAAAAAAATATGTTATGTGCTTATTTAGACCCCTATTCAATTGGCCAAAATAGCAATTGAATGAGGGCCAGAGTAATTTAGTTAATTAGCTTTTTTATGCTTTATTCTTATGCTAAAGAGCAGCTTGTGATTACTAATTAGGATCATAGTCAGTCTCTGTAGTGGAATTGTCCCTCTAAGCTGATCCTCTCCCTATCACTCACACACTCCAAGGTGCAAATTAGCATAAAGAGTCACACATTAGCATGCAGGAGTCACAGTTTTAATGCTGAACATGTCAAGAATGATTAACAGTGAAGAAAATGGATAGTGCAATGTAAAGACAGTTTGTAATGCTCTTTAAGATGAAACAAACTTTCTATTGGAGTAAAAGTGCCCCTTTAAACTCAAGTACTCAAAGTCTGTACACTGCAGTTGACAATGGAATGTTACTGATATTATAGATTTACCTGTTCTGGTGACATCATGAAAGATTTTTAACAAGAGTGTTTTTGTGATTCGGCCTGTCCTCCTAACGGAGCTGTCCAGTTTATTGAGAGCCCAGTCAAACTGCTGTGCTTGTTTGGCCCGAATTGCAGACACAGGTTCATCATGGACTCGCCCCGTCTGTTGAACGGCTACTGCAAAAAATCTTGGAGGGCTGCTCAGGTATCTGCAAAAGGACATAAAAAAAAAATAGCATTAATAATAGAGACATTGTCACCCCAAAATCAAGTTATTTTTACTATATATTTTTTTTTAAGATAAATAATTATATTCAACATTGTTTGTACATTAATATGCGATAGTTTTACTAATTAGCCCATCAGTAATTCATATCTAGGACAACACATCTGTCTGTTGTGGCAAAATATATGTGCCCCAATGTTATCATGCAGTTTGGTCACTTCCAACCCACTCCTCAAGCACTCTGAGCAATGAACCAGCACATAAGGATAAAGTAGCCTTATAATCAGTGCTGAATACACCTGGAGTGATTTACTGTACAGAAAAGATAATGCAATGTATAACCAGTTGTTGGGCTAACCATGTCCCTTTAAAGAGGCACCATCTTTATTCCTTTTGAATGTTTTATCCTAACTGTATGGTCAGTTTTCTTCTTTCTACTCCTCCCCAGTACTTCCTACTAATGGCAACAGCAGAATAATCTAAATCCTTGGTCCACTAACATGGAAACAAAAGCTGTGGTCTATCCATTCACACATTATTATAGTAACGCGCCAACATATTCCATAGCGCTATACGTAAGTTAATTTCCAGGCAAAGACATATTCAGTATTAACACATTGCAAAGAATGGGGGGCCTTGTCTTTGAGCTTTGAATCCAGTGTCCATAGTGCCTTCCCCAAGGGCCATGCAAGATTGTAAGTCTGCGAGTTTTCAATCTAAACATATATTATTAAATCAGTTTAAGCAGCGAACAGAAGAGGATATCCTAAATCCTGACTATAACGGACAGTTTCTCAAGGTACACAATATCGTTACTGTAACAAATGTGATGGTGGTCTTTATATGAAAAACTGTTTTAATGCAAGAAAAAAAAAATCTGCTATGCAAAATAAGGAAAAACAATAACTCCACAAACCGTAAACAACAATAATGCACAAAAGTGGTTATAAAATGATGCTATATCTGATAACCAATAAGATAAGTAGCACTGCTACTGGAGATGAGCTTTTTGTTCTGCAGGGCTGAGATTGCCCTTTATACACATCTGAAGGTCACAGAAAGTGTGCAGTCAAGATGCTTACACAGGAACTCGCTCCAAGGTGCTCATTATTAACTTAATGACTTCACATCAAAGCCGCAGAATTGATGAAACGCTTATGAAAATCAAAATAAAATGTCATTGTGCATAGACTTCATACAACTTGGAATAGCTATGCTGTGGATACATTATTAACAAAAACAAATACGGTGATTCAAGGGGGATTATGGTAACATTTTATAAATCTTTAAAAACATATTGCAGTTTTGTACAACGGGGCAAGTTTCCAACCCAGTCTTACTTACACCTATACAAACTAGCATCACCCATAAACAACATGTGCACAGTGCCATAAACTAACACAGGCGGGAGGAATTCTGTAAGAACAAGTGTGACCTTCCTGAGAGGTCAGACAGCAAAACCTATAACTGACCTATAAGGCCCAGATTTACTAAAACACAACAATCCCCTAAACCTTATAGTAAATAACCCCAAAGACATATTAGTGAGATTGTAAATCGGCTATTGATCATATTTATTAAATCAGTGGATGGAAAATATGTTCTAAGAGAGAAGCCATCAAGTCTAGATCTCTATGGTTCACTCTAAATTACTTTGTGTCATTCATTCTAATTGATCCTAGTGAGATATTGAAATCCCGGCCTGTTGGAAACCCTCCTATGACCTAGTTACTCATCAGTGCATTAATGAATGGTGTTAGATCAATCAGATCTTAATACACATATTCAGGGAGATGTTCTCAATCACTGCATTCTTTAGTAAATCTAGCCTGCCAGGGAAAGGTCATTATAAAGACAAAATGTCAGTGCTCAGTCCCATGTAAATATAAGAGTATATCATGAATGTTAGTGTAGACTATGAGTCAATGCACACTGGTCACATGTGCAAAGCATGTACGGTGTCACTGCATGGGGGTAGTGTGGTGAAACATGTAATACACATGTAGTGTGTGAGGATAGAGGCCTTTACATATAGTTTTAAGGTACTGGGTTGGTGTATACAACATGTAAAGTAGCCCTGACAGCCCCATGTCCCTAATAATGCACCTGATATACCTATATAGCACCAGGCCCTGGAGTCACCAAACCTATACACATAGTGTATGAGGACAGAGGCCTATACAGACAGTTATGAGGTATTCCCATCACATATACAGGACTGGACTGGCTTATACAGCAGCTCGGACAGCCCCATGTCACATGTCCATAATATATCTATATAGCACCAGCCTCACACAGGTAGTGTATATGAGATAGAGGCCTATCACAGTTATGAGGTATTCCCACACTGACAGGTGCTGGACTGACTTATATAGCAGCTAGGACAGCCCCATGTGCCTTATAATGCCCATAATATATCCAGGAGCCACCAGCACCATGCACTGACCTGGTCGCCCAAGGCTGCACTCGCACGGAGCAGGTAGCCGGCAGTACACGGAGTCCCTGTCGGAGGACAAGCCTGGAACATGCAAACAGGGCAGACATGTTGACTGGAGAACGCACGCCGGCCAAGGACAGTGACAGCACGTGACCCACCGGCGGAACACACCACAGGAAGAGGGGGGTTCGTGATGTCACGGTGAGAGAAAACTGCGACGCAGAGGTTAGGAAGACTGGGGGCGGGAAAGGAGAGAGAATAGTGATTGCTTACAACATATTACAGTCATTATGGGTGCTGCTTGTATTTACAGTAAAACAAAGCAAAATGTGTATCTTCTGCTCTCTCTTTCATCATATATAGTTGGTACATGCCAGTGTAGTTAGGCCCAACATGAGCTTTCCCTGGGACTGGTGCTGGCTCAGAGATGTGAACCCTGGGAAAGGGCAGCACTATGGAGCAATGTGCAATGTGGTACAGAGTAACTGCATGAACTTATAAACACTGGTAAAGAGACTCTCACCCCAAAATCAAAATGTTTCTGTGCTTTTACTTAAAGCGCATGAAAAACTGTCTACATGTTGTGTTATCTATTTTTTTCTAAAGTGACTTAGTCCTCAGAAATTCCACATAGTAGTTGTTGCATTTATATGCAAACGAGCAACTCACGCATATTAATTACCAGCTTTCATGTGCTGATGAGGATTACAGTCCTCCGCGCGGCTTGTCCGGCTCTATAAGCGCTTCTTAATAAATATAAAGTACATACAAGTAAATAGATTGTTATAATATATTCATAGTGAAATCCAAAAACCTTCTACGTCCCTTTAAGGCAATTATCTGCTGAGACCCTTGGTCTCACGATCCGAAGCCCCAGGATTTCAGTTCTAAATCAGAGGTTCTCAAGTTTTCAGGCCTATGAGTAAGCCCCATAATCGGCGAAACGACTGTCAGGCAGTTCCTAGAGAGATTTATTGATCCTTAAAAATGTGTGGATTGTAGCTATTAGGTTCCCTATGTAGGGCATCTATTATATCAGTTGATTTGTGGATAGCTTATAATAATATACTAAATGGAAGATCAATTATTCACTAGAGACTAAAGGGGTTTTTAACTATTGTTTTTAAACTGGGACAGTATATAAACCAATCGAAAAAAAGATAAAAGTTAATTATTCCTTCTAGATAATACCAGTTTTATTTCAGTCCTCTGTTGTCAAGTATTGCGTTGAGAGGTTCAGGTATTTCTTAGACGCCTGGCACAGGAATATTTTCTTTTTGCTGCTATTTATATTGGATATAACTATTAACCAGATTTGGGGCTTCAACTAATGAGCCTTACAGGCAGGAGGACCCACCGAGGTCACAGGCCTGCTCTCCTCACTATGCCTTTTCTTGAATGGAAGTTGTATAGAGGTATTGTTTTGTATGGTGATTGGGCACAAAAAAGAACATGCCCTAGTTGATTTATTATGTGTTGTATTACTGTTCCGTTTTAATCTTTACAGCATTTTTTTTCTTGATATTAAATAAATAGAGATTTTTAACAATCATTCCCGCTATTTTCCTGTAAAGAAAACAACAGTCTTTAGCATGAAATTGTTTGGATTCCAAAAGTATTGACAGAACCCCCGGACTCTAAAAAAAAATCTGTGGTAACCCACAAGTCTGTCCATTGTATCCCAAATTAACTTCCCAGTGGTTAAATCCTCCCCCAAGACTCCAAAACTTGTCTATGGGCCACATTCAATTTAAAGCCCGCAACTCGATAACAGACAGCCAAATGTCTGAGGGTGTGTTGCGGGCTCCTGATCGTCTCGGATTGCGATGCTATTCAATTGCTCAAGGCCGCAAGTTATGGGCCCCAAGCCAAAACCATAAACTATGCACTGGTTCGGAGCACTTCAGGGCGGGAACATGATTAATTCAGAAAGCACCTAACCGCCCTCTTCAATTTAGCCAATAGAAAATGAGACTGTCATTATTACGGCAGTAAAACATGAAGGTTACATTTCAATCAATGAGGTTCGGTTCGGGGGTCCAATATGTGATCAGACTTGCAAATCCCAACAATAAAGAATTATGAAAATGAATGCCAATACTGTTCTAGTCAATATGTAAGGCTTGATATGTGTTAACTCATTGATATCCGAGATCAATTTAACCCTTTTCCAGTAACCTTTCAAGGTTACCACACAGCTTTCCACAGAGTGTAACCTGTTTTTTTCATGGAACCCATTGTCCTACAAAATTGACCCTAGGGTTCCTTGTAAAACAGCGCAGTATAATATATTAGAGGTATAGTAATTTTGGAAAGCTCCATTTTAAAGACATTCTGTGCAAGTGAAATGCCATTAAGTGAACATTGAACTTAACTAAACTGCCCTGCAACATCAACCACATAACAGCAAATAAAGTGTATCATTTTGGCCACATGCCCATTTTCTTTTTATTAAAAAATCTTACAAATTACAAACATATAAAAAAAGACATTTCATACCGTCCAATCTTACAAAATACACATACATCGGAGAGTTATTAAACAATAAAAAAAAATAACTAGTGTACTCAGTGAAGAGAATTAAGAAAACAACCATAAGGAGAGGAATGTATTGCATACCTAAGAGAGATTACATTTCAGCGTTCAAGTAGTTGTTTTAAGATCGCAATATTGGTTCCATAATATCCACTTAGATTCCAGCTTCTTATTACCTGGAGCTATTAATTTACTATCTTTCATCAAGTCTCTGTTACAGCATATTGTATTTGCTATTTCCCCCCAGGTTTGAAGGGTTGGATGATTCCAATATTTAACCAAAAGGGAGTTCACTATTAACAGTATATGGGAGATTAGGTACTTTTCCTGGGGAACAACTGTATCCAGCTCCATATAAAATACAACTGTTTGAGAGGTACATGGTATATCTTTACCCACCAAATAGGACAGCTGGAAACCGCAATTCCTCCATAATGTATTAACTCTTTCACACTCCCACCATAAGTGAAAAGTTGTACCAAGGCTTCCACATGCCTTCCAGCATTGTGGGGAATAGTTTATATCAAATATATTCAGGGTTAGTGGT
Source organism: Discoglossus pictus (assembly GCA_027410445.1). NCBI lineage: Eukaryota > Metazoa > Chordata > Amphibia > Anura > Alytidae > Discoglossus > Discoglossus pictus. The sequence continues at coordinate 47,918,951 of CM050165.1, forward strand.
ACTAAATACCATCTCTTATCATTTTGAAAAATAATTCCAAATGTGAGACCTTGATGGAAGAGCTCTTGATTAAAATGTTTTTAACCAAGAGTAATTATCAAATGTACAATTTACATTGGCTTCTCATTTTACGATACTCTTTGTTTTAACAAACAGGATATTGTCTGAAAGATTTTTCCTATTTTTGGAAAGAGTATGAGTATCTGTACCTTTAATCAGGAAGTCTTCCATATCATAGTTTTTATCTATTTACTGTTTTATACCCACTATTTTTGGTCATTTCAACCAGTGATCTAAACTTCAACCCTGAAATTTTGTTTGTCCCAAATTTTCTTTGCGTTTTTTCCAACAAGTAAAGAGCCTCCTACATATAGATCCGCTACCTTTGAATCACCAACTTTATTGTAACGGAACCCATCACTGTTTTACCCTGTTTTATGGTTATTTAATTATTATGGTTAAAATATGATCCTACTGTTATACTGTATGTATGTTGGTTTATGCTATGCATTGTATTAGCCCAAACTATTGCAGACCTTGGCATAATAGATAATCCTATTACAAGGGCTCCTCATAAGATAAGGAAGTATATTGTATAAGTGTATAATCTGATCAACTGTCCCAGAAACAGAAACCGCTCCACGTGGAATACTCCAACTAATTCCCCTTCCCAGCGGCAGTATGTACCCCAGGGAGCAGAAGGTGCCGTCCTTCCTCCCCAGCGACAGTGTGTACCCCAGGGAGCAGAAGGTGCCGTCCTTCCTCCCCAGCGGCAGTGTGTACCCCAGGGAGCAGAAGGTGTCGTCCTTCCTCCCCAGCGACAGTGTGTATCCCAGGGAGCAGAAGGTGCCGTCCTTCCGCCCCAGCGGCAGTGTGTACCCCAGGGAGCAGAAGGTGCCGTCCTTCCTCCCCAGCGGCAGTGTGTACCCCAGGGAGCAAAAGGTGCCGTCCTTCCTCCCCAGCGACAGTGTGTATCCCAGGAAGCAGAAGGTGCCGTCCTTCCTCCCCAGCAGCAGTGTGTACCCCAGGGCGCAGAAGGTGCCGTCCTTCCTCCCCAGCGGCAGTGTGTACCCCAGGGAGCAGAAGGTGTCGTCCCTGCTCTCCAGCGACAGTGTGTATCCCAGGGAGCAGAAGGTGCCGTCCTTCCTCCCCAGCGGCAGTGTGTACCCCAGGGAGCAGAAGGTGCCGTCCTTCCTCCCCAGCGGCAGTGTGTACCACAGGGAGCAGAAGGTGCCATCCTTCCTCCCCAGCGACAGTGTGTATCCCAGGGAGCAGAAGGTGCCGTCCTTCCTCCCCAGCGGCAGTGTGTATCCCAGGGGGCCGAAGGTGTCATCCTTCACCCCCAGCGGCAGTGTGAACCCCAGGGAGCTGAAGGTGTCGCCCTCTCCCCCCAGCGACAGCTTACCCTAACAAGGGGAGACACCAATCTCCCAGACAGCGCAGATGGGACCATGGTCTCTGTGCCTGACCTACCGGGATGCTGGACAGCCTGTCCAGATCCCCAACTACCCTCACTGGGACAACCGGAGGAGGGGGTTGTGGTGTATCACCAAATTAATATATATATATATATATATTACACAAGGTTCGTCTACATTAAAAGGTATTTATTTAAAGGCAACAACACAATACTATAAATGTATCACAAACACACAGCCCAGACCCACGGAGCAACAACCCTTTTTAAATCTATCTACCTATATAGTAATCCCCTTCCCCAAACGCTTGATCTCACCCACGGTTAGGCCATCACCATCACCTCCAAGGAAGAAACAGGAAGCAACAGCAGTTTCCTGCCTGGATATACCTTTAGTTGAGATGATGTGATTTACATCACATCCTGTCCATGCCTCACTTCCTCCAGCAATTGTGGGAGGGAAGCAAAGACTCTCAGCCCTCCTACCTAGACCTGTTTAAGGAGGTCCTGAATTACCATGCAAGGAAGACAAGTTACCACATTCCCTCACTTTTTCTTCTTCTATGTTCCTCAGTTTTCTAGTTATCCCTCTAGTACAGGAGAACCTAGTGGGAGCAAAAACCTGATATACAGGAGAAATTCAACCCACCGTCCCTCCGGAATAGTTCCCTCAGCGACATAAGTTCTCCTGTACTTTCCTATGGCTGTCAATCCACATATTACACAAAAACAGAACTTATAGAATTTAGGTGAGAGTGTGTGATAAATGTTTATGTATGTGCAATGTAAAACTTTATTGAAGAATGTATGAGAGAGAGAAAGAAGAGGAAAAAGACAAAAAAAAACATTAAAATTTCATTATTATATATCCTCCTTGCAAGTTTCTTCCTCATTTGTTTCATTGCCACACAAAAGTATATTATTATAATTGTCGTTAATACTTGAATGAACATGAGTACCAGTGACAGTGTTCGTAGGACTGGATGTGTCTCTGCATTGGTAAGAATTCCCCACCAGGGATGCTCAATGTTTTTTGTAGTAATTTCTATTTCCTTTTTCTGTTGTTCCAGCAGTAAGCTGATGGGGTGTAGTTGTTGTTTGGTACGTTTTACTAACTCATGAAGTTCCAAGGTAAGCTTTGGAATTGGGGGAAAAAGCTTCATTGTCAAATTTGTCCAATCTGCATTTGCAGTAAAATTGATCATTTCAGTGGTAAGGTTTCTTGATGGAAATAGTGTATGAGTTCCTACATGTATAGTAGTGGTTACCATGATACAAGACCCTTCTTCCACCAAACATATTTCATCAACTGTCCTATATTCAGAGTGGCCGATAAAGCATGCAATGTCCCCTATGCGGATCACCTCTTGCACCAGGTTTTCTTTTATCAACTGCACCCAGCCATCCTCCTCAGCTCCTCTGTCCCAAACACAACTGCACAGCCATCGGTGTTGAGATTTCCTGCAACAGCTTTCATCCATCTCCAATCCTGTAATAGTGGCCAGTCTTTTTGATGGGAAGTGTTGCTTGTAGATTCCATCACTTAACGTGCCAATGCTATGTATAAAGTTCAGTTGCTGTGCCTGGCCCTCCCAACGGGGAAATGCCAGGATTAATCCTATTGTCCCAGATTGTAGTCCATGTGGCATCCATTGATCTGGGCCTTCAATATAGCTGTATTTAAGATTGTCCTCAGTGATGTCCACTCCTTTTCTTTTCAATGACGTGATAATCCTTGTTGCATTGATTTGTCTTGCCCACTTGTTTTCCTGGATGTCTTTAATAGTTTCCTTTAAATCTGCCAACAGCTTTCCTCCAATCATAGAACAGAAAATGGCAGTTCCCACTATTTCATTCTTAATGCTGTTAGCAATGGAAGCAATATTTTCCTCAACTAGATGCAGGTTGTTGGCAATGGTGTGTATGTCATCAACATTGTCTGTCAGTCTACTCACTATAAGGGAGTCAGCTACTCCACCTGTTTTCATAGCATGTCCCATGCCATCAGTAAGGGAGTTTATCCTGCTGTTCAGTCCAATGATGTCTGCTGAATTCCATACTCCCAATCCAGTTCCGACTCCTCCTAAAAGGGCTGCAAGTGTGTCCCGTTTTTCTTGACTCCCTGCTCCGGTCCACTCAATGATGGTCTCTTGTATACTTTGCTTAAACCACTGCCGCTGTGATTCCGGGCACTTTGGAGAAATAGAAAAATCATTAAAATTTAGAATTATTGGGTAGTAAGTCCACCCAACCCCTTGCACAACTGTTTCATGTGTTGGTACCACCACCAATCCGCCTATTGGCCATGGTACCTTCTTCTGATCTTTACAACGTTGCAGCTCCTTTACAGAGACAAATACTTCATCTATTGTTAGAACACACCCCTTTCCAGTATCAAAATTGCAGAATTCCTCTAGGTCAGGCTGGGCAGCTATAACTGCAGCGTCCCATTCTCCACCTTCTTCTAATGTTAAGTTACTCACTACTACTGTAATATTTGTAACCCTCCCTTGTACCTTTGTTGTTATTTTAGTCCTTCCTTTAAAGTTTCCTGTATTCCCAGTTATGTCCCTCTATACTTTTTATTGGAGCTCTAAGAGCTAATCCCCTGGTACTATTATGTGGCAAAATAATGTTTACTTGTAACCCTCCACCCTCTTTTACTTCCAATTCCCTGGGCCAAATAAATCTATCTGCTTGAACATAATGTAACTCCAATCTTTTCAAACTCTTTCCCTTATTTGCGGTATCTTCTGGCCTTATTGCCTGTCTCCCCATTCCTACTGTGATACAGCTTATACTTATCCATCCTGTAACAAGGATCCACCACAATCTTCTGTTGACACGCATCTTCATTCTTATACAGCCTTGCTCTGTGGGAACACTAGATTCCATCATTAGAAACATATACATAAAAAATAAAAACAGCATTAGAGACATATACATACACAAACAAACAAAAAATAAATAAATAAATAAATAAAATAAAATAAAAAATAAAACAGAATAAAAAATAAACTAAATAAAAAATAAAAAAAAACAATGTGTATTTATTTATTCAATTTGTACTTAACCTCTATTCCATATTTTGTCCTTCCTAAATCTTTTAAGCTGTGATGCATGCAGCCAGACTTCTCCTTTCTCTGCGTGATCAATCAAGTATACAGAGGTCCCTAATTTATCTACTACAGTATATGGTCCCTTCCATTTTGCTCTTCCCCAAGGAAGATGTTCATCTTGATTCTGCACCATAACTCGGTCCCCTGCCTCATATGATGTCAGATCCCCTGCTGCATCATACCATCGCTTTCGATGTTGGTATTGTTCTTCATCTTCCACAGCCACAGATTTATGAACAATTTCCAAGTGTGTGGCCAACTCCTTTACCCATTGATCTGTGATTGCAGCGGTTTGTAAAGCTACAGGTGGAGGTATTGTCATCCAGTTTTTCCAGGAGGGCATTGGTCTACCCATTAAAATTTCATATGGTGAAAATCCTGTTGATCTACAGGGCCTTGATCTAAGTCGGGCACATACTAAAGGTATGTATATGTCCCAAGCTTGCCCATGTTCTGCCACCAGCTTTTTCAGCTCTCTTTTTATGGTGCCATTCATTCGCTCAACTTGACTTGCTGCCTGTGGATGGTATGGGATATGGTGTTTCAGTTCAATACCCACCATCTTACAAAGTTCCTTCATTACATTTCCTATGAATGCCGCTCCATTGTCGCAATCAAGGACTTTTGGAATTCCCCACACTGTCAGTACATCGCTTACTAATTTCCTGGCTGTGGTTAGTGCTGTACAGTTTCTTGTTGGGATTGCGATCATCCATCTTGAGAAGCTATCTACTATCATGAGAATATATTTAATTCCTCTTGTGGTTGTTGGCAATGGTCCGGTGTAATCAATTTGAATTCTTTCCCATGGGCCTACAAGTGTCTGTCTCATTAATTCTCCCCTTCTTTTCCTGTTGGACTGGTCAAATCTTGCACATATAATACAACTATCCACAAATTCTTCAAGATCCTTGTTTTGCCCGATCCACCATCCCAAATGTCGAATCCTCTCTTTTGCTTCTCTGATCTTTGGATGTCCTCCTGCTTGTGATCCATGTATCCATCGGAGTAAGTCTTTTCTCACTTGTTGTGGTACAATCCAAATCGGTTCCCCGGTTTATGATATACATATTAGCCCTTGCTCCTCCATCACTTTTTTGCCCCCGTATATCACTTCTTCTCCCTTTTGTAATTTCTCCCGAATATCTTTTAGTTCCTCATCTTGATCTTGTAATTCCTGCAGTTGCTTCATCTTAATTGAAATAAATGTAGATTTGCTCCTTGTAGTAGAAGCTATTTGTAATGTGTTTTTTGTGGGTGGTTTCCAGTCTTCTGCTTGGACAGCTGCCTCTTTTGCATACCGGTCAGCAAGGTAGTTTCCCTCTCGGTGTGGCCCTGTCTTTTTATGTGCCCGTACTTTGATCATGTTAATTCTTTTGAAATTTTGTGATAACTTTTCTACCATCTGCCATAGATCTTGGAACTTAACAGGGGATCCATCTGTGGCAAGGAATTGGTTACTATCCCACCATTTTAGCAGAAGGCATGTGCCTCGGAACACTCAGTCACTATCCAAAACAATTGTCAATATGTCACTTTTTCCAGACTTCCATACTTCAATTACTGCAGCCAGTTCTGCATATTGTGCTGAATATGCTTTGATTCTAAATCCAAATTCTTTTATGATATCTTTACCCAACATTTTTACTCCGGTCATTCCTGATATTCTTTTTCCTTGTGCATAGTGACAGCTGCCATCAGTATACCATTCAGGATCTGAGGTCATCACAAGATGAGTGGCATCTTTGAACACCGCGTGGCATGTTGATTCAGGATAGATCTGGCATTCATGAGCTTCTCCCTTTATGCAAATTCCAGCCACCCATTCTTTTGGTTCTCTTAAGGCATGAGTTGAAATGTTATCAGCGAGCAGTGCCATAGTCCATTTCTGAATGCGGGCATTGTTGATGTGGCTGATTGCCAGGCTGCCTTGTCTGAGGATCTGCAATGGAGTATGATGTGTACAGATTATTATTGTCTGTGTGCCAAATAGGTATTTAAATCTTCTAATTGCCCAGTATGCTGCTAAGATCAATCTCTCACACCATCCAAATTTCAGCTCTACGGCAGACAGCATCTGAGATCCAAAAGCCACTGGACGTTCTGCATGTCCCCACAGTTGAGTGATGACTGCTCCTTGTGAATCTGGCATTGTAATCGGATATAGTCTAAATTCTTTTTCATGGTCTGGAGATGCCAGAGTTGGTGCACTCCCTAGTTCAGCCTTCAATTTTTGTACTGCTGATGTGTGTTCCTCTGTCCAATCCCAATTCTGTGCTCTCAGGAGTTCATAAAGGGGTTGTGCCAGTTGAGCATATCGTGGGGTAAATTCACGACAAAATCCCATTATTCCAAGCAATGATTGGAGCGCTGTACGGTCTGTAGGAATGGGTAACTGAGCAATAACTTTGGCCCTGTCTTGATCAATTGATCGTCCATCTCCTGATATGGTTACTCCTAAGAAGTTGACTTTCTGGCATGCCAATTGTGCCTTTGCCCCATTTAGCTTAAGTCCAGCTTCCAGTATGCATTGTAATAATATTGCCAGGTCTTCTTTGTGTTCTTCCATGTTCGGGGATTGTAAGAGGACATCATCAACATATTGAATGATACGATCTGGACGTGTGAAAGCTGTCAATGCATTTTTCATGTATGTGTGAAAAATAGCTGGGGAGTCACAATATCCCTGTGGTAATACTGTGAAAGCATATTGTCGGCCCTCCCAGTTGAACGCCGTCCGGTAGTGGCATTCTTCAGCTAAGCGAATTGACCAAAATCCATTGGCCACATCTATTACACTGAATACTTTCATTTCTGGTGACATTTTGGACATCATTTCACAATAAACAGAGACAACAGGGGCCATTCTTTTTGCAAGTTTGTTCACGGCCCTGTAATCAATGGTAAGTCTCCATGATGAGGCTGCTTTTTCATCTCCATTCCCTTTTAACACAGCTTTTCTCACAGGCCAACATGGTGAGTTACATGCATACCCATTTCCAGATTTAATTATTCCACGTCTCTCCAGCATTTCTATCATCTCAGTGATTGATCCACCTGATTCTCTTGGGACCGGATATTTCTTTTGCCATTGTGGGTCTCCTCCTTCCAACAAGACCATTCCTTTCATTCTTCCACAGTCTAATTTATCTGTAGCCCAAACAGGTATGTCTTGTATTTGCTTCTGCAGCCATTCTGGTTGTCCGTCTAGTTTCAGTTTGTTTTTTTCCAGACTTTTTATCGGAGAGACAATATATGCCATTGGGAGCACAACCCCTTTCGTCAACTCTGTACTTACCTGATTCACCTTTTCTGTCTTCCACAAACAAAAATTGGCAAGATCTACAATGAAATTTCCTTTTTTTAAAGCTTCTATTCCCAATATTTCCTCTGGCCAACCCACTATTGCTTTTACTTGTATTGTTTTTTCTCCAACTGCTACATCAATTAGACCTGCTCTAACCTCCTGTGGATTCCCAGTAACTCCCATAATACTTACTGAAGAATCCCCATTTTTGACCCTGTTGGTCATTGTAACTGCTGCTCCTGTATCTACCAACATATTTTTCCCTACCCCTGCGATGACTGTATAAATGGTAGGCCGACCTGCCTCATCCATGGTTAAATTAGCTGAGTGAATGAGATGCTGAGGCGCAGGGGTTGGGATTTGTCATTGTGACTCACTTCTACTCCGTCCCTCTTTTATAACACTATATTGCATCTTTGCCTCACTTTCCTTCAATTTCCTCTCTGACTCAGCTACCTTGTTTTTAAGTATGTGATTTTCCTCTTCTATCCTATCCTTCTGTCTCCTGAGTTCCCAATAGCCCATGTTACCGTTTCTCTCTCCCTCCTGATTAGCCCTCCAGTTGCTGCCATCCCTATCCCTATAGTCCCTAGGTGGATCTCTCCATCTTCTGTCAAGGTTCTGTTTTGGTCTCCAGTTTTGATCATCCTTCTTGTTCTGGGGTACATCCCACATCTGGTTTCTCCATTTACCATCTATATCTCTACCAGACTCGACCTTAAATGTTCTTACAGCTGAAACAGAGCAGGCCTGTTCTGTGAAAGGATGCTTGATCCACCACTTATCAGCTCTAGTTAGTACCATTTCCAAGTCTGTTGGTGTTGGATCAAAAAGCCTGACAAATTCTTGACACTCCCGGGGAAGGGTATCCATTACTTTTGCTATATGTTCTGGTGAGCCCAGCACTAGAGGCTGTTGAGGTTGTCGTAGAGTATACCAAAAAAATATCCTTTGAGCTACCTCTCTAGGACCATCTGTTGGCCTCATGGAAATATTTGCTATTTCTTTCTCTATGCTAAGTAGATAGAAATTAGTTGCAGCGATTCTTCCTGCCTGATCAGACACACTGTTATTAAATCCCAATAGTCTACTAGCCAAAGGACCCATAGCGTATTCTAACAGTTCTGTCCATTCCTCTAAGTTAAGACCTCCTTTTTTAGCTCTATCTGCTCCCCTCATAAACCAATGTGTAAATGTATTAAAGTTGTTAGTTGGCATACTTCCCCACCATTTCTGGAAATTGTCTTTATCTGCCATAGACATCGGTCGAGTCTGCATAGAAAATGCTGTAGGTGTTTGCCTTGCATTAAATAATTCTGAAACAATAACTGGTGCTTGTGGTATGGTATCTACTTGTGGAACAGAATAACATAAGAACTCTTTTCTATCTTGGTTCATTTTCGGCACTGGTTCTTTATTTTGTGCCACAAACATATCCAGATCTGGATATATTTTGGCAATGTCTCTGACTCCTTTTATCCCTTCTAACTTTGTTTTATTTTTATAGTCCATTATTATGTTTTGAAGTTCTGTTATTTTTACTCCATAAGCATCCCTCTGCTCTTCTATTTCCCTTAACTCCCTTTCTAGTTCCCCAACAATTGTAGTTGTTCTCAAAGCTGCAATTTTTAAACAATCCCTTTTGTCCATTGCTTCCTCCATTTTTTATTTGTTGTTTCCAAATTATGCTGCCGTAATTCTACAACTAAGTCTATTAGGCCTCCTATTGTGGCTACAACAGCTTGTGTGACCAAACTTTTTCTCTTCTTTGTTCTATACTTTTTGTTATTTACAATTTGTGTTAGAACATCCATTAATCTCTCCTCTTTTTCACTGTCTGGGTTTGCTGGCTCTGGAAGCTCATATGGACCATCATGTTTTTGAATATGTTTCCTAAAGTACTCACGCACTTCTGTGGGAAAGTATTTGGCCCCTTGAAAAGACATTCCTACTCTTTTACTCACCCAAGTAAGAATCCAAATCAATTTGCGATTAAAGTAGCATGCTTCTGAGTAGCCAACAATAGTTGATGACTATTCAGTAGGCCAGGTGTAATATGTAGTAAAATAGACTAGTACCCACAATGCAAATTATACTTACCTTAGTATGGTGAAGGTAATACTTGCTAATTAACTTAAAATATAATAGCAAGGCCTGCAGGGTAGGAGATATACCTGAACTAGGATATGCAAGATACCCAAAAAGTATAAGGTATGGAAGCCTATAGTGTATTAAAATGCACGCCTGAAATAATATATATATATATATATATATATATATTTATATATATATATATATATAAGATTTAAAATGGTTTATTTATTTATTTTTCTCCAGGCCTGTACTATGATAAAGGATTAGAGAAAGAAAAAAGAAAGAACAAAAAAAAAAAAAAAATAATAGTATTAACAAACTCAGGTATTTGGAACACACAACAAAACTAATTGTGGCCTGATGCCCAAGCTTGTATATTAAAATGTAGGCCAAACTAGGAATCAAATCAGCATTCAAATACCACAAGAAGCCGCATGAAGCCTACTATATTGTATTCAAATGCAGGGCTAGGCCTGTACTCTGATAGTCAAAAGCACAACAAAACTCAACTCAGATAAACCCACAAAAACAACCTGTATGATATCTTTGTTTTATGTAGCAAAATAAGCTAGTACGAACAAAACTCGACTCAGAAGCTAGTACGATATAAAGGATTAAAAATAATAATTGAGGCCTATGCCCAAGCTTGTATATTAAAAATGGATGCCCAACCTAGACTCCACACACAATCAGCACTTGATTTCCCATGCAGAGGATAATTAGACAAAGTACTTTTTTTTTTCCTTCCCCCAAAAAATAAATCTGACTATCTATTAATGTGATATTACCTCATAAATGACCTTTGTAGAAATCTAAAATTCATGGTCGCCAAATGTGGTGTATCACCAAATTAATATATATATATATTACACAAGGTTCGTCTACATTAAAAGGTATTTATTAAAAGGCAACAACACAATACTATAAATGTATCACAAACACACAGCCCAGACCCACGGAGCAACAACCCTTTTTAAATCTATCTACCTATATAGTAATCCCCTTCCCCAAACGCTTGATCTCACCCACGGTTAGGCCATCACCATCACCATCACCTCCAAGGAAGAAACAGGAAGCAACAGCAGTTTCCTGCCTGGATATACCTTTAGTTGAGATGATGTGATTTACATCACATCCTGTCCATGCCTCACTTCCTCCAGCAATTGTGGGAGGGAAGCAAAGACTCTCAGCCCTCCTACCTAGACCTGTTTAAGGAGGTCCTGAATTACCATGCAAGGAAGACAAGTTACCACAGGGGTAAGTACAAATTCCCCTCCCCAGCTAACTCCAAATGTGGCCCCAGGGTTAACAGAGGAAATGTTAACCCCCACTGACCCCCACCTTTCCCTGGCTACTGAGCCGGAATATGTCCCAAGTACCCCAGCAGAAGAGCTGACAGCGGGGCAGAGTGCAGTCGGCCTCTGCCCTCCCTTTGTCCCTTGTACAGAGCAGGATGTCCTGCAGGTTATACCAGCAGAGGTCCCCTCAGCGTAAATATCCAGGTGCCTGGTTAGACTTCCCCCCAAAGGGGAGATGTGTGACGAAGTGCCCTTCGCCACTTTGTCCTGGAGAGGACTTATTGCCAGCCTCCTGCCCTGCGACTATGGCCCTGGGACATATTGCCCTTTAAAAACAGTATTCGGCCATACCAGAGTGTATGTCACTCATTCTGGCCCTTTAAATACAGGGGGGTCATTCGGTACTTGCCCTGTGGGAGCGGTGATACCCCAGATAGCTATGTCATGGAGCCCATTCATATAATGAAAGACTATGGGAAAGACTTTAGCTACATGCCAATTGAACTGTGTGAATAGGATCTGAGCGCTACTCGGTAGTTTTGTGCGCTCAGATCCCAGCTATCTGGGTATATGTGCAATGTCTGTGTGTTATGTGTAAAAGGTGACTTTATGTATTTTCCCTCTCCTTGAAATGTTTATTTCTGTGAATGCTGTATGAAGTGTGCGTTTGTTTTGTTCTTGAAATGTGAGTAAAGGTGAATTGTAGTAATGCTGATGGGTTGTCAAACTAGAGAATTGACCAACAAATACTTTTGTCCGGACATCCCCAGGCCGATCCGTTGCGATCAGATCGTGTATGCCGGCTTATGGTCACGGGGGAAGTGTGTAATGGAACCCATCACTGTTTTACCCTGTTTTATGGTTATTTAATTATTATGGTTAAAATATGATCCTACTGCTATACTGTATGTATGTTGGTTTGTGCTCTGCATTATATTAGCCAAGACTATTGCAGACCTTGGCATAATAGATAATCCTATTACAAAGGCTCCTCATAAAATAAGGAAGTATATTGTATAAGTGTATAATCTGATCAATGTCTGTTATTGTATCAAAGTAGCCAGGTAGCCTCAGGGAGGTGTGACCACACCTATTGTCCCTCTATGTGTATTGTGTGGCCAACTATGGGGGAAATGTATTGCCTGTGGGAAGAGATGTGTATATATATTTCTGCACAACAAAATAAAGACAGTATTCTTTGACTCCCAATTGAGTGTCGTCCAATATGGGAGGTTGGGGATGGTGAGACCGTATACCAGCGGAGATTTCGGATTCGTGTTCCAACTCCGCTACATTTATTACATTAAATAACACCAGGTTATTATTTTTGTAAATAAATTACTAGTGAACTTATTGGTGCAGCTAATGATGGAATATGTGACAATTAAAGACTCTATGTTTATACCAGAATATGTGACAATTAAAGACTCTATGTTTATACCAGAATTTAACTAGTGAGATCAAACCTCTTGAAGTTTATTTAAAATTTTTAGATCTATTTTAGGGAGCCATAACAGATTCTGTATCAAGAAATCACCTACTAAGTTTACTTTACTCTCACTCTCTTATTTAAGTAAATATAGCTATCCAGAACGTGTTGGATTGTGTTTAATATCGATAAAGGTACACATTCTTGTAAACATCTCAGTAAGTATGCAATTTTCAGAATAATTGTCATATTTACTACAGCAGTTCTTGCCCACCATGCAAAGTTTACATTTCTCCAACCATATAGTATTATTCTAATCTGTTTTAATATATCCTTTAGATTATCCTTAAATACATTTTTTAAGTAAAATGAAAATTTAATGCCCAAGTGAGTAATATTTTTTTTGAACTCCAATTATATTGATATCGTTCTGATAGTAGTTTTTTTCATGTCCATATCTAAGCATCTGGTCAAAATATCCATTTTGGAGTAATTAATCCTAAAGTAGGAAATCTTACTAAATTCTGATATTATGTGATGCAATCTATCACATGATCTTACAAGGTCAGTTAAGGTGAGTACAATGTCATCTGCGTATAACATAATCTTGTATTTTTTTTAACCTATTTGTACCCCATTGATGTTGGGTGACAGGGGGCAACCCTGGCGTGTCCCACTGCTGATGTCAAATTTGTCTGACAGATAGCCTGGGCCTGCCATAGAAGCTTTTAAATTAGTATAAATAACGTTAACTGTTTTTGTGGGAAATTCTGCCATTCAAAATTTCATTAGTACTGATTCTAAAAAATCTCAACTGACCCTGTCAAACATCTCTTCCGCGTTTAGTGACAGGATCAGTATGGGTACATTTTATTTTTTAGCATAAGACATTAAATGTATAAGACGTCTTGTATTGTTGGTTGCCTGTCTCCCCTTGATAAACCCAGATTGATCTAGATGGAGTAATTTGGGAATTATCCCATTCAATCTGTTTGCCAGTAGCTTAGAATATAGTTTTGCATCTACGTTTATCAATGAGTTTGGGCAGTAACTTTTACAGTTCTCAGGGTCTTTTCCCTGTTTTAGGATGTTAATTATCTTTGCTTCCACAAATTCTGGAATTGCCTTCCCCGTATCCTTAATCTCATTATACATTAGATCTTCTTTAGTAATTGTTGGTATATCTAATCTGTTCAAAAATGTATCGATATCCCTTTTCTCAATTTTTGACAAATTTAAATCTGTATTCACATGATATAGAGATTTATAGAACTGCATAAATGCCTCTCCTATTTTATCTGGATGGATATATATTTTTTTATATGGTCCTATTAAGAATGCAATTTTGTTCTGAATATATTGTTGTCTTAATTTTCTTGCTAAATACTATCCTGTTTTATTACCCAGCAAGAAATGTGATTGACGAAACCTCCATAACAGGGTATCTGCTCGTTCTTGTAAGATTTTTTTTATCTTAAAATAATTTATTTTATTTGAATACTAAGACTCTTACTGGGCGACAATTTATTTAAGCAATGCATCTTTTCTAACTCCACATATAATAGCCATAGAGGTTTACCCCTTTGTTTATAAATCGCATATGTGCGAGAGATTATTAGGCCCCGAATTACTGATTTATGGGCGCACCTGATTTTTTATTAACCTTAAAAAACTCATCTATTTCTTTTTTTTAAGTAGTTTATTGAATCTTCATTCTTCAATAAAGTTGGGTCAAATCTACAATTTTGTTTTTTCTTTACTTCAATTAGCTTATCAAGTGTTAGGCGGATCATGGAGTGGTCAGACCATGGAGTTTTGCTCCTTTGACTTTCCTCAATGTCTCTAAGGAAAAAATAATCTAGCCTAGAATAAGAGTTAAATCTATTTGAAAAGAAAGTAAAATCCTTCTCATAAGGATGAAGTATTCTCCACGAGTCCATTAAATCTAGATTTGTTATTTCTTCAAGAAACTTGTTAAAGGTTTTTCTTAATTGGGTTTCTGTTTTTAATTTCATCTTTCCCTTTTTATCTAAGGAGTGATCCAAAACTATGTTAAAGTTGCCACATAAACAGATAAGGCATTTCTTTATTCTCTTTATGTCTTTTAAAACTTTCTTAAGGAAGCTTATTTGATTATTATTAGGACAGTATACATACATTCGCTAAAGTTAGATATATATCATTCATAAAACCTGTCCAAATTATAAATCTTCCTTGCTGGTCTATTTTGCATAAGTCCTCTTGCACCTTTAATCTATTATTAAAAAAATATAAAAAAACATCTTGCTTTATTATTATATGTGGAGTCAATTCTTACTTTAACATTATAGTTATTGGTAAAGCGTATTGCTTCCTTTCTTAAATGAGTCTCTTGAATGCAGAGGATGTCAGCCCTGCATTTATTATAATTCGAAAAAGCAATCTTTCTCTTAGATGGAGAATTAAAACCATTTCTATTATGAGACTAAATTTTTATCACCATAATCGTAGTTGACACAAAAAACACACCTTTGTATTGGTAAAAAATGATGAAAATAGTTGAGCTAGTGCTTTAGTATATAGTCCTGATGGTGTTTTAGCAGACACCCATCCCATCACTATGAGTCTGTAATGCAAAGGGCTTAATGACCCTATACAAATATCACTTGGGATCAAACCAAGCACAAAAGCCTCAAACATAAAAATAAAACATAACAAATAATAAAACTGATAAATAGAGCCAACAGATAAGTCTCTAATCACAATTCGTACTGGTATAGTACTAAAAACTCCTTCCACATGAAAAAAATATGCATAAATCGGAGTCTGATTATTTATTATGTTTTATTTTTACCTTTGAGGCTTTTGTGTCGCTTTTTTTAGCCTTCATCGGGAAGAGGTCGAAGACACATAAGTGGGGATGTCACCCACTGGTTTGATACATCATGTAAAGACTCTATGGGCCTCATTCTATTAGCGGCCGTAAATCGGCCGTAAGGCTGCGATTCCTTGCGGGGGTTCTGTTAACTCGCGATTCTATTATACGGCCCCGCAAGGATCTCATCTTACGGCCGGCCGCATATCTTGAAACCGGCCGTAAGCTGTGAAATCTAAAAACGCAAAAATAAATTCAAGCCTGCACTGTACAGCTCTGTAAATGCTAGGGATCATATTGGGGGACATGAGGATTAAAAGTAACCCACTCTCTTGCACATCAGCCCAAACCCGAGTTCAAATTAACTGTTTATTTTCCGGCTGCGGCGTGGGCGGGTCTGAGGTGCTCCAAGCACTCTGGACTTTTTACATGGATATTTTACGGATATTAAAAATAAAATATTTTACGGATTTGAGTATAGGATAATTATGTGCTATTTTTTCTAACACCTAAAATCCCTTTATAGTCTTCTCAAAGTGCAGGATGGCTTTATTTGAGCTATTTTATGTGCTTAATTGGTGCTAGCGGGACCTCTTTCCTGCAAGTAAGCTGCGGCTCGTTTTTAGCCTTGCAGAGAGGGTTCCCGGAGCAATTGAATTGCAAATAGGAATTTCTTACGGCCGAAACTCTTGCGGCCGTTTTAGATCAAAGGCTTTCCTCCGGCGCGAGCGGCCGCAAGAGATAGCAAGGCGCCGGCCGCAAGCCTGCCGGAGCCCCCAGCCGTAAGGGAATAGAATAGCCGAATAGCTTGCGGCCGGTCCTTGCGGCCCCGCAACGGCTGCGGCCGCTAAAAGAATGAGGCCCTATGTATTTATTTTTTAATAATTTAACTATTCAGTTACCTTCATATCAACTGTGTAGTGTTGCAGTCTACACATTAGTGGGCTATATATAATTTAATCATCTACTGATTGTGTATTTAGGACTGAGCATTGTGGTGTTTTTGATCACCATCGCCTCTGGTTTTCACTCAGCTATTGTTTATTATTCTAAGTTGTGTGCTTTGATAAACTGCTTGAGGGTACCTTTTATAATATTGTTCCTTACTAATCACATTCGGTATATCCAATGAGAGATAGGTTATGGTTTCATTTATTAATCTTTTGATTTGCTTCTACCCATATCAGAACAGGAATTGCATTTATGAGTTTAAGTGCTTTAATACCCTAGCGCTACAGGCTATACAGCTTTCTCTATAGTTGAGAAGTGTTTTACCCTTTCTTTTTGCTCTTTTGAAGAACTTGACAATAGAAAAAATTTATTTATACAGCTTAAAATAAATAATTACTGTAGAGCCTTTATTTTTTAACAATTGGGTTCAATTTTGGCTTAACAATTCTAGATATTTTTTCTTTTTACATAGATTAGAAACCTGGGAGTAGTCCGAGTAACAATGATCCCAGATAAGATCTATCCAAATAGCCCCTTGACAATGGAACTCAATGGCACAGTAACACCCCATATAATAACCCTCCCACTCAAGCTATAGACAGACTAAAACCTTAAGATGAAATCTCAGCGACATAATCATAATATACATTTTTCTCTAAAATGCTTTTATTTTCCTGTCTTGCGTGCCTGCTATGGTGACCTTTCAATGCATTACCCTATCCATTGATCCTTTCTACATCACTTGGTGGCTTTCATTCACAACTTAGACAGTGTTTAACACATTAAAGAGCAGGCTGTTATTGCTATCTTGTCATTGAGTCAAAAACATCCTAACATGGGGAATGGTTTCACACTCTGGCATTTTAGACCGTTTAACTGGAAAGGGCTCTAGCCCCATCATTTAGACATGATGTATCAGATATTATAAAAGATAAGTTTGACCTCTTAAGAAGACATGCTAGAGGATATAGTAAAACTGGATCACAGTAAGTGCCTACAAAAGAGCATTTTGGCTGCACATGCCCCAAAAAAGATATATACCCACTGTACCACCCCTATCTGTAGGATAACATACAAGTATAGAAATCAACACATCTACGATATTTGTCATAGCCTGAACTTCATTATCAATGCATTTAATGAGGATGGCTGTTATGAATACCAGTTCATACCCTGCAGTATATGTAATGCTTCTGCTGTCTTTCAACGTTTTGTTTGTATGTGAGAGTATGGGCTCTCTGTTAATTTAATTTGTATTGAAATAGTTTTTACTTTATGCTAGTCCTATGTATGGTGCTGCAGAATATATTGGCACATTATATGTATAAAGTCTATGTGAGTTACTTTCTGGAAGAGAAAGGATGTTTTGTATTTGCCTTGTAAGGGTGCAGAAATCGGTCTACAGGTGAGCATGCATAACTTGTAAGCTTGCGAACAGTCCTAGATTTTGGAAATGACCCAGTGGTCTTGGTACATATTGGTACCAATGACAAAGTAAGTGAAAGATCGAGTGTACTAAACAATAAGAAATTATTGGAGCGTTTAAAATGTGAAACACTGGCTGATAAATAGTGACTGGGAAAAGGCAGATGAGCTATATAAATTATTTTCTTCTGTATACACAAGTGAGGTTACCAATGGAACAAAACATGCAACAAAATGGGGCTATGCTACCTTCACCAAATAATTGGTTATCTCAGGAAAAAATCCCAAATTGGCTGAAAAATGGGTATTGAAGGTGCTGGGTTCTGTAATAGCAAAACCATTATATCTAATTTTTCAAGACTTTATCTCCAAAGTCTTGCTACCAGATGAATGGAGTAAAGACTCACTTTTGTATTGGGGAAGCTTTTAGAAGGTTTAATAAGGGATAGTATACAGTAGTTCCAAGAAGTTTTCATTGGACAAGAGGTCATCTCTTGAGATTAAAGAAAAAAGATTGCTCCTTAAAGAAAGAAAATGCTTGTTCACAGTAAGGACAGTTGGAGGGTGGAAATCTCTACCAAAGGATATTGTAATAGCAAATAATAAATAGATGGTTGAATACATTTTTGAATAAAAAGTGCATTTAGGGTTATTTTGGATAACTAGAGAAGGAAGGGTATTGATCCAGGGAGTAATGTGATTGCCAGTATTTGGGGGTCAGGAAGGTTTTTTTTTCTCCCCTTTTAAGATGATTTTCTATTTTCCTTCCTCTGGATCAACTGACAATATACATATTACAGAGGAGATCTAAAGAGGTTGAACTTGATAGCGTAAAAGTCTTTTTTTTAATCTCAATTACTAGGTTCTCAGGCATGATTAACAAGCAGATGCTTTATGCCATTGGGAAGATGTCTGTAAAGTACTTAAGCATCTTGGAGATAATCAGTTATTCCCTATGACCAGCAAGTGCCTCCTTAATCAGACCTTAGTAAACTTCCTACCATACATCACTACAAGTAATGGTCTCAAAATGATTCCATGAAGGTCCCTGCTATCTTTCCATTGCTTTTACTTTGTAATCTCTGAGCTGGTTTATTCATATCTATTGCCAATCCTTCAAGACCATGGATTCACATCTCTATGTATATTGTAATTGATCTACCTGTAATAAATAAAAAAGCTGACATATGAATAGGGTTTATTGATTTACTAAACAATGTCTCTCTTAAAGATGCCATTCACTTATGAACTGACAAATCTCTTCATAGGGAGATGTTCAGACTTTATGGGTCCTCGTCTTCTATATTGTCTGGCAGGAACTCACAGTTTGTTGCTGGCTTTTGGTGAGCTTTTTGTGTCAGGCTTGTACCATTTTCATCCTATCGTCTACAAACCAGTGTGCTAAACCAGTTAATAGAGCAATATCTTTGTTTCTATACATGATAACAAGAAGAAGTCAGGCTGATTGTCCCCATTAGCTAACTGCTCTTTAAATCACTGCCTGCAAGATTCCCCAATCCTTAATGCTATAATTATGGCTACCACCCGACAATTGTCTGTACATCTGTCTCTTTCTCATGAGTGCCAGCAGCAGATAATCTAATTCAGGATTTGCTCCAAATATTGTCATCAGACCCCCAGTTTACTGGTTGGCCTTTGTGATGTTTCCTTGAGAAAGTTGGCATAGACCAACAAAACAAAAGTTAGGCAGTAAAAAGGAGTCAATTGAATCTTCCTACTACTTTAAGTTTACTATGATCAGAGCTGTAAGTTTCCCAAATGTTTGGCCCACATACATTTTGTGTTTTTAATATTTTGGATGCAGCCTGTAGTTTCTTCCAGCATCACAGTATGAATTGGAGGCATCTATGACCTATTTTTTAAGCTTTTAGCAATTGTTTTTTATAATTTTATTTGGAACTACATGGTAACAGTACTTATGGTAGATTTACCCTTGATATTGATTATTGTTTTCAGTTGTCTGGCTACAGGATCTATTTTTCCTTTTTTATTTATGACAGGGTACTTTAGCAAGCACTGGGACACCAGTTAGTTTGTCCACAGGTAGGATGACCATTTGATGGTTACAGGCCTACTCTACTGCTATCCCTGCAACTATATAACCAATTTTGGTTTAACATATTATATTGGGTATTGAAAAAAGAGGTACCTTAATCCTTATGAATCCATATATAAAATGTTGATTTTTGGAAAACTGATTTCCAAAGTTTTCTAAAAGATTCCAAAGTACCATCAGTATATTCAATTGTATATAAGTCTTTTTAAAGTCGCTGTATTTTGTGGAATATGTGGAAGCCACTCCTGTAGCCACCAACCAGACCTATGTGTCTGCACATCTCCACTAATTAAGAGCTCTTGCTGAATGTTGGGGGTTCATCAGCCAAAATGCAAATCCACTCTGAGCTTCAAACCTTGACATACCCAATGCATTGATCAAGAATAGTTCATACAGTATAATAACTATTCTCACTTCAAACTCGGAACTGGACATTTTCCTTAGATTAACAAAAAGCTTTCAGTAAAATTCTGAGGCTTTTACCTATGCTTTCAGCTGGGTATTTGATGCTCCTTAATGCATCATCTTTTTTCAAAGCCATCAAAATATGAGGATTAACCCACTGAGTTCTGTACTCAAGTCACAGAATCAGGATGGCCAAACAAAGCACTTCATGCACATCCTATCTGGTGTTACAGGATGTGGTGACAGATAACCAGACAGAGACGGTACCGTAAGTCAACTGCAGTTTTCTTGGCACCACTTTTCCAAACTCTTCTAAATTCTCAAAATTATACTTTTTGTTCCACGTTGGCACTTTGTTTCCCTAACAGGAGTGTTGTGAAGTTGGAAAGTGACATGAAACTTATGTATGCCCAAACAAATCAGGAAATATTATCTTTTTCAGGTTGCCAGGATGTGCCTCATCCCTCAAGCTCAAGTGCCATCAGACTTCTGTGTCCCTTCCTTCTCTACTGAGAGTGTTGGTCTGCCTACACAAAATATTTTATTGAATTGGAAGATATTAGGTCTATTGTAGATGAAACATTTGAGAAAGTCCATTTCTTTTGCTATCTGCACCATAAGTTAAACATATCTTGGAATTAGAAACACAAAGCCTTTGCTTTTTTTTATTAGTATGTTTTTGAAGAGCTAATAACATTGGATATCATGTCTTTAGCTAAAGTTATTTTGACTTTAGGTTTGCTCTTATGATTTTGATCCTATTGCAGAGCACTGCATCTATTATACTTAATCTACTCCAAGAAGCCAAGCTTTTCAAGAAATTGTACCTGTTTTGGGCAAATAATCTGATTCATAGCTGACAGATTTATAATTGGAAGGGTTTTCAATTCACAGCATGTGAAATACAAGTGATGCCACTGGGACTCCCTCCAATAACCAGTCAATGAGGTTTTCATGGACTTGACTAACCAATTTGTTTTGTTATCAATGTAATCAAAATTTGTATTTATTCCAAGAATTATTAACAGTACGATCTTCATATCTGGAGGGTACATCAATGCTTATGAGAGCATTACTTCATTGTGAAACAATTCAAATGTCTGAACAGACATGGGTTTGTCATTTATGATAAGTACTTTAGTTGCCTTCAACACTTTCACTAAATTAGGCACCTTTCATTTCAGTCCACTGATTCAATACTTATCTGTAAGTAGTGATGTTTTTAAATCATCCTCCTTCTTCTGTCACTTCTACATCATCCAAGATGGCTATTTTAACAAAACATTACCTCACAGATGGAGCTTGTCACGGCTGGATTTTGGCAGGCACAGGGGGAACCTATGTATCCCCAATTCTTCATACCCAGAGCTTTACTGCACTATTGTGGACTGAGTGGGGAGTGGTCCTGTATATTTTTGGGTGTTGTCTCTATTCTGAAGCCATCTTTTGTGCCAGAGGTAAAATGAACTACACTGGGGTAGGTTTGAACAAGGTTCAAGCCCCACTGAAGAGCAGATTGTGACAGTACCCAACCAGAAAGTTAGCTTTTGTTTGCGTTTCCCTTTTCTAGTAAGCCCCATGTTTTGTTCCTTGATTGCCATATTCTTTAGAATTTTCCTGGTAGTAACCCTGTGCATTCTCGATCCTGCAGACTTCCTTGACCTAGTTCTTGAACATAGGTTGCTAAAATATAAGTTCATCATGACTACACAGTTGGGGAAACCTGGGCCATGAGCTGGTGGTCTACACTCTCTACCTCAGTCCAGTTGGTCTATCTTCTGTTTTAGAGGATACTAGTTGTGTGAAGAAATGTCTGCTGCTGCTAAAGAGAGAGTACAGGGGGAATTTATCTCACAAAAGAGATTGAGCTAAAAAAAACACTCCTGAAATGAAAAAATAAAATAATACATTTGTTGGTACACAAACTTGAAGTTTTAGGAAAGAACTTCATCTGGATCATGGTTATTTAATTTTTCTTAGTGCTGTGTCTTTTTTTTGTCTAATTGTTTATTGATAAATATTTATTTCCTTTTTCACACATAATGTAATTGATATACAAGCGTTCTATAAATGTGCACCAGGGTTATCATTATCTATTTGATATTTTAAATAATTAAGCTTGATAACTGGCAGAAAGATTTTACAAAAGCAAAAAATAAACACAGCCTTTACATTTTTAACTTTTATGTGTACTGTAAGTAATTTTGTTACTTGCTCAGGAGGTTGTGTCTGTGAATTAATGAGCTTTCTTTTATTGGTAATAGGAGCACTGGCAGTTGTAGATGCCACATTCCTATTGTGCATATAAATGTTTCCTGTGACTTAAAAATCTCATCCCATCTCAGGAAGTTGACCAACAAAACCAAAATGGTAGATTTCACAGCACTAGACTTGTTTATAAAGTGTAATAAAATCGAGTTTTTGTTTTTTTATTTATTTGAAACATATTTAGCCCATTCTTAAGCGTACAGAAGAGTATTTTAATTTTAATTACAGTGGTACCTTGGTTTAAGTCCTTAATCATAGAACATAAATCATAAAACAACTCAAGAACGCTGCTTGCTTGACCTTTGTCAGGGTGATAGTGTTCAACAAAATGTTGTAATTCAGCCCATTTGAGTGCAGTAGATGCTTCCTCCCTGCCCTCCTCTTCACCTGAAGAAGACATTTCCACTATCCTTTGCTGCTCCCTCTGAAGTTCCAGCAGAGGCTGGATGTAGGCTCTTACCGGCACAGGCTCGATTAGGACTCTTACAGGCACAGCCACTTGCGTACTTCCTGCAATGCTGTAACTTTATTGTACTTCTGAGTTGCGGACAGATCTGAATCCAAGCAAGTAACTTGTTCCAACCAAATTGTTTCCCCATGTGACGCAACTTAAACCAAAATTAACAGAGATATCACTGTATTTGACTACATTGGTTCTTTTTAAGGTAACTTTTCAAAACCATACCTGAGATTTTTAGGAACTTATTTACAAATTCAAATTTACACCTCTCACCTGTCATTATAGGCACAACTGCCTAACAAAAAATGATACATTGAGCAGTCCTCATAAACTTCATTAGGCTGTTATGGGTGCGCTAAAAGAGGTTGCTCTCAGAATAGGTATTCATGTCTATAGATCTAACCTATTAAGTTTAGTTCGTTCTCTGATTGAGCACCTCTAACTTTGTTTTCGGTTTATGCAAATGACCCTTAGGGTTTAGTCTCCCTAAGGGTGATGAGGGAATCCAGACATGGACCCCTTGCTCACAATGTTTCCTCTTACTTCCCTCTCCCTTATCATCTCCTGCTTCTTTTTCAGGCTCTCCTCAATTTCCCCTACCCATGTTTCAAACTGTATTACCTCTCACCTCCCTTCTCTTTTCCCCTCTTCTTTTCTCCCACGAGCTCCTCTCCTTTCTCCAGTCTCTTTCTTCTCCCTCTTTCAAAGTCAATAAGCAGAAGCGCTTCTGTAAGTCCTACTTTCACCTCCTCTCTCTTTCATTGCTTATTTTACTGGCTGCTAGAGATATATCTCCTAACCCAGGCCCCTCATACATGCCTACCTTTTATCAGTTACACTCAGCCCACAAGGCAACAAACACTCAAAACCCTCATAACTTAATAACCATCATCTGTCACAAATCCTCAACTTTGCCCTTTTCATGTGCCCTCTGGAAATCTAGGTCCTAACAAACTCACTTACACTCATGACCTATTTATTTCCAACTCCCTCAACCTTTTAGCTATCACTGAAACCTGGCTCTATCCATCTGACACTGCCTCCCCTGCTGCACTATCATATGGTGGCTTACATTTCAGTCACACACCTAGACCCGGGGATAAGCAAGGTGGAGGCGTGGGCATATTACTTTCCACCCGCTGCTCATTCAGTTGCATTCCCCCAGTTCCCTCTCTCCAGTTCTCTTCTTTCAAAGTTCACACTATCCGTCTCTTTTCACCTATCTCTCTGTGAGTGGCTGTCATTTATCGCCCGCCTGGACCAGCCTCTCAATTTCTGGATAATTTTGCTGCCTGGCTCACTCACTTTCTCTTCTCTAACATACCTTCACTCGTTCTTGGTGATTTCAACAATTCCACTAACTCTCACACGGACATAAATACTTTCAATTACCTCTTCCCTTGGCCTCTCACAATGGCTAGAATGCCCTACCCACCAGGATGGACACTCTCTTGACCTCATTTTATCCAATCACTACTCTATCTCCAATATTATCATCTCCCCACTCCCTCTTTCCGACCACCATCTCCTAACCTACAGCCTCACAACCCTTTCCAATCTCTGCCCTTTATCACCCCCAACTACCAGAACACACAGAAACCTGCAGGTACTTAACTCACAACTCCTTTCCAATTTACTACAACCCCTTCTCAGTTCTCTCACTACATTCACGTGCCTTGATATTGCTACCACAAAATAGAATTTGACTCTAAATTCCGACCTGGAATCTCTGGCACCCATAACCACAGGCAGACGTACTTGCTCCCACCTACAACTGTTATGGATCAGGATCTACAAGAAAATGCATTTTATGTTTGCCCTACTCATACATTTTCTCTTTTCAGTATTACGTAATCTTATTAACAATGTTGATTATTGGAGACTCTAAGATGGAGGATTTGCCACTTCCGCATACAAAATGTCGGCAGCACTACTTCCGGTCTGTTAAGGATGACGATGACAACCACAACTTGGACACAAGAAGGAGAACGCCATCTTCCCTTTGTCCTAACCTTCTGACCAATGAGAGAAAGACTCATCCCACTGTGGGATGAAACCTAGAGACTCCTTAATGCATTAACCCAATCCCTTGCTGAGATTCTGTAAAAGCGGACACCTCAGAACCAATGAATTACCGAATAAACCTGATGTTTTGCTTAGTTGCAACATTTATCTGATTGTTAAATGTTATATATGGCGGCTGATTCAATAAACAGGAGGCGAGAGAAAGCTTTATACCAGAACTCTGTGTTGGTGTATTATTTCTCTAAGGTGTGCACACTATATATATATTGGTAATTTGGCCAGGGACAGATATCTCCGAGAACTACTTTGGTTTTCTCCAAAACATAATTGGCGCCCGATGACAGGGACTTGAGGTTTAACTGAGCCGGCAGTGGACACAAGGGATCCGGACGGAGCCTGCAGGAACGGGCGGAGCTTGATCACCTCCGGTACACGGTAAGGACACAGTTATCACCTTGACCGCGTAAACCTGTTCCTGGGACTCAGCCCGTCATCCAGACCCGCTGTGGGGGAAGTGTCAAAGTACAGGTAATAACTTGCCTCAAGTCCATTACGAATCCTGTACCAGTGATATCTGTCACCTGTGTATGACTGTTGAGAGTGTGGGTCGAGTGATTGTGATTACTTAGATATTGTGGTCCGGGACATACATGTGTACGTGCAGCAGACTCCGGGGACGGATGGCAGTGCCCTGGTAGCACATAAACTGGAGAGAGCTGTACGTACAGACGTGCATACACGTACTTTGGGGATCGGTGTCATTTGACATACCTTTCCTAGGGAGGGTCTATGCATGTTGGATAGCCGAGTATCTTTCGGGGGTCTTGATGTTCGTGCCCTGGTAGCGTAAACACCCCGAGAGACGCCTATCACACACTAAGGTGTAAAAGCATGTATGTGGGATGCAGACTTCAGTGGCGGATCGTTAGTGCCCTGGTAGCACAATAGCCCTGAGGGCATCAATTTTAGCACACGACGGTGTAAGACCTCGGACTAAAATATCTTAAGAGTCAGAAATTTTCTGCAGAAATTGTTTAAATGTTACTATGGTCTGTTATTGCTGGTTGTGATGCATGTTTTGGTGAGAAATGCGGCTTAGAATTTCTCCCCCTGTATTTGTGAAACTGAGAGACTGAATTTTCTGCAGCTGTGTGACAGCCAAGGTCAGAGCACACAGCGAAAGAATACTCCCCCTCCCATCACGTTACCTCTTTTAAGGACGTATCTTAGTTAAGAGAATTCTTTCTATGCCAATGCTTAAGGTTGTATGAATTTGTACAGTAACTGAAATAACTGTCATGTTTTCATGTTGTTGTTAAATTTTGCTCAAGGGTAATTACAGTACGTGAAGTAATGTTTGTGTAAAAGTAGGTATGTCCCGGGAGGAGATTGATTTAAAAAGTAAAAGTAGGTATCTCAAAGGAAAAGGTACCTTAGGACTGTAGACGTACCCCTAAGAGTACAGTATATATATGGACGCAGACTGAGAATTGGTTGTGTAACGAACAACTATAATTTTACACCTATCTTAAAGGCAAACAGCACCTACTATACTACCTCTGCTGGAGTCAGTGCCCTGTATCCACTACTTCTTGGCAATATTAATACTTATTAAAAGGAAGATATAGGAGACATTCAATGTTTCATTAAGCTTTACTATACACAAAGAAGTATACAAAAGAAAAAGTAAACGCAACGTTATTTTTGGATGTTTTTAGAAAGTCACTTCGAGACAATCTCTGTCTCATATGCTGTTATGTTGTGATATTGCCGGCTAAGATGTATGTTTAATAATGAAATGTGATGTTATTCTCTTCCATAATCTTGTGTCTATATAAATCACTTGTCGCTATATACTGCACTCCTTGCTATCCCTTATCAGTAGTGCGTGGTTACACACTACAACCTAGTGGTCCCCCGGAGGGCGGTAACTATTGTCTGAATTTAGGGAAGACGTGCAAAGTTATTCTTTCTTCGCAGTGGTTGAGCATTTCAGACAATTCTATTCAGACAACTGGTCTGTTTGTTTCCCTTTTTCTCTCCCGTTACCTCTCGCTCTCCCTCCTCTTGTCTGCCTCCTAAAACTAGCTTGTGCTATACTTAGGACGGGAAGATGGGGCAGAATCAGACTAAATTAAATAGTGAGGGCATGTTGGCCCGAGATGTAGTGAGGAAAAGAGGGGGGAGAGGCAGTGGTAAATAAATCTAAGAAGATGTTTAAAGTGTGTGGATTCACAAATATTGTGGGAGGACATCTGAGGGCAGAAGAGTGGCGGAAAGTATTGAGAAATAATAGGGGGCAGTTACAAGATTATGGTTTATTACCAAGTGCTGAAGCATGGTACAGGGTAGCTAAGGCGATTGAGAGAGAGGGGTGGATTGAGAGAGAGGTTGAAGTACGTGGACAGAAAATGTATGCATACTATGCACCATGTGAGACTGTCAGTCCCCTACTTCCAGTCATTATCCTCCCTGTAATACAAACACCCTGTAACCCCAACACCACACAAACTCCCTCTGCAGAACAAAGACATTCCACCCAGCCACAGCCCCAAAGTGGCCCCCACACACAATCTAAGGAGGGGTCCTGTCACTCTCTGAACCGTCCCATTAAGATGATAGCGGCGTCCACTCAGGAAGGTCCATCTGTCATACCGAGCGCCCCCTTGGTGAATACGCCTTTTTATCCTGTATTGACTGCTAACGGAACTATGTATACTCCATACTCGATGTTCCCAGTCGCGCCACTCCCACATAACAAGTCACCATGGGCCGCCGCCCCACAGACAAGGGCACCGGCGACAGACGCTTCCACTCCTCCCCTTTCTCAGAGACAGTCGGACATAAACAATATCTCATTACTCCCTACTCCCGCAGGCCATCCTGAAAGTAACAGTGAAGATGGGGAGGAAGAGATAAAAGTAGGAGAGAGTGCGAAGGAGTGGAGGAGTAAGACTGGGCTCAGGAACGGCCAATGTAGAGGGCGTAACAGAAATAGTAGAGCGAGTCTAATGTATGTTGCATTCACACCGACACAAGCCACCTCCCTCATAAACACATACATGACCCTGAGAAGCAGCCCATGCCTTTCTACAGAAAGATATCACAAATACAGAAGACATATGCTGCAGCCTGGAGAGACTTGGTTAGTTTGTGTAAAAGCAAAGCAGGCCCATAATGCAAAAGACAATAGACCCATATGATCTGCCACGTGAGACAACTGACTATGAATCAGGTGAAATATTCTGTGAACTACTAAGAGAATGGGCGAAGGATAAATTGGCAGACCAGGCTGTTAGTCTGCAGGATATTAAACAAGACAAAGACAAATCAGTAGAAAAGTTTTACTCACGGCTCACACAGGTGTTCACAGACCTCGGCTTCAGCC
This sequence comes from Discoglossus pictus, assembly GCA_027410445.1. Taxonomy (NCBI): domain Eukaryota; kingdom Metazoa; phylum Chordata; class Amphibia; order Anura; family Alytidae; genus Discoglossus; species Discoglossus pictus. Next base: position 47,947,468 of record CM050165.1, read on the forward strand.
CACACAATAAGACACATACACAGATGCTAAGTACAGCTTTTGTGATAGGGCTAAAGGAATCTTTAAAGAAAGATCTATTGACTTCCAGACCAGAATATAGAGTGTTACCATTAGATACGCTGTTACTTGTTGCAAAAGGGCTGGAATCTGTAGAAAATACACACCCTACATCAGCTTCCAAAAAGACTACCGCAGTAGTCTCATGATAGTAACCTCTGAGGAGCCAGCATATAAAGGGGAGAAGAAGGAAACACGGCAGTGTTTCAATTGTAACAAGTTTGGGCACATCAGCAAGAATTGTAAGATGCCTAGAAAGCTGAGGACAAAGCAGCAGGGGATGGCACTAATGAGGTGCAGGGGGGCCAAAGCACAGCATAGGACAGTGGTGAGCCTGTGTCACTATCTCCTGCTATGGCAGTATCTTCAGGGGATAGCGGACTAGGACCTCAAGCTATTGTAACATTACCAATAGAAGGGATCCCTACCATCTTCCTAGTAGACACAGGTGCAGCCAGAAGTGTCCTAAGACAACAAGATCTGCCCGACTCATCTTACCTGTCTGACATTGATGTTGCTTGTGTAGGAGTTGACGGTATCCCCTCATCCAACAAGTTGACTCAGCCACTGCAAATAGGCCCATTCCCAGACCTGCTTGCTAGATTTGTAGTGTCCTCCACATGCCCAATGAACTTGTTAGGTGCAGATGTACTTTCTCGCTTGCAAGCATCCATCTTGTTTACCCTGGATGGGACTATACAAGTGTCCTCACCTTTAACAATTACTGACACGTCAGCACTCTGTTCACTACCAATATTACTCCACTTAGATGCGAAAAGTGACAATAGACAAGGCCCGGCCGACATCTTGGATAAGATTCCAGCAACCCTCTGGTCACGTGGTCCAGAAGATATTGGGTATTTAAAGGTGCCTCCAGTCATAGTAAAGTTGAAGCCTGAAGTTGAATTACCACGAAAACCCCAGTATCCTCTGAAGCCAGCACAGATTGATGCAATTACAGCAGATAGAGAGCCTGTTGAAACAGGGGGCGTTAGTCCGGTGTACGTCACCATGTAACACGCCCCTCTTCCCAGTGAAAAAGAAATCCAAGAAAGGAGAGCCAGTAAAATACCGTATGGTACAAGATTTGCGAGCAGTCAATGAAGCAACCATATTAGACACTCCCATAGTACCTAACCCACACACTCTCCTCTCTGGAATACCTCCAACAGCAGCATACTTTACTGTAGTGGATCTGGCAAATGCCTTCTTTAGCATTCCTCTAGATCCTTCATGTCAATACCTCTTCGCATTTACACATGATCATAATCAATTTACATGGACTGTCATGCCCCAAGGAGCACAGAATTCTCCTAGTCAGTTTGCTAAGGCCATGGGTCTAATCCTTGATTCTTGGCAACAGGAAACCCTGATGTTGTACTTCTGCAATATGTTGATGATCTCTTACTCTGAAGACCTTCCTACAGCTACACGGACATCAGAGAGTTTACTGAGACATCTGGCAGAACAAGGGTGCAAAGCATCCAGAGAAAAGTTACAGTGGTGTCAGGAGACTGTCATATTCCTGGGACATTGCCTTTCCAAAGGAGTGCGTCATCTCACAAGCAGCCATGTTAGGGCAATAGAAAAATGTCTGTACCAGAAGGACACAGACCCCTCCACGCTTTCCTAGGTCTCATATCCTATTGCAGAGCATGGATCCCAGAAGCCTCTCTCCTGATGCAGCCCTTGTATGATGTTCTGAAGATTGAACCCTTTCAGATGACACAGATAGCCCTAAATAACTTTTACGCTCTGAAACAGGCTATCTCCTCAGCCCCTGCATTAGGGCTACCCAACTATGACCTACCGTTTAAACTGTTTATATCAAAGAAGGAAGGACATGCAATGGGAGTCTTGACACAGTCCCATGGAAACGGACAACGCCCCATTGGCTACTTCTCATGTCATCTGGATGCTGTAGCAAGATGAGGCCCTTCCTGCCTTAGGGCAGTATTTGCAGCTCATGCCTTACTGGATAAGACAAGTGACATAGTTCTTGGGTATCCCTTGACAGTTCTTGCTCCACATGACATTGCTGCTATCATAAATCAGACGCAGCCAAAACACCTGACAGCAGCCAGACACCTCCGTCTCCAATGTTCACTGCTCCTGCCAGATAATGTCACCTTACAGAGCTGTTATGTGCTTAATCCAGCCACTCTCTTGCCATTTCCTGAGGGGGGAGATGAGGAAGAAGGACATTTCTGGTATAGTTTGAACTTGGATCAGGAGTCAAACATAAGCTCAGATGTAAAAAGTCATTTACTGGGACGCCTAGTCAAGAAGACAGAAACAGATGAAACACAAGACTCTCTACATTGTACGCTGTGGAACAAACAAACACCGGGACGGGATCTTCAATATGAAGCGAAGCTTATGAAATTGAAGCAAGTCACGTTAAAACTGATGACATTGTATAATGATACAATAGGGGATAGCGCACTCACGGTAGAGCTTCCTTTTGAAGCAGAATTGCTCTATAAACATTGGGATACAGCTGTCCCACACATAGCACTAACAAAGTCTGCACAGAGTACATGGAGCTCATTGGGGACTGCGCTGAAATGGTGGGAGTCCACAGATGAAGATGAACTAGAAGCAGAAGGAATAACAAAACAAACCCTCAACTGGCATGTGAATAGTTTTCCCAAAGTACAGGCTGAAGACCCATATGCTGTTCCAGGATCAGTAAACTCACCTCATGACTGTCTTCAGCAAATGGAAATGGAGACCTCACACCTTGCGAATGTAAAAGAGCTTGCCCTGACAGACCCAGACATCACTCTGTATGTGGATGGATCAAGGTATGCTGATGAGAATGGAAAATATCACACAGGATATGCTGTGACTACGGAAAAAGATGTGATACGAGCCTTCTCACTACCTCCCTCCATGTCAGCACAAGAAGCAGAGTTGATTGCATTGACTAAGGCCTGTGAAATTGCGACAGGAGTCGAGCAACATCTATACAGACTCAAGATATGCTCTAGGAGTGACTCAAGACTTTGGGATAATTTGGAAAGCCAGAGGATTCATGACAGCTGCAGGCACCCCAGTAAACATGATAAAGCCATTCGTGAACTACTAGATGCTTTAGCACTCCCAAAGGAGGTGGCCATACTGAAAGTGAAGGCACATGGGAAGCTAAATTCAGATGAAGCACGAGGAAACCATCTAGCAGAAATGGCTAAGAAGGCAGCAATGATATCACAGGAAATGGACAAGAAAGAGGAGAAGGAAGACATAAATATCTACACAATGCAGACTTTACCTACAGATTGAAACTACTCAAAGAATTGCAGAAGACTGCAGACCCAGAAGAAGTAAACAAGTGGAAAGCAAAGGGAGCAATCCTTAAAGATGGATTGTACGTTGATAATCTGAGATTGTGTTTACCAAAGAATCTCTATCCAGCAACAGTACAGTGGGCCCACGGACCGGCACACTTGTCAAAGACCTCATGAACGCTCTAATAGACAAGTACTATATGGCCCCAGGCATAACTACACTTACGAGCAACTATTGCAAGTCCTGTAGCATCTGTGCTAAATGTAATACAGGCCGAACTGAGAAACCCCCACAGAAGCATTTAGCAAAATCTCTGTATCCATTCCAGAGGATACAGATTGATCACATACAGATGAAGAGTGGTCGATTTGAATACGCTCTGGTCATTGTGGATATGTTCTCAGGATGGCCAGAGGCCTATCCAGTTGTAAACATGACAGCCAAAACCACTGTAAAGAGACTGCTAACAGAGGTCATTTGTAGAAGTGATCGAGAGTGACCAAGGACCAGCCTTTACTGCAGTACTGACCAAGGAAATTTGGGCAGCCTTGGGAGTAACTCTGTCCTTCCATACACCCTATCATCCCCAGAGTAGCGGGAAGTAGAACGATATGAACGGGACTTTAAAGTCCAGGATGTTAAAAATGTCACAAGAAACTGGTATGCCATGGCCTGAAAGTCTCCCCATAGCCTTGTTCATTGTCAGGTATACCCCTAGGGGGAAACATGCACTATCCCCTCATGAAATCCTGTTTGGGTCTGCTCCTAGATTAGGGTGCTACTTTCCTCAGCAGCTGCAACTAAAATCTGATATACTTGTTGACTATGTGATTGCACTGTCCACCGCATTGACTAAAATCCATGCACAAGTGTTCTCTTCTATTCCAGATTCGGAAGTGATCACTGGTACTCATCAACTACTTCCTGGAGATTGGGTCCTGGTCAAGAAATTTGTGAGGAAAACCCTTTGGAACCCAGATATGAAGGCCCATTCCAAGTACTACTGATCACAGCTACATCAGTTAAGTTGGAAGGGAAAGCTACTTGGGTCCACGCATCACATTGCAAAAAGGTTCCTCCCCCTGATGACCAGGAAACAATACAATGAGTACAGCCCAGTGGTTTATTCTGTTCCTTGCAGTAAACTTGAGCAATGCTAGACATGTAACCATTGCAAAATATGAGGATGGTATCACCTTTTGGTATAATTCCCAAACTACACACGTAGCTACATACCCTGAACAGTGTGACTTGTACCAGACCTCCCCCAATAAGGGTATATATATATATGTGTCATTGACGAGACCTTTGGTAAAGATTGCTCCTCATGGGGAGCGGTGCGATGGAATACTTGGGGACATTGGGAATCTAGACCTCAGAGCGCTGCAAATAAGAAAGATGACTCCTCGACCGAATGACTCTACTAAAGACTGGTAAATGCCTGAATAGTGGGGTGACCGGTTCTAGTATGCAACTAACCCTGACCATACAGAGTCCTAGTCCGGTAGATGCAGACACATATTGGATGGGAGCTTGGGTGAGCGGGAAAACTACGAGGTTTTCAGGGAAATTTAAGTTAGCAGACTTGTACAAATATCCTGATTTACCTCCCGAACTACAGGCATTAAAACTCGGCTCACAGACTATAGGAACAATGACTGCCACTGGTGACCCAACATATGAGGACACATTAGCTACTGAGACTGGATTTTCAGATCTTAATGTATGGTTGGAATGGATGAAATACCATGTACAGGAATAATAATAAGACCAATTGCTATGTATGCGCCATGCTAGTGCCTCATTTAGGTTACTGTTCCACTTACTATAACCTTTGCAGGAAGATAAATATTTCTGATGTTGTTCAAATATAGACATAATTATATAGATAAGTGCGAACAATGGAGAAAAACGATCCTGTTGATAACTACTATTACCCCATCCAGGGAAAGTATAACTATGTACCTCCAGAAATTATACGTGTTACAGGAGAAATGTTTCTCATGGGTTCGAATTTGCAGAAGTTCCCAAGTGGATTTAGTCACACATCTAGAGATGGTTCATCCACACTGCTAATCAATCAGACACAAGCTTTAGGGGACATATATTGGTTATTGTGGGGATATGAAACTCAGGGTAAGACTGTCAGGAGTATGGCGTAGGGATATGTACCTTGGCTAAAGTCATAATGCCGTCACACATTGTCCAACTTATTATGATGACATTCTTACCTAATGCCCCCCAAGCAAGGGTCCAGAAAGAGAAGACAAACTTCATCATCTGAACCTCAGGAAAAGTTTTGACCCACATGTGTATATTGAGTGCTATTGGATCCCAAGAGGGTGCCCGACCAATTTAAGGCCCGAAATCAGATAGCACAGGATTTGAATCACTGATACCAATGATTGGTGATTGGTGTAAATAAAAATGTTGCCTGGATTAATTATATCTATTATAATCAGCAGCGATTTGTTAACTACACTAAGGATGCCTTAAAAGGCATTGCAGAACAATTAGAGGCTACATCACACATGGCCTTCCAGAATCGTATGGCATTAGACATGATCCTTGCAGAGAGAGGTGAAGTTTGTAAAATACTTCCTGACACTAGCACATGTTGTACATATATTACTGATAACACAGGTCCAAATGGCAAGATCACACTGGCAATTCGGAAATTGGCTAATCTTGGTCAAGAATTAAAAGAAAATTCTGGTACCATGGACTATTGGGATTCATGGTTCGGATGGATGAATGGTTGGCAAAAGGTTTTATTACAGGTTGGAATGGCTATTCTTGCCGTTATAATCCTACTTGCCTTCCTTCTGTGTTGTATTATCCCCTGCATTCGTACTTACCTACAGGATGCAAATGGTCAAGGCTTCACCCACCTTTGTTCATCAGAACCTAGAACTAGATTTCGATGACCAGGATGATACCTATAAGATATCTCATATGCTCTCGAAGAAGAGTGTCTTATGAACACCATGGTTCCTGATCTGAGTTAGTTAAACTATTAGTTGATAGAGGGCTTCTAGGTTTTCCCCATGCCGCATAGGAGGTGTGGCGTTAGGTCATGGCAAGCCCCGATCGAGAACGAAGATATGTACCTATGTCATACTCACATGCAATGCTTTCAACATCCGGGACATAGAATCCACAGAAGAATAGTGTTCCGGGAGGAACCATAGCTTAAAAGACATGTACTCTTAACCTTGTATTATTCCAATATGCAGCAGTTACTAACCTTTACAATGAACTAGTATGAGTGGGTTGGATGATGCGAAAACATAATATGACATTTTAGGGGGGACTGTTTATGCATCAGGATCTACAAGAAAATGCATTTTATGTTTGCCCTACTCATACATTTTCTCTTTTCAGTATTACGTAATCTTATTAACAATGTTGATTATTGGAGACTCTAAGATGGAGGATTTGCCACTTCCGCATACAAAATGTCGGCAGCACTACTTCCGGTCTGTTAAGGATGACGATGACAACCACAACCTTGGACACAAGAAGGAGAACGCCATCTTCCCTTTGTCCTAACCTTCTGACCAATGAGAGAAAGACTCATCCCACTGTGGGATGACACCTAGAGACTCCTTAATGCATTAACCCAATCCCTTGCTGAGTTCTGTAAAAGCGGACACCTCAGAACAAATGAATTACCGAATAAACCTGATGTTTTGCTTAGTTGCAACATTTATCTGATTGTTAAATGTTATATATGGCGGCTGATTCAATAAACAGGAGGCGAGAGAAAGCTTTATACTAGAACTCTGTGTTGGTGTATTATTTCTCTAAGGTGTGCACACTATATATATATTGGTAATTTGGTCAGGGACAGATATCTCCGAGAACTACTTTGGTTTTCTCCAAAACACAACCATGGCACACTACACAAACAGAGGTGCTCCCGCAGCGTCTGAACGATTATGGAGGAAATCTCACTCCTCAGACGGACTTCCTTCATTACAAGTTTATCCTACGCTCCTTATCACTATGCCCTCAATCTTGCCAAACAGAGCTACTTCTCATCATTAATATCAAATTTGGCCTCTAACCCCAAACGTTTGTTCTCCACGTTTCAACACTCTCCTCTGCCCTCCCCCTCTTCCCCGCCACTTTCCTCTCTTACAGCTGAAGATTTTGCTAGACACTTTAATAGTAAAATTTAAAATATTCGTAATGAACTCTCCTCTCAACGGGGCCATATCACACCTTCTCCTCAACAAACAAACAAACAGCACCCTTGCTTCACCCTTTATGAACACCCTGTACCCTGTAACTAAGGATGAAGTTGCTAGTCTTCTATCAACCTCTCATCTCACAACTTGTCTACATGATCCCATTCCATCACAGCTGATCCCTCCCCTCTCTTCCATACTTATCCCAACTCTCACCACATCTATTCAACCTTTCCGTAGACACTGGCAAGTTTCCATTAGCTTTGGAACAAGCCATAATTACACCTATTTTTAGAAACCCTTATCTGATCCAGCTTCTCCATCTAATTACCTCCCTATCTCTCTACTTTCCTTGGCTTCTAAACTACTTGAGCGTGTCGTCTGCAATCGCCTTACACAATTTATTTTCTCCAACTCCCTCCTTGATCCCTTCCAGTCTGGCTTCCAGCCCCAACACATCACAGAGACAGCTCTCAAAAAAATTTACTAATGACTTGCTCACCGCCAAATCAAAGGGAAATTTCTCTATCCTAATTCTCCTGGATCTCTCTGCTGACACAGTTGATAATCCTACTTCTTACCCAAATTCTCCACTCTCTTTGCCATACGTGACACTGCTCTCTCTTGGTTCACATCTTATTCTAGAATATTGAACAGTGTCTCCTTCTCTGGTGCCTCTTCATCTCCTCACCCTCTAACTATCGGTGTACCCCAAGGCTCAGTCCTAGGCCCCCTCCTTTTCTCTATCTATACATCCTCCCTTGGTGCCCTAATAAAATCTTTTGGATTTCAGTATCATTTATATGCCTAATGACACCCATAATCTACATCTCTGCACCCCAAACCATTCCCCTCTTTGCTAGCTTGTATTGCCAATTGGCCTTCTGAGCATATCCTCATGGATGTCTGCCCCGCCAACTCAAACTCAACATGTCTAAGACAGAGCTCCTTATCTTTCCACCCTCTTCCTCAGCACCCACCTCACACTTATCTCTCACTGTTGGACAAATGCCATCATCACTTCCACCTCCCAGGCCCCGCTGTCTTGGGGTAGTACTCAACTCTTCCCTCTCTTTCATTCCTCACATTCAATCACTCAAATCTTGTCACTTTCACCTAAAAAACATGTCCAAAATACATCACTACCTTACACAAGACAAAACTAAGATTCTTATTCACTCTCTCATATCTCGCCTCAATTACTGCAACTCTCTCCTTGCTGGCCTCTCTATCATCCGTCTGTCTCCACTCCAATCCATTTTGAATGCATCCGCTAAAGTCATCTACTATACTAAACGATCAGTGTCTGTGGTAGCTCTCTGTCAGGCACTCCACTGGCTTCCCATAGCCTCTAGAATAAAATAAAAAAATCATGACCCTAACAAATAAAGCCCTCCACAGTAGTGGCACCCTCCTACATCTCATCTCTGCTCTCATCCCAAAGTACAACTCCCACCCCGCCCTCTTCGCTCTGCTAATGACCTTCTCCTCCTCCTCTCCCATCACCTCCTCTCACTCCTGCCTTCAAGACTTTTCTTGTGCTGCCCCTTTTCTTTGTAACTCCTTACCTCGCTCCACCAAACTATCTTCCTGCCCCAAATCCTTCAAAATCTGTTTAAAAACGCATCTATTCAAAAAAGCCTATCATCTTTAGCCTTTTCATTCACTATGCATTTATCACTCTCCTGTACCTCACCCACACCCTTTAGAAAATAAATTTGCGAGATTTCATTCTTGTGAGATGCTTTAGTGAAAGCACAGTGTATATCTGATTGAGAAGCTCAATAACAGGGTCTTCCATTATTTTCATTGTGGGGAAATTGTTTATACTTGTACCTAACCCCTGTATAGCACTACGGAATGTGTTGGCGCGTTACAAATAAAGGATAATAATACAAATAATAATCATGTCCATAGAACTAACCTATTAAGATTAGTTCGTTCTCTGATTGAGCACCTCTAACTTTGTTTTTTGTTTTTGCAAATGACCCTTAGGGATTAGTCTCCCTAAGGGTGCCTGTGAGTTCAGCTACACCTCACTGACAAGGCCCAATGAAGGCCAAAACGTACGTCTGGGGTTTGCTGTTTCTCCTGTTCAGGGTAGAATTGCCTGGTATTTCGGTGCTGGGTCACTCTAGAGAGTAGGCCAGACTGATATACTATAGTTTTTTTCTCCCTGTGAAGGGCACAAGTGAACTAAAAGAGGTTGCTCTCAGAGTGGATTATCATGTCCATAGAACTAACCCATTAAGTTTAGTTTGTTCTCTGACTGAGCACCTCTAACTTTGTTTTCTATCATGGGTGCTCCACAAAGAACATGAGACAAGGGACAGAAGATTGCAATACTACATCAGCTGACCATCAAGGCAAGCCCTCCTGTGACTGAAGCTAGTTTATCAACTAATAATTCTGGGTCCTATCCATATGAGTGACATTAGGCTATTTGATAATCTAATTTAAAAGAAAGATATACATGATCTATATTATGCTTTAAACTGTGTTGATGGCCTCCACAACCACTTGAGCATTCAAATAAAGAAATGCAAGTTTAAGAACATAGGATACTTAATAGTAATGATGATTGATTGACAACGGTCTGTGAACTGTAGTACTTCATTTTTAAACCAGAAACAATTTTTTAGTTTTTCTTTAAGCTGCCTAGTTGGCCTAATGAGTAATCTGATATTGGGTGCTGTTAGATAGGATTCACTTATTAGTTGGGTTAGGGAGAAATTAAACTGAATGTCTAATAGATAGTTTTTGATGGTGGTAACGTCTAGTTGGAGTCCTTGGTGGCAATGCGCTGCGAAATCTAGAAATATTGATAATGTGATCGGAGATGTGGTATGGTTATTGGATAGAAACAGTTGGAAGAGCTTCCACAGTCTTTGGTAAGTCTGTAAGTATTGTTTGCTAAGCCTTTGATAATGTTTTTTTGGACTTGATGAAGTGGAGGTTCCAATCCTGGGTTTGTGGCAGGAAGGGATCCAGTTTAAGGAGGACAAAATCTGGAAAGGTTGATCGGTAGTCCAGTGGGCAAAATGAAGTTGAATGAGAAATAGTAGATTTAATATAAGGATGGAGGCAGACATTGTGTAAAAGGGATAAGTAGGCTAGATTCCTGAGGAGGGACATTATCGTAAGTTCAGAGGATTTCAAGTATTTGATAATGTCATAGGTGATGTCATGTAGTTATTCATCTGATGAGAGAGTTTTCCCATTTGGATGCCCATGCATTGGTAGCGTTCAAGGCTGGTTTCATGTGACAACAGTGAGAAAAGTATTGAGAAAGAAAGTCCATAGAGTAAGATCTTGGATGGACCTTTCACTTAGGGGGATTGTGGAGCGTTGGTTTCCAGGCTTGGTAAGATCCGTTAGTAGATTAGCAAGGAACAGTCTCCCTTGTAAAAATATTTTTCTGCATAGTTTAGGTGGTCTATGTTTCCCATTGGATTTCCCACACATGGCAGAGAAACGTCACATGTATTTTTTTAAACATGTCAGAGAAGAAAGCTCAAAGGGGCATGGAAGGTTTCTGGATTTCACTAGGAATAATAATATACATATGTATCCCTTTAATTGTGTTTATTTTATTTTATTAAGAGATGCTTAAAAAACACTGTTGTTTTCTGCCTAAAACCTTATTTTACAAATATTTTAATTGTTTTCCACCTTCAGCTCATCAAGGCAGTGTTATTTTGAGTAGAGGATGTGCAGTGTCGCATAGTAACCCATCAGTGGCAACATTCTGCAACATGCTAATTGAGAGAGATCACTGGCAGGCTAATTTGAACACTAGACTTCTGTGTATTTTTGGAAAAAAATATTCTAATACTCACCCCACTCACAGGCACCACACCATATGTCAGGGAAAAATCTCTCATACTTACCCCACTTCCCCTCTAGCATGCCTGACACCAAGGAAAACAGTCTTTTGGTTATTTCTCATGATGAGTTTATTAGAAAAGGAAATGTGAATTTGCAGAAAATACATCCAAAATGGCCACCACTAATTCACTCACCCTACTGCAGCTGACAGAAAATAATCATATATAACTTTTTTATATCTGTTTACATAAAACAGTGAAAACAATCATTATACAGCCAATTATATTTTATTCACATATAATATCCAATAAGCTATAACACAAGAAAAGATGAAATCTTGATGGTAAAATAATATATTCATGAAACCAAGTGAGCACCTGTTTGATGAAATCCATATAAGAAGGAAAAAAGTCCAATGGGGTAGATGAAAACATCCATATAAGCTGTTGTAGGTGTCCAAGAGACAGTCTAGATAGCGTGCGATAAAATATAAAAGTCCAGATTTGTATTAGCATATTGTAATGTCAATGAGCAAGAGTTTGAATATGTCCTTCATGGGGGCCTGGATATTAGGCATTATTGTCATATTCCTCTTCCTCCATGTCCTTAGGCAAGCTTACGGCGTAGAATTGCAAAGTTTTATATAGGTATTCATTCTGCGTGGAGGTCGTGTCAATCAATTTCTGTATCAGTCCCTTTGCACAGGGAATCACAAGTGTCCAGAATGGCGATATTGATTAAAGTCATCACAGAGAGGGCTATGCCTTTTCATCTCTGAATTTTCTGCTAGTTCATTTGACAGGGCTGTCAATCCCTCCAGGGCTTTGGTAACTGTCACATCAGGTGCCATATTATTAGGGATGAAGTGCAGCAGGCAGTGCCAAACACCTATTTTTTTTGCTTGAAGCATGTCAAGGGTCATGTCAAGGTTTTATCACGTGATCAGACTTGTTTTATCTAGTTGTTCAGTCAAGCCTTGTACCGCATCTCTTGTACAGTTCACAAATCTTTGTTGGTTATAGTAGATGTAAATTATCCAGTCAACATTCTAATTTATTGTCACCCATCAGGTGCAACGCGGTACTCCACTGGAGTCGATGTAGACTTTGTCATCAAAGCTGCCACTTGGGGGTGGATCTCTTAGATCGCGTCAAGGCCTTTGTAGATTTGTGTTGCAGTAAAACTTAGTTCTTTTTCAGGAAGCAGGTAAAAGGGCATCACCAATTGTATTAATGTCAGTTGGGTGGAAACACTTGTCTCCATTTTAGTCCTCCATAGTACCACCACACATCTGCTCTCTCTGTAGTATGATTAGCAAACCACTAATTAGGAAAGTCATTACTTCCAGTGGTTTTTATCTCGTTGCAGGGTATGATTGTACAAAAATCAAGCTGTGCTGTTCCAGTAAAGGTTACGTTAGTGGCTTCAGATGTATAAGGAGTCTCTTAGTCAGCAAACTCTGTATCTGTTGTTATCTGCTGTCATCACAATAAGTACTTGGTAGATACTTTCTCTCATCATATATCAGGGCACGCTTATCTGTTCTTCATCTTTACAGGCACATACTCTCTGTCATTTTCTTCTGAGGAATATATCTTATAACTAAACTTTTTCATATTATATATACCTATCCTAAAATTTCCCTAATTGTAACATATATATAACATATGCATAACTCTATAAAAAACGAGGGGTGCTATAAACTAAAATTAAGTGATAATGTAAATAATGCAAAGCTAATAACCATATTAAATACTTGTAAAATATATATATAATTAACCATTATTTTGTACTCCTGCTAAAGCAGCAAACAATTATCATTAGAACTGTTAAAATAGTACTAATTATGTATTTATTAGTGATAAGACATTATTTATTTTATCTTGCAACAGTTTGTATATTTAAAAGGAAATTGCTAATTTTATTACTGTCAATATACATTTACTAATGCAACTCTAAAATCTTTTCTTGACTGATAATATAATCCACCTCTTATCATGTTTCTGTCTTAGAGGCTTAGAAATACCTTGAAAAGATTTTCATAATTGTTTGCTCATTTGCACCATGACCACCATCTAAACTGGGGTACAATATTATAGTGATTATCCAGCATGAATAAACAAAACATAATGCATAAAATAATGCAGGATTGGTATGATAAGGTTCTTTAACCAAATAAGATATCATACACTGATTTCTAGTGATATGTGCTTAATTAGTTGACAGGGACAGTGTACAAACCACATTTATACCGACAGAGAAATATACCACCACAATTAGTCCTTTAATGAGCCTTAAAAATCCTAATTATAATTAAAAAAAAATACTAGCAAATTCTAAAGAAAAATATAGAAAACACATCTATAAATATAATTATATATATATATATATATATATATATATATATAGTATATGTATATTCATATTCTGTTGACATTTCTGACCATCCTATATGCTTAAAATAATTGCACCTTGTTAAACCTTAAAAAATAATTAATTCTATTGCACCTAAATATTGAAAAAAAAAAAAAATGTACTGCTCTACTACAATTTATCTCAAAAGAGATATTTTGTTTTTTTACAAGCTGTGTTCTTATCAGAATGTTTTCTATATATGACCTTGAGATGGAACTAGCAGTTTCTTAACATTGGATCTTGGCAGTGTGTCAGTGTAATGAATAAAATAGAGACCTTCACTGACTTTAATATAATGTGCACATTATATGCTTTTAAAACAGATTATTCTTTTTATTTATTTTTTATTTATTTTTCAATATAAAAAAAGTACAGACACATCATATACATACCACATTACAAATCACATAATACAACAAAAACAAAGTGGCAGGATATCATAGTATTCTAGCAAAAATAGCTGTTGATACACAAGCTCTCTTTATAACCCTTAGATCTCCACCTGGTCTTCGCAAAAAAAATGTTTGTCTTTTGTCCTTATTGTCCTTATTGCTCTTAGTTATAGTAATTCGGGCAAAATCTCTTTCATTCTGCCTATTCCTTTCCGTAATGTTTTTAATCTTGTTCCAAGTGGGCATAATTCCCTCCTTCCACTTCAATGCTATTAACCATTTAGGCCGCTAATAATACATTTACTACAACCACTGGTACTTGCATCTAAATGAGATGGAAATATATTAAGCAAGACTAAATCAGGAGACATAGATACAACATCTTTACATATAGTTTAAAGATTTAAAATACACATTGCCCAAACCACTTGTATCCTTGGGCAAAACCACCACATGTGGGAGTGCATGCCTATATGACCACATCTCCTCCAACATTGATTGTTCTGTTCTGGTACTATCTTGTATATTTTTAATTGATCATAATACCATCTTTGATAAATTTTAAAATTCACTTCCCTAAATGGAACACATATTAAATTGTTATGAGGAAATTGAAGTGCTTTAAACCAAACATCATTTGTGCATTGAAAAGACAATTCCTCCTCCCACCTCATCATTGATGGTTTTTTTCCAGGGGAAATTGCAGTTTACAAGAACGCTCTACATTTAGAAATTTTGAAATTAACTTGTTCTTCCTATCTGTTGCTTCATTGAATTGTAATGTAGCCACAAATGAGGCAGTAAACCTCTTTCCCTTATTACATTTTCAAAGGGTTCAAATTCCTTATTCCTATAAACATCTCTTACAGATATTAGATTCTAATGGGGCCAATTGATATTTTCTCTATGGTTTTTTTTATTCTGCAAGGTAGATAGAGGAATTATCGGGGAAGGAAAGGGAACCAAATGATATCTCTTATTTATAGTAAACCAGCTTCTTAGACAACATCTAGTGACTGGTAAACAGTTGCTAATACCTTTCTTATCCATTGTATTACTCCAAATAGTACACCCAAGCCTTATTTTTAAAGCCTGAGTATATTCTATTTGTGATCATTTCAATTCAGAATTACCATATATTAATCTAATAACAGGAAAAAGATCAGTTGCCTAGAAATATTGTCGAAGGCTCGGGGTACCCAATCCCCCTTCCCCATAATTCCTATTTAAATTCTGATTTTTAATTCTATAATTACCTGTTTTATTAATAAACTTATCTATTATGACCTGAATAGAAACTCGTGAGTAACTCTTTGAGAATATTCATTGGAATACATCTGAATAGATATAAAACTTTAGGTAGAATGAACATTTTGATCGCTGTTACTCTCCCCATCCAGGTCAAATTTAACTTACACCAGGATTCTAAAACCTCTCTAATGTTATTGAATGTTTTATTATAATTCTTCCTAATTATGTTATGCCAACATGGTGAAAATGCAATACCAAGATGTGTAAAATGATTGGATGACCAATCAAAGTCATAATTTTCTTTAAGTTGTCCTTTCGTTATTTCGGCGCTCCATGCCAGCAACTGAGGCCCTCGCTTTGCGAGCCCGCAAGCATGAGCAACGGCTCTGGCTGGCTCGCCTGCTCACAACTATATATGTGATAACTTTGATAAAAAACACCCAGAAGTCCATCTGGACCAGGGGATTTATTTAAATTAATACCACAAATAACTTCTTCTACTTCTGCTATGGAAATTTGATCATCCAATTTATCTCTTTGTTGGGCTGAGATCTTAGGCAGTTGTAAAATTCAGATATTAACTTTTGTCGGTTTAATCACTTCTCCAGTTGATTGTAAATTATAAAGATCCTTACAGTCATCTAAAAAGATCCTGCCAATATACTCAGGTAACCTACATGAATTCCCCTTTTTAGCTAACATCTCTGGAATACTCTTAAGATTATTATAGCCTTATTGCAAAAAAAAATGTTAGCCTTATTGCCACAATTATAATATTTTTGCTGTGCTAACCAAATATTCTTATAATTTTTTATTTGTTAAATTTCTCTTATTTTTTCCTGTATAATCCTTATTTCCAGGGCATTTTCTTTATTAGGTGCCAATTTATTAAAATGATTAATTTTATTTAATTGGATATAAAAATCTCTAAGGGATTTCCCTCTTTCTTTCTTTTTTTAGATGCTATTGATATCATATGGTTCCTTAAATAAGCCTTAAGAGAGTTCCATAAAGTTACTCTAGAATCAATCATATTTTCATTGAACTGAATGTACTCTTCAATGATCTTTAAAATATGCTCCCTATCTATTGTAGATTTGAATAATGTCTGGTCTATTCTGAGCTTTTTAGATCTCATCTTACTCCAATACTAATATACATCGTAACGCTAGCATGGTCTGAATCTCTTATAGGGCCAATCTCCACTTTTTCTACCTTATTTAATGGCATCCTGATCTACTAGGCAATAATCAATCCTTGTGTATGATGCATGGTGGTTGGAGAAAAAAGTACAATCTCTCTCTCCAGGATGGAATGTCCGCCATGCATCATGCAACTTGTATTTCACCAAAAAAGCCTGAAACCTACTCGAAACTGAAATAAGTTCTCTACTTTGTTTTACTATCTTCTCTGATTTCCGATCCACTTCAATATCCAACACCATATTCATATCCCCAGCAATTATCAGTATTCCCTTTCTTATCTTATATATGATTTTTAACATTCAATTTAAAAATCGATTTTGATTTTGGTTAGGTCCATACAAATTTGCTATTGTATAGTTAACATTATTAATTTACCCAAACCATATAGAGTATCTTCCTTCAGGGTCTGTTTGTTTAAAATTTTCAACTATAACATTCTTCTTACTCAAGAGAATAGCGGTACCTCTAGACTTGGTCTTGTAGTTAGAAACAGCGTAGATATCATATAAACCACCCAATAAGGTGTTCCTTTCCCCCACCCAGTGTGTCTCCTGAACACCAATTACATCTGCCTTTTCGGCCTGGAAAACCCCAGATATTACCTGCCTTTTATAGGTAGTATTTAACCCCCTTACATGAGCAAATCCTTTAGGGTACTCTTGTACCAACAGAATCTGTGTAAACTTTTAATCATATCCTGCAACATTTAAAATGAACAAAGTATACACAAGACAGAGACTTTCACATATAACCTCCACATACTCACTTCCCCTTGACGGTTGTACATCAATATTACCCGTCATAGTTAGTATTAGTACCAGGACAGCAAGAGGACTACTGTCCAGGACCCAAAGCCAAGCACAAAACTCCCCCATATTTATATAAACTATACAAAAAAAAAAAGAGACCCCAATAAAGAAATCACAGTTAATTGTGTATGTCAATGTCTATTTAACACTATATGCTAAGTATTCTAAATCTATGTGATGCATATAAAACCCCCATAAAAATGATTATCTACTTTATTCCTTTTTAATTGTTTATCACTCTCACGTATATACTATTTATAAATGTGTTGACTAATAATCATTATTTTATACATATAATTTTTAAACAACTCTTCTGATTTCCTTCATATCTCTGTACTAAATCCCAGAGAGCTACCCCTAATCTCATCATCAGTCTAATTAGCTTTTTTGCCAATCCTATTGAGCATTTCCCACTAGGGTTTCTAACGGTTCCCATCAATGCTCAATTTTTTCTAGTGATAAAAACCTTTGTGCTTCTTTTACTGTGTTAATAGTTATTTTCCGATCTCCCCTATTAATACTTTGGCAGGCTGCCCCCATTTGTATACTATCTTTTCCTCCCTTTCAATTTTAGTAAATTGCCTATAATCTCTTCTCTTTTGCAGAATTTCATAGGGTAAATCTAGAAATATTTGCACTTTTTCATACGGAGGGGATAGTTTTTTAACTTGCCTACTAGTATTCAAAATCTTTTGTTTGTAGGAAAAACTTTGTAGTCTAACCAAAATATCCCTCGGGACCTCCCTAGCTAAATTAGACGGCAATGGGAGCCTATATAACGTTTCTATTCGATTTTCCCTCCCTTCCGGGGATAAATCCATAGACTCAAATAGTCTTAACACATAATCCTTTAGCTCCTTAGGGCCAATAGTTTCTGGAATCCCTTGTAATCTTACATTATGTCTTCTCGAAACTTCATCTATTCTATTTTGATTATTTTTTAACGACTTAACAGCCTCTTCTAGTTTTTTAACTTGCGTTTGAAATTTTTGATTTTCTTCCCAAATTTCCTCATACCTTTTTCGACTTCAGTACACCTCTCTGCAATTGCAGACATTGTTTTGGCATTATTAGTTAATTCCAATGCTATCTGATTTTGAAGCGAGTTCTGAAACTCGCTTAGTATATTTTTCAATAGTGATACTGTCAAAATGTATTTATCTGCTGATAATGGAGAACTCTGACCCGTATACAACAACTTTGATTTAAAACCTTCAAAAGAAACCTCCCCTGTTGATTTCTAAGCAACCCTCTAAATTATAACTTTGATATAACTCCCAGCGAATCAAGAGCAAACATTAGTGTATACAAAATCAATGATTTCACCCCCACCTTGAAGCTTGTTGCACACACAGCCAAAGTTAAGTCTGCATTAGTGATGTCTTACAATTATTGTCCATTAATACCAAGAGAGAATGGAAAAAAAAAAGGAACCAATTAGTTCATAGCAGATTATAAAACAATGTCAACTGTGCTTTCTGCTTATCCTTTTTGGACCATGAAATTCGTTAAAGAAGGCCGTCATCTGGTTTGGTATACATCTATTATGTGTCCATTGGTCCCAGGACTTCCAAAGAACAGCATCTATATATTGGCCAGTGGCCTCTCTAATTTAGCTGAAATTCGTTATTAGAGACCGTCATCTGGTTTGCCATAAATCTATGATGTCTTGCTATTAATGTCCATTGGTCTCAGGACTTCCAAAAAACAACAACACCTGTATATAGGCTTGTTAGCCATTTAATGGTTCAAGCTCCTTAATTAATTAATTGTAAGTTGTAATAAAGTCCCTATTATGCTTTATCTTTGTTCTTTAAAACTCTCTCACAGCCCCTTAGTTACTTAGGTCTCTGAGCATGAATCCAGTGTTAGCATATCAATACTGGAGAAGGGTCTGCTGGAGTTTTTTAATATAAGGCAGTCCTCCAGTTAAGCATGCATCAATGATAACTTGCTATTATTGTCCATTGTTGTCAATGAGCCAATTGGCTCTCTATATTTCCACTTCCATGGTTTAGGTTACTTAATTAAAATTCCTTTTTTCTCTTCTTTCTCCTTTGTCCTCTCCCTTCCCTTCCCTTTCTTCTCTTCCTTCCTTTTTTCCTCTCTTCTTTTTCTCTTTTCCCTTAACAAATTATAACAAAGTCTTGATTATTACTTGCTCCCTGTACTTCAGAGCTCTCTCACAGCCTCTTAATCCAACGGGTCACTGGCCTTGAAACCCATATCTGGTATAACAATGCTGGATAAAGAACTGCCAGGGTTATTTGATATCTCTTTTGTTACTTAGTTTTGCTTGGTATTATCCAAGGTAAATTCTGATGTCTCAGAATATAATATTTTATTTTATGAGGAAGAACTTATCCAGTTCTGAAACTTCAATGGTCACTGTAATGCCCAGTAAGAGGAGCTACATGTTTTAAATGGACATTAAGCATTAATAAAGTTCATATTCAGTGATTTAAAAACATTTCAGTATTAAATTAGTTTTCAAAATCCAGACTACATTTTTAGGCACAAAGTGTAACTAACAAAGTTGTCTCTAATGCCTGGTGACTTGCTGAAATGTTTTTTTTTGTTTTTTTGTGTGTCATTCAGTTGTTTCCGACTCTCAGTGACCTCATGGACCGTAACACTCCAGGACATCTTCATGTCCATGGTCATGCTGATCCACTTGGTATTCATGGCAGAGATACTGGAGTGGGTTGCCAGTTCCTTCTCCAGTGGTTCACAGCATACAGATCCAGGTATTCCTAGGTAGTCGCTCATACAGGTACTAACCAGGCCTCAGGCTGGTGTGACCTCTTGATTCCCTGACTTGGAATCAAACCCAGGTTGCAGTGGTTAAATGCGAATCCTAACCACTGGACTGAAATGTTTACCTCAAATCTCATTGTTTTTCTTAAAGCCCTTTAGACCTGTCTTTTAGCTTAACACCTTTCCACCTTTGATGGCCTCCTAGGGTGGATGCAATCGGCTACATGGGAAGCTAAAACTCTAACATTTGAAAGTGAATTTAGTGTTCAGTATGGATCGCTTCCTTGTCATGGTGAAGGGGCTTGTGTACTTCATTGAAGCTATGAGCTATACCATGTAGGGTCAGCCAAGATGGGCAGGTCATGGCAGAGAGGTCAGACAAATTGCTGTCCACTGGAGAAGGAACTGGCAACCCACTCCAGTATCTTTGCTAAGAAAACTTTATGGGCAGGCACAACGAGAGACATAACGATATGGCACCGGAAGATGAGCCCCTCAGGTCAGAAGGTGCCTACCACAATACTGAGGAAGAGCAGAAGGCAAGTACAAGTAACACCAGATCTAATGAAGTGGCTGGGCCAAAGCCGAAAGGACACCCAGCTGGGGATGTTTCTGGAGGGGAAAGGAAAGTTCGATGCTGCAAAGATCAATTCAGAATATTAACCTGGTATGTTACAACTATGAACTACGGCAAACTAGATGTGGTCAAGAATGAAATGATAAGTTTAAACATTGATATCCTGGGAATTGGTGAACTTAAATGGACAGGGATGGCACATTTCACATCAGACAACCACCAGATCTTCTACTGTGATCCAAGTCTATGCTCCAACCACGGATGCTGAAGAGGCTCAAGTCCTCCAGTTCTATGAAGACATTCAACACATCATAGATATAACACCAAGAAAAGCTGTTGCTATCATCATAAGAGAGGCTGTTGGAATAACTAGCAAGTTTGGCCTTGGAGTACAAAATGAAGCAGGTCAGAGATTAGTAGAATTTCGTCAAGATAATTCTCTGGTTGTAGCAAATACCCTCTTCCAACAGCGTACGAGATGACTCTACACATGGACATCAGCAGACGGACAACATAGAAATCAGATTGACTATATACTTTGCAAACAAAGATGGAGGAGCTCTATACAGTCGGCAATAACAAGACCTGGAGCTGACTGTGGCTCAGACCATGAGCTTCCTTTTGCAAAGTTGAAAATTAAACTGAAGAAAAGAGGGAAACCATCAGACCAAGTAGATACAAAATAAATAATATCCCTTGTGAATATGCAGTGGAAGTAAAGAATAGATTTAAGTAACTAGACATGGAAGACAGAATGCCTGAAGAACATTAGACCAAAGTTTGCAACATAATCCAGGAACCAGCAACAAAGAATATCCCTAAAAGAAAGAAAAGTTAGAAGTCAAACTGTCTGTCTGATGAGGATTTGAAAGTAGCCCAGGAAAGAAGGAAATCGAAAGGTATTGGAGATAAGAACAGATTTGTCCAACTGAATGCAGAATTCCAGAGGATAGCAAGAAGAAATGATGAGACATTCTACAGTGAGCGATGTAAAGAGATTGAAGAAGATAACCGAATGGGTAAATCAAAAAATCTCTTCAAGAAAATTGAAAACCTAAAAGGCACCTTTAATGCAAAAGTGGGAGTGATAAAAGACAAAAATGGTAGGGACTTAGAAGAAGATCAGATAAAGAAGAGGTTGCAGGAGTACACTGAAGATCTGTACAGGAAGGATTTTAACAACAGTAATGACCTCAATCATTTGTCCAATTGGAGCCAGACATCTTGGAGACTGAAGTGAGATGGGCCCTAGGATGTCTTGCTGATAATAAGGCTGCAGGAGGTGATGGAATCCCAATTGAACTATTCAAAATTCTACAGGATGATGTTATGAAAGTGTTACTTGCCTTATGCCAACACATTTAGAAAACTCAACCATGTCCAATAGACTGGAAAATGTCAGTCTACATCCCAATCCCCAAAAAAAAGGCAGTGCCAAAGAGTGCTCCAATATCGAACAATTGCACTTATTTCTCATACCAGCAAGGTAGTGTTTAAGATTATACAAGCTCGACTCCAACAATATATGGACCAGGAACTACCAGATGTGCAAGCTGGGTTCCTCAGAGGAAGAGGCACAAGAGATCAAATTGACAATGTCTGCTGGATAATAGAGAAAGAAAGAGAGTTCCAAAAAAACATTTACTTCTGCTTCATAGACTATTCTAAAGTCTTTGACTGTGTGAATCACAACAAAATGTGGCATGTCCTTAAAGAAATGGGAGTACCAGATCAACTCATCCTCCTCTTAAATAATCTGTATGTCGACCAAGAAGCCACGGTCAGAACCGAACATGGGACAACAGAATGGTTCAAGATCAGAAAAGGAGTTCGACAAGGTTGTATATTGTCACCTTGTTTATTCAACTTATATGCAGAGTACATCATGCGTAAGGCTGGACTGGATGAATCCAAATCCAGAATCAATATTGCTGGAAGGAATATCAACAACCTCAGATAAGCCGATGATACTACTTTGATGGCTGAACGTGAGGAGGAACTAAAGGACTTATTCATGAGGGTCAAAGAAGAGAGTGCAAAAGCTGGCCTGCTGCTCAACGGTAAAAAGACGAAGACCATGGCAAATGGCAACCTCACTTCCTTGCAAATAGACAGGGAAGTAGTGGAGGCAGTGACAGATTTTATTTTCCTTGAATCCAAAATCTCTGCAGATGGTGACTGTAGTCATGAAATTAAAAGACATTTGCTTCTGGGGAGGAAAGCTAGGGCAAGCTTGGACAAGCTAATAAAAAGTAAAGAAATTAAACTATCAACAAAGGTCTGCATAGTTCGAACTATGGTATTCCCAATAGTAACATACAAATGTGAGAGCTGGACCATAAAGAAATCTGAGTGCCGTAGAATTGATGCCTTTGAATTGTCTTGTTGGAGAAGACTGCTTAGAGTCCTTTGGACTGCAAGAAGATCCAATAAATCAATACTTCAGGAAATCAAGACAAACTGTGCAATAGATGGTATGATCATGAGGCTGAAGCTCAAATATTTTGGCAATATTATGAGACGGCAGGATTCCCTAGAAAAGACTCTGATGCTGGGAAAGATTAAAGGCACAAGAAGAAGGGTACGACAAAGGCGAAGATGGATAGATGGATAGATGAGGTCACTGAAGCAATGAACATGAACTTCATGGCGCTCAGAGGGGCAGTTACTGAGAGATGCACCTGGCGTGCTGTAGTCCATAGAGTCACAGATAGTCGGACACGACTGAATGACTAAACAACAACAATTGCTATTATAAATAATTAATTAGCATTCTTTAAAGATTAATGCATAATTAAAACAACAGGCTCCTCTTGTTAAATCATTGCCATAGCCCTTTCAGATCTCCTGCATATATACCAATAAATGCATTATTTCTTTCAAAGTAGTATGTTTTTTATTGTTTGTTTTTTTGTGAGATATATCACCCCTCTGCTATTTCACTTTGTAACAGTAGCTGACATGTCTTCATACAATAAGTCTCCTCTGATATACTGCTTCTCAACAGTAGACAGACCCATGGGACTGATATAGATAGTGGTGTTCTATATTAACACAGTCAATGTTTCAGCTCTGTGTTGAGCCTTTATAAAGAATAATATCAAAATTCCACATAAATATAAGGGCGTGAAAAGGCTACGGGATGTGAAAATTTGAACTGCGCGTCCGCAAATTTTTTGTTCTATCAAACCCGTAGCTGCTACGTTCCAATCACACTATTAAATTGCAACGATTTCACTGGCGTTCAAGCCCGTACCCCGCAAATGGAGGCAAAAAGCCAACATGTACTAGAGAGCACCCCGCAAGGGGGTTAAAGTCCTATCCATAGCACTGTAAATGCATATATGCACACACTACTGTACTTATAGGTAAAGGTAAAGTGATGATAGGTATTAAAATTAACAGAACAACAGTCTCAAGCTCGCAAATCTGCAATATAAAATACTTTATTTTCAGTTTCATTTCCGTGTTATATTGATCCCGGCAATGAATGTGTTAAAACATATAATGGAGCTTGCATGGACTAGAATATCATATTTACAGATTTATCAATATTGCATTATTTCTGGAATACGGGTCCGATCAAAACTCGTAATTGAAGCCTGTAAGGCTTTGAAATCTAACCTCCACTTTTCAGTGAATTAATGATGACGATCTCTGTTGCCATTGGCTCCATCTAAACCCGTAACTACGGGTTTGACTAATTGATCATGTTCATGGCCGCACATCCAAAATATGGTTTACAGGTTTGTGTCTCAAGCCCGTAACTCGCGCCATGGTCTAATTTAATAGCTCTGTAACTCGGCCAAATTTCAAGCCCGCAGTCATTGCAGGGCTCACGTTGCCACTACGGGCTTGGAATTTAATAGGGCTATATATTTATTATCAGAAACAATCACTCATTTAGAAACAGTGTGGGGTAGGTAGCCATACAGATCTTTTGGGTTCATGGAATCCGAATAGTGGATCCACCAGTTTTCTTTTTGTAGCAATACAAGTTCACTTTTTCTCCTGGAATGAAATGTTTGCCATCATTCACATTTTAGACCTATGTCACCTTGTCCTGAATTTCTCGCATTTTTAATGGCTTCTTGGTTATCACAGCATCATAACCTCTTTTAACTAACATCTTGCTACTTCTAATTGTATAGTTATTGTTACCTTTATAGCGATGTTACTAATGAGTCTAACTATGGTGAATAAGGTGGCAAGTACTTAACATGCTCTAGTTGAAACTTTTCATTCCACAAGGGAATTCCTATCAGTAGTCTTAGGATACAATAAATACTAAAAATTAAGAGCCTCATTTAATTTGAAGGCCAAAATTGGCTGTATACAGGCTGTATGTCTGCGGGCCCGTTGCGGGCTATTCAGTTAAGCAAGGGCGCAAGTTACGGGCCGAGGCCTCAAACCCGTAAACTCCTCCCGATGCCTCAAACTGTTAATGAGCTGGACGAGATGCGGTCTGCGGTTATGATACAATTACGGTATAACGGAGTGTGACACAGGCCTCTCAGCCAATAGAAAGCGTACTATCCGAAGATGATTGACAGAGAGAGATTATAAAGTTGCGTTCCAAACGCCCATGCGTTGACTGTGTTGTAGATTCTGACGAAGTAGCACGCCGGACCTGTAGATGAAGGTTTTTTTCAGAGAGTGAGATAGTAGGTGAGTTCTGACAGCAGTATATTGTGGTTTTGTTTTCGATTTATCTATTTAGGAATTTACACTTAATCTTTGATTACACATATTTACAGATTACACATAATTGCCAAACACATAAATAAATTACATACATATAGAGCTCGGTGATGCCATACACAAATCTACCATCCCATTCCACACACCCCACCCCCCAACAGTTAATAAATACACATAATACACACATTTTTTTTCTTCATACATATACAGAAACACTTATTTTTATTTTAACCTTTTATTATTTGGGGGATTTCAATGGAGAGAGGAGGGAGAGGTGGGGAGGAGGAGATGAGGAGAGGTGAGGAGGAGAGGAGGTGAGGAGTATTGGAGGTGAGGATTAACAGAGGAGTGGGAGGAGGAGGAAGTGGAGGAGGAAGAGGTGGTGGAGGAGGTGGAGAGTGGAGCAGAGGAGAGGAGTTGAGGAGGTTAAGGAGGTGGTTGGTAGCAGGGTGCCCAGAGAACTAGGCACATGTAATCCAGGGACAGAGGGGGAGGGTCCTGATCCCAGACGGGGGTACTTCGGGGGAGGGACAGGTCAGGGAGCCAAGGATTCCCAGTCGGAAAGACAAGAGGCTAAGGGCAAGCACAGGGCCCATAACTACATGCACCAGGAGAATGTGGTCCTCCTTGGTGCCATCCATGGCTGCCCCGTTATCCTTGCAGGGGGGAGAGAAGTTAGGCCCGGCCCTAGGGCCCAGGCATGGAAGGAGGTAGCAGCTAGAGTAACAGCAGTGGGTACAGCGGATAGGATTGTGGGGTCTGTGAAGCACGTCTTTGACATCAGGGCCAAGGTGAGGAGGATGATGGCCAAGGAGGAGAAGCAAGCTGCAGCACCAAGTGGTGGCCCCAAGGTGACAGTCCGTTACAACGAGTGGGAAAGGATCACCTAGGAACTATTGAGACAAGTACCCACCTTCTGGAGCTTCAGGCTTGGTGTCCTAGCAAGATCCAGCCTCCATGTCAGGTGAATATCACATACACCAACATGCCACCACATGTACATCACACACACTACATATGTACATGATGAGCAACAAGGACACTGACATGTCATCTCTATGGAATTAACAAGAGATAGATGGATGCGTCATTAAATCTATGAAGCTGACAAATCACTGTCATTCCTGGGCAAAACAACAGTAATCAACCAATAGAGAGTCCATGTATTGGTGTGTGCCCACTGCAGCCTATGCAGTTACAGGCCGAAGCCGGTCAGATTTTTGTTCTGCAAACACACTGTATGTGTGAAACTGGATTGGATCACACAGTCTAGAGGTTTAAGCATCTGTTTAATTGAGCAGATATAGACAAGTTATAAGTTGCTATGCACATTAGTGATTTTTTTCAATTAAATGGAGTGATTTCTGATGATCCTTTTTTTCATCAGATTCGGGTTGCAGTGGAGTATTGACCACATGTGACCCTGGTAGGTGCTATGCATCATGCTTATTCTAGACAATGACATTACCTCCTTTATGTATCCCCTTTTCCCCAAAAAGCCTCTTGCCCTCCCGGAATCCGCCCCCACCACACCCATAATATTAATGCACAGTCTTGTCCATTTCTGAGTGTGCTTTGTGTATGAAATAAAGCTTTTTTATACCTTTCTCACTGTGTCAGTGTGTTTTCAATGGTTGGGGTTTTGGGACATCCACATACATCACATGTGTATCACATTTCTATATCCGTAAACTAATGAGCCCTAATTACTTTTGCAATTACTTTGCAATAGGTTCATACATATAATAATACCAATAATAATCGTAATAATATCATGAGATATCATATAATAATATATACCGCATATCATAATAAAGGGTTAATACACATACAAAGTCCAATTTGTAATACTGTGGAGTATCAACATTCCCCTGAAGGCCTGTTGGCAATATGACAGGTGATAATGTGAATTGATTGATAGCAAAACACTTACGGCCCTATTAAATTCCAGCCTCGTAAATAAGAGGCTTCTACTTAAGCCCTACGTACTGCTAAATTTCTCTAAGTTCCAATGCTATTACAAGCGCCCTGCTGCGAGCAACGTATGAGCTAGGCAGCAGGGCCGTACGTATCAACACTGCGAAAATGTACATGAGAAGTGACAGCCTGCGAGATGATCTCGCAGGCTCCCGCACCTCAACAAGTAGTGCAGGGCTCCTAAACGGGACCTCCGCGGCAGTCCCCCCACATAAGCCCTGCCGTGGGGGGTACTCCAACTACCCCCCCCCCCGAAGTGTCTTCACATTAACACCTTGCCGCAGGGGTCCATAGGGACCCCCGCAGCCCCCACACATTAACCCCTTGCAGCGGGGTTCCCGATCCGCACCGATCAAGCCCCCACTGCATTTAATACTTTTAAATTCCCTGCCGCGGCTCCTTAAAGGGCCCGCGGCACACTATTACTAATCCCGGTCGCAGCACCTAAAATTACCCCCCCTCTATGCTGGGGGTCCGCATCGGGACCTCCCAAGTGACCCCACATTAACCCCTTGCAGCGGGGGTTCCCGATCTGCATAGATAGGCCCCGCTGCATTTAAAAAATAAAAATTCCCTGCCGCGGCTCCTTAAAGTGCCCGCGGCACACTATTACTAATACCGGCCGCAAAACCTAAAATTAACCCCCCTTTATGCTGGGGGACCCCATCGGGCCCCCCAAAGTGTCTGTATTGACCCCCATGAATTATAAGCCAATAATTAACCCTATAATTCATGTGGGTCAATACAAACCCACATAAGGCCTTAATTAACCCTATAATTCATGGGGGTCAATACAGACCGCCATAAGCCAATAATTAACCCTATAATTCATGGGGGTCAATACAGACCCCATAAGGCCTTAATTAACCCTATAATTCATGGGGGTCAATACAAACCCCCATAAGCACTTAATTAACCACATAACTCATGGGGGTTAATACAGACCCCCATAAAGCCTTAATTAACCCTATAAATTATGGGGGTCAATACAAACCCCCATAAGGCCTTAATTAACCCTATAATTCATGGGGGTCAATACAGACCCCCATAAGCCAATAATTAAACCTATAATTCATGGGGGTCAATACAGACCCCCATAAGGCCTTAATTAACCCTATAATTTATGGGGGTCAATACAGACCCCCATAAGCCAATAATTAACCCTATAATTCATGGGAATTAATACAGACCCCCATAAGGCCTTAATTAACCCTATAATTCATGGGGGTCAATACAGACCCCCATAAGGCCTTATTTAACCCTATAATTTATGGGGGTCAATACAGACCCCCATAAGCCAATAATTAACCCTATAATTCATGGGAGTCAATACAGACCCCCATAAGGCCTTAATTAACCCTATAATTCCTGGGGGTCAATACAAACGCCCATAAGCACTTGATTAACCACATAACACATGGGGGTCAATACAGACCCCCATAAGGCCTTAATTAACCCTATAATTCATGGGGGTCAATACAGACCCCCATAAGGCTTTAATTAACCCTGTAACTCATGGGGGTCAATACAGACCCCCATAAGCCAATAATTAACCCTATAATTCATGAGGGTCAATACAGACCCCCATAAGGCCTTAATTAACCCTATAACTCATGGGGGTCAATACAGTTGAATGTATATTTATATGTTTATATGTGTATTTTATTTGGTGTTTGTATATTGTATTAATGTATTGTGTTTTTTTAACAGGGCCGCGCCGGAAGAACTGAACAATGACCGGACATGCTGGAAAGGTGAGTAGAATATTTAGAATGTATATAATGTTTATTTATTTTATGTTAATATTTTGTACTAATTGTTTTGTTTTGTTTTACCCCTAGGTTAGTGATCTGAAGCGACATCTTAAAGGTAAGTGGTCTTAATTATTTTATTTTAGCTTAGAATTAGGGTCTGTGTATGTAGTTAGGACTGTAATTATTTTATTTTAGCTTAGAATTAGGGTCTGTGTATGTAGTTAGGATTTATTGTATATTAGATAGATAGGGGGATGTATTTGATATAGTTATGATTTTTTTTATATTAAATAGATTGTATGTTAGATAGATAGAGGGTATTTGATTTGTATTGTATGTAATGTATTATATGTAATGTATTATATGTAATGTATTGTATGTAATGTATTGAATGTAATGTATCATATATAATGTATTGTATGTAATGTATTGTATGTAATGTATTGTATGTATGTATTGTATTGTGTATGTATGTCTTTTAGGTGTGTAAATTTTTTTTCTGTGGTGGGGGGGTTGTAATGTATTTTTTTATTTTCTGTACTGTAGGTTTTTTTATTTTCTGTACTGTAGGTTTTTTTATTTTTGGTAACTTAGGTTTTTTTATTTTTTGTAATTAGAGTGGTGGGGAGGTTTATTAGGGGGTAGGTAGTGTAGGTAGGTAGTGTAAGTGTTAATAGATTAGTGTAGAGGGGGGTTAGTTTAGATTAAATGGTTTATTGGGGGTTATAGTGCAGTGTTTGTAGTTAGTGTCATGATGGTCCTTGTGGACCGTCATGGCACTTATGTGGTTAATGTTAGGGTTTTAACAGCCCCATAGGTGTCATAATATACCCTTATGGGACTGATGGGGTTAAATAGAGGCTTATGGGGGTCTGTATTGACCCCCATGAGCTATAGGGTTAATTAGGGCCTTATGGGGGTCTGTATTGACCCCCATGAGTGACAGGGTTAATTAAGTGCTTATGGGGGTCTGTATTGACCCCCATGAGTGACAGGGTTAATTAAGGCCTTATGGGGGTCTGTATTGACCCCCATGAATTATAGGGTTAATTATTGGCTTATGGGGGTCTGTAAAGACCCCCATGAGTTATAGTGTTAATTAAGGCCTTATGGGGGTCTGTATTGACCCCCATGAGAGACAGGGATAATTAAGGCCTTATGGGGGTCTGTATTGACCCCCATGAATTATAGGGTTAATTAAGGCCTTATGGGGGTCTGTATTGACCCTCATGAGTTATGTGGTTAATTAAGGCCTTATGGGGGTCTGTATTGACCCCATGAGTGACAGGTTTAATTAAGGCCTTATGGGGGTCTGTATTGACCCCCATGAGGGACAGGGTTATTTAAGGCCTTATGGGGGTCTGTATTGACCGCCATGAATTATAGGGTTAATTATTGGCTTATGGGGGTCTGTATTGACCCCCATGAATTATAGGGTTAATTAAAGCCTTATAGGGGTCTGTGTTGACCCCCATGAATTATAGGGTTAATTATTGGCTTATGGGGGTCTGTATTTACCCCCATGAATTATAGGGTTAATTAAGGCCTTATGGGGGTCTGTATTGACCCCCATGAATTATAGGGTTAATTATAGTTGCCTGGGGTTAATATTTTTTAGTGCAAGTCCTTTCAGGACCTTTACGGTCCTTTAAGGACCCGCGAAGCGGGAAATATAAAAATTGAAATGCAGCAGGGTCACGATCGGTGCCGATCGGGGACCCCCGCTGCAGGGGGTTCATGTGGGGGGCTGCGGGGCTACCTATGGACCCCTGCAGCAAGGGGCTTATGTGGGGACACTTCGGGGGTCCCGATGGGGACCCCCAGCATAGAGGGGGGTTAATATTAGGTGCCGCGGCCGGGATTAGTAATAGTGACCCGCGGGCCCTTTAAGGAGCCACGGCGGCGAATTTAAAATATTTAAATGCAGTGGGGGCCTGATCTATGCAGATTGGGGAACCCCCGCTGCAAGGGGTTTATGTGGGGACACTTCGGGATTCCCAATGGGGACCCCCAGCATAGGGGGGGTTAATTTGTTTTGCCGCGGCCAGGATTGACTAATAGAGTGCCGCGGGCCCTTTAAGGAGCCTCGGCGGGGAATTTAAAACTTTTAAATGCAGCGGGTGCCTGATCGGTGCCGATCGGGGACCCCTCTGCAAGGGGTTAATGTGGGGGTGATGCAGGGGTCCCCATAGAGACCCCTGCAGCATGGGGATGTGTATAGGGAGCAGGGGGGAGCCTTACACTGCTGTCTCGAGCTGCTCCGAGGCAGCACTTAGATGTTTTAAGATCCCTTGCGGGCACTTTTTGTGAGAATCACTCGTAGATTTAAGGCTGCGTGTGAGTACGTAGCTCTCTCGTAGCCTATTCCCGGCCATTTTTTATAGTCATATCGCAAAGCAGGCTGCAAGAGATTCGGTACTCGCAAACAGCAAAAAACTGCCTTTTGCGAGCACCGAGAGAACTACGAGGGAGATTTTAATGAGGCCCTTAATGAGAGGTCACCAAATGATAATGGGTATACACAATCTTCGCACATGGCCACCAGCAATGGCGTGGGACTTTCCAGGATGGACGTAGCGGAGATTATCCCTGATGGAGGGGAGTTGGCTGTTGCTCCATGTGCCTCTGCACAGCCTCCATGTGTGTTTGTGGCCCTTCCTGATGGGTTAGAGTAGATTAGTGTGTGTACCTTCTCCTGGTCCCCTTCTGGATTGCTAAGTGGTGGTGGTGAGGGGCTTGTGTACCTGAATGAAGCTGTTAGCTATACCATGTAGGGTTACTGTAGGTTGGCAGGTAATAGCAGAGAGGTCAGACCACTGGAGAAGAAACTGGCAACCCACTATGTTTTCCATGCAAACCTTGAGGATAAGCACAGACAGAGACATAAGTAAGTTTACTGCAGTCCATAGGGTCACAAAGAGTAAGACACAACTGAGGGACTGAACAACCATAAATAAAATGTTCCCCTGATACTTGATATATGTGATGTGGCAGTGTAATTTGTCCACTATTTGTTTTCCCAATGTAGAAGTGATGAGTGAGATGTATATAAGATGATCTTTGTATTTTTAGGGTCCACATTAGAGCCTCTGTGAGTGAGAAAAGGTTAATATGTCAGCCATTTTCATGTATTTGTGTTGCAATGTAATCAGGGAGTGTGTCTTTAATAGCTTTCAGCATCTTGCAGCATGTCCTTTTCTTATTGGCATATGCATGACCATTACAACCTATGAAAAAAATAAAATTTTATTTTTGTATCTATTTAGTAGTTAGGATTTGTTGTGCAAGTAATTGTAATGTCTTTCATTGCTTTGGCCATATTTTAAGGTGCATTGTTGTGTTTTTATTGTGTTTTGCAGTGTTACAAACTAGTCTGTAAACCCTTTGCGGGTCCTATTTTGAACCCGTAAGCCTTGTGCCGGCATTGCCATTTGCGGGCTTTAGTGCGGGTGTGGAATTGTGGGATTTCTAGCAAATGAAGACATTCCTAACTTAAACCTAACCTAGATTGTGAGCTGTACTGAGTTTGAAAGTCTATTCCGTACACTCCTCCTTCTTGCCCTAATTAAGAGTATGTCACCTAAGGAGTGGGTATACTTCACAAAGAGGACCTTATATATCACAAGTTGTGATATGCTATAGATGCCCACACAACTGTCCCAGTGTTTTGATAATATAATTAATTTATATGGTCAAGAATATTTTAGAGTCCATTCATAATTGCAGGCTGGAGCTCAGTCTTGTTTAATAAATATTACATGACCCTAGAAAAGTACATTTCTTAAGAAGGAAATTGTTTTTATTTATTTTGTTTGTGATTCATCATGGAGGTCAGTCCTGCTTAACTGGCACAACATTGACTTAGTATTCTATAAATTTTCAAAAGCTTTTTATTCTAATTGATTTATTCTCTCACACTATCTTTTTGTGTCCTTTAACAACCTGCCTGTTATAATTGGTTCCTTATTATTGAAACTAAAAAATCTTTTATTTGATTTTCTGCTCATCGGGGAATAAAAAAACACAATAAAAAATGTCTTACCTGTAATTTTACGTTAAGGTAATTTTTGTATCAAAAAGGTTATGAAGTTATTTTCCTTGTACTTGCCTCAGAATAAAAAGTAATAATTTTCACACTCAAAATAAAATAATTAACATTCCACTTAGTTGTCTGCATTGGATGTATTTTGGACAGCTTTTCAACAATATGTCCCTTAAGAACTGGAAACACACCTCTTTTCTTTGCCATATGTCATACTTTAATTCATTTGTAGATGATTTTTGCTTTTTTTCTCTTAAGACATTTCTATAATTACTTAAAACTTTAAAAGAATGCAAGACAATTTTGTTTTCACTCTGCTTAAATAACGATTTCAGTTCACGTATCCATCAAACGACTGTGAGAGTGGAATGGTTAACTTTACTGTTAACCAACATAGTAATTATCACTAGAGTGCAACAAAGACAAGCGTATTTGGTCATGATAAGCTTTTTATCTACTGCACAGTGACACGTAACATTACATGTTGTCTTATACTTGATTATTATTATTTTAAATGCATTATTTAAATCATCCTAGTGAAGGGAAGGTAGACTGTGCTATGCAATTATCTGTCTAAAGCTGACATTTTACAGAGCTTTCAGAAAAAAGACTTTTATTGTTCTCCAAACAACTTTGCTTTAAAAGTTTTCCACTCCTAATTCTGTGGGCTTTTAATAGCCTGCTATTATTTATCAGCATTAAGCTTTTATCCATAGTTGTTCCAGCTAAATATGGGTATGGGTCCCTTCGAAAAATCATTTTGACGAATCAATGGTTGCAGAACAGTGGCGAATTGTATCCTGGCATCAGGTTTATTGAATTTGTGGAATCTTAATTTTTATTGTGACTGCAGTATATATCTCAGCATTCAGAAAAACATTTGGCCATTTGTTAAATGTACAGTATTTATGTTAAATTAAACAGGATCTGACTTGACAGTTGCAATTGTGCTGTCAATATATATATATATATATATATATATATATATATATATATATATATATATATACTGTGTATTTATATATAAAATATATATAAAAAATAAGGGCTTAAAGACAAATGTAATCTCATATTTTTTTTAAAAATTGTGTGAATAACACGTTTTTAGAAAGTAAATAAAATTAATGCAGCCTTTAATGTATTAACTGTTATTAATGGAGGAAAAAAAGGTCATGATTTGGAGGGTCAAACATTTTGGAGTAAAATGCTGGTTTACAGAAGGGGTAGCAGATAAGTGGAACAGCAGTCTAGTAGAAGTGGTTGGGATAAACATAGTAAAGTATTTTAAGTACTAGCCACTTGCCCGTCAAAAATGTCGGCATAATATTTGTAATCCTCGAAATGCTGCCGCACATTGTTAGCCTCGTCATGCGCGGCAAAGCCTGGCAATGCGAGCCTTGCTATGCATGGCTTCTCTCTCTCCTTTTCTCCCCTGTGTTTCTTTCCCACCCTCTCCCTCTCCTGTGTCTCTTTCCCAACCTCTCCCCCCCCCCCGTGTCTCTTTGCCCCCGTCTCCGTCTCCTGTGTCTCTTTCCCTTCCTCCCCTCCCTCCCCTGTGTCTCTTTGTCCTGCTCTCCCTCCCCTGGGCCTCTCCACCTGCACACATTGCGGCCCTCGGCGCTGGGACTATTGCGGACCTCGCAATGAGTGCCTTCAGCGCTCATCGCTGGCCTCACAAGGAGCAGCTTTGCTGCTTATTGCAGGCCTCGGCATGCGCTATGTGCATGCGCAAAACCGCAAACCCTTCCTCTTCCTCCTCTGTGTCTATTCCCCCTTTCCCCCTTTCCCTCCACTGTGTCTCTATCCTCTCTCTCCATGCCCAGTGCAGGTAAGAAAGTATTTATAGCACTATAATATATATAGATGTATATGTAAATGTGTACACATATATATATATATATATATATATATATATATATATATATATATATATATATATATTATACACACATATACATATATAGAGAGAGAGTGAGAAGGAAGGAAGGAGAGAGAGAGAGAGTGAGGGGAAATAAAGCTTAATGCTAGATCCATCTAAGGTCCTACAAGTTAGTTTGTTCTGCTCCATTGGTTTCTGGTCTTACAGAACCCAAAGGAGCAGAACAAACTACCTTTCCAATAACCCTAACTGCTCCTCTAGCCAGTATACACAGTCCCTTTTCTTTTCCCAAGCAACACTGATTTTCTAATCAGAAATTGCTGGTCTGTCCTTGTGTCTCTACATAAACAACTCAATCCTTTTACTTTGTGGGGGAAGTGAGGACCATTTGAGTGCAGGGAATGATAAACATTGCATCCATCTTCCAGCTACATTGTTCCTATGTTTGCTATAGTCTTAGCAAATCCCCCAACTTTCTGGAAGACTCATTACTTTCCCCTTCTGCTCAACTACTTTACACAGAACAGTACATTGTTGACTGATAATACAAAGTATTATCATTTATTTTACTCAGTATAACCACACTCTAGATAAGTGATGGATAGAAATCCAGGACATCCTAGTCCCTGTGAAATCTTTATACAATCTTTTATTCCCATATGTAATATTCTTTTTTCCTGATAGCGCTTATTCATTCTCTTTTTTTAAGTTTCAAAACGTTAATAATGAAATAAAACTTTACAATGGCAAGTATCCCATTACATAAACTCATTACAGTCGATTGAAAGAAAGTAATAAGACAAAATTAAATTAAAGTGTACCATTGTAAGAAAATAATGTCCATTGTGGAAATAGATTTACTGGCAAGCCATGTATATAAGACCTTTACAGCCTTATTAAATTGCGATTTGGCCAGTTGAATAGGTCTCTATATAAGCACATAGCATATTTTTTTGCAGAAGTTTTTAGTTAGTGAAGACCTTGCTTTTGGATAGAAGTTCACTAACTAAAAACTTTTGTAAAATAAATATGCTAAGTGCTTATATAGGGCCCTTTTGAATTGGCCAAATCACAATTTAATAAGACTGTTAATTTCCAAGGCCAGATGCGCAATGTGTTTGCTAAAGGAAACACTCACTAAAGCAGAGCACTTTTGTTTTTTCTCTTAGTGTTAATTTTAGGTTTGGGGGAGTGTGTTCTCCTAAACCTAGGTAATTAAAAAAAATGTACTCTTAAACTCTTAAATACATAGAAAAAAACACCTACAAGCACATCAAAACATAAACTTTCCTTGTGTTACATATGTTCCTATGTATTTGAATAGTTGAATGCCCACATACCTCTAAATCATAAACTGGTTTAGGATCATGTGCATGTAATCTATGACTACAGTCTGTCAAGGGTGTGGAAGCAATCATTTTATATTTGGCACTGAACATGTGGGTGATTGGAAAGGTGCACTGGGGTGTGGAGGGCTACTGAGGTGTAAATTAATCCTGCTTCTGTATGGCAAAGGGTAGGGTAGAGTAGGTTTCTCTAGCTTGAGTATAACTGTGACTTCAGCATCCCCTTAATGAGATAAGTTTGATGATTACAATATCTTGAGATAACAGCCATGTAACTATTCAGGTATGTGTTTCACAGGCTTAACTTTATAAGGGTTTGCATTTTTTATGACCTGTAAGGAGTTATTACTTCCATTTTATCCTACAATATACTCTTTCCACCCTCATAATGGATTTTAACATTTACCATTTGCACCAACCAAAACATTAAATGTAATATGTGTGGTTATATTTAATGTGGTTACATTTAAGTTGTTATGTGAAGCTACGTAAAAGAAATTACACAATGGAAATCAAACAGAGGTACATAGAGAGAAAAAGGCATATTTTGAAAGATTAATTAGTAAATCATTTTTTTTATATTTACACGTAGAGGTTTAATGCACAATGACCCGATTATAATTGAGGTAATTTTGGGAAATTAAAGCAAAGATCACAATGTATAAATTTAAACACAGAAGAAAATAGAGTAATTATCAATGGAATCATAAAACACTAAGACAAAATAAGTGAAAGATTGATTCAATTTGGAATAAAATATTAATCCTAATCCCATGGGTGTAAATATATATAAGAGCTCATAATAATATTAAAGTTTCTATACAGTATAATTGAGATAGAAAGAAGTGGAGGAATATAACTTAAAGAAGTTGGGGTAAATAATTGGCTCCCCAACCACTCCAGGACTCATATTGAACAAACAATTCTCAGCTTGTTTGCAAAGTTGAAATGACAGACATATAGATCAACTTTCTGTCGTGAGAAACTTAGAGAGGGAATTTCTCAATTGTGTATGTCAAATTTTGTCTGTTTTGTACTTTTTAGTCTATGTCTTTTTATCAAAAATGAAGTGGAGTTTGCAAACATACTTAAGAATGGATATAAGGTCGTAAATGATGGGGAGTTCACAAAAACATATCTGAGAGAAATAAAATATCTATAAGAGATGGGACTTAAAATCATTACCTAGAACGTCTAAGAATTAAATACACCGTATAAAAAGGGAGGATAGCTATAGAAACATTCTAAAAAGAAGATCCGGACCTTGTCTATCTCCAAAAAACACACTGGAAGACAGACAAGGAACCTAAGCTATTCTCCATGTTTCTCTTGGTAATAAGCGGCAATTATAAGAAAAAATCACGAGAAGTGGCAATTTTATTTAATGTAAATACAAATATAACAGAGGAGTACAGGGATGTAGAACCTGATGACAGGTATATAACTTGGTTGGTCACTATAAATGGTCAGAAATACACTATTCTAAATATTTACTCTCCAAATTCTAGACAAAATATCTTTCTGAATAAGATGGTGAAATATATAAATAAAATTTAAATTGGTTCATTAATTATATGCAGTGATTTAAATATGTATTTGGACCCAAAATTAGATAGACAATCATTGATCAAACCTATCCCAGATTTGGTAGCTAAAAGAAGAGCAAATAACTTTTTTGTAAACTTTAGTTAGATATAATATTTTTAATGCGTGCAGAGTAATGCATGACAACCAGAGATATTTTACGCATTATTAATTTAGGCACAAAATGTATTCTAGACTCCATTCTTTTTTAGTGGACCCTATAATAATATAATTAATTAACAGGGTTGAGATTATCTCAAATCATTGGACAGATCATGCAATGGTGGTAATGGAAATTGACCACCAACAAACGTGATATAAAAATCAAAACATGATAATAAATATGACATTGTTAAAATCACCAGAAAAGAGAGATCAAATAAACTCAAAAGAAGTTACCTTAATAAAGTTACAAATAAGGAAAATAAACCAAATGAGAATTTATAAATTAATTTGGTCAGCCCAGCAAAAACATTATTTCTTAGGAAAAATATCAGGGGAAATTTTGGCAAATAAATTAAATAAAAGAGAACCACAGAAAAGAATTAAGAAAGTAAAAACTAAAGACAATTTTTTTTATAGTAAACCTGATGCTATTGCCAAAATATTTTTTGATTATTAGAAAAAACTTTATAATTTGGAAGAACAGAAATACTTTATTAAGCTGTCAAAACAGGAAATAAAAGATTTCCTAAAATAAAATAGATCTACCTAGGGTAAACGAAGAACAATTAGAGAGTTTGAATAAAGAAATTATGGTTAAAGAGATTTAGTCAGCTACAGATAATTTGAAAGTTCATAAATCACCTGGCCCAGATGGAATTCCGAACCCCTACTATAAAATGTTTGCACCTGTTCTCATAAATCAATTAAAATCAATCTTTAAGGAAATTATGATAGAGGGAATTGCTCCTACTGAAATATAGGAGGCGGCAATCATCACGATCCCTAAAGAGAACAAAGATAAATTTAGATTGTAAAAACTATAGACCGATATCACTGATGAATAAACATATTAAACTTTACTCCAAAATTTTAGCTACCAGACTGAATCAAATACTCCCAGACCTGATCAACCTTGATCAAACTGGATTAGTCAGAAATAGACAATTGATAGATAATACTAGAAGATTCATAGCTATAATATCATATGCTGTGTCCATGAAAATCCCATTATTGGCCCTGTCATTAGATGCTGAAAAAGCCTTTGACAGGGTCAATTGGGAATTCATGGACACAGTACTACAAAAATTTGGTCTGGGAAGATTTGGATCACACGCAGTAGGAGCATTATACAGTATAGTAAACCCTCTGCAAATGTCACAAGTTTGGGATTTAAGACGAAAAGGCTCCAAATTAAGAACGGGACTAGACAAGGATGTCCTTTATCTCCCTTGATCTTCGCATTAGTAATAGAACCATTCGCTGAAAGAATAAGGAAGACAAGGGAGATAGAGGGCTTAAACATATCAGATCATATGAACAAAATAATATTGTTTGCTGATGATGTACTGATAACGCTAACTAATCCAAAGACATCCCTGCCTGTGTTACGTAGAGAAATAGATCTCTATAGTAAGATATCCTAATTTAAAATCAATATTTAAAAAAATGAAACGATTGCTTGAACCTAAGTAAAACAAATTGTAACATTCTAAGTGATCAATACCAATGTAACTGGCAGGAAAATAGGATCCTATATCTAGGAGTAATTTTCTCTCCTCAATTAAATAAATTGTTACGGAATAACTTGGAACAACTAACTCTTCACATTAAAAAAAAGCTAGCACAATGGAAAGATCCAACATTATCTTGGATTAAGAGAATATCCACAATAAAGATGATGATACTTCCTAAAATTACTTATTTACTGAGGCCGATATCCCTTGAAGTA
This sequence comes from Discoglossus pictus, assembly GCA_027410445.1. NCBI lineage: Eukaryota > Metazoa > Chordata > Amphibia > Anura > Alytidae > Discoglossus > Discoglossus pictus. The sequence continues at coordinate 47,987,420 of CM050165.1, forward strand.
CCGATGTATGCATTGAAAAAAATTACAGGGTATGGTAGACAATTTTGTTTATAAAAATCATAAACTTAGCATAAAACAAAATATAGTTAAAATGGAATTCTCCAGAGATGGATTATTTTATATATATGTACCAGGTTATTATGATGCAATTAGACTATTACAGATATTACTATTGCCATACATGCCATACATGATCCATCGAGCCAAATGGTGGTTTATTGAAAAAATCTATGGAGACTAATGTAAAATTGGAATACATAATTTGGTACACAGAAAAATAAATCAAGAGTTTAAATCCACTTACAATCATTATTTCAAGAAAAAAAGGTTGTAAATGGTTAAATAAAAAATGGAACTTAATGAGAGTACCTTCCCCAATCACCTCTATTAGCTTTATATATGAAACAATTCCAAATAATAAATATAGGAAAACCAGAAACAAAACAATGAAGTATCTGAAAGATGTATTCACTTTTGGAAGGCTAAAAAAATATAAGACAAATATCAAGTATGCTTGGATGTCAAATAGATATGTCACCTCAATTGATTTTATTTCATATATTCCCACAAGAACTAAAAAATTCTGTAAAAGGTTTGGTAATTCACATTTTCTTAGCAATTAAATGGTTAATTACAAGAAATTGGAAAACAGATAAAATTCCCAACTGGGACGAGATTGTAACAGTTGTATGTGCAATTTCTGTAAAAAGAAGTTAATCTACTAATTAGAATGGGCTGCTTCTCCTTAATTGATTGTTCTTGTTTTATGTAATTTATTTAATATTGTATAAAATATATGAATTGTTAAATGTAATATTTAAAAAAAGATATGGATGCTTATGGATATTGTATTTGATATAATAAAAAAAAAAAATATGTGAGCTCAGTGATTATTCATACACCCTAATGATGTAGGCAAATTAAATGTGTATTATTAGTTATCAAACTAACACATATTTTGGCTTCCAAGCATAATGAAATAGACAACAACTTTTCCAAAGGTTTACCACAACATCATTTAGCTTATGGTAGTCAAAAGAGTTATATAACCCCCACTTTACAGAATACAGTAAATAAATAGACATTTGCGTTCAGGTTTGAATGTCTAAAAATAAGTTAAAAAACGTATTTCCTGCTCAGAATTGCAATAACTGTATTTCTTGGAATTCTGAACAAGAAATATGTTTTTTAACTTATTTTTATACATTCAAATGTGAACATAACTATACTATTTATTTACCAAATGTTTACCAAATATCTTATTCACTGACTGGTTTCCAGAGCCTAGACCTCTTCCAGAAGCAATAATTTACATTTGTTGCTTCTAAAGTCTTACTTAAAATATGAATGTTATATTTACTTTGTCTCATTAGGGACATTGAGGCATTGTTTTTTTATTGCTTCATCTGAAAGAGGATATTTTATAATGTACCACTCTGTTTTATTTTTTGAAATGTAGCTATTAAAGCAGAAAAGAAAATTGATTAAAATGTTGAACTGATCAGGGAACATGCCCCTGTCAGCCAATGAGCAGTAATATCATTTTTGAGTCATGTTTGTCTGCCATTTCCTGTGCATTTCCTGTTAGTTTCAATGAGGTTTAAATACGTTTTACTTAATATTGTTTCATGCAAAACATAAGTTTGGTAATCGTTAAAGAATGCTGTTTTAACATGAAAAAAATAATTGTGTTTCATATCCCTTTAATCTCTGATGATTTCGTTTCTAAATTCTGTTTGTGTTCAGTTTAATAATTTGTCTCAAAAATTAATCAGAAAAACTTTCGTATACTGACCATTTCAGTGTATCTCTTCTATTAAAACCTTGGACACAAATTCTGTCAAAATTGCTGTAGGTTACTCATCTCCTTGTCCACACTGATTAGACTAATTGAAATCCTAATTTGAATGCATTATTTTTTCTGTGATGTCTTGCCTTCTAATGTTACCTAATTAACCAAACATGCCAACAAATCTATTGCTACAGATTATTCCTACCAGCAACTACTTGCATAAAATGCTGAAGGTGGTGGCACATTTTTGTTTTTTACAAGATGAGCTGCAACTGGTACAGAGCAATTAATTTGATCTTTCTTTTATTTCATAGCAACCCTAGAGTGCACTTGACTACTGTATGCTCTCTAAAGATCAGAATCAATTTATATGCAGTATAATCTTCCATATTGTTGTTTCTATCTTGTTTTCTTTTCCAAAAGTCTCTTTCACAAAAACTAAACAAAATGTTTTCTTTCATGCAATTTAATTAACGCTGCAGTGACTTCCAGTGTTTGGCTCATTGTCATATTTCTTTGTTGCAGATGCAACTTTTGAGTCATGTATCCACTGTTGAGCCAACTGCCCAAAGCTGTGTTCATTGAAACTGATTTATTGGCCAAACTAATATATATTCTTATATAATTTCTGTCTTACTGTAGAATTTTTTGTCTTATTGTCATCCTGCAACTCATCTATTCAAAATGGCAGGTATGTTTTCATTAAATCCATTTAACAACCAAGTGGATTTATATCATAAGCAGGAACAATTAAAATGAAACAATATAATCAGCACACTGATGTAAATGGTCCAACATTTTAACAAGAGAATAGTCATTTTCTGTGTTTATACTGGAGAATCTTGGTTGTTCAACACATAAAAAAACAAAAGAAAAAAGTGCAAAAGAAAAACAGGTAAACCGTGCAAAAAATGTTGGGAAACAAGAGGAAACACAATGATAAAGTATATCTTTACTTGTATAAAATGAAAACTCAAAGCACACTTGTAAGACTGATAGTGTCCATGTATATAATTATATATAATTATATTACATTTATGTTACAGTATAGATGTAATAGATATTTGTGTGACTATAAATAGCTTGACATTCATAAGTTTCAGTTTTTTTATAAGTAATTAGCAATCTTAAATTGACTTGTTTCTGTTGGCAACTTCGGGAGAAATGTTGCACACCCCTAGAACAATCACAACCATAGTATCCATTTAGTAAAATACTATGGGCCTCATTCAATTCAGAGACCGCAAGTCCTGGGATCTAGGCCGTATGTCTGCGGGCCTGCTGCGAGCCCACATCGCGCTTGAGTTATAATGCTAATAAATTGAACAAGCCTGCAAGTTACGGCCCGAAAGCCAAAATCGTAAACCATGCACTGCTTCGTAGCAGTTCCAGGGCAGGAACAAGATCAATTAAGCAAGGCTGTAACTCCTGATTTAGAAACAACCAATAGAAAATCAGACCACCATCATGTTTAAGATGGAGGATACATGTCAATCAATTAGGTTCCGGGGTCCGATATGCAATCAGACTAGCAAACCTGCATAATACTAAATACTAAAAATGAATGCTGATGCTGTTCTAGCCCACGTGGGTGGTCCTATATGTATTAACTCATTGATTTCTGAAATCGATCGAACCCCGAAATTAAATATAGAATAAATATTTTTTCTCTTGACGATTTGCGAGCTTGGGTCTGTTGTGCAATGAATTCTAATGTCTTTTATCGCTTTGCCCATTATTTACAGTGCAGTATTGATTTTTTATTTGCTTTTACAGTGCTACGGATATGTCTTTAACCCCTTTGCGGGTCCTCTCTAGGATAATCTTCCACATTTACCGTTTACGGGTGTGAAACATTTGCCGGCTTTTGGAATCTAAGCAATTGAATAACGGTCGTGAAAGATCAAAGGATTGGACCTGCTGTAACTTGCGATGTTAACCATTGCAAGCAATCAGGGGCCGGAGCCTGTAACCTGGTCGGAGCCCACAAAAAGACACCAGTTGAAGAGCAAAATAACTTACAGGCTTCCTTACGGACGCCTGCATCTCCCGAGGGCTCAATTTAATGAAGCTCTATATTTCCATATTCCCAGTATCACAAGCAAATGCTTTTAGCAACTACAAAAAGTAACAGAGCCTTTAAATTATGCAATTTTGCTGCAGTGCGAGGCCCTGCTTTTGTTTCTTCTGATCTGGTTTTACAAGTTGGAAAAGACTTTGAATATAGGAGAAATTTTCAGCTTCAGTTGAATTGTGGAATTCCTTATTGGCACTGTTCTAAAGAGACTAATGGAAATGTAATTTAGAAAAATGCAACCCTCTCCAACTTTCTACTGCTGCCACAGCCTATAATTAAAGGTCCAAAACACCATTCCTTATCTCTTCAAAAGTTTTTCGTCACCATCTAAGTTCTAAGAAAAACATTGAATAAAAGGTAACAACTGCCATTGGATTGACTTGTCAATTAATGTTCGGTTGTTGTGCCAACACACTCTGTCTTCTTTCCATCACAGCACATTGAGACAGGACTAAGTGTGAATTGTGGTTCTCCAACAACCTACGAGATGCACCTCTAAAGATGAACAATGGTTAAAAATGTATAATACAAACTTATTGTGCATTTATACTTGCTTCAACTGACTAAAGAACTAATCTGGAGCAAATCAATTTTAATCTGTCCACAAGGACAGACAGGCCCACCAGTTCTATAGAGTCCATGAGAGAAACAGCTATTCCCATATGTAACTTTTCAGCTTCTGTGCACATTGTCGGTGATGTGCAGCTGATCTTATTAAACATAGCTCCTAGAGTTGAGTATTTAATACAAATGCATATCAGTTATTAATGCAATAATGTACTTTTAATATTATTTTACTTTAGAAGCTATTTCTATAAATTCCCTTTAGGATTATAAAATATAGTTGTTAAAGGACAACTGTAATAACAATTTTTCTACATGGGTCTTTGAATATCTACATATAACACTAGTCAAAATGTTTCATAAAGTAAAAAAATAATCACAATCTTTATATTTTTAACTTTTATGCACAATTATTCTTTCTTACAGCCTTCCATACTCTTTACTCCAGGATTCCATCCTTTGATTTGCAGTTCCTGTTCCCGGGGGGCTTGTCAACTAATTAGCTTTCAATGAATCCCAAATAAAATCAATGGTAGCTGACATTTCTAACCTTCTAACATAGAAAGTAGATTAGAGGAAACTACAATGGCAGCTTCCAGTGTAGCATAATTATTACATTTATAGATACTTTATTATTATTATTTATTGGAGGTCTTATTATTTTTTCTACAATCTAAAATTATTTTCAAGAGTAGTTGTTAAAAACTGCATATTTTAAATAAATAACTACAGTATATTCTACAGCTGTGGAGCATATTAAATGCATTTTAAACTTATAAAAAATATGTATTTCTCCTTGTCTATTTGTTTACTACATTTTACTAAACATTTTGTACTCTAAACCTTTAAAAAGAATTAAGGTGATTTAGTCAAATTATCTGTCATCGCAAAATGTAAAAGGCTGCCTGAGAAAGTCATAGCATGTGACACTAATGTGTTTATATACTTAATACTGTGATATCATACAACTGAGGAGAGCGCCCTTATGTCACTTCCAGAAGAAACTGTTTAGCTTTGATGGTTTGCATTATAGAATGCTTCATTACTGGTTTAACCTCTCCAAGGTTTTCAGCTGCTGTTTTATTTAACTATACCAACTACATTGCCTACAGCAACTCCGGGCAATGATTCCCCCAGTGGCATGCATGAGCTGCCCAGCTATACTGCAAAATACATTATGGCTGAATTTGCCCTGAGAGTTTGGAAAGATCTAAGGTCTTTGGAGACTTAGAATGTGTTTTTTCTTTGTTTTAGCTAGCAGTATGAGCCTCTGGCATTTTAAAGTGCAAGTCATTAGCATCCACGAGGGTGATGTTAATATGTCTGTGTTTCAATCTCAGGACATTTTCCAGTTGCTTCTGCCACAACAATCTGTGCCATCTCAGTGCTTTCCAAGCCCCCTGTGAATTGAGGATGCTTTGCAATGCCAGCAGGAATCACTGTTGACATCAGCCAGGACCAGTTGCTACCTGATTTATTCTCTTTACTGTAGCTGGCACATGGTTTCAAAGTTATTCTCGTAGCAGGAACAAAGCCAAGAGAAAAATGGAAATAAAAATATAAATGATAAATGCATTAATCAAAATTGATTATTACATTTAAAAAAAAAGAAAATTAAAAAAATATACACCATATAAACAAAGGGCACTTAACATTGCTAGATATAATTATATGTTTCAAGAACAACACTTTTTTTGTCTGTTCTATAAAAGCTATCACAGAAAAGAAAGCAGTTTGTAAATATATAGAGCCTCATTCAATTGTGAGTTGGCCAATTGAATAGGGCTCTATATAAGCACATAACATATTTTTTATACAGAAATGTTTAGTTAATGAACTTCGATACAAAATCAAGGTCTTCACTAACTAAAAACTTCGGTCAAATATGTTATGTGCTTATATAGAGCCCTCTTCAATTGGCAAAATTGCAATTGAATGAGGACCATAGTATATAGAAAACAGTATAAAATATGAATCCGCCCCTATATTTGTCAAATCCAATATTAGTCACATGCTTCTATAATCATCCAAAAATCCAATATTAGTCACAACATTTTAGACAAGTTGTTTGCTAAATCGAGTGCTAGTGAGATTTGGTAAAGAGACAAAAAAGACACCAGAGCTGGAGTTACCTGATCTTTTAATGGAAGGTGACTCCACTTCTAAACAATAATTATAATTTATTTGCTCCTCTTCAGCTTCTGGCATTATCATTCCTCAGTAAATGTAAAGTTCTGGTTACATTTTTTATTTATTTATGTATCAGATTCAGGGCTGGGGACGGATTATTACAATTTTAAAAATTCTGTATTCATCCGATTCAGTATCCGTCCATACATCCGTTAAGGATTAAAGACGAATATAGAGGTTCCACTGTGTATATATAGCTATTCAATTGGAATACATAAGTTGGAGCTTTAATACCGCAAAAACAGAGATATAACCCAGATCATCTTTCATATCAAAATTACCAATGGTCTTGGAGTAAAATCACATTCAGCTTCAGTGGGTAAACCACGGTGTCAAGAGGACTTTGTTTTTTTCATTGAATCAACTAAAGCATCTAAAACAAAAAAAATTAATCCATATATTGAAGCAAAGATTTTTTTTTTTTATGTATTCTAAACATATCTAAAGTTGCTCCACAAGGAAGTGGTTCTTCATCCTCACGGTACTTCTCTTTCAGTGAGAGAGACAATTTTAGGGAGAGAGTAGAACATATTAAATAACATTTTTATTTGCTTTAGTACAAATAAATACAATATTTCATCTCATATTTATTATATGTCCAATAGTATATATATATATATATATATATAAAAATTGCGTTGGGTATAAATGACCTTCTGACAACTCAACAAGGAATTATAAACATCTGTATTTGTTTTAGCTTTTTAGCAGCACCTTATGAATGATAAATTATTTATACCCATTTTTTGCGCATATACAGCTTTGCGTATGACCATTTGATCTTTTTAACATTAGGATGACCTGTATGAGCTCCAGATAGCCTATCACTGTTATGCCCCCCCTCCCCCCCCGAGATATTATTTCACCTTACTGATTTTTCACATGTATTGTAACCATGGATACTCCAGGGCCACCAAATCTTAAGGAATGTGTATTATTTCTCATTTAAGGAAGATCCCCAATGCCAGGAGTTCACTCCTCTACACAAAATATAGTAAAAATTAAAATAGTGAGGCAAACCTATTGATGTTTTAGATTAAACATTCTACTGATTTTTTCTCCAAAAGAGTGATATCCAGAATTACATTTTATTATAACTTAGCTTTAACTTATACAAAGCTGTTGATTATTTCAAAGATGTTAAACTAGCATCTAACCCTTTTTTTTAGACCAAAATATTTATTAAATATATGCAATATAACAACAAGTACTTTTTTGATTAACTTATCTTAAATGTTAAAAACTGAAAGTGAACAAACATTTTGAAAACAGAATTCATAAATATACCCTTAAAAGATTTATTTGGACTGCATAAAATGTAATAACAATAGGAATAATTAACTTTAACTTAAAATAATTTGTATATTTTTTTAATTTTTTTATAATTATTCTTTTCCTGCAACATATTAGTTAAATGTATTACATATACATTTAAACATGTTCATATGACTTGTACTTTAATTATTCTTACGTAAAATTGGAAAACAAAAATTTATAGAAACAAAAAATGTAATAAATATCTAGTTTTTGTTGTTTTAATCGCCTTAAATGTTGAAAACTTTAGACTGAACTAACATTTTGAAAACAGTTTGATCAGAATACTTTTAAAAGATTTCCTTTGGGCTGCATAAATTGTAGCAACTAATAACAGGAATAACTAATGTTATTGAAAAGTGACAATTTGCTTTTGAAAAAAAGACCCTAATGCAGCTTTCAACTGTCAGCGCTTGGTAAAACATGGGAAGTTAATGCATTGCTATCACATCACATTAGCCATGTTGTGCTTAACAAGAGCTTACTTTTTTGCCGTTCAGTACACACTACCTATTTTAATCAAGTAGTGTACAGAAACTTCTAACAATGCTTTCACCAAGACACAGGAATGGCTGCCACTTCTTTACGCATTTCATCACATATCCCAACAGAGTGACATTTTTTAGCATGCTTTTCCAAGTTGTTACATTAACAAATTTGCACTGATTTCTTTCCCTGTCATCTAAAGACCACCTTGTAGTAAGACAGTGAACTTTTACAGCATCCCATAACTGATGCACTGTCTAATGTCACAAGTGTCTGCTCAAATTACTTCACTGAGACTTGAGAAGATTCCACATTGTGCTCTTCCTTTTGAGCTTGATTTGACAGAATCAGTCCCCACGCTAGCTCATGGCACTTATCAGTTAGTCAGCCTTCCTCGGGGAAGAGGATGTAGAGTGCACCATATTCTGTTTTCAAATCAAGCTCTGTCCCCCTAGGAAACTGTGTATTGCATTATTTAATAAGGTGCCATCAACTGTACCACCAAGCTTAAACATTCAGTCATATAAATGGCAGCATCAATATGTTAACTCCTGTATGCCAAGCTCATTTCTTTCAGAGGAACAGTGTCTTGAGTGACTGAAAAATATTGTGATTTGGACTTGTTAGTGAAACCAATATAAGAATTTCCTTTCAAGCGGCCAGAGTGATATTATAGAAAAATATAATATTAGGTATTACTACTACCATTCTGCGTAATGAGTAAAAAATTCAACCTTTCATTTATTACTTTTTCTATGCATTTCAACTTCCTGAGATGGGAGGAGACTTTGTATACACAAGAGGTTTGTATTTACACAGTGGGAAAGTGTCAGTAACTACTGCCAGTATTCCCAGGAACATTAATGGGAAGATTGGTATTTTACAAGGATACACCCACCTTAGGAAGTACCAATCAGCAGTAGACAAGAAAACAAAAGGAAAGTCTAAAGAAAATAATAATTGTATATAAAACTGGAAAGCTTGTTAGAAAGCAGGATTTACTCCACTACTAAGAATGGCACAAACCCCGGGATCAACAGCTGTTATCCACCTTCCTCTCTCTGTCTCTCCCTTCTCTTGGCACCGGACCTGGGGGACATAATTATTAACACACAGACACAAGGTAATGTTACCAACTATGCCTCAGCTTTATTGATATTACAGAGGTATATATATAGCAGTTTAACATATGCTAAAGGTAGATATAATTGCAAAATATCCTGGTCTATGACAAATGTTTTTTTACTTCATACGTTATATGCACGGTGGCCCAGCAGGACACAGTTTGAGCAAATGGAAGCAAACGGAACATACGTAATTCCTGTGCAGACATAAGAAAGATGAAGTAACAGCATTTACTGGAACATATTGCACATGTTTTCCTGCAAACATCTTCAGTATCACGTACAATGGAAAAATACAAATGAATCTATATAATTGAGTATATGATAAAGATCTTTAATGCACAAAAGCCCCCTAAATAACAGACTGTGTTTATTCTTTATTTCTAAAAAACATTTTCACCAGTATCATGTTTTGTTAAAAAACATAGAAGAACTGACTAGAGTAGTCATTTAATATGTGTATGTGAATGCATGTAATAATGAACTTTAGGAACCAGAGAAGAGAACTTGGATGAGGTATGATATGGGGATTTGTTTAATTTATTTAGGAACAAGTAGTACTATAGGTGAGATAGTGATATTGGGAAAACGTACTGATCATTAAAGTTACAGAATACAGGAGATTATATGATCAATGTATTGTTAATTAGTGTTATTTGTGACAGGGAAGACTCAGAAACAGGACATCCCAAGATTATAGAGCTAGCAATACCCTTAAGTGCAGCTGCATTCAGTATCTGATTTCCATCATAGTTTACCTAAAAATTAGGACTCTGGACCACTTACTTTTTCTGGTACAACTTTTTGGAACATATCCAGAAGCTTAACATGTATTGCAGGGCATCTTGTTTGCACAAACTCTGGTACACAAAAATACAAATATTCTCAAATAAATACAGTAGTCTCTCAGTTATCGGGCACCCATGGGGATTGGTCGATGCCGGATAAATGTAGTTTCTGGTTACCTGAGAGTTACTATTAAAAGAGGCCTAGATTAGCTGCACATAGGATGCTCTGCTAAGTATATATGTCAGTGAGGACTGTTCTAGCAGCAGCAGCTTTCACGCCACATTTACACACAGGTACGTTCGGCTGGAGGGTGCGGTGCTGAACCAGGGGAATGTAACGCCAACACTGCACTGGCTCAATCACTCATGCCTGTCTGCTTCCAGGTAAAGCTGAGTTGCAGAGACATACAGTGGAGGAAATCTAGGTGCCTGTAAGCATTTTGTGCCATGACAACCTGGCTCTTGGCATTTTTTTATTTAAAGTACAGTATTCCATTTTTTCTGGTTATACAGATACATGACATACGAGTTTATGAAAATTAGACATACTCTAGGAAACATTCAGCCCAATTAAATTCCAATGCCATAGCGGTATCGGCAAGCTTACAGGCTTGAAATTTGTCTGCATTACAGAGCTATTAAATTAGTTACGGGCTTGAGACGCAAGCCAGTAAATCCTTTCTGCGCACGCAATCTGTAAAGGGGACGGATGAGCCATGTTCATACATCAATAACCAATTGCGGTATAACGTAGTGCGACACAGGCTTCTCTGCCAATAAAAAGCGGTCTAGCTGAAGATGATTAACAGAGGGAGATTATAAATTTGCGTTCCACCTGCCGATGAGTTGACTGTGCTGTATTTTCTTTCGAAGTAGCACCAAGGTCACGAAGTTGGTGGGTTTTGAGAGTCAGAGAGAGAGTAGGAGAGTTTTGAGAGAAGTATTTTGCGGTTTTATTTATTTTCTATTACATACGATTACACTTAATGTCACTTCACACTGCGACCTCCCCCCATCCCACACATCATCCCCCAACAGTTATTAATAACACATAGAACACACACACATTTTTTTTTCTATAAGACATACATAGTTACACTTCTTTTTATTTATCCTTATTTTACTTTTGGGATATTATGGAGGGAGGAGAGCGGAGGGGAGAGATGTGGGGAGGAGAAGAAAGGAGAGGAGAGAGAGGTGGGGAGGAGGAGGTGAGGAGTGAGGTGGAGAAGGGAGAGGAGCGCGAGGAGGGCGAGGAGGAGGATGGGAGTGCAGAGGAGGAAGTGGGTGGTGGCAGGGGATCCCGAGCATCAGGCACATAAAGGAGAGGGACAGAGAGGAAGGGGCCTGATGCCAGGGTGGTGGTTGTTTGCGGAAGGGACAGACCCCAGAGACAGGCCAGGGAGGCAAAGGTCCCTGTCCACAGTCGAGAGGGCAAGAGACTAAGGGCAAGCACAGGGCCCACAATTTTACACATTGGGAGAATGTGGTCCTCCTCTGTGCTATCCGTGGCTGTCCCGTCATTCTTGAAGGGGGGAGGGAAGTGAAGCCAGGGCCTAGGGCTCAGGCTTGGAAGCAGGTAGCAGCTGAGGTTACTGAGGTAGGTACAGCGCCACAGGATATGAGGTCTGTCAAGCACATGTTCAACGACATCAGGGCCAAGGTAACTAGGATGATGGCTAAGGAGGACAAGGACCAGAGCGTGACCTACAATGAGTCAGAGAGGGTTGCCAGGCACCTTCTGAGACAGTTGCCCACATGTCAGGTGAATATCACATACACCAACATGCCACCACGTGCATCACACACACTACACATGTACATGATGACCAACAAGAACACTGACATGTCAGATCCATGGAATTAACAAGGGATAGATGGAAGCGCCATTAAATCCATGATGCTGACAAATCACTGCCATTTCTGGTCACAACAACAGTAATCAAGCAATAGAGAGTCCATTCATGGGTGTGCCCACTGCAGCCTATACAGTTACAGAATGCAGCTGGAATCAAGATAGCATTAGTAGCCAAGAACGATCAAGACCATGAACCAAGGAATAGATCATATCTAGCAAATGATAGCTAACCTGAGTTGCAATTAGGAGAATCATCCAGGTTCAAGCCTAGATGTCAGATAGTTAGGAATACACATAACAATGTATTATTCATTATACTAATGACATGTATCTTTCTTTTCTATCTTTCAGCATCCAGTCGGAGGTCTGGGTCCAGTGGTGAGCGAGAGGCGGGGGCATCGGCTCCATTGGAGCATGATTTGGAGGAACAAGCCCCTGCCCAGCAGGAAATGGGGAGGGGGAAGAAAGAGGATCTGAGGGTCCTGGCTTGGAGTAAGAGGAGGTAATATGGTTGGTGGGGTCACCATCCGGACCTCCCGCAACCCCGCCTGCCTGGATTTGACCCCACTATCCACCTCCTCCAAAGACTGTAAATATTGCCAGAGCCCTCCAACTGGACATACGGTGACCAGAACAGCAAGCCATCGTCCTCCTCCCCCCCACAGAAGTGCGCTGGCCTGGCCGCAACTACCACCACCGGGCCCATCCACACCACTGCAAGTTCCGACCAAGGCACCAGCCAGGCCCCACAGGCCTCCATCCCCCACATCAGACCAGGCTGGGCAAGCAGAGATGCTGGCCCTCATGCAGCAGCAGGTTGGCTTACTTCAGGGGATCCAGACCAGCATCTCCGCCAATCATGCGGTGCTCATGCACAGCCTGGCAAGGTGCAACAGGGAGGAGAGAAGGCATCATCTAATGACAGAGTCCTATCTTGCCGGGCTGCTCAGGATCGGACTGGTCCCCAGCCCCGCCTCCTCTACCCAGGAGGCATCCCCAGGACACCCGCAGCCCAGACCCTCCTCTCCTCCCACCATGCCTCCACCACTGCCACTTGTTGTGCGGCTGCCTCCTGGGGGGTTACCTCCCCTGGCGCCCCCCCCCCCCCCACAACCACCACCAGCAGGAAGACGGGGCGGCTGCAGATGATGTGGCCCCTATGGCTAGGCGGAGGAGGACATAGGGGCTGTGCATATGTTTGTGCCTTCTCAACAGCACTCCTCAGTGACAATCTATTGGTCACCTAATCTAGCCTGGCTACAGAGTCTTGGACAGTAATATTTTGTATGCAGATGGCTACCTCCCATCACCTGGTCCATGATCCTCCTCTTTGTGGACATGTAGGGTTCTGTTTAACGTGCCACCAATTGATGGTCACTGAGGAATGCTGTTGAGAAGAGATGCTGCAGTCCCTATAAGTTTTTCAGGCCTTATTTTGTAGGTTTAGTTTTCTTTTTTCTCTCTTTTTGTTTTAGGTACAATTCAGGTCCATGAAGGCATCTTCTGCAGTGGTGGTGGTGAAGGGGCTTGTGTACCTGAATGAAGCTGTGAGCTATACCATGTAGGGCCAGTGTAGGTGGGCAGGTGATAGCAGAGAGGTCAGACAAATCACAGTCCACTAGAGAAGGAACTGGCAACCCACTCAAGTATATTTGTCATGCAAACCTTGTGGAACAGCACAGGCAGATATCTAGCTAAATGTGCTGCTGTCCATAGGGTCACAGAGAGTCAGACATGACTGAAGGACTGAACAACAAATATTAAAATGTTACCCGGGTACCTGATATATGTGATGTGGCGGTGAAATATGGACACTACTTGTTTTCCCAAATGTAGATGTGATGAGCGAGATGTATATGCAATTATATTTATATTTCAGGAGAAAAGAGGAAAGAGTTAATATGGCATGAGTTTCATGTTTCTGTGTTGCTATTTAATCAGGTAGTGTGTATTTAATTGCGTTATGCATGTTGCAGCAAGGCTTTTCATATTGGCATATGCATAACCATTGCAACATATGATGGATTCAAATATTTTTTAAATGCTATTTTTTATTGGGGTATTAATGTGCAAGTAATTGTAATGCCTTTCCATGCTTTCCCCATATTTTAAAGTCCACTGGTGTGTTTATATTGTCTTTTACAGTGTTTAAAAGTTGTCTGTAAACCCTTTGCGGGTCCTATTTGAAGGCCATAATGTTTTTGCCTCCATTTGTGGCTTACAGACTTGAACGACAGGGCGTCTTTGGAAATTTGTTGCAATTTAATAGCGAAATTGGATCATAGCAGTTACGGGCTTTAGAGAATAAAGGATTTTCTAGTGTACCTGTGCTCCCACCATTATGTGGTAAGAATGGTCACAAGCCTTCTATGGGTGTGCTCACAACTACTGTCCATTTAAAAGACTACTGTAATTCAATAAAAAGGCGCCTGATTGAGAAGTATGTATCAAATAACTTAAAGGGATATCTAAATATGCTGGATTATGAATGCATCTGATGAAAGAGAATCAGTAGTGTATGAAAAAAAATGTTTGCATGAAAAAATACCAAAATATACATTTAAACACAAATCTTGAAGTCAGCTGAATTTCTTGCATTTGCAAACAGTTGGTTTCAAAGTTGACACCCCCAGCCAATCTCTTCTAAAATTAGCATAGCTGTCATATCCAGTTTGACCAATCACAGGCATTGTATCCATTGTTTTGGAATGATGTGGACATGATTTCTGCCCTACTGTGGGAAGTCACATGTTTTCATACACTTTATTTTCATGATTTCCTTCCTGTGCATACAGAGTAAGTGTTTAGCAATAATAGTAATTTCTGATTTTAGTCATTTCTGACAGTTGCAAATCAAGGTTAACACCCTCCAAACCCAGGCTAAATTAGCCTCAAATTTTAAACGATTTGTTTTGGCCAATGACGTTAGCTGAAACTCTTGAATTAACTCTGGATCCCTGTCTGTGGTGCAAAGCAGCCTGGGAAATGTAGTGTATCACTGATATGTGGCAGGAAGCTGCTAGGAAGAAGCTGCAAGGAGATTGGCTGAGCAAGCAATTGCAGGTAAATAGTGGGTTAATATTGCTTCCTGAATGCTGCATGCTGAATGGGGGGATCAGATGCCTGTTTAGACACCCTGTGGAGGTGTCAAAATAATAATGAGAGGGAGTTTTAGATATTAATAAAAATAAAATGTTTTATGAGATGTGCTACGTACACATAGCCTGCAATTTGCCTATAGAGTGTAGAAATGTATTAATCCTGCAAATTTTGATAGCCCTTTAAGCTACTATGTAATCTATATATGTAAAGCATTTATAGAGAAAATTATAAATTTTGAAGTTTATGAATAGAGAACAAAGTTGTGTTTTTGTTACATCACATCCTGAGAGCTGGACCAAGGTGTGGTATATTTGTCTTCTATCAGTGGGGGGTGGGGTACGGAGAAGTGTCGGTAGGCTTTGATAGATAATTGGATCTGATTAAAATTGACACCACACTCCCATCGTCCACCACTGGGACAGTGGAAATAATTATTATCAAATAGGAAAGGACGGCTCGATTAGCCCACCATTCTTTTTTTTTTTTTGCTAATTTCTTACAAATTATACTTTATTTCTAAATTACTTTCAATATTTTGTAGGAGAAAATAGGGTATAGTTAATGGTTAGTGGAAATAAGAAGTAGGCATTGTAGGCAATGTGTAAGCTCTAGTTTTGTGTGTACTATAATTATATTTGCATCTGGTGAACTTGGCTATGTCAGGTGTGTTATCTGGAGAGTCTCCATCCTAGTGGCTACCTCTTGCTTCAGTAAATACTTTTACCCTGATGATCATCTTCTTGATTTTGCAAACATGGGTTTTCTAGATTATGCAAACTTTAAATATCAGAATATAGAACTTATATACTTTTATCATCTTTGATCAGACTTTAAATATCAGAATATAGAACTTCAGATTGAACATCACCTTAACTGCACTGTTTGTGAAGCCTTTCATTTTTAACAGTTTTCTGCATGGGTGTATTTAGGTGTTATACTGTCCTAAGCTTATTAACATTTGTGCTCCAACACTCCTCTTACAACTCCTTCCCCCATCCTATGACTAAATCACAAGGTTATAACACAAATATAGAAAACTATAATTATATATACAGTATGGCATGAAGTGTCAGGTACACTTATAGACATAAATATTTCTGCATATATATATATATATATATTTATATATATATATATATATATATATATATATATATATTGTTTTTTTTTTTTTTTTTGCACATGCACATGTTTTTGGTAATGTACAGACAATTTCCATCAGCCTGAAAATGTGCTGCCCCAGGCCTGGGCCTCATGAAATATATTATTTGATGAAGAGACACCATCACCCCAAATACAGAAAAAAATACACCCCAAATGTCATGTTTAGTGTGTGGCTTGGTATGCTAATGTGTGGTTCACTATGCTAATTTGAAATGTTAAACTTTGTATGCTTATGTGTGGCTATGTAAACTAATATGTAACATTGTATAGAAATATGTGACTTTGAGTGCTATTGTTTAGCTTAGCACTATATAATGATTTGTTTGGTAGGACAATGAGTGGCTCAGTTTGCTAATTTTAATATCTGGTGGCAAATTTATCCATGTTATTATAATAAATAAATATATAAAATGTAGACTTTTTGTTTTGTAATTATGTTGAAATATCATAATATTATATCAGAGATATAATGTATATTTCACTGTTAAAAAGTCTATAAATACTAGTATATTGCTTCAACAAGAATTATCTCTTTTTATTTTCTCATATCATATTGTGCAGCCGTGCAAGATATAATTGTGTCTTATACACAAACAATAAAAATAATTAATGTTTATAATATTTCAATGTTATACCTGAAAAACTGATTTAAAACTAAAAAAAACCTTGGAATTACTTTTTTTGATAACCTAAATGCATATTTTGACCTGATTTTGCAGCCATGAGACATTGAGAAATAGTGTCCTTTGAGTTTAAGTCCAAAGCCTCAACGCATTTCGCTGTTTGAAAACGGCTAAAGCCTCCATCAAATAAAAATGCTAACAATGCTAAAAAAAAAACCTCTGCAGCTTTCCGAATGTAATGTCAGTCTTTATTTCTGCAGAGAGACAGTTCTTTGAAAGAAAGGTATCCATTTATGAAGTTCATGTTGATATAAATATAAGAACGAATGAAACTCTGCATCCAATTTCCAAACATATGTAGCTGTATGAATATTAAATGGCAGGCCCATATCATCATCATGACTTATTTACTTTCCAGGGTTTTTATCAAAAACGGACCAGAGTTTGCTGTGGAGCGTAAAACACTGCTGTAATTGAGTTTAGAGTGGTAAAATTACTCTGGAGGCTGTGGCCAGAGAATGCTCCCTGAAATCTACCTGTCAGCTGGTGTTACATCTCGGCTCAAACAAGGCGTGTCGTGCTGCTCTCGCTAAAGACTGCTGTGGCAAAAGAAAAAAAAATCGAAGTTGCTCCTAGGAAAAAAAAAAACTCAACAGCTGCACAGTGTCAACTGGAATAATGATCTGAAACTCAGCCTCTAAGGGATGCTAGTCTGGGTCCTAGTTCTGTAAGGTGTCATTTCTTTCAAGGGAATTCCATTAAGCATGAAAGTAATGGGAGTATCCAGAAGGAAACAGTGCTTTGTATAGTCAGCTGGGATATAGAGAGAAACATTATATGGTCAGGAAGTGGTGCAGCCAATAAGTCCACTAAATTATATCCTTTAGATTGTACATTTGTGAGTTTTCAATCTTACAAGGTGCTGTATGGACAGCACTATGCACACTAGAATCTAAGCCTACAGACATGGCCTCCAAAAAATAAAATGTTATCTTGTATTTAACCAATGTACCGTGCGACAGAATATGTTGGCATGTTACAAATAAAATATAATAATAATAAATTAAAGGTAGGATGACACCTCAAAGCTAAATTACTACATTAATTAATTTTGAAGTCAAACATATAATGAAAGAAGCTTTGTAAATCTTATGTTTTCTGGAGCTTCGAAACCTAGTAAATGATGAAACGTTTGAAACATACTCAAAGGATTTTACTTATTTTGTTGTAAGTTTGCTCAATTAATGTGTTTTTATACCCCTTTAATATGTCTAGATTACTGACCTTGGCCCCTATCTAATAGTCTAAATCGCAATTACTTGAGCCCATAATGGAGCCTGTAAATGTTACTGATATTTAATTCGTTTCATTTTGCAACTTGCATTCCAATTGCGAGTTACAGGCTCAAAATCATTGCGGTTGTCAAAAATGTAACTCCGTCTTATCTCCTCCATTGATGTTTCAAGCCTGTAAACAATTTAATGAGCTTGAAATTGTCCTCAAACCCATAAATGGCAAATTTATAAAAAAAATCCTTTGAGTACTAGACAGGACTCGCAAGTAGGTTAAACACATTTTCGTAACACTGCAAAAGGAAATAAAAACACAATAATGTACTTAAAAACATTGGGAAAGCAATGAATTAATTGCACAACAGTCTCAAACTCGCAAATCTACAATAATTGTTTTTTTCTGTTTTAATGTTTTTTTCCGTGTTATATCGATTCCGGGAATCAAGGACTTAATACATATCATGGAACCCTCATAGACTTGAACAGTTGATTTATTAATTTTTATTGATTTCTGTATTTCTGGATTGCGAGTCTGATTGCAGATTGGACGTCTTAACACTTTTGTTAACACTAATTGATTGTAGTTTAAACTCCATGTTTTACTGATGTCATGATGACGGACTCATTTATTCTTGGCTTTCTTAATTGATCATGATCATGCCCTGAAATGCTACATACGGGTTCATGGTTTGCGTGTTGGGGCTGTGAGCCTGTACTTTCTGGCTTGAGTCAAATAAATACATCTATAAATGTAACAAATTTCTAACCCACAGACATACGGGCAGTGTGAAGGTAATTACAGGCTTGGAATTAAATAGGGGCCATTGACTTTATTTTTCAATTCTACCATGGTTTAGAAATTATTCATCATGGTGTCATCTAGTCCTTATACTCAAACATGCTGAACAACACATAGCTAATAGGAATACTGTTCTCCCCGCAAAGTGACATTTTAAATATCACTCTGCCATGATAAACATGATCTATCTTCTAAGACAATGCTTTGGGTCTACACATATCCTGATCTACACATACAGTTATTTTTTTCTATACATTCCTCTATATGGAGAATGTTCTTTGGCTTAGATAATATACCACAAAATCCAACGGTATCATATATATAGTTGTTGTAATTACGAGTCTGTGTGTAACGCTTGCAAAGTTACTGGCTTGTGCATGCGCAAAGCGCATGCTGTGGCCTGCAATGAGCGACAAAACCGGTCATTGCTTTGCCCTCAATGAACGCCGAAGGTGCTCATCGCAAGGCCCGTAAAGTAGTGGGGGAGAGCCTTGCATTGTGTGACAAACAGCAGCATTCAATTTTTATGCCGTCATTTTTGATGGGCAAGTCGGTAGTACATAAAATAACCATAGGAGCACTTGGGAAAGAAAAAATCTGAAATAGTAAAAAATAAACTTAGCTGCATCTTTATAATTAAAGGTTTCCTATTTTAGGAAATGTAGACGCGCAGTTTATTATGGTAAGTTTAATTTGTCCATTTTTGTATCTGACAACTGGAAATGAAGAAGAGCAGTTTAATAGTATTGACATTT
This sequence comes from Discoglossus pictus, assembly GCA_027410445.1. Lineage (NCBI taxonomy): Eukaryota > Metazoa > Chordata > Amphibia > Anura > Alytidae > Discoglossus > Discoglossus pictus. The sequence goes on from CM050165.1 coordinate 48,007,348, forward strand.
CACATGATAAAAGATCTGAGGATAAAATCAGTAAAAATATTTTATTATTGATGAAAGATATGTCTATATAATACAAATATGAGCTTAACATTTATCATTTATATAATTTATAATATATTTATACTATACACACATCATTTTCACTAGTCATTTGTGTGTACTTATTAATTGCATTGTATTAAATACTATGGGCCTCATTCATAGGGCCCTAAATAAGCACATAACATATTTTTTTTAAAGAAGTTTTTAGTTAGTAAATATCTATCCAAAAGCAAGATTTTCACTAACTAAAAACTTCTTTAAAAAATATATGCTATGTGCTTATTTAGGGCCCTATTCAATTGGCCAAATCGCAATTGAATGAGGGCCTATTAATATACACTGTTGTGATTCTTTAGCTTGTTACAACTTCAACCCAAACAATGAATATAATAGATTTTCCCACTATACATTACATTTAGTCTGATTGCAGTCACAAATATCCATTTCCGATCCCTTACATAAAAGGCACGGACCTAATAATTTTATTCGGTTTTAGCCATTACGTATATTTTAATATCAGCCTAAGTAGCATTTTCTTTCTCAGGCCTTTGAGACAACTTAATGTTATGATACATATATTTAATTGCAAGTACCAGATGAAACACGGTTTATAATTATCAATTATGCCTTGATTTTCAAGAAGGGAAGCTTATGAATTACTATTGATTGTAATGGGTGAGAAAGAGAATCTACTTGTAAGTGAGATTACCTGTCAGGAAAGAAGCTGTGTCCTGCTTTACATCCTACACATATTCTGCTTTCTGACAAACCAATAGAAACCTTTTAAGTGACTAAAGGCTTCAGCTCAATCCAATGGTGTAATCATCCTGGCAGTCTATTACCACAAAGCCTTGCAAGTATGACAGCTGTGCTATTCCCTAATAAATCAACCCCATAGTGATTCTTTTTTCATAGCTCACCAATGCCCTAATTTACTTGACTCCTATATATTGTATGTTTGTTGCGAGTTCTAATCAAGAGAGTAAATTATGCGTTCATACATCGTTGCTTAACAGCAAGGTCAAACTAGCTCTTAAAACCCCCATGTTCAGAGCAGGCTGCATTCATCTTGTGACCTATTACTCCCTCTTTGCTGATTACAGGCCAGCTAAAAGAAGTTGGGATTTTTGAGAAATTGTTAATAATAGTTGATTTTTCTGTTTTTTGGAGTTCAAATGACCATTTATTTTGTTTGTGCTGCATAAACACTTTTCCACTAATATGCTCCAGTATGGCTGATTGTTCTGCTCTATAAAGAAGAGAAAAACTAGTAGAAAATGTCCCATCTTTAATTTAGCTTACCTTTTCTTTAGTTTTTTTTTAGAAGATATAGGTTATTGATTTCTTAAAAAAACACTGCCCTGCCATATTTTCTGGAGAATTATCCTTGGTTTGATACAGGACTACTGCAGTCCCATATTTACAATATGCTCTTTTGAAGAACCAAACTTGATAATCGTTTAATTTCTGCAGTTTCAATCCAGAAAATGAATACAGCTTTTATTTATTACTAGTGACTTGCCTGTCAAAAATGACGGCAATAAAATTTGAAGCCTGACAATGCTGTTTGACAGACAATGTAAACAGTTTTGTACTGTGAGGACCTTCAGCGCTCATTGCAAGGTTTGCGCTGAGCGCTCATTGCGAGCCTCTCCTGTCATGTACTTTTGGTCCTCTGAGCTCCTTCATGAGTCATGATAAAGAGAGATATATATGTTTATGTATATGTAGTTAAGTAATAATTAATTATTTATTCAATAAATTCATATACTCAAAGTATTTATAATTAATATATGCAGCGAGCAATAGGCTGAAAAGCTGACAATCTGTTTGTATTTTCCGACAGCATAGAATATACATTTTCAGTGTTGTTGCCCTGCTTATAAAGTGTAATGAATGTTTAAAAAGGCTGCGTGCGCGAGGTAAAGCTGTTGGTTTATTGTGTAAAGTGGCATTGTATAGTTGTAATATTTTTAATGTGTTACGCGTCTCTTCAGCATTTTCCGGCTTTTGTAATAGTGAATTTTGTAGTTCGTAGTTTGATGTGTAAAGTGCTATGTGTTTGGCAGTGTTTTGCGCACTCCGGGTCATGTCGCCTCGTTTTAATTTTTTGGCAGCGAAAATCGTCTAAATCTGGTTAAATTCGCGTTCCACCTCACTCCCAGACGTCCTGGCTGTTGCCCCGTGCTGTCTGTGAGGTATTTGTAAACATTTTTGGTGCATTTAGTGTGTTTTATTGTTTATTGTTCGCCGTTCGTTCGTTAATCTTGTAATATAATTATATATATAATTGCAAATATATATATATATATATATATATATATATATATATATATATATATATATATATACTGTACATGCATGCAATTGTTATTTACTGTGGGTAGTCATTTTTGATTCATTGGCATCATAACACATAACAGCCTTATTCTGAATTATGAGAAAAAATTCCCTTTACCCTGTATTCTACTACATAATCCCTCCCAGAGGAGCACCCCCTGGCTTGGCTTCTTTTAAAAAAGGTCAACTGACCCTGCTTGTCATGAAATGACTAACATGATCACACTTAACACTGTACTGATTAGTCATGTGACTGCTCAGTATCCTCCATTTGAAGTAAGAGCAGTGCATATGTCACACACTAATATACAGGCTAGATAGTTAAGATATATTTATTTTAAATCTGGTAGAGCAAATTTAAATATCATTAACACAAAGTACATGTAGTCTATGCCATGACCTAAGCATTCGTGCGGAAGCCGCACTCTACCCCAACTTCCAACATCTTTTATATGCATGACAAATAAAGACAACAGAGGTGAATGCTCATGATCACCAAGGGAGCCCAAGCGTCTTAGACCTCCAGGATCCCTTGCCAAGGAGACCTCATAACCAATCCTGATGTATACCATTATATGCTCCAACCTTAGTGAGAGCAATCACACCTGCTGAAAACATCTGTGACAATTAATTATTCTTAACCACAATAGGGAGGGAGGGATACTCAGTATGTCAGAGTTAGCAGTAAGAGCGTGAAACTTTGTTTTTTCCCCCTGTAAATTCCTTCTCTAAAATCAAGTCCACCCATTGCTTCCTAGCACTTGCACAATCAAAAGCCCCCTACCCCATGCTGTCTTGTGGATGGCTTTTCTATCCACTGATGCAAAAAGACGGTAGCACAACTTCATTGCGCGTGCTGAAGTGGTGCCGACGTATGGCCGCTGACAATTGGGCAGCACACCTGTGCACTGGGCTAGAAGCGCTCACACGCAATAGCGCACCCCCACCAGCTTCCCTTCTCTCTCCTCCTGTATCTGTCACTGGCAGCTCTAACTGGCAGAACCTTTAAACCCCATATACTAAAACCCTTACACTATCTATACTAAACCCTCTGTACCTTACCTATACCCCTACCCCGACTAATGGGCCGCAGCCAAGCACAGATGTCGGGGCGCACTATTCCCCGTGGGATGGGGTAAATAATAAATGTGGATAGGAGAGAACAAGGAGGGGTACAGGCAAGGGACAGGGGGTTTAGTATAGGCAGTGTAGGGGTTTTAGTATAGGGGTTTAAATTGCATGACAAATAAACACAACAGAGGTGAATAGAGCTGCCTGTGACAGATACAGGGGGGGAGAGAGAAGGGAAGCTTGTAGGGGTCCACTATTGGGCGCGCCCGCTTCTAGCCCAGTGCACATTTGTGTGCTGCCCAATTGTCGGCGCCCATACGTCTCCACCACTTCAGCATGCGCACTGAAGATGGCGTGCCCAAAAACCCAGTCTTTACTACCTACTATAAGAAGTTGTTTACTTAAACCAGTATTTAGTATTTATTTGTTTTTCTGTTGAGCACCTCTGATACAATTTCACTTTATTTTCACCTAGTATTGTTTATTACGTCTCCTAATTTTTCTACATAGAAACATACCGATTTAAACCAAAGTTTCCTACACCAATGTTTTCTACACAGTGATAACTCAGGATTCCATCTTGTAGGAACACGAGTTTTGTTGGTAAACTATCTTAAAATATTTTTCTCTGGTTCTAAAGTTGGTTTCTGGACTGTGGCTAGCCAATATGGGGATGCTGGTGAGAGGTTGTGTAATTCCAATCTAAACCATTTTTAGGTCCCCAAGATCCATCAATAAGATTGAGATTTAAAAGAATTACACAACTGAATTATCTGATGTAGCCTATGATTCATGAAGCAAGGCAAGACATGGTAAGTAGACTTGATAATGTTTAACAATGCAGATAAGGGAACATTGAAAACACATGAAATAATCTCCAAAATATGTTGAGCCACCTGCCGTCACATGTTGCTTCTCTTGTTATTCTATTCATTAGCTGACTCAAGAGAGATTGGGCATGTACATGTAATCTTTAGAAAAATACTAATGTACATGGGAACAAATAATTGAGAAACTGAATGTCACTTACTACCAGCGACTGGCTGTAGATGAACCCTAATATGACCTATAGCTAATTGGATGCATTTGATTGTTTAGGACAATGTCAACCAGTTCCCGAGGCAAATATAGCCAGTACAGATAAACATGTTATTTCACCATCCTCATATATTTCTAATGTCTGTATTTCTGGTTATACAAAATGCTCTTTCTATTTCTCTGTTGCTCTAAACTAATCTCGCTCTGATTTTGATGTCCTTTGGCTCAACCAATCCAAAACATCACAGATTCCTGGATTTAGGGCTAATGTGCTTATGGATATCTACCCAAAGTATCCAGTTATTTTCTAGAAGAATAGAAAACTATCTGTCCCCTTTCACTCAATATATACTTCAGTTTTATTGTATTTGAGAGATGGATCTCCCTTTTTTAAGTCAAATATTATTATTATTATTATCATTATTATTATTATGTATCTGTATTACTGGACATTCACAGCTACTCCAATCTTTAGACTGCATTTCACAAGCAGGAACGCATTTCTTCAGAAATAATTTGAAATTATTACACATTTGCCACTAGATGGTGCCCTGGCCTTCCAAATTACACTGTGTATGTTTTAAATATTTTACAGTAAGACGTTTTAAAGCTGTAACTTCTATAATGTTGTCTTTACAGTTAGATTGGATGAAAAAAATATACAAATTAGTGTGTGCCAAATTTCATTTATCAAAAAAAACACAACTTCATATTTCATATCTCTGATCTGTGTTTGTTTATATGTATATGTAAATCTATCTATTTATATAACTATCTATCCATATTTTGTTATTACTTACATATACACAGTCTATTTAATATATTCCTTTTGTTGTAGTGCAGTCGTTTATTTGTGTCCGACTCTTCATGAGCATATTGACGGCAGCACACCAGGCACATCTATTGTTATGTCTCTGGTTGTGCCTATCCATAAGGTTATCTTGGCGCAAATATCCTGGAGTCGGTTGCCAGTTCCTTCTCCAGTGGACAACGATTTGTCTGACCTCTCTGCTTTGTCCTGTACATCTTGGGTAACCCTACATGGTATAGCTCACAGAGGTACACAAGTCCTTTCATCACAACAAGATAGCGGTCCAGAAGGGGAATCTATTGCCAGATCATCAATCCCTGATACACTTTATACACTCTGGATATTGATTGCTAGGGTTTTATTCAAGATTCTCCTTTGAAAAAGAGAAATCTCTAAAAAGCTGGCAGCATGACAGGGCGTTTTCTTCAAACTGCACCCACTTATTTCTTATTTCTATGCATGAACTTGTTCAGGCTGCCAGCTTCTTTCACATCTGTGGCTTGGCACAGCTTCATTGGGAGCTATCATCCTTCATATATACAAACAGGAGGTTAATGGCTAGAGCTTCAAATCTACATCTACTGGTTGGCCATTTTCTTCAAAGTACTTCAGAGTACTGTAAGATAATGACTACAGGTGATAGAGGGTTCACCATTAACACATTAAATATATTGAACTAGACATTTTATTGTAAATTAAATTATTATTTATATACATCTGTTTGAGCGACATAACATGCTAAGTAGGGGCACAGTTTGCATAATTTTCTCTGGTGGCCAACCATGATCTATTCCTGCGTTATCATACATTTCTATTCCTGCGTTATCATACATTTCTATTCCTGCGTAATCATACATTTCTATTCCTGCGTTATCATACATTTCTATTCCTGCGTTATCATACATTTCTATTCCTGTTTTATCATGGAAAAAGATCTGACCAGCAATCTTTATCTGTCTTTTTCACTGCAATGACCATTGCAGGCAAACCAAGACCAGTCACAACAATATAGGACAGTCCCTGGGCTATCTGGACACCTTAAATTGGTGGAGAAAAACAATTCTGCAAGACAATGAAACACTACAGTTCAAACATAAGTTTTTAAAGCTACATTGAATTTATTTTGTACTAATTTTTATTGCTACTCATCAGTTACTAAATAAAAAATGAAATTATATTGTATTACTACTATTGTTGACTTGTAGATACATTTTCTGACATTATAAGGAAATGTATATTTTAAAATGATGCACTCTCGATTGAGTTGGGTGGCAGCAACGAAGCAACAATAACTGCACAAAATTTTTAGTGCAGAATTAGCTATCAGTATATTACGTGCGGGAGGACAGAAGCTTTCTATAGCATGATTGTTTTCTAGTCTGTGAAAGGTGGGAGCATGGCACTGTACAGTATCAGCAACCTTGGTGAGAGTACTCATTGTCATAAGGTTAGCTCATGAGTTCCAATGGTCACCTATGAGTTCCCACTGATCCAATCACTCTCAGCGGAAGTTCCTACATCCAGATTCCATGACAACAGACCAAGATATCATGGTGTTACACATACGCAAAAATACGACCTTAACGCCCGAACCACGCGCACATAAAAACATTAAAAACACAATAAATACACACAACAAATACATAAAAATCTCACCCACAGCAAGGGGGGCACTCAGGACCTCTGCAAGTCAAGTTACACCTCAATTTAAGTCCAAATTCACGCGTTTAGACACACAAAAATCCCCTAAGCGAGAAAAAAAATGGCAGCGGAAAGTAACAAAAACAAGGCTACAGGACCCTAAGCACGCAAAACAGCACCAAGCACATACGGATTTTCCAAAAAGCCGTACGAGGTCCAAGATACACTCTTAACAAGGACGCTAAATCATCCACAGCCGCGTACCACATACACATTAGCCGCCATTTTACAACACTAACTTACACAATGCGGAAGTACACAGCTACCCTAACGGATTTTCCTCGCGCACGCACGCTATTTACACTACACACTGCACACAATTGCTGACACTTACACATCAGCTCCACAACAGTGCAAACCGACATTGTATGCTGCAATCAGATTGTCAGCTCTTCAACACAATGCTTCCTGCAGATATTACTTCAAAATAGGTAAAGTATATTAATTTATTAATTTATTAATTATTTCATTAGCATACAAAAAAAAACATATACACAAAACAAAAAAACACTCTCACAATAAACATAAAAGCCATTCACTGCGCCACTCACTCACTCGCAACGCTGCTCATAGCACACAAAGCCTTGCGATAAGCGCAAAAAAAACACATATTTTAAGTATAAAACTTTTCAGCTAAGTGGGTAAACAAAAATGTAAACACCTTGATAACAAATACATTGTTTTGTGTCTAGCACTTCATGGTCAAACACTGAAGTCCGGGCGTTATAAAGGGAAAGGTAGGCTTGTTTCCCCTTCACATTGAAGTGTTGTCGAGTGATAAGAGTTTCGTCCCTGGATACTTGTCACAGGCGAATTTCGTGCTGGAGGACAGAAGCTTTCTATAGCATGAAGGTTTTCTAGTCTGTGAAAGGTGGGAGCATGGCACTGTACAGTATCAGCAACCTCGGTGAGAGTACTCATTGTCATAAGGTTAGCTCATGAGTTCCAATGGTCACCTATAAGTTCCCACTGATCCAATAACTCTCAGCGGAAGATCCTACATCCAGATTCCATGACAACAGACCAAGACATCATGGTGTTACACATAGATAACATAGGTCATTTATATACTGGGATTATAAAAGCAACTTCAGTTGTTTCAGAAACTCTAGAAAACTGCAAGTGCTTCAATATCTAAAAAAAAAAAACCCGCCCCCCAGGTCCCCCATTCTGATCTCCTACCTCCTTCCCCACCCCCCCAGGTCCCACTGAGTGGGAAGATCACACTGTCAAATTGTGACAGACAGCTGGCAGCGTGAGGTGACTAGAGGCAGAACTGTGACAGCGCCAACTAGCGGCCACTGGGTATTTTCTTGCTGGCGCTAGCTGGCGTTTAAGTAAAAGGCAAGGTCCATTTTAAATATTCTAAGTGGTTTAACTTCAGTTTTCAAGAACTTTTATAATTAATTATACTTTGAATGGGGACATGCTTTGTTTTTGTTCCCTTAAATTAATCTTTTACCTGGGAGGGACCTTAAATGTTAATGCTATAGGATTAAATGAAAGTGCAACTTTCAATAACATCACCCTCCAGCAAGTCATAAATATAAATAAATCAATGGCCATCCACATTATAGAATAATTGCATTTAATATTAATATTAATATATATTAGAATAAAAACATATTGGTTGTATTTATTTTTAACATGTAAAAACATTCTCCCATTATATAGACTCATTTCTCAAAAAAGTATACTTGAAATATCAGATTTCAGAGAGTTTGTAATAGTATTTTGAGCTTTGTTTCATAAACATAATAGGCATCGGGACAAAACCTTAGGAGCAACAAAAATTTGACACAAATCCACCTAAGATTATATGAATGGGGGGGGGGGGGTTAATAGCAAAATTAAACTTAATTATGCATTTAGCCACAAGAGGGTGCTATGGAGTATGCAGTATCTATTTCCCAAGAAAGCTTTGACCCATAAAAAGTTTGCATATTGGCATACAGCATATAGATATATAGATATGCAAAAAAAGACATCTATCTATCGATCTATCTATCTATCTATACAGTAGATATATAAAGTCTACACACCCCTGTTAAAATGTCAGGTTTCTGTGCTGTAAAAAAGTGAGACAAAGATAAATCATTTCAGACCTATAAACTGTACAAATCAATTGAAAAACAAACTGAAATCTTTTAGGTAGAGGGAAGAAAAGATAAAATAATATGGTTGCATAAGTATACACACCCTTAAACTAATACTTTGTTGAAGCACCTTGTGATTTTATTACAGCACTCAGTCTTTTTGGGTATGAGTCTATCAGCATGGCACATTTTGACTTGGCAAGATTTGCCCACTCTTCTTTGCAAAAACACTCCAAATCTGTCAGATTGCGAGGGCATCTCCTGTGCACAGCCCTCTTCAGATCACCCCACAGATTTTCAATCGGATTCAGGCCTGGGCTCTGGCTGGGCCATTCCAAAAGGTTAATCTTCTTCTGGTGAAGCCATTCCTTTGTTGATTTAGATGTATGCTTTGGGTCGTTGTCATGCTGAAAGATGAAGTTCCTCTTCATGTTCAGCTTTCTAGCAGAAGCCTGAATGTTTTGTGCCAATATTGACTTATATTTGGAACTGTTCATAATTCCTTCTATCTTAACTAAGGCCCCAGTTCCAGCTGAAGAAAAACAGCCTTAAAGCATGATGCTGCCACCACCATGCTTCACTGTGGGTATGGTGTTCTTTTGGTGATGTGCAGTGTTGTTTTTGCGCCAAACATATCTTTTAGTATTAGGGCCAAAAAGTTCAACCTTGGTTTCATCAGACCATAACACCTTTTCCCACATGCTTTTGGGAGACTTCAGATGTGTTTTTGCAAAATGTAGCCTGGCTTGGATGTTTTTCTTCGTAAGAAAAGGCTTTCGTCTTACCCCATAGCCCAGACATATGAAGAATACGGGAGATTGTTGTCAAATGTACCACACAGCCAGTACTTGCCAGATATTCCTGCAGCTCCTTTAATGTTGCTGTAGGCCTCTTGGTAGCCTCCCAGACCAGTTTTCTTCTCGTCTTTTCATCAATTTTGGAGGGAGCTCCAGTTCTTGGTAATGTCACTGTTGTGCCATATTTTCTCCACTTGATGATGACTGTCTTCACTGTGTTCCATGTTATATCTAATGCCTTAGAAATTCTTTTGTACCCTTCTCCTGACTGATACCTTTTAACAATGAGATCCCTCTGATGCTTTGGAAGCTCTCTGTGGACCATGGCTTTTGCTGTGGGATGCGACTAAGAAAATTTCAGGAAAGACCAACTAGAGCAACTGAACTTTATTTAGGGTTAATCAGAGGCACTTTAAATGATGGCAGGTGTATGCTGACTCCTATTTAACACGATTTAGAATGGGATTGCTTAATTCTGAACACAGCTACAACACCAATTATAAGAAGGTGTGCAGACTTATGCAACCACATTATTTTTCTTTCTTTTTTTCTTTCCTCAATCTAAAAGATTTCAGTTTGTTTTTCAATTGAGTTGTACAGTTTATAGGTCACATTAAATGTGGAAAAAGTTCTGAAATTATTTATCTTTGTCTCATTTTTTTACAGCACAGAAACCTGACATTTTAACAGGGGTGTGTAGGCTTTTTATATCCACTGTATATTTGCTCCATGCTGATGATAGCCAGTAAGCTTGAAACAGCTGTACATGGATTGGATACTCAGCCTGTGTTTATTCCAACCTTGGCTTTGCATTAAAGCTGTGTAATACAGCATGCATACGCTTAAAGGAAGCCATGTTTGATGACGGCTACGGAATGAAGAGCGAGGCATTTGTGGCCACATTTGTGTGTCCCAGCTCAACTTCCCAGAATGCAGTGTAATAACTGTTTTTTTCGGAACTCTGAGCTGGAAGCAGGTTTTTTAACTTGCTTTAGACATTCAAGTGTGAACACAGATGGACTTTTTATTTACTAAATATATATATATATATATATATATATATATATATATATATATATATATATATATTATATATAATTCTTTTTGGGAGGAGGGGCATTGACAATTTATACAAAGAAAGGTAAAAAAAAGTTTTTCAGGGGCACTGCAGCTACTTCCTGTCCTGGGAGTAGAGTTTAACTATCCCCCCCAGATTTTTTTTGGCTCCTATGCCCATGGCTGTATCCCATGGCATCACATATATAGTTGTGAGCATGCAGGTTGTTGCCGAGGGCTGCAGTTGCTGGCAAGGAGAGCCGAAGGCACTCCTTGCGCTGCTGGTGAGCGCCATAGGCGCTCATCCCTACAACCCCCTACGACTTTCGGCCCGCAAATGCGGACCCTCGCAATGCGAGGGGCCGCATTTGCAGAGGTGGAGGCTCCCAACTCGGCTGCAATCAGCTGCAGGCAGGACCGAAGGCACTCCTTGCGCTGCTGGTGAGCGCCATAGGCGCTCATCCCTACGACCCCCTACGACTTTCGGCCCGCAAATGCGGACCCTCGCAAAGCGAGGGGCCGCATTTGCAGAGGTGGAGGCTCCCAACTCGGCTGCAATCAGCTGCAGGCGGGACTTACACCCGAAAATTTATGGACTTACTATCCAAAAATTCGAGCCGCAGGACTTAGAAAAAATACATTACGAGCTCGCAAAAATACGACCTTAATGCCCGAACCGCGCAAACTTAAAACATTAAAAACACAATAAATACAGACAACAAATACATAAAAAGCTTACCCACAGCAAGGGGCACCCAGGACCTCTGCAAGTGATGTTACACCTCAATTTAAGTCCAAATTCAAGCGCTTAGTCACCCGAAAATCCCCTAAGCGAGAGAAAAAATGGCCGCTGAAAGAAACGAAAACTAGGCTACAGGACCCTACACACGCAAAACACCACCAAGCACATACAGATTTTCCAAAAAGCCGTACGAGGTCCAAGATACACACTAACAACAACGCTAAATCATCCACAGCCTCCTACCACATACACATTAGCCGCCATTTTAAAACACTAACTTACACAATGCAGAAGTACACAGCTACCCTAACGGATTTTCCTTGCGCGTGCACACTATTTACACTACACACTGCACACATTGCTGACACTTACACATCAGCTACACAACAGTGCAAACCGACATTGTATGCTGCAGCAACAACAAAACAGATTGTCAGCTCTTCAACACAATGCTTCCTGCAGATATTACTTTAAAATAGGTAAAGTATATTAATTTATTAATGTATTAATTATTTCATTAGCATACAAAAAAACATATACACAAAACAAAAAAACACTCTCATAATAAACATAAAAGCCATTCACTGTGCCACTCACAACGACCGCCAACGCTGCTCATAGCACATAAAGTCTTGCAATAAGCGCCAAAAACACATAACCGCCGACAAAACAATAACACCAAAAGCGCCTATCAGAAAAACAAATACAACAAACAAGCCTCGCAATGATCGCCGAAGGCGCATTGCGAGCAACGGGATGAACGCCGAAGGCTCGCAATCAGCGCCAAAGGATTTCGGACCACCAGAGGTCTGTGGGGGGCCTACATAAAAGACAGCAGATGTTTCTGTACCATAACAAACATTTTAATGAAAGTATATTTATATTTAAATATATGATAATGTAATTCTGTGGAAAACATAAAAAGATGAAACAGTAATTAAATACTGAATCCACACTAAATCCAATACCACAACAATTTAAAATATACGGTATATATTTTAAGTATAAAACTTTTCAGTGAAGTGGGTAAACAAAAATGTAAACACCTTGATAACAAATACATTGTGTTTGTGTCTAGCACTTAATGGTCAAACACTGGAGTCCAGGCGTGATAAAGGGAATGGTAGGCTTGTTTTCCCTTCACATTGAAGTGTTGTCGAGTGATAAGAGTTTCGTCCCTGGATACTTGTCACAGGCGAGTTCCTTTATGTCAAGTGAACATTGTGTGTTATGTAGAGGACCCTGTGAAATCTTGTAAAAAAATACTATCCACTTCAGTTTCACACTCACCATGAAAGTAAAAGCTATGTATCCTAATGTGAGGATAAGTCATATTTATAAGAGATATTGAAGTGTTACTGTATTGATCCACTGTTGCAATTCAGCGCCCAACAAATAATTACAGAGTGTTGTGTTTTTGCAACAACATCCTACTTTCTTTTACAAGAGCATGTAACATAATAGATTTAAAATTATGTGCAAGCAGAAGAATAACCATAAATCCAAGAAGCAAAGTGTTCTTCTATTATATCCAGTAAATAGATACTGGCCCGGATGTGCTACAATGTGATGTAAGGGATGTGGTTGAGTTATAAGAATGCTATAGTGAAGCCTATACCCACAATTATATGTGTTTACACAATGTTTGTCATGTTTTATTATATAAATTACGTGTTTTATTTAGAGACATTAAATATTATTTAAAAAAAAATCTACCATATACACTCATACATTTACATATGTATGTGTGTGTGTACATATATATATATATATATATATATATATATATGTATGTATATATATATGTATATATATATATATATATATATATATATATATATATATATATACATACCTGTAAAAATATTTGTCAATATATAAATGACATTTACAATGATTCACCTTACCTGGTTTGTCAGCTTACACTGATACTTTGGGTACCGGAACAAATATTCTTTTTAGGAAGCCATAATTTGTATTACTGCTTATCTACTTCTACAAGAAGGAAGATATCTTGATTGCACGGAAGCACTTAGTTGTTTCAATTGAAATGTGGCAGTGCTTTGAGTTGAACTAATGGACCATTACTGGCCTTCAGTATAGAATAAATACATATTGTAATTTATATATATTACTTTCTAAAAAAATGCACTTCACAAATATATTGTAAATGTGGTGCTTCAGTGGTCTTTTAATGTCGATTAAATATTAATTAATATAATATTAATTATTTTATTGACTTTCCTTTTACTTAATGTATTGCCTTAAACTGTTATTCCCATTTTCATCTTACTTTCATCTTTCGATGAAAATGTATTTATGTAATAAATAATATAGCAGAGCATTTTATTTAGACCATCGCTAATACAAAGTTAACGATGGTTGCTGATGGAATATATGAAGGAATGAAAAGTTAATGAGAAAGTTGCGTGGGTGGGAAAATGAGGAGTTCAATTTTTGACATGCTGAGCTTGTTCTTGTTTAGAAAATGGCTAAACATGACAGGCAATTGTTTCCTTCCAGTCTAACTGCTGTGTTACTGTGTTACATCCAGTTGAAAGGATCTCTCTGATCACCCATCAAGTAAACCGTTCATTTATTCTGTTTTTTCCCCTTCACTTTGTAAGAGTTGCAACTGTTGCTACCCCGACAACTGGATTAAGCAATTAGAGACCTCCTCCTGTTACTCCATAGGGCAGTTAAGTAGTATACATCCATTAACCTTTCTGTGAGAGTTCAAATACATCTCCTCAGTAATACACTTCATTTTTATTGGACTTCAAAGTATAAAACAGTATACTTTCACTTACGAGTTTTGATTTTTTTACAGCTTAAACAAGGTATAACCATACTGAGATCTCTGTCCAAAAATGTTTAAACTTATAACAATGGGCCACATTACATTAATAATGGTAAAATATCTATAAAACTATTTCAAGTACCACTGTAATTTAGCAAAAAACATTATTTTTTTTAAATTATGTAGCAAACTAACAACAAAAACAGATGTCAGCAATACACATAAAACCATTTTTAGAGAAAATAATTTTTTTTGCAGACTCTGTATAAAAATATTCAATTGTGTCTGAATTGAGCATTTACTGATAGTTTGGAGCCAGAATGCATATTCTTATTTATGAAATAGCAGAAAAAGAGGTGGGTGAGGAAAATGAAGGGAGGAGATTTACAAAATATTGGCAGCCTTATTAAATTGCGATTCGGCAAATTTAAAAGGGCTCTATTTAAGCACATAGCATCTTTTTTTACAAAAGTTTTTAGTTAGTGAAGACCTTGCTTTTGGATAGAAGTTCACTAACTAAAAACTTCTTTAAAAAAAAAAAAATGCTATGTGCTCTTACAGAGCCCTTTTAAATTTGCCGAATCGCAATTTAATTTTTCTAATTAAAACCTAGTTTTATGATATTTTCCTGCTTAAACTGTTTTTTTTTAAATTAAATAAAATTGATATTTTCTTTGTTTTTTATTAACTTTTTAGTGAAATATATGATCTATTTTGGCCTTACTTTCTTTATTTTGCCACTAATATTGCTCAGCAGCCATTCTCCCTCTCTGATATCCTACTCTGCATGGTGCTTCCAATAGATATGTATAGATAATGTCACTGTTGGGGGGTGGAGCCATCGATATAATTGGGTGGGGTCCACCTACAACATGACAGGGGGAGCCACTATAACTACTGATTCCTTCCCATATCAGGAAAGGAGCTCTTTATTAAACAATGTGTGCTACAAAGTATTGTACAGCACACACAATTCTTCCATCAATAAAAACTAATGATACTTGCCTAATACAAATAAATATAGTAGACAGTATATAATATATATATACGTGTAATTTATATATGTAATTTATTGTGTATGTATCATTAATTTTATGGATGGAAGAGATTTGTGTGCTGTACAATATTATGGATTACACATTATTTGTGTAATAAAATGCCAGGGGGATGAAATAGAAGCTATAGTAGTTCCCCTGTTATGTGGTAAGTGGATTCTTCCCAACTGTGGGGATGGCTCCACCATCAGCAGTGACATCACCTGATTATATGATTCTGAAAACACAAGTTACACAAGATATCAGTGACGGAGAATGTGAGGGACAAAATGATTGCCCCTATACTGAGTAATATACAGACTGGGAAAATGTCATCATTAGGGTTTAATCAAGTACATATCCAATATTTTGATGAAATCCTCATAAATAATAAGCATAGTCTGAATAGCCCATCCTGTGCTGCCTAGAAGACCTCAAGGAAAGACAGCTTTTTTAATCAGGGAAAAAATAAATGTTGATGGTTGTATTGGACTATAATTATTTAAAGGTTGTGTATAGGTATGTTTACATTACAGGGAAGAGATTAGGTATTCAATTAAAAAAGATCCAATTATTCAATTATTTTTCAAATCCAGCTACCTTTTTCCCTTCCTTGTCACATAGTGGTCCTTTAGCTAAAACCCTTTATTTGAGACTGAATAATGTCATATGATGTGATCACATCTTCATGCAAATAAAGTTAATTCTCTCCTGATTTGAGTTAATTTCCTCAATCAGCAATAATAATTCTGAATGTATTGTCTTTTTTGTCACCCATATACAGTTGTGCTCAAAAGCTTGCATAACCTGGAAGAAATGGTAAAATGTTGGCATTTATTTTGAAAATAAATATGTTTGTGAACAAATTAGCCTTAAATAAAGCTGGTCAATAGCGAAACGGCGATAATAACATATATCCCTCAGGTTTTTTATTACGTATTAGTGACCATACTACCATACCACTTTACAATAGATCTGGTGTTTTTTCACAAGTTTGTGGAGCTTTCCAGTGGTGTGTGTTGGTTGGACACTATATACCCTCACCTTTTGGAGGTGAACATATGAGGTTAAAACTGTTCCTTTGTTTTTAGCAGTATGAATGTACATATGTTTTAAAAAAAATTATCTTAGTTGTTTCTGGACAATGGAGTGTCATAGTTGATTAGTACCTAGTTGGCCTCATTATTGTGTATTTATAGGGCTACAGTTGGGAGGTCTCTGTTTTGAGATATAGGAGCCTGTAACCCCCTATTTCATTATAGAGGGCACTATTAGGGTTACCAGTGAGTTTGTGGATATCACCTTGGCTCTTCAGTGAGAAAGTTCTGTTTATCAAAACACTGAGAAAATTGGGCAGATTATTGCAAAAAGTTGAATACGTATCCACAATGTATCACATATATAGTTGTGAGCATGCGAGTTGTTGCTAACGCTTGCAGGCTTGCGGGCCGAAGGCACTCCTTGCCAGCAACTGAGGCCCTCGCTTTGCGAGTGCCGAACGCAAACAACATACGAGACCCGTTAACACACATTACGGCTGCAACCAGTGGACATGAAAAAATGAAAAACACAATAAATACACACAACACATACATAAAAAGCTTACCTACAGCAAGAGGGAGCATCCAGGAAAAGAAACTTGCAAAACACCACAAAAGACCTACGGATATTCCGCTACAGACGCATACCACACATTTGCCGCCATTTTAATGCGGAAGTATACAGCTACGCTAACGGTTTGGTCTTGCGCACGCACACTATTACACTGCACACATTCATCACGCTTACACAGCAGCTCCACACCACTAATGCTGCAGCAACATCAAAACAGATTGTCAGCTCTTCAACAGAATGCTTCCTGCATATATTACTTCAAAATAGGTAAAGTATATTTATTTATTCATGTATTATTTATTTCATTATTATACACCAAACAGCATTAGCTCACTTACAATTTCATTGCCGTCATTTTTTGATGGGCAATTCGCTAGTTATAACATAACCCTAATAATAAGTATTGAGTCCTATACGTCCCCTTACATATCTGATTCAAAAAGGGGAGAGTTATATGGCATTGCACAGAAGCAGCTATTGTTAATACAGCAAAATTATTGGATTTTTAATAAATCGTAAATAAAGGTCCTAATTTTTATCTAGCTGAATAACAATTTGGTGTTAAGCACTTAAACCACAGTAATTATCCTTGGCATAATGAAGTACAGATAAAAATGTCACTGCATGTAGATGTTTTTGAATATATACAAATGACATTGCACAGGCAACTCAATACAGCATGATGCTCTTGAAAATGTACTGATCTACACCTCATTGATCTACGGAGAAATACATCACTTCATATGCTAGCTTTTTTATATGACTATCCTTAAAGTATATATGGTATATTTGATCCTGTTAGGGGTGCTTTGTTATTTACTCTGCGATAAAGTAGAGAACTGGTGCTCCATGCTTGTATCTGAGGAATAATAATTAAATGCAGAATAGGTAAGTGATACAAAATACAGCAATAAATCATTTATTGCTGCAGTGGACCAATTGTTGCTTTGTGTCCTTTGTTTGAGCAGTGGGGAAGGTAGAGAAAGGAGGCCCCCGGTGAAAAAATAAAATAGGGGGCCTCCCCCCAAGGGATGGCTGTATTTTTTTTTATGCTGGGCCCCCCACCTTGGTACCAACACACTCAGTACCCCTCCCCAAGACCTCTTCCCCTAGTTCCCCTCCCTAACAAACCTTTGCCACAATAGCATCCTTCTCCAAAACCCTTTTGCATAGATACAGCCCTCAAGACCCTTTCCATGGCTGAGCCCTCCTCAAAGGAGGGCCCTGGTGCATTGCACCACCTGCCCCTGTGTTTTTCATCAAAAGGTTGAAGCTATTCCTCTTAGGCGTGACACTGCACAAGCTACTGCTAGAGCACTATGGCAACATGTGTTTTCAAAGTGGTGTTTTCCTGAAGTCATTGAGTCCGACAGATGTACACATTTTACTGGATAGATAATGCAATGCCTCTGTGTCCTACTGGGAATACAGGAGAGATTCCATGTTCCATATCACTCACAATCTTCTGGTATAGTGGAACGCATGAATCGCACCATTAAGTCTATATTAGCCAAAATGTTCACTTAATATGGTGATTCTTGGGTCATACATCTTCCGGTTGTTCTGATGGCTATTAGAGCTACACCTTCCACTGCCACTAAATATTCTCCATATGAGCTCATGACAGGGAGACAGATGGCTCTAGGCCACCCAGGTGAACCTCAATTGTCCACTCCTCTGAGAGAAGCCGTGTCAAGAGACCAATATCTCTCCCAAATTCAAGAGCAGTTAAGATTACTGCTACATTTTTCTGCCACTAATATGGCCCCAACTGATTGTAAAGTGTCATCTAAATATCAAACTTTGTTTGAAAGGGGGGGAATGATCATGATCAAACATTTTCATAAAAATTCTCCAAATTGGAAGGTTCCCTATATAATTCTAGATACATTAGGTACTACAGAAAAACCAGAAGGCTGCCAGCTCACAAATGAGTCCATATGGACCAATGTAAATTGTATAAAGGGTCAGAGGTCCCAGATGTAGATATTTATGTTAAGAACTGATACTTGTTTGATTTTTTTTAGGTTTGAAAACAAGAAACTAACAATGAAGATGGAAATCTACTTATTTTGGGGGATTTTATGGACAAAGTTATTAATTTGTATTAATCAGAAAATTGATGGACCAAAAACTCCTTTTTCACAAGGCAATGAAGATTGAGTTATACACATGTGATCAATGCATGGACAAAGATGTGGAGCCGTGACAATCTGGAGGAACCATGCTTTTATCAACTGTGGGGAGGAATTGTGGAATTTTTGGAACAATAAGTCATGATAACATCAGTGGATTTTGGTGTATAATTGTCACTCTTCAGTCATTTGAAATATTGGGAGGTATGTATTTTTAAAAGGTCTGTAATTACATGTGGTTATCTCCATGTACAATAAATCTACCTGTGCAATTTCCCCCTTTTTAGGCTTTCATATTTACAGGTGTGCTCAAAAGCATACCCTTGGTAAATTGGTAATATATGTACTATTTTTAAAGAAAACATGAGTGAGCAGGCAAAACACATTTCTTATGGAATTCATATTCAACTGGAGATTATAACAAAATAGCACAATCATAAAACAAAACATGGCAACAAAGACAAAAATGAAATGACCCTGTTTAAAAGTTTGCATACCCTTACCCATACAGTGTATGGCCCCCTTTAGCAGCGTGCAGTCTTTTGTAATAGTTGTCTATGAGGCCCCTTATTCTTGCAGGTGGTATAGTTGCCCTTTTGTCTTGACAAAAGACAATTAGTCTTTGGTCCTCTTGCATGAACCGCACGTTTGAGATCTCCCCAGAGTCACTTCATGATATTTAAGTCAGGAGACTGTGATGGCCACTCCACAACCTTCACCTTTTTCTGCTGTAACCACTGGAGGGTCAACATGGCCTTGTGCTTAGGGTCATTGTCATGCTGGAAAGTATAAGAGTGTCCCATGCGCAGCCTTTCGTACAGAAGAATGCAAATTGTCTGCCAGTATTTTCTGATAACATAATGCATTCATCTTGCCATCATTTTTTACAAGATTTCCTGGGCCTTTAGAGCTCCCCCCCCCCCCCCAAAACATCAGTGAGCCACGACATGATTCACAGTGTGGATGATATTCTTTTCACTATAGCCTTGTTGACCCCTCTCCAAACACAGAGCTTATGGTCTATTTTGGTCTCGTCACTCCAAATTACACTGTGCCAAAAACTGCGAGGCGTGTCAAGGTGTTGTCAGGGATATTATTACCAGGCTTTTTTGTGGCATTGGCACAGTAAAGGCTTCTTTCTGGCATCTCGACCATGCAGCTCATTATCGTCATATTGTGCACCTTGAAACAACCACAATTCTTCTGGCAGTTGTGGCTGAAATCATTTTTGGTCTACCTGACCTTGGCTTGGTATCAAGAGATCCCCAAATTCTCCACTTCTTAATAAGTTATTGAACAGTACTGACTGGCATTTACAGGGCTTTGGATATCTTTTTATATCCTTTTCCATCTTTATGAAGTTCCATTACCTTGTTATGTAGGTCTTTTGACAGTTCTTTTCTGCTCCCCATGACTCCGTATCTAGCCTACTCGGTGAAAGCTAACAAACTCATTGACTATTTATATACAGACACTAACTGCAATTTAAAAAGCCACAGGTTAACCTTTAATTAACTTTAATTGCCATTTTAACCTGTGTGTGTCACCTTGTGTGTCTGTAACAAGGCCAAACATTCAAGTGTATGTAAACTTTTGATCAGGACCATTTGGGTGATTTCTGTTATCATTATGATTTAAAAAGGAGCCAAACAACTATGTGATAATAAATGGCTTCATATGATCACTGTCCTTCAATAAAAGACAGTTTTTGTACAATCAATCATATTTTCAAAGAAAAAAAAAAGCCAACATTTCACAATTTCTGCCACGGTATGCAACATTTTGAGTACAACTGTATATGACACAGATACACATCTACTTGGCTGCATAGTTACTGATCTTCCAGATGTGAATGGATTTGCGCTCTCAAAACAGCACTGTGTTGTAACAGTGGGTTCCAGAGTGTTTTGTTACCAAGGGTGGGAGGCAATTCTAAATGGTCAAACATAATCTTATGTATAAACAGGAGCAGTTGCTTGAGATTTGGTGTATTCATTTGGTTTACCTTGGCAAGGACACATGGTTGTGTCTGGCTATTTAGGACTGCCTCCCAGTCATAATTGCCCCCTCCCTTTGTTAACCTCATAAAGGGTGGAGACAAGAAGCTTATCTAGAGGTTCAAAAGTGTATATTTGAAAATAAGTCTATAATTAAATATTATTTTTCTAAATCACTGAAGATTGATGTCTACTTAAAATGTATAGTTTCAGTTATTAGGCCATTACAGGGCTCCTTAAAGCAAGTTGCCAATTACTGGAACTGGAAAATCTAGACCCATAGTATACTGACCATTTTAAATCTAGCCTGTTCTCTCCATCTATGTTTGTTTGCATTCCTGAACTTGCAATCATCATTTATTTTACAAACCATATACCGAAGATATGTTCTTATCATTTGTTTAGTGTCAGTGTACCTCTCTAGCTACAGATATAAAAGGGTTACAGAATGGTACAGTGACTAAAACAGCTGATACAATACACATTCTCAGTTCTTTCAAGATAATGAGACTTGGCAGGTTTGTTACAAGTTTTAATGGGAGAACAGCACTCAGACACCAGACTCCAATTCTCCCTTCCTGCAGCTCAGAATATGGTAATTTGAGTCATTTTGACCATTTTTATTATATATGTTTCAATAAATAGTTTTCAAAACATATATTTGTAGGAGTCATTTCAAAATGTATTGCAGCTTTATAATCAAATATATATCCAGAGGAAATGATCTTGTCCTAATTTTCAATTTGCTCTTAGGGAGAAAAAGTCATCAGCATCCTATCTGCATGATACGTACACTGGCGATTTTACTGCTGCTGCCAGTGGCATGTAGAGCTTGCCAAAAAACAGATGCTACTGCTACAATAATATCTTTCTCAGCTTGACATTTGTATTGGGCTACGTAGGAACTGGAAAACCTGCATGGCGATGAGCACAAAGTATTTTACATATTGATTCTCAATTGTAAATCTAGCGGAAATTAAGCATTTGAGAAAGTGTATACCTATTAACCAAGAAAAAACGCAGTTGTTAAATGGAAGCTTAATCACACATTACTATCATGTATTTAAAAGAACAGTTTTAAGCATTATAAAAGTTTATATTTCCTTGTACAAACTGCTTTTGCAATGTATACTAGGTAGATCTATCTATCGATCTATCTATCTATCTGAGTATCACAATATGTCATATTTTTTAATGGACTAATAGTATATTGCAATAGAAATAATTTAGCAAGGTGCTTCCCCCCTTTATCAAAATTAAGCAATATTGAATAAATAGAATCCTCAAATTTAAAATCAAACATCAAAGCACAGCCTGGAGAAATAACTATACATTGCATGAAAATGCATAGGAGGTGGAAAGAACACATAATAATATTTTATTTTAAAAGTATAAGAAAATAATCATGACCTTATAAGAAGGTTCTTGCTGGTTCCATGGTCCCTACTAGACTAAAATGCTAAGTGTTTTTCTGTTCAGTATTTTTTCCTCTCCTTTGCTCTCCCATGGCTGGTTCTTCTGCATCTAAGGTGTCCCTGGTTTACCCCAGTGATACCTCAGTGATAAATCTGTGATTTTATCTCATGCTACCATCTAAAGGCAACATATTGGTTATGCTAAAACCTAAATATCATCTGCTTGCGAATCAACTACCCATTCCCCAGTTTGCTTTTAGCCTGTACACCAACATCACCAAAAGGACTATAGACTGGTAGTTAACTTAGGTTATAGATATGGTGTATTTATGTAAAGCTCCAGTCAAAACTAGCTGTAAAAGTACAACCAACAGGGGGTATTTCTCAGTACTAAAATCTATTACCTGCCATCAATGTCATTCACTGCTACATACAACTAATTTCAGTTTCAGCCCACTCTTCTCAGAACCAAGTACCAACACTTATAATTAAGCCACTTTGCCCACTCTTCAAGCACCTCAGTTCTACCATTCACAGATTAAAACATTCAGCTTCTATTTCTAATCATTTTAACACCCAAGGTTTCACATACAATAAATACAGAATGCTGCATGTTTGTACTAAATATAAAACAGCTCATAAACAAACAATTTGTCCTTCAGAAGACTCCAAGGAGAAATCACTAACTGCCATCAATAGCACAAAATCAGACGATTTACTGCAAGGCAAACCATTCAGGAGTTCTGTAAATTTTCTTATTTCAGGTTTCAAAAAAGATTTCCATATAGAACTCATTGCATTATTTCAGCAAGAATTACTCAAACATCCACACTTTAAATTAGCTGAATTTGAACAACAAATTGTACATGAGCCACTCAATAGAGGTTTATAACAATAATATCTATTGGGTCCTTTTTAGTTGTACATTTTTTCTATGTGAATAACCCCACAGGTCTAGCCACCAGGACATGGTTAGCTAAAAAAAAAGACTCATATTCAATATTAGAGCATTCCACAATACAACCTTTCCAATCTCCAACTGCAAGATATAGAAGTGTAACCTTTCCCCATATATATTTTAACAATGGAGCCCAACATTAGTCATCTGAACATTAACATATTTGGAATTAGAGAAAAACCTGATAAATAAACGATATAGTTACATTATTAAGACCACAAGCTAATATCCATATAGCGTGGTAGAGAGTCAATAAAATGCTGGAAAGTTGGCAAAGGTATCTGGAGCCATGCAGACTGCAGTGCATCAGACAGCTGCTGAAGAGTGCGTGTTGGAGGATGTACCGCGAACACGGAGATCAAGGTGGTCCCACAGGTGCTTGATGGGGTTCAAGTCCGGGGAATTTGGAGACAAGGGAAGTGCTAGTCTTCCTTGTGCTTTTCCGACCATTACCAGAAAATTCTGGCCATATGACATGTTGCATTGCCCCGCTGGAAGACCCCATCCGCTCAAGGGAAGGTAGTCAACATGTATGGG
The DNA here is from genome assembly GCA_027410445.1 of Discoglossus pictus. Lineage (NCBI taxonomy): Eukaryota > Metazoa > Chordata > Amphibia > Anura > Alytidae > Discoglossus > Discoglossus pictus. The sequence goes on from CM050165.1 coordinate 48,031,532, forward strand.
TGTAGTTGATCTGCATGGATGGATAGAGGTATGAGTGGACCAAGACAATGCCAAGAAAACATTCCCCAGACCATAACACTGCCGTCACCAGCTTGTGTTCTTCCAACAGTTGTTGCAGAGTGGTTGTTCTTGGAGGTTTTGTGCCTGACACACCAGCGTCTGTCCAGTCGGTGGAGCAGAAAATCCGACTCATCAGAGAAGGCAAATCTTTGCCAACCAAAAGAGGTCCAATTTCGCTACTGAAGTGGTTCATTAAAGAATATCCACCTGTGTGAGTAGAAATAGAAAATTTAAACCAGAGGAAGCTTTATTAGGTCTCTCTATCACAGGCCTTTCCAAAGAGGCTCAACTTCTCTCAAACCAAATCTTTTTAGCAGTCAGGAACACTATTGCTAAAACTTGTAAGACGCCCATTCCTGTGTTTGGGGAAGTACTGAAAAAACTTAAATACAACTATAAAAAGTGGGCTTCCTGTTGGGACATCTGGGAACTACGAATTGGATGGTAGCATAAAAAAAAAAGGTAATACATATACATACCTCAGGGACGATATTATACTAAGCTTCCCCCCATCCCATCTTCCCCCACCCTCTTTTCCTTTTTTTCTCTTTTCTATATATTGTTTTTCTTTTCTTTTGAGAGATGTACCTGGTGTGCTGCTGTCCATGGGGCCATGGAGATGCAGCCATGGCTGAACGTCTAAACAATAACAACCAAAAAGTGGGTTCAGTAATAAGACGTCTTGTTACTATTTAAAACCTTAGCTACATCTTGGTGGTTTCCAAAAACTCTTATGGTCTACTATCTATCAAGCCATAGAGCTGCTTTGGAGACCTTACCTTTTCCAATGACGTTAATTTCCACCACAACAGTGTTCGCCACTGGGATTCCCAACCCGGTATTGGTAAACCTTTTCACATATCAGACGTTTCTAACCTTTACACAGTATAAAGAGAAGTTCCTCATAGATAATAAAAGCTTTTTATTTTTCCTTGGAATTAGGGCATTGTAACCTATGCTTAATCTGAACTATTCTACACAATATGAAGCTTTGCATACTAAAGCAACTGCAACTACTTCTATATACTATACTACTCATTTACAAAAATATCGATTACCAAACTACTAAGTTCACAACCAAGTGACACAGAGACTGTGGAAGAAGGTGATAACTTTAAATCATCTAGATCAGCTACAATGGAAAAAGGCTAATTGCAAGATGATACTTAATCCTATAATTTTGAATAAATGTATCTCACAGTAGAGAGACACTTGTTGGAGGTGTCAGGAAGACAAAGCAGACTTGTTCCACCTGTGCCTACAGATCTTTCAGTACTGGCAAGTGATACAATTGCATATGCATAATCTCACTAACATTAGTGCCCCATTAGATCCCAGCATTTGTCTTCTTAATATCTTCCCTGAAGCATTGAGTACCCTGGCAGGGTCATTTGACCATCACCATTGCTACAGCCATCATTCCTACTTTCTGGAAACACCCTCTAGTAACGATTGGGCTTAAAGCGTTAGCAATACTCCTGACTTCTGTTAGCTAAAGACCAACTTGATCTCAAACAGCCAAATGCCTGCGATTGAGTTGCGTGCTCCTGTTGCTGTACTTTTGCGATGCTATTCAATTGGCCAGGCCCGCAAGTTAGGGGACGATAGCGAAAATCGAAAACCCTTGCCGTCGGAAGTAGCAAGTGGAAACAGAGATTGTCATCATGACCAACAAGCCTGTAACTCGTGAGTGAAGGCCGTAGGACTTTGAAATTAAACCTCCAGTCCTACGGGATTCAACCTTCAAGCCCGTAGGTCTTTAAAAAATGGAGGTTGAATTTTCAAAGTCCTACGGGCTTGGAGGTTGAAGCCTGTAGGACTTTACATTGATTGCTGTGATCGATATAACACAAAAATTGAACATAAAATAAAATATTGGAGAATGTTGTGCTATTAATTCTAAGACCTAACATTATTTTCACTCTTCATAAAAGTACAGTATTTATTTTTGATTTGCTTTTAAGTGCTCCGATTTGTTATTAAGCACTTTGCGAGACCTCCTTGTAACCAATTACTTGTGGTTAGATATTTGCCATTTACGGGCTTGACGGAGTGGTTAGCGAGGGTGAATTGGAGCAAATGAATTGCGATTTGCAATTTTAGCGTTCGAGACTCTTGCGGCCGTGAACGATCAAAGGCTTGGAGGGCATTAACTTGCAATTTGACAAATCACAATGAATCGCAGCTTGGAGCACGTAACTAGATCAGAGCCCGCAAATGTAAGTCATTTGAGTAGCAAAATAACTTGCGACCTCCACTTTCGAGCCCAGGTCTCTAAAATGGAGCAATTGAATGAGGGTCCATATACGTAAAAGCCATTCACTCTGATAGATGGGACAATTAGCATAAAATCCAAGATGGGGGAGACTTGTCTCGAGGTAACTGTGGTCATTTTCCATACTGCTAAATTTCAATTTCATTATTATTTGCAGGTTCAGTGCTTTTGGTAAGTGTAGGAGATGCCTGGACAACAATTATACATTCCGTTCATGCTAATGTGTGTACTTTTTACAAATGTATTTCAGAATGATATCCATTCATGTTGTATGTCATTTGTTTGTATTCTTTATTGATTCCCAGCTAAAAAGTCTGCAACAAAAAATATAAACCAAATGTAATGTGATGCTATTTTAAATACATTATAACAATATCCATTTGAAACTGGCTCAAAACGCAAAGAGACGCAACCAATATTATTAATTTCGGTTTCATATATATATAAACATTGCTAGTAACATCAGAGTGTGCGACTCACAGATCTCATGAATTATAATAAAATACTGCCACAAAGAAAAGTAAAATGCACCATGAGATCTGTTTCCTCAAACTTGAGCAATATGATGTTATGGTCCTTTCTCAGTCTTTCCTGCTGAGGCACATCATGCAAAGTGAAAGATCCTCCATTCTCTCACAACTGAGAACATCTTAAACAAATCAATGTATTCAAAAGATGGCAGTTAGATAAAAGTCAGTCTGTTGTGTGATTGTCTTGGAATGTGTCATTGAAACTCTTATCTATCTTTAAAAGCCAAGTTTGTACTATGTAACACTGCTGGAAATGTATTAAATAAAGGTTTGGATTCTGATACCTGCTGATTCACTCCTGAAACTTACACTATAAATAAATTGAATAAGACCACAGTATACATTGCGTACATCACTAAAACTTCGGAAAATGCTTTAGAAAACATTGATTCAACATTTTAACTTCTCTACTAGGTATTTAAACTGTATTTAAAGTGACAAACCTACAAAATTAGAACTAAGAGGAGGTAATACACTCCCACAGAAAATGCTTAACACTATTATATAATACCAATTGTGAAATATTATGGGAACTTTCATATACATATTTTTTTAAATTAATAACAACGTGGCAGTGGCAAAAAATGTATTAAAAACAATAAAGAAAATCATTAAAAATAAATAAATAAATAAATAATAACACCCTTGATTCATAATCTAAAAGGGGCATATGTTGAACTGGTGATGATTCTTTTATATTCCCTATCGGGTTACACAACCATTTTTTAACTTGTTTCTTTTTTGGATTATCAACTAGTTCATAGTCCTGCTCGCTATTATAGTTTATGTGTCATCCAAATATGGTAGATATTTAAAAATAGGTCTTAATGTCAAAAAGGAAATAAGGGTTGTTAAACCCCAAAAATCAGAGGAGTACAACGTTTTTTCTTGGTGACTAAATTATATCTCATTTTTGGAAAATGTTGGCACTGATTTATATTGTCAATAATACCATTTTATTCAAGTGTTTTTTGATGGTTTTAGTTGTCACATATTCATCATTGTACTTTAAATAATACAATGTATATTTGTGATATCTTATTATATCATGCAGTTAATATTGGAACTGTAATACCTCTGTTGAAACAGTTCAACAATTATATTATTAACTAGCGACTTGCCTGTCAAAAATGACGGCAATAAAAACTGAAGCCTGGCAATGCTGTTTGCCACACAATGTAAGCCTCTCCCCCTCTACTTTACTGGCCTTGTGATGAGCGCCTTTGGCGCTCATCACAGGCCTTGCAATGAGCCCCTTTGGAGCTCATTGCGAGTCTCTCCCTCTGTCTACTTCCTCCCTCGTGTCTTATTTCCCCCCTCCTCTCCCTCCCTTGTGTCTCCTTCCACCTCGTCTACCTCCTTTGTATCTCCTGCCCCCTGTGTTTTTACCTCCCTCTCCCTCCCGTGTCTCTAAACCCCTCCCCTGTGTCTCTTTCCCCCTTCTCCCTCCTATGCATCTCTCCCCCCCCTGTGTCTCCCCCAACCCTCCCCTGTGTCTCCCCCAACCCTCCCCTGTGTCTGTTCCCCCCTGGCCTGTGTCTCTTTCCCCCTCAGCCCTGTGTCTGTTACGGCCTTCCTCGTGTCTCCATTTCCCTCCCTTGTGTATCTTCCCCCCTGCACTCTCTCCCCTGTGTCTCTTCCCCCTCCTCTCACTCCCCTGTGTCTCTTCCCCCTCCTCTTTCTGTGCCTCTTCCTCCCTGTCTCTTCCCCCTCACCCTCTGTGTCTCTCCCCACTCTGTGTCTTCCACCCTCCCCCTCTGTGCCTCTTCCCCCGCCTCTCTCTGTGTGTCTCGCCACTGTGTCTCTTCACCCCTTCCTCTGTTCCCCCCCTCTGTGCCTCTTTCCCCCTCTCTCTGTACCTCTTCCCCCCCTTCCCTCTGTGTCTCTTCCTCCCTCACCCTCTGTATCTCTCCCCCCTGTGTCTCTTCCCCCTCTCCCTCTGTGCCTCTTCCCCCCTCTCCCTCTGTGCCTGTTCCCCCCTGGCCTGTGTCTCTTTCCCCCTTCCCCCTGTGTCTGTTCCCCTCTCCCCCCCCCCATTTCCCTCCCATGTGTATCTTCCCCATGTTCTCCCTCCCGTGTGTCTTTTCCCCCTCCTCTACCTCCCCTGTGTCTCTTTCCCACCTATCCCTCTGTGTCTCTCCCCCCTCCCTCTGTGTCTCTTCCCCACTCTCCCTCTGTGCCTCTTCCCCACTCTCCCTCTGTGCCGTGCCTCTCCCCCCCCTCTTCCCCACTCTCCCTCTTCCCCACTCTCCCTCTGTGACTCTCCCCCCCCCTCTTCCCCCCCTCTTCCCCACTCTCCCTCTGTGACTCTCCCCCCCCCTCTTCCCCACTCTCCCTCTTCCCCACTCTCCCTCTGTGACTCTCCCCCCCTCTTCCCCACTCTCCCTCTTCCCCACTCTCCCTCTGTGACTCTCCCCCCCCTCTTCCCCATTCTCCCCCCCCTCTTCCCCACTCTCCCTCTGTGACTCTCCCCCCCCTCTTCCCCACTCTCCCTCCCCTCTTCCCCACTCTCCATCTGTGCCTCTACCCCCCCCCCCCTCTTCCCCACTCTTTTACCTGCTCTCGGGCCGTGCTGCGCGCAAGCGCGGCTTGCGCCGCGCTCTGCGCATGCGCGGCTCGCGTCGCGCTCTGCGCATGCGCGGCTCGCGTCGCGCTCTGTGCAAGCGCGGCACGGGCGCAGAGCACGGCTCACGCCGCACTCTGCGCAAGCCCGGGTCTGGCGCAGAGCGCGGCTTGCGCCGCGCTCTGCGCATGCGCGGCTCGCGACGCGCTCTGCGCAATGCGCAGCACTTTATAATTGTCTGACTGCGATTCGTCTGAAGCGTGACGACGAATCGCAGTTAGACAATTATAATATGTGATACCTTTATTTATAATTTATAATACTTTTAGCTCTTATTATTGTAGCTTGTTACAAGGTATTAGATTATCAACTTCCCAACGTTTCAACAACCACAGATTAATCACAGACAGTTTCACAGACAAATTACGTGCCATTATTCCATTCCGTTTTCCTTTTTTACAGCAATGGCTTCTATTTCCCAAACCACCAATGCTGTTTACAGGTAGGCCTATGGGTTGTCCAGTGTTTGAGATATTTCTATGGTTTGAAAAAACAAAAATATAGCTTCCTTCTCAGAGAACTAATGTCCGTTTTAGTTACTACTAGTATTTGATTATTATGGACCTATAAGCTGCCAAGACTCAAGTTATATTATATCCTAATGTTTCTGTGGATCCTGTCCTTAATACAATATGATCAAATTAGCCTCTAAGGACGCTAACGTGTGACGTCACATGCTGCGCCCACTCCCTGATTCACATTTCTAAGCGTCTACTCGTCTTTTTTTATTTTAAAAAAAGATTTAATTGGTATTATTTAAAGTGACACAGAAATGGTCAAATTTACAAAATAAGGTACACAGAAAAATAAATGAAGTTAGTTGTAATTAAAAGCTGAAGATGAAGATGAAGTATATAAATCTAAATTACCTCTGAGGTAATGGCTTTATCATCAACAATTAATTAAGATTGGACGTGGGGTGTGATAAAGAAGCTAAGCATGCCTAGTTGGTAATAAATATACTAAGACACCGAATTAATTAAAGGTATGTGTGACTATTCACATTTTTCAATTGGACATGCTTTTGACATAATTACCAAGTAGTAACATTTTGGAATTATCTATCCTGAAAGTCTTATACACACATTAAGACTTCAATGAGTTTGTTTGCCTTTAGTTTAAAATTCTTTTTTCACCCTTAATCAAGATAATTAATAACACTGAGCCATTTTTTTCTATAGCACATTACACTATTCTGTTCTTCTTCATCAAGAACACCTATCTCCAAATAATACAAGGGCTTTGGCTTTCCTGCTAGTAAAATGTTATTGGCCTTACTCTTCGGGGGTTAAGCTATGTTTTATTTTTACTTCTCCAAGTAAGGTAATCCTCAAAATGGATATAAATCACTATAACTATGGCTGTTTGTGGTTTGTTGCCAAGCAACTAGAATTACACAACGAGACAGGACTACACTCAGCTACTAACACAGCTGGAATGGACATTGTCAAGTGATCTAAGGCGCCATACACTTATAGCTGAACCTTATTTCAACCTTAACATTTTGAATGTAAATACATTTGATAAAACTAAAAGGTCTATAGAAATGGCATTCACAGTGATACTCTACTACTGAGTAATGATATGCCTCTATAATTAGACAAGATGGTCTGTTTGAATATATTTGGTAAATAAATGGGTCAACATAGGTTTAGCAAAAAAATAAAAAATCATATGTATGCAGTGATTATATTAAGTCCAAAGTCCTCATAGCACTGAACTGGCTCATTTTCTGTGTTGAAGCACACAGGTTCCAGATCTTAGTGCTGTAACTCATTCTTAACTTCTATAAAGTAGTGACTTATATAAAAAAAAAAAATTCAAAACGTTTTATACATTTTTCATATTAGATTTTAATAAAACAAATAGCAGCACATGGATCCTGACATGATTGATGCACAAAACAACCAACACATACAGATTGTGAGGATCTATCAGGAATAATTTCTTAAGATGCCCAATTTGTTGTTGTTCAGTTGTGTCCATCTCTCCATGACCCTATGGATAGCAGCACTCCATGTGCTAATCCATGGCTAATTTCATGGCACAGATACTGGTGTGGGTTGCCAGTCCCTACTTCAGCCTGACCTCTCTGCTATGACCTGTTTGTCTTGGGTGACCCTACATGGGATAGCTCACAACTTCACTGAGGCACACTAGCTTCTTCACCACGAGAAGGTAGACATCCAGAAGAAGAGCCCAGACCATTACCAATAAATAAAACCTCAAGCCTTTATCCGGTCTGACAATAACATCCATGTTTTGTCTGCAGCTTAGATGTACAATATTGATTTAAGATTATTTCCTGGCAGTGAAGAACTAATATAACCAAAGTAAGTTTTAGTTGTTATTTTTTTTTTGTCGGTCCATGTAGCTAATATTCTGCAACAGCTTAAATCATGAGTGAATACATCTTTGCACGGATACTTTTTTGCACGGTTCTTGGATCTCGGGTACACAAAAATCAACAAATCACGTTTCCAGTTTACTATGATGTACTCATGATATAAATATCTGTGCTGTGCAATCTGAAATCAAACAACTTAATGCAAAACAGCTATAGAAACATTAAAATAATAATAAAAAAAATGAATAAACAATACCTGCTGAAAACTGTGATCCTCGCCTGGTGTCGACCCCACTTTCCGTCTTCTAAAGTCTTATATAAAAATGTTTCGTATCCTAACTTCATGTTTCTTGGTATCCCGACTTTGCCTAAACATCTCACACTTTCCACACTGTTTATTTTATAACATTTGTTTATTTGGCCTTTTATAGCTGGTGCCAGTGTGCTTATAAAGGAAAGCCATGTTTCATAACATTTGTTGCCCAGAATCTCTTTATCTGCTATAATTAATGATCATTCAATGTTCTTAAAATGTAAAACTCTATTTTTCCAACAACTTAATGAAGGATTATCAGTCTCTTACCAGAGTCAATAAACATGTAATTGCTATGTTAATTAAATAGTCTGAGATTAGTGTTTCTTTTGTTGAACTGAGGGTGTAAAGTAGATTCCTAGTATTACTGCTATGTCTTCCCCATAGGTCCAATATCCAAAATATTTTGTATGTAAACTGGAAGCAATGAGTCAAATCCACTTTATCAATCAAACCTTTTTTCTGAATGTGTCTGAATCAGTGATTTGTATTAATTTTGCTGTTGCTGGCAATACATACTGTATACCATATAAAAGATCCTACATGAAATCTTATGGAAAATATGTGAAAGACATTACTCAGCATCTCAAAGATAATTTCTGTGATTTCCACCAACCTCTTCCTGGCTCCCTGGTTTTTATCCCTAATAAAAGACTAGGTACAAGCTGTTATCATTTTCACACCATGTTGTCTTTTATCTAAAGTATTTTTAGTTAATTGGTTACATAAATTTAGGAGGACAGTGTCTAGATAATGTCCAGCCTGTAAATATAGCAAAAAGAATAGTTATTGGGCAAATCAAGGCTCCCTGTTCCTACTCTCTGAGTTCACTGATTGGTTGCCCCAGTCCTCAGTTCCTGTCAGTATCAGTGAAACTGTTGTAGAAAAACATATCCACTAACATCTTCTTACCCTCAAAAGAATCAAACAACATGAAAAAACATACTTCTTTGTTATTTTCGATTTGTTTATTCAAGCTCGGGAGAACACACAGACATCACAGACAATATCTGTTGTTATCATCGAATATAAAGAAATCATTTCACCCTCTTTTAAGCCAATGAGATATTAATTTCATCTGTAAGCCAATTAAAAATCAAGCACGTACCAAGCAAATATTGAGCATGTATGCTACCTTAAATCATTGCGCAGTTTACCTCAGTTTTACTAAAAAAGCGCAAACAACAAGCTGTTTTTCAGCCTTGAAGCGTCCTACCGTTGAGCATGCATAACATATTTGTTTTGGGTTAAGAAATGTTGTCTCTTATTAAAAATGCTGGGCTAGAGTTAATCATAATTAGCTATTTCAGAATTTAGGTTAGCAGAAATACAAAAAATGCCAGTACCAGCTTACTCCATTTCCCAGTTCCTGTCCACCCCAAGTAATTTCCTGCTTATTGGTGCTCTCAGCAATGACATACCCAGATGATATATCAAATTTTACTTCCTCTACCCTAGAAGGCCATCAGCAGTGGATTAGATTTGTTCTCTCACCTCAGGGACAATCATCTTGTGGCTAAAGTTGAGAAAAGCACTATACACCAGAGTGACATTTCATTCTTAGGTTATGTAATCTCTGCCAAGGGCTTTTCCATGGATGCAGCCAAAGTGACAGCCATCAGGTAATGGCCCCTGTCATCTGACTTAAAGGCTACACAGCGATTCAACATTGTAATCACATACTGGCCTGGCAGCAAGAATGATAAAGCCGATGATTAATACCATTAGTTTGAACCATATGATGTGACCTCTGACTTTAAAGAGGCTCTCATTCTTCCTGACCATATTATGGGTGCTTTAAAGATGTCAGAATTTCAAACAATTCTTTGTAGTCAACAGACTCCCAATAATCTGTCTGCTTAGATTGGGAAGCTCTTTGTTTCTGAAAATCTCTGATCATTAAGTGAGTCACCCATGTTCATTCATTCATGTGTTCATAAGACCTGTGAACTCTTGAAAATGAACTTCCAGTGGCTTTCACTCAAGGGTCATGTTCTAGAATTTGTATCCACTTGTAATGTATATGCTCAGAACACAACACCTAGGAAGTTGCAATGTGGTCAATTAATTCCACAGATGCCCTGGTCCAGCATTTCCATGGATTTTGCCTTGGACCTACCTCCATCCAATTTTTAACAGGGTGCATTGGTTCTCTAAACGAGTCCACGTTGTTGCACTTAGAAAAATTCCATCAACCCGCTGAACTAGCAAACATATTTTTGTAGAACATCTTCCATATATACAGTATATATATGGAAATCATTTCTGATAGAGAGAGCCAGTTCATAATCAGATTCTGGAGAACATTTTGCAGTCATCTAGTAACTGAAACCAAGTTATCTTCAGATTTTGAGAGTCATATCAGCATCCGAAGAGGGCAAATCAATCCATGGAGCAATACCTTAGTATACTGTATGTATTTCTGTAGAACAAGATGATTGAGTTCAACTACCCTTGACAGAGTTTGCCTATAATTCTTTTTTATCAAGAGTCCATCAAAATGTCCCCATTTGAAGAGGCTCTTCGCTGCCAATCCAGTATGTTTCTTTTGCCTCCGGCCACCTTACTGAACTTATTGCTGCTCATCGACAAAGAGTTCAGGAGCTGCAACAAGTTTGGCCCCAGGTACAAAAAATTTAAAAAGAGCCATTGAAATTTGAAAAGAAACATCCTGATAAGAGAAGGTGGGAGATATGGTTATCTGGTTATCTACAAAGAATCTAAAGTAAATTCAGCCTTATCATAAACTTGGTCCTCGCTACATTAGTTCTTATAAGATTTCTGCCTGTATTAACCTACTGTCTTCCAATTGGACTTATCATCTTCCATGAAGTTTAATACATGCCTCCATGCTAGTCTTCTCAAATCTCTTACCAAGGATTAGTACACAGTAATTCCTCCCCCTGTTGATGTGCAAGGAGAAGAAGAAGTTAAGGTACGTAGAATTCTACATGACAAGAACTTTGGAAGAGAATTAAAGTATGTGGTCCACTGGAAGGGTTATGGGCCTGAGGAAGTTCCTGGGTTTTGACCTTCATGCTCCAACTCCACAGAAGGCCTTCCATAGGAAGTACCATAACAAGTCATCTTTCTGTTGTCCTCTAAGGGGAGCGGTACTGTCAGGGACCCAAAGTTTGCCTCTTTCCCCCTTACCACTCTCCAAGAATCTGCTGTACCTCCCAGGCGGATGCACCTGTCTAAGCAGGATTTTTAAAGATTCAGCAAACCTATTAGCAGCAGGTGTACAATCACTCTGACTTCCATCTGAACTGTTTAATGGAGTTTGCCCAGTACTTCAGTGCCTGTTGTTTGGAATCCTAGTATTCCATACAAGCTCCATTTTGCTGCAGTGTATGTTTCAAGTCTATGAATACAGCTGTTCCTTTGATCAATTGTACCATGTTCATGTGTACAAGGCTTCCTGTTCCTACTCTTTGGGTTCACAGGTTGCTTGCTCCAATTCCTGTCAGTGCTGGACTATAATTTCTGTGTACAATTCCAGTACCTGCTTGCTCCAGTTCCTGTCAGCTCCAAGTTGTTTCCTGCCTGTGGATCTGCCTATTGGTACTCTCAGCAATATATATCCTACCATCTACACATGCAGTCAAATCCTAATCACAAGCATATCTAGCTGTGCTAGTTATATAGAAGAATTTAAGATTTGAAAGATTAAAGCCCCTATTACTTTTATGCTGGCGCATCTTATTAAGTAATAATTTTGTTATTTTGTTTTGCTTGAAGTTTCTTCAGAAATTTGGATATTTAGTTTCTGCTTATATAAATCGTTAAACAGAATTTAAAATATGTTTTTGTTTTGCTTATGATGTCAGTCATAATGCACCTTATTTCAAAATGTAGCTAAAGGAAAAATGTTTGCAATATTTTACAGTCTGCTTCCTTCTTCTGATATATATATATATATATATTTATATATATATATATATATATATATATATATATATATATATATATATATATATATATATATATATATATATATACAGTGGATATAAAAAGTCTACACACCCCTGTTGAAATGTCAGGTTTCTGTGCTGTAAAAAAATGAGACAAAGATAAATAATTTCAGAACTTTTTCCACCTTTAATGTGACCTATAAACTGTACAACTCAATTGAAAAACAGACTGAAATCTTTTAGGTAGAGAGAAGAAAAAATATAAAAATAAAATAATATGGTTACATAAGTATGCACACCCTTTAAACTAATACTTTGTGGAAGCACCTTTTGATTTTATTACAGCACTTAGTCTTTTTGGGTATGAGTCTATCAGCATGGCACATTTTGACTTGGCAAGATTTGCCAACTCTTCTTTGCAAAAACACTCCGAATCTGTCGATTGCGATGGCATCTCCTGTGCACAGCCCTCTTCAGATCACCCCACAGATTTTCAATCATATTCAGGTCTGGGCTCTGGCTGGGCCTTTCCAAAAATGTAATCTTCTTCTGGTGAAGCCCTTCCTTTGTTGATTTGGATGTATGCTTTGGGTCATTGTCATGCTGAAAGATGAAGTTCCTCTTCGTGTTCAACTTTCTAGCAGAAGCCTGAAGGTTTTGTGCCAATATTGACTGGTATTTGGAACTGTTCATAATTCCCTCTATCTTAACTAAGGCTCCAGTTCCAGATGAAGAAAAACAGCCCCAAAGCATGATGCTGCCACCACCATGCTTCACTGTGGGTATGGTGTTTTTTTGGTGATGTTCAGTGTTGTTTTTGCGCCAAACATATCTTTTGGAATTATGGCCAAAAAATTCAACCTTGGTTTCATCAGACCATAACACCTTTTCCCACATGCTTTTGGGAGACTTCAGATGTGTTTTTGCAAAATGTAGCCTGGCTTGGATGTTTTTCTTCATAAGAAAATGCTTTCGTCTTGCCACTCTTCACTGTGTTCCATGATATATCTAATGCCTTGGAAATTCTTTTTTACCCTTCTCCTGACTGATACCTTTTAACAATGAGATCCCTCTGATGCTTTGGAAGCTCTCTGTGGACCATGGCTTTTGCTGTGGGATGCAACTAAGAAAATTTCAGGAAAGACCAACTAGAGCAGCTGAACTTTATTTGGGGTTAATCAGAGGCACTTTGAATGATGGCAGGTGTATGCTGACTCCTATTTAACATGATTTGGAATGTGATTGCTTAATTCTGAAAACAGCTACATCCCCAGTTATAAGAGGGTGTGCAGACTTATGCAACCACATTAATTTCCTTTTTCTTTTTCTTCCCTCCACCTAAAAGATTTCAGTTTGTTTTTCAATTGAGTTGTACAGTTTATAGGTCACATTAAAGGTGGAAAAAGTTCTGAAATGATTTATCTTTGTCTCATTTTGTTACAGCACAGAAACCTGACATTTTAACAGGGGTGTGTAGACATTTTATATCCACTGTATGCTTGGGTCGTTGGCATGCTGAAAGATGAAGTTCCTCTTCATGTTCAGCTTTCTAGCAGAAGCCTGAAGGTTTTGTGCCAATATTGACTGGCATTTGGAACTGTTCATAATTCCCTCTATCTTAACTAAGGCCCCAGTTCCAACTGAAGAAAAAACAGCCCCAAAGCATGATGCTGCCACCACCATGCTTCACTGTGGGTATTGTGTTCTTTTGGTGATATGCAGTGTTGTTTTTGCGCCAAACATATCTTTTGGAATTATGGCCAAAAAATTCAACCTTGGTTTCATCAGACCATAACACCTTTTCCCACATGCTTTTGGGAGACTTCAGATGTGTTTTTGCAAAATGTAGCCTGGCTTGGATGTTTTTCTTCATAAGAAAAGGCTTTCGTCTTGCCACTCTTCCCCATAGCCCAGACATATGAAGAATACGTGAGATTGTCGTCACATGTACCACACAGCCAGTACTTGCCAGATATTAATGCAGCTCCTTTAATGTTGCTGTAGGCCTCTTGGTAGCCTCCCAGACCAGTTTTCTTCTTGTCTTTTAATCAATTTTGAAGGTAGCTCCAGTTCTTGGTAATGTCACTGTTGTGCCATATTTTCTCCACTTGATGATGACTGTCTTCACTGTGTTCCATGATATATCTAATGCTTTGGAAATTCTTTTTTACCCTTCTCCTGACTGATACCTTTTAACAATGAGATCCCTCTGATGCTTTGGAAGCTCTCTGTGGACCATGGCTTTTGCTGTGGTATGCAACTAAGAAAATTTCAGGAAAGACCAACTAGAGCAGCTGAACTTTATTTGGGGTTAATCAGAGGCACTTTGAATGATGGCAGGTGTATGCTGACTCCTATTTAACATGATTTGGAATGTGATTGCTTAATACTGAAAACAGCTACATCCCCAGTTATAAGAGGGTGTGCAGACTTATGCAACCACATTATTTTCCTTTTTCTTTTTCTTCCCTCCACCTAAAAGATTTCAGTTTGTTTTTCAATTAAGTTGTACAGTTTATAGGTCACATTAAAGGTGGAAAAAGTTCTGAAATGATTTATCTTTGTCTCATTTTTTTACAGCACAGAAACTTGACATTTTAACAGGGGTGTGTAGACATTTTATATCCACTGTATGCTTGGGTCGTTGGCATGCTGAAAGATGAAGTTCCTCTTCATGTTCAGCTTTCTAGCAGAAGCCTGAAGGTTTTGTGCCAATATTGACTGGCATTTGGAACTGTTCATAATTCCCTCTATCAGGGCCCCAGTTCCAGCTGAAGAAAAAACAGCCCCAAAGCATGATGCTGCCACCACCATGCTTCACTGTGGGTATGGTGTTCTTTTGGTGATGTGCAGTGTTGTTTTTGCGCCAAACATATCTTTTGGAATTATGGCCAAAAAGTTCAACCTTGGTTTCATCAGACCATAACACCTTTTCCCACATGCTTTTGGGAGACTTCAGATGTGTTTTTGCAAAATGTAGCCTGGCTTGGATGTTTTTCTTCGTAAGAAAAGGCTTTTGTCTTGCCACTCTACCCCATAGCCCAGACATATGAAGAATACGGGAGATTGTTGTCACATGTACCACACAGCCAGTACTTGCCAGATATTCCTGCAGCTCCTTTAATGTTGCTGTAGGCCTCTTGGCAGCCTCCCAGACCTGTTTTCTTCTCGTCTTTTCATCAATTTTGGAGGGAGCTCCAGTTTTAGGTAATGTCACTGTTGTGCCATATTTTCTCCACTTGATGATGACTGTCTTCACTGTGTTCCATGGTATATCTAATGCCTTGGAAATTCTTTTGTACCCTTCTCCTGACTGATACCTTTTAACAATGAGATCCCTCTGATGCTTTGGAAGCTCTCTGTGGACCATGGCTTTTGCTGTGGCATGCGACTAAGAAAATTTCAGGAGAGACCAACTAGAGCAGCTGAACTTTATTTGGGGTTAATCAGAGGCACTTTAAATGATAGCAGGTGTATGCTGACTCCTATTTAACACGTTTTGGAATGTAATTGCTTAATTCTGAACACAGCTACATCCCCAGTTATAAGAGAGTGTGCAGACTTATGCAACCACATTATTTTTCTTTTTTCTTTTTCTTCCCTCCACCTAAAAGCTTTTAGTTTGTTTTTTAATTGAGTTGTACAGTTTATAGGTCACATTAAAGGTGGAAAAAGTTCTGAAATTATTTATCTTTGCCTAATTTTTTTTTACAGCACAGAAACCTGACATTTTAACAGGGGTGTGTAGACTTTTTATATTCACGCTATATATATATGTATATATATATATATATATATATATATATATATATATATATACAGAGAGAGAGAGAGAGAGAGAGAGAGAGATAGGACTAAATACAGATATACACACATAATTTATTTTAGGTAACTACCTTATCCCTGGTGTCTAGTAGTAATCTCTCCCTACCCACTACACCAGCATCACCTTCGGTGCGTTTGTCTACATGGATAATTCTGATAACTGGGTCTCACAAGATAACGCAAAATTATATTGGATGATCTTTAAGAGCCGGCTATCACAGTGATCTGGCAGTTAAATGGCCAGGACGTGAGGGTATGGTGCCTGGGAAGGAGAGGAAGAGATTGCAGCACCCTATTACTCATTGTGAGCTCTCTCTTGCTGCTAGACATCACGGATAAGGTACCTACCTCCCCTACAAGGGGAGGCAGGAATTGTTGTAAATATACTATACAATCAGGTTGTGCTTCTTGAATATTTGTCTGTTTGCTGGGATATTTTGAGTTTAAGTAGCTACAGACCTTAGAAATGCTTGTCAAAGCCCTTCTTGGGGCACAACCCCAACATTATGTAGTACTTCTAGTCAGGTCTGCAGCCAGCCATAGCCGCTAGAAGCATCTTTTAATCATGAGTGGAAGATTGCTTCCTGAAATCCGATCAGGACTGCCATTTTTGCATATTTTGATTTTTTTGCTCAAATCTAACAGAAAGTAGCTATCAAAGCAGTTCATATGAAGTCGACGTAGTCAGAGAAGTAATGTCTTTGTAAATTCCAGGTAGCTGCCAATGCAAGTAAAATGTGCCAAAGGTTAGACTGATAATGTCTTCTCTGAGCCTACGGCACAGCTAGATAAAAGCAATTTTGTAAAATTATCTGTGACATGCTGAGGTCTGTTTTATTTCCTTGACATTAACAGAAAAAGAGATGGCAAACTAATAAATAACAAACTAAAATAATTTTAAATAGGGCAGTTCAGTACACACTTGAAACTTTTACTAAACAGTTATTCTTTTTACTAGTCTATATTCATTAGTTGGTTTTATTTATCTAATATGTGGGAAATATTACTGCATACTTTGTTTATATATTCATAAGAACCAAAAAATGTATTAATATATTTTTATAAGCTCAACAACGCACAGGAACTAATCTGAGTCCAGATGCTCAATAGCATTTAAATAGCCGGGTAATCAAGAAGGAAGACAAACTCTGGAGGATTATCCAAAATGTTAAATTACCTGAACGGGCTAAACTAGTATTGTAAACTTAAAGAGGGCTAAGCCAATTTGGGCCACATTTGTATGTATATGTTGTATATCGTTGTACATGACAAAAAATATTTCTAAAATATTTATTGAATATATTGCATTACACATAAAGAAAGGAGGAAATAAAAAAGTTTTGCCTAATGCATCAATAAATATAGCTACTCCACAAATCTTTTCCCAAAAGGTCCCCCAAAACATGTGTTAATACTTCTGAAGAATGTTAAACCATTTTGCCCAGTTGCCCGGAGGGTGCCCAGTTGCCCGGTGCCATTTAATCCATTGGGAAATCAAGGGAAAAAAATATATTTTCAATAACCCATTTGGGTTAAACCAGTTTTCTAGAGTGAATGGAATAAAGAAGGCTAAGCCAAATTGGACCACAAATATGTTTGTATGTACATAAATTCTGTATTACTAATGTACATGAAATAAAAATTGAGAATACAAATAATACCGAAAAAAACCTTAATTAGTTACATGCTCTCGCAATAAAAAAAAAGTGTGAAACACAGTATTCTCCATAGCAATGCTACCCACTTACTAATATGAACACACTGTACACTAGCTCTTACATCTTCCCATCTAAATCCCTCTTTTGCGCTCTTCACTATATCACTATAATAGTTGTGGACCAAGAACTTTGGTCACGTTTGAGGGTTTGTCACGCTTTGCGGCCCTCGCATAGCAAGGGCAGCAACTGCGAGCCTCGTAAGCGTGGCAAGCAGTCGACTGAGACTCATGAAGCGAGGCGAGCCGTTGTTGGCCGCACACGACAGAGAGCCTCGCAAAGAGAGGCGAGCAGTTAAAACACGCGGGCTGCAATGAGCACCAAAAGCGCTCATTGCAGGGCTAACGATGAGCGCCAAAGGTGCTCATTGCAGTGCTCGCAATGAGCACCACGGGAGCTCATCGTGAGGCCCGCAACTGCAAGACTTGCAAAGCGAGGCGAGCAGTTGAAACTCGCAGGACCAAAGGTGCTCATTGCAGGCCTCAGCATGAGTGCCGCAGGACTTAGCCGACTTAGGCTGCAATGACCGCCGCAGGCGCTCATCGCAAGGCCCATGAGACTTAGAAAGGGCCGCAAAATTACAGCCCGTAGGACTTAGGACCAAAGGCACGTATATATGGACTGTGGCCCTGTTAAAATTACGACTTTAACGGCCGAATCACTGAAGTGTAAAAACCTGAAAATACAACAAATATGCCTAAAATTAACTTACACTCACCACAGTCAGGAAGCCTGTGAGTGAGGTTGCAAGTTAATTTGAGCCATATTTGCCATTTATATTGGAAAAAAAACGCAACATGACGAAAACGAGGCCAAAGGACGTAAAACTAGCATGAAGGACGTAAAATTAGCTCATAGGACGCAAAAACGAGTCCTAAGCAGTAACACTTAACCCAAGGCACTAACACAACCAAAGACAGTAACACTCAAGCGTGACACCTATAAAGTACACAGGGTGAGAGGCTTGCAATAAGCACCAAAGGTGCTCATTGCGAACCACGCGGTGCAGGCGATCATTGTGAGCCATGTGATTAGCGCCGATGGTGCTCAGCACAAGGCTCGAGATGAGCGCCAAAGGTGCTCAGAGGGCCCATAGCCTTGCATTGTCTGGCAAAAAGAATTGCCAGGCTTACAATTTGACTCCCATTATTTTTAACAGGAAATTTCCTAATACATATATAAATATAAACCGCCTCCCATGGCAGGAAAGGAGTTAATGCCTATTAGCATAGATGCAAGGGGGTTGTGACCCTTCTGCCTATACACCCTTCCACTCATAAATTATATTTTGGGTCTCCTGGGATACACCCTAGCCCCTAACAGTTCTTATGGGCAAGGTTGGGAGATTGCAGTAAGAAAGGTAACAATTCTAGTAATAGTTTAAGGTGTTTACATGCACTCGCTAAGACATTTCAAGCCCTAACAGGTGTTAGAGTGCATGTTATTTTTTTATGCTGAATACAGTGCTCCCAGATCCTAGAGCATACGCAGAATGTTAGTGTTGGCCAAGTTATTACACTTAAAGCAACAAAAAAAACTCACGGTATGTAATAGCTATGTTTTATGTGTGGTTTTGCCACATAAAGAATTAGCGGGAATCATGTAATCGAGGCCTTAATCAACAGATGATTTAGGATTTAGGGAGATATAAGGTATTATGCTTTGGTTTTTTTGTGTTAATACTTCTGAACAAAACTTTATATTTTTCTTATCGGTACATTGCATTCATACAATTATACATTTAAACAACATTTTGCCAGCAAAGCAATATAGAATAGCTGGATAGAATCTGAACACACTTATACTAGGAACTTGCCCATCAAAAATGACGGGATTAAAATGGTAAGGCTGGCGATGCTGTTTGCCACACAATGTGAGGCTTTTGCTCCTCTGAGCACCTTCGGCGCTCATCGTAAGCCCTGCACTGTGCGCCTTTGGCGTCGATTGCGAGCCTCTCTCCTGTGTACTTCAACTTTCCTGCTTTGCACTGATCATCTTTGACGCTCATTGCGAGCCCCACGCTGAGCGCATTCGGGGAGCTCATCACGTGGCTCCCAATGAGCTCATTGCAAGCATTTCCTCCCGCCTATTGTATGGGCTGCTCATTGCAGGTTTCGTTAACCTTCAAGTTTTGTGCTTGGGAATGCCATGTGTCTCTTTCCACTATCTCCCCCATGTCACTTCCCTGTGTGTTTGTCCTCTGTGTGTCTGCTAAATGTTTGCGTGTTACGCGATGAAGGCCGTTTGTTTTATTTATAGTCCCGCGTGCCTGGCATTGTTGGTGTAAGTGTTACTGTCATTGCCGTCGTGTATTTTCTAAATCCTGCTTGCCTGGCTTTGCTCAGCCTCGTTTTCATCCAGTTTCAGAATTTTTATGTTTTTCGTCCGCCATTTTTTTCCTTGCTTAGCTGATTTTCGATTGACAAAACCCCCAAATATGGCTCAAAATCGCTTGCAACCTCAATCACAGGCTTCCTGGCTCTCCCCCTTTGCTGTGTGTGAGTGTGTTATTATATTTATTAAATTAGATTTTTGGTTCTTAGAACAGCATTCTTGGTCCACAACTATATATGTGATTGAATAGGATTCTTTGTGTTTCCTTGAGGTCTCTTTTGTCAGATAGAGCTTTGTGACAGATAACATGAGCCTGCCATTCTTCCAATGTGATGAATGACTGTGTTGATTTTGTAAAGGATTATTTAATCCAACATCTTCCAATGGGCTTGCAGATAATATGGAATATAACATAAGAAATGTAATAAGAAGACATTTATTGGCAGTTAGAGCAATGAGCAGACTAGATCTGCCTACTGTTTCTTATTTTCAATCAAGATCAAAGCTTGAGTAATATTCCCACTATATTCTCTCCTGATGGTAATGTGCTCAATTAATTAAGTAAATATTAATTTTCCTATAAATTGAAGTAGCTTAACTGAGGCTACTTTAACATTTTCCCAGAACCTGCTTATATACAAAATTGAAGCCCAAATTCTGTAAGAGGGGAGAGTGGGTGTGAGTGGTTATTTATTAGGAACCATTTTCATAAACTTCAATTTCTTTCAAATCATATCTTTTAAAAAAAAGTATACATTTGTCACAACAAAATTCAATTTAGTTTTCTTTAGGAATAAAGTAGCTTAAACACTATCAATTTGTTTATAATATTACAAATAAGTAATCTTATGATTCAAAAATGCTATCCAGCTGTTGATTCATTATTACATACAACATTCACACCGCAGTAAGAACATTATTTCTGTTTCATTTTTAGAGGCAGTATTTTTCTTTTGTTTGACTATTGATCTTATTTTGTACAAAAAATGAGTCTCTGCATGGCTTCTCCAAACTTTCCTTGGTATGTTTTAGATGTGGTCTGTTTTAAAATATATAGCTCAACAGTAAATGCCAAGACTTCTATTTGTAAGTTGTGACATTTTTGTACTATTATTACTAAGGGACATGTTGAGAAAAAAGAGTAAAAATGGAGAGCAACATTGACACCATTGCCCCAAAATATCACATCACCCCATGAACAAATTCGTTTAAAGGGGCAATTTTCACTTTAAAAAAAAATGTTTCTTCTAACCCATGTTCCAAAAGGATTGATATGCCAGCTTTACACACTGCTTCAAACAGCAGAAAATAATTATCCTGTTCCATAGTTAACTTTGTGTGGGAAAAGACCTGGGTGAAAGTCTGGAAAAAGAGTGGGAGAAGAAGCAAAAAAGAAAGAGATGTTTACAGTTTACTAAGGTTTATATTTTAGTTTTTCCAATAAGCAATGCAAAATTAATATTGCTTATTACTGATGTGTGATTTCACAATGATGCATTGAGATGACATTCTACAGAAGGGCTCTAGCTCTATAGAAATCTCTATCTTAAATGTGAATTGGATAGAACATCCTATAAATACTTTGGCGAATTACTTGTGTGTGGACATCAGAGACCCACAAAGTTAAATTCTTACAATAATGAATCAAACAATTTGTAAATGTTCCATGAACAATGCACAATTCATGTGTGTTTATTTCATGACTTCCTGTCGGCACCCCGACCTTTGCGCTGTGGAGAACAGCACGCAGGTTAGAACTCTCCTCTTCTGCACCCCTTCTCCACACTCTGTCCCCTGCACCCATCCTCTCTCTCTGTCCCCTGCACCCATCCCCACTCTCTTTACCCTGCACTCCACTCCCTATTTGCCCTTCTACCTTCTAACCTGCAGTCGCAGTCTGTCTGGCAGATGGGATGCAGGGTGTCGCGCAGTTGTCGGGCTCGCTCTTTTCTGGGGTGCTGATGATGGCGCGCTTTTCTCCAGCACGCAAAGGACGTGCTACCCATCCTGTCTTTGGGAGAACATGTTGGTTCACTTACAGTATCAGATATCTCCCCAAAAAAGAAAACACAAACCAAACTAATAAGGAGGGATGTGATAAAGCCACTAACTCCTCCTCTCCCGCATCACCATGTGGTCACCTTGCAGGTTGTCTGGCAGCGGCTGCTGGGTGATGTTGAGGCTGTCCAGCAGCAGCAGGTATGGAAGGTATGTGTGGTGTAGAAGTGTGTTGTTGTAATTTTGGCATTTCATCTGGAGTGGTGGATTGTGAGGCTGCTTATCTTTGGAAATTATCTAGCATGACTGCTAGGAGGTTCCTCCATCCTGGTCAAGTTTCCAGTCAGGACTTTGTTAGACTGTGCAAAGTCCTGGTAATGGATGCTTTGTTGCTGCAGTTCTATCGCCATATATTTTTGGTGCATCTGGTAGTAACACCCAATCTATCTTACTTGCTAGAGTCACTCTCTCTGTATGCCGTCCACCTCCACCTCTTATTACTGCTGCTAGATTTGGATGTTCAGTGCCTTCTTCACCTCCAGTGTGAGATAACTGTAGTGGGACAGCAGCCAGAGACTCAATGTCCTCCCAGTAGGAGCAGCTCGGTGTAAGGTAGATCTGTGGGCTGAGGGGCCTGCTAGGACCTCTATGGCCCACATTAATTGATCCTCTTCCTCCCGTGCAATGTACTCATCCTGCATGTGATAGATTAGAAGACATCTTGATAATATTAATATCAGACGATCATGATGTCGTGGGTCTGGGGATTGACATAATGTATGTTGTCCTCTTGCTGATGTTTCATTGCATGGTTTTAGAGTTATGCAAAAGTATGGATTATTTAGATATGGCCAATATATTATTAGTTTCAATATGACCTCACACACGTTTGAGGACAATACGATTAGTCACTAATAGTCATCAGCTAGATTATATGTGTGATATTTATATGATATTAATACCGTGTTTCCCCGAAAATAAGACTGAGTCTTATAATAATTTCAGTTTTAAAAAATGCAATAGGGCTTATTTTCAGAGGATGTCTTATTTTTTATTGTACAACATTTATTCATGTACAAAAATCTACATTTATTCAAATACAATCATGTCATCTTCTTCTGAAACATTGTAATAACTCTCCAAACCCAGAGCTCCAGCCTGTTGCCTGAGGTTATCATACTCTGCTCGCCATTTGTGGACCATACAGAGATCCAACCTCTTCTCTTTGCAGAAAGCTGTAAGATTCTTGCCCAACCAATCGTGGATGGCATTTAAGAGAACAATAATTTCCTCTTGAGAGTAATTGCGGGCCTTGTGTTTCTTGAGAGCCTCATGACCCCCTAACTTTGTCTGTGAAAGTAAACCTTTAGCTGCCTGAACAGCACTGAACTACGAATCAAAATTAATCTTGATTGCTTTCTATAAATCAAACAATAGCGAAAAGGAAAGCTTTATTGCAACAAAAATCACGCCATAGTTAAAAAAGGGTGTATTATACAAAAAGACTGATGGCGTCAAAATAGTCCCACACCGACTGCAAAACACCTGGACGAAATAAGTGTGTTCAAGACCTCCACACCACAGGTAAGCATAGTAGAACCCTATGATGTCAAAGGATGCCTGATACCTGAAGGATATTACCTATGTAGATACCCCATATTTCTGGCTAAATGCCCTGACAAATAGATTGAAGACAGAATATTTGATTCATGATAATCATAAGACATAAATTTTTGGATGCCACCTCAAGTAGAAGAGGAAAAATGAATACTTTAAGACTGGAACAATGATACAGATAAGACACTTAATACTTTTCTGCTCATATCATATTCTTGTTTTAGTTAAGGTGATTTTAATTTGCACTTTGCCAAAACTGACCAAAACTGCATCCCTTCTGTCCTAATTAAAAGGCATGTTTTAAATATGAGTATTTTCATAAGGAAAATAAGTTTCTCTCTAAGTCCTTCAAAAACTGGTTCATGTAATTTCATGCGCAGAAATCAGAAGTCAGTGTTGGGCAAGAGGTGGCCGCGGGGCCACATGCATCTCACCGGAACTTGTCATGTGGGCCCCAAACTGTTCTCTGGAGGGGGGAAGCATGCTTCTCTTCAGCAATACATAGTCAATACTATTTCTCTATAACTAACAAGTAATACCACATTGTACTATTAAATAGTTCAACTCATTATCTATACCTCTAGTACAAATACTCATTGTGTGACCTTTTTAAAAACCCAGGGGACACATTTGAGGCCCTTCAAGTGAAATAGGTTGCTTGCCATTGCTACAAGCACTTCAATGCTAAATACTGTCAGCCTTATTAAATTGCGATTTGGCCAATTGAATAGGGCTCTATAAAAGCACAGAGCATATTTTATTTACAGAAGTTTTTAGTTAGTGAACTTCTATTCAAAAGCAAGGTCTTCACTAACTAAAAACTTTTGTAAAAAAAATATGCTCTGTGCTTATATAGAGCCCCATTCAATTGGCCAAATCGCAATTTAATAAGGTTGTGTATGTCTATACAACATAAACTAACAGGGAAGAAATACAATTCATATTGTCTTTGTGGGTTTAAATATTCAATGCTATATTCCTTTGTTTCTTATATATTTGTTGTACTCTTGTATAGAGGAAAATGTTGACAGTGTAAGTATAATGGATATTTATAACAAGAACTACACCGTTTTGTATCAGTATCTGTGTGTATTAGGTAGAATAGTGTTACAATCTGATACTTCAATTGGACTTGGTAAGAACCTAGTTCAAACCTATCCAGCAGAATCGTGCAGTCCTTGTACACCTCTGATAGCAGAAGATGGACCATACACAGGAACCACGCCTAGGAACTTGCTTCAGCAGACCAGAATATCAGGAACACCAATAATCCCTTAGAATTAGGATTAATGCACAGAATGACACTTACACCTTGTCTATGTAAGTAAAGATATCACTGTCATACTTTTATTAATTGTCACATTTTATACAATTTTCTGGTACACTGGCCAATCAGTAAACCCAATCCCTACATAATAGGTTGCCCCCTGCTTACTAGGAAAACCCTGTACCTCTGATGAGATCAGATCCTTAATCTCATCCTGCTGATTATATTTAGGTGGAGTGAATGAGATTAACCAGATAACAACATTGTAACATAATAGGCTGCCCCCTGCTTACTTTTAACTCCTGTACCTCTCATGAGATCAGTTCGTTAATCTCATCCTGTTGATAATATTTAGGTGTGCTGAATGAGTTATCACCAGATAACAACACTGTAACATAATAGGTTGGTGCAATAGCCTGCAGACGAGCTAATATGTTTCTTTACAATAATTCCTATAACATGAAACATAATGCATAAACCAACATGCATACAGTGTAATCATATTTTAACCAAAAGCACTAAGAAATACATAACCATAATAATGAAAAAAAAGGGTAACTCTGGACAGTCAAGCCCAGGCCATAGTGTAAAACAGTCCACTCAGGCCCTGGGCATGACAAATAGATCTTGACCATATTGATTATCATTATTATCACTCAGGTATTGAAGTTTATCCAAATCATAGAATTGAGGTACTTAGGACTAATTTATATTGCAAATGTATCTAACTTCTAGGTGAACAATACATTTGATTAATTAGTCACCTCAAAACATGTAGTACGCCAAGAAGAGGACTACAAAAAATGTAAAATGTGAGGATCACAGTATCATGTTTTATGCATCCGAGTCTGACTAAAGCCATAATAAGACAGCGTGAATGTAATAATGCAGGTATTTATTTATATTCTAGTCCCTGGAAGCATCCATGATACTTTGGTGAATGACTTGTGTGTGAGAAAAGTCTTTACATTTCTGGAAGAGCTAGGTTTTTATTTTGTTTTGCCTGAATCTGAATATGTGCAAGAAAGAGGGGAGGTGGCAAATACTGAAATCTCCAGTCATACAACAAATCTCCCTGTGTTCTCCAACCCGACTAGTAGATGAGCAGACTCCTTAAGCACAAATAGCTGAAGTTATACAAGATTAGTCTTGTGAAGAAACTTCAAAAGTTTAGATTTTCTTTAAATATCCTCTTATGCTCATGGTTTACATGTAGCTTCTAATATAAGAGCTACACCTTTCTAACCTTGACTGTTGTGTTTCCTAGGTTTAGGTAAGGTTGGCCATAAGTGCCACCTTATTCTTAATGGACCTACCATTACATAACACTGTTTTAATCAGACAGACTTAGAGCTTGAAGTTATGCTCTGGGTATTAATAGCTGTTTTGCAAAGACAAAAATAACTTTTGACCATGCCTAGTCATCATACACAGGCAGTCAATGATTAATGTTAATATTAGATTAGTGATGTAATATGTTTGTGTGTTAGGCAGCTAATATTAGTGACAGTTTAATTCAATATATTTTGTTCCTTAAATAAGTATCAGCTGTTTTTATTTACATAAGCGTTATCTGGGCATTGGATAGAATGTTGTCTCTTCCTTAAAATAATTACTATATTTCATAGTACTGGAAAGAGCTTTTTTATGTGGAAAGGTAATGTCTGTGTCAAAATATTTGCTCTCCTTATTCAATTATATTCCCAATAAATATCTTCTATATCAATATTATTTGAGTGTATATATATATATATATATATATATATATATATATATATATATATATATACAAACATGGTACATAATGGGTAACAATTTATTTTTTTGTGAGAATACAGAAAAATATGCCAGTTTAATTTGCTAATTTTTTACAAGTAAATACAGTATAGCTAGCAGGTATAGCAATTGTTGCTTAAAAGTGTTGTTATCCATATCCAGAACAATGGCTGTCTGTGACCAGCCCAAACGACATTTATTATCTCCCACTTGCTGATAAGACGTTGACTGAGGCTTAAGCTTTAGTCAATTTGAGAAACTGCAATTTTCAAGGTAAGATTTCTGGCATTAGATTTACTTTTTGCTAATAGCACTGCATTGCAAACTTGTTTAATTTAAATGTTTAAATTGTTTAATCATCATATGGTATTTGAAGTACGTTGATACAGTGTAAAGCGCACATATTGTGCAAATATAACCACGAAGAAGGTAACCGATTGACTCCATTCTGTACCTCAGCTTTGAAAGCATCAACTTGAGCACACCTACCAATGGCAGAGCTACTGCTAGTGCAGCAGGTGCAAAGCTCCAGGGCCTACTACAAAGTAGGCGCCCAATACAGATTGGGGTAAAGTAGGACTTTATCAGGAGAGAGAAGCAGATACATTTTTTTTATAGAAAGGCAATCTGATC
The DNA here is from genome assembly GCA_027410445.1 of Discoglossus pictus. Classification (NCBI taxonomy): domain Eukaryota; kingdom Metazoa; phylum Chordata; class Amphibia; order Anura; family Alytidae; genus Discoglossus; species Discoglossus pictus. The sequence goes on from CM050165.1 coordinate 48,058,759, forward strand.
ACCATACAGTAAACAACCTACATATACAGTGGTATTTCAGTTTTCACCCTTAATCCGTTCTGGGCAGTAGGATGAGTTCCAAACAAGCATTTCTCATAGGAATCAATGCAAATTTAAATAATCCATTTTGGACTCCAGATTTTTCGCATTTTAGTTTGAACTGATGGTCTTGTTTTTGGATACAAAATCTTAAAACTGGACAAACATAAATAAATAAAAAATTACATCATATAACAGAGAATTTAATTTCACTTTAACTGTACTAAAATGACTTGATGGTGGCAATGTAGAGGAAGAGAAGGAAGATACAGGTTATTGCTTGGAAGGGGAGTCATTTTCCAGTAGAACATCAGGCACTTGCCCAGGGGATGTTTCTCTTTTCTGTCACTTAACACCACTGAACACTGCTGGAGACTCTGCTGGGGATTCTGATGTAGGGAGTTTCACTAGAAACCTATTAAGATAAACTTGCTTCTGCCTTTGTTTCAAAATGTTTCTGAAGTGACACATTGCTTGATTGTTAAACAAATCCACAAAGTGGCTTGCTCAAGCTTTGTCAGGTTGATACTGTTCAACAACATTTTGAAATTAAGCCCATTTAGCACACATTTCTTTAATCAGTGCTTCCTCCCTTCCCTTGGCCACCATCTGTTGCTGCTCCCTCTGAAGTTCCTGCAGCTCCTCAGTGCTGAACTCTTGTCTGTGCTCCTCCACTAACTTTTCAGTGTCTTCATAACTGACCTCCAGGCTCATGGATTTACCCAGAGACACAATGTCTTCCACTATTGGGTAGGTTCAGCCTCCAAGTTTCTCAGAGCTACACCTTCTGCCCGCAATTTCCTCCAGCCACAGTTCATGGTCTTGTGAGAAACCGTACACCAGGCCGTCTCTATCAGAGCGACACAATGGAGGATATTGAAATGGTCCTTAAAAAACTCTCCCGGTGGCTTTAGGGGCAGCTGGTGGCTGACAGAAAGCCCCTAGGGAGATCTAGACCACAGCAGAGGATCCCCCTCCTCATAGGGATCACCCCAATACCCAGAAAGCTAGGATTAGTGGGACCCTGACGGAAGAAGCCTTAACGGGGCCATAGCCTCATAGCCTCCTACTCTTCACTACCCACCCGAACCTCACTCAGGCAGGACAACACCATCCACGGAGGTCGGAGGTGCGTCCCTTCCCTTCCGAGGCAAGGGGGAGGCCTCCGGAGGCCCCCACAGCCGATCCGGCACAGCCGAGTGGGGGGAGAGAGAGACGCGCTCAGGAGCAAGCTTCATCTTGCATAGGACAGCCTACGCAGCCTGACGGATCCACTGGCTGAGGCTGCAACAAGGCAGCACAGAGTGTAACGGACAGAGGGTGAAGGAGCTACCGATCCTCCAGTGATTGCAGCCCTCTGAGAGGAAGGCCTGAAAACGTGGGAAAGAACCGCCATCTTGGTAAGCGGAAAGCCCGCGAAAACGCGGCCGCCATCTTGTGGCGCAACTGAACAGGGATTCAGTATTAAAGAAAATATAGTGGGGGCTACAGAGAGGGGAAATAAAGAGAAGTGAACCCCATAACACATAAGGGGGGACAAGACAGAAACATCTCACAACACTTACTCCCCCCCCCCCCCTCAGAACACCAGTGCCAAGATAAGATCTGTGGAAAGGCTGAAGCCAGGGCGGCCATCTTGGAAAAGGGCTAGTGGAGGAGAGTGCACATAACGAGAGGCCTGACGTACTCTGGCGGCAGGAGAGGAGGCACATCCCCATAATTCCTACAACCACCTTCACGGGGCGCTGAACAACAGAGGGCACCACAAAGGGGAAAAAAGTGGAGAGGGCCCCTGACACATTACCCTAGAAACCTGGGCACAGAAACCGGGGTACAGAACCGCCAAAGACACATCTGTGCAAATACCCAGTACAAAAGGATAAAAATAGAATCTTCACTTATAACCAGAGACGTAAATTCCTACGGAATGATCTATAGGGGTCAATAACAACTAATCAAAAATTTAACCCCAATGGAGGGTGACAGAGGGGAAAAGAAACTGACAGAAAAGAATATAAACATGGCTTAACAAATAGCCGCAAACCTGGGTCCCACCGACTAAATATGTAAATGCTCCACTGTCTCAAGTCCCACACAGTATTCCAGGTCTTCTGCATAATGTGGAAATAGTAAATCATAAGAAATTTAAGCTCAGGGGGCTCCAATATCAAGACTGTCGCTGTGGGCTAAAACACTGCTTTCAGATATAAATAGTGATAAAGAGCTGCGACACTGATAATACAGATTCACTCCCGTACTGGGATCATGGTTAAGCCCAAACGGTCAGAGCAATCCAAAAACATCAAAGAACATTTTCAAGCAACTATCGCCAATCAAAAACAAACTCCAGATAACGACCCAGCAGATTCAGGGCCTTCTGAATCAGAGATGGAACAAAGTAGTAATGCCTCAATGGACATTTCTGCAAAATCAATGGCGCAGATAGCGGAACTCATGCAAAGCAAACTAGACAGCATCAAAAAAGAACTCACGAAAGAGATCCACGATCTGGGTCAAAGGACCCATCTCTTAGAAACTTTGGTGGATGACTTGGGAGAAACTCAACATCAGATGGGGTCGGCGGTGACTGATCACTCCTTGCAAATAGCAGAAATGGCCGAAAAATTAGAAGACATGGACAACCGGAGTCGGAGACATAACTTGAGATTAAGGGGGATACCCCGAACAGTAACAGACCTCTTACCCTACATTCAAGCCACGTTTAACTCTTTGACCCCAACACCTACAGAGACAGAATGGGAAATTGAAAGGGCACATAGGGCCCTGGGGGCTTCCTCAGCTCCTAATATTCCCAAAGATGTAATTATAATGCTTCTTCGTCAGAGGGCTAGAGACGCTATACTAGGGGCAGCAAGAAAATGCAGAGAAATCAAGGGCCCAGATGGCTCGGTTTTACAGATATATGCAGATTTGGCCCCCAATACCCTCTTGAGAAGAAGACAGATGAGACCGGCGCTGACAGTTTTACAACAACACAAGATTGCATACAGATGGGGATTTCCCTTTGTACTCCTGTTTCAAGTGAAAGGAACTTCTTATTCTATTAAAAACTTAGAAGAATGTATGCGAATACTACAAAAATTGGGGCTAATTACGACAACGGAAGGAGGCTCACAACAGCAAGATTCCCCTAGAAGGAGTCCAAAGAGACAGTGGCAAGACACCCCGCTTCCACAAAGGCGTAAAGCAGGACTTACAACAGAGGAACTCCCTCAGAAAATATAAGTAGGGAAACATTGACTTGATCAAAGCCTGGTTTAGGGAATATGGACTGTCCAGAGAAATCTGGGATACCTCATAATACCAAGGCTTAGACTATCAAACTTATAGAGACTTTTTTATAAAGGACCTGAATAACCAGGCTAAAATTAAAGTATCACTGGATCTTAAAATAATTATATGGGTATACCATGTACGCAATGCTATGAAGAAAGACCCTTCTCAGGGAATATGAATGAGGTAGAGAAGGTTAAAGGATTCTTTATCTCTTAAGCCCGAGATTTAGACCATTAGAACCATGGGGTCAATTACTTAGAAGAATAGACCATTGAGATTAAGGTTAAAAAGGTTGAGTAACTTTTAGTCTCTTAGACATTCAAAAGAGATACCATATACACAACACTATTAATGAAAGGAGGGTTTGAAAGGAACAGCAGATAACTGGGAGTATGCGCAATTACTAAAGATAAGAGGAAATTACCTGAGGGGAAGAGGAAGGGGAAAAAAAAAAAAAAAGGATAAAAAAGCTAGAAGGTGGGACCCTATGGAGATTAAGCGAAAGACGTTTAAAGGGGGGCATTTTAATTGCCTAAAGTAACTTTACACACTGTGCATTCCTCATACTGGCATGACGGAGACAGGGAAGGTTTTCTCTCCTCAGACCAGAATTACTAAGAGGCATCTACAACGATGTTGGGGAACGAGCACAAAGATATTCAGAATTGTTGAAAGTTTTAGTTCAGTTGAAAATATTGTTATCACTTTTAGGTTAATATTTTTTTTTGGCAGTGACACAGAATCGAAACTTACAACTCAGAGGTGCGGGAAGGAGGGTCTTGTTCGGTCCAGCTTTCTCAAAAAATCAGGGATTATTGGCTTCAAAAGTAAGTACTATCTCTATGCTCTTTTCTCTCCTTGGGACAGATGGCTAAAGTAGGATACACTTTTATAACTCACAACGTTAGAGGGTTCAACTCACCCTTTAAGAGAAGGAAAGCCTTCCTAACATATAAAACTCATAACCCGTCAGTTATCTTCCTCCAGGAAACTCACTTCAAATTAAATGATATCCCAAAATATATGCACGGAAACTATCCTCATATATTCGCTACCACACAGACCTCAAGAAAGGCAGGAACAGCTATCCTACTACACAAGGACTTTCCATTTACTCTTGGTAACAAGACCATTGATTCGGAAGGGAACTTTATTATTTTGACAGGCATGATACACGATAGTAAAACCACACTTATTTCATTATATTCTTCAAACGCATCCCCTCACAACTGTCTCTTACGGCTGCTTCGTTACTTGGAATCCAAAGATTTAGGACACATTATCGTAGGGGGAGACTTAAATTTAGTGCTTAGGCCAACCCTAGATCGCACAGGAACCTCAATGGTAGACAAATTTTCCAAGAAAATAAACCTAATACAAGCCAACCTAAGGAGATTACAAATGACGGACATATGGAGAGAGAGCCACCCTCTAGATAGGGAATATACATTTTTCTCCACAGTGCATCAAACTTATTCAAGAATAGACACATTCCTGATAGGAACAAATTTAATTGACCAAACTGATGGAGTAGAGATATACCCGTGCTCTTGGTCAGATCACTCTTATGTTTGCCTCAAAATTCAACTAGGGGAGACCCTGGGGGGAGCCAGAAGCTGGAGAATAAATTAAATGCTCTTAACCCAAGCCCACCTGAGAGACCGAATAGCGGTGGCTATAGACTCATACTTTACAGAAAATGTTACTGGGAAAATATCTCCAGATTGGGTATGGCTGGCTCATAAAGCCTGCATTAGAGGGACTTGTATACAAATCGCAGCCCAGCATAAAAAACAACAAAATCAAAAAGAGAGGCTAGCAAAGGGAAAACTTAGAGAGTTGGAAAAGATGAACCAACAAAACCCAACGAAAGCATTAAGACAACAAATAGAGTTGGTGAGAGTTGAATTAGACCAAATCTTGTCAGCTAAGACTGAAAGAGCCTTGCGTTTTACGGGCCAGAGGTTCTATGCCAGAGCGAATAAACCAGACACCATGCTGGCCAACAAATTGAAAAATAAAATAGCCCAATCAAAAATTTACCAAATAAAAGATACACTAGGACAAATAACGTCTAGTCCTAAGAAAATTCAGGAAGTATTCAAAATTTTTTATAGTAAACTATATACCTCCCAAGGATTGGCAACAGAAATTCCCATAAGGGACTTCCTAAATTCATGCGAACTCCCTAGTTTAACTAAAGAGGAAAATGGGATAATTGATTCCAAGATATCTTTAGAAGAAGTGAATCAGGCTATACAAGAAGCGAAGACAGGCAAGTCCCCGGGACCGGACGGATTCACGGCACAATATTACAAGACCTTCTCACATATCCTAGCCCCACACTTAACCACCTTTTTTAATTATATTTTGGAAGGTAAATCAATACCAGCGGAATTTAACCAAGCCAATTTGGTTTTTTTCCCAAAAGAGGGTAAAGATAGGTTAGAAGTGAAAAATTTTAGGCCTATATCTCTACTCAATATTGATTTAAAATTATTAACAAAGATTATGGCCAACAGGATAGCAAGATTCCTCCCAAAGCTGGTTCATCCAGACCAGGTAGGATTCATTTCCCATAGGCAGGCGAGAGATAATATTCGCAAAGTAGCTAACCTAATCCATATAGCCCAACAACAGCGCACTGCATTATGCTTGTTAGCCCTGGATATAGAAAAGGCCTTTGACACTGTGGAGTGGTCCTATTTATGGGAAATTCTAGCTAAGTTTGGCTTCTCAAACACATTTGTGAACCTGCTTCGAACACTTTATAAAAAATCAAAGGCGGAAATTAAAATGCCAGGCCAGAACAATGAAATTATAGATATACAGAGAGGAACAAGACAAGGCTGCCCGCTCTCTCCGCTACTGTTTGCCCTGGTTGTGGAACCTCTGGCCCAGAGGATCAGGGCTTCTGCCCGAGTAAAAGGAATACAGGCAGGCTCAACTCAGTTTAAAAGTAGCTGGTTCGCGGATGATGTCCTCTGTACTCTCACCAACCCTATATCCTCAATCCCGGCTTTATTTGAAATACTTAATAGCTTTAGTTCAATCTCAGGCCTTAAATTAAACACGTCCAAGACAGAGGTGCTGGCTTTGAACTTAACCCAGGGAGAAGAGACTTTCCTGAGGGAAAATTATAGGTTCACCTGGCCTAAAACCCATATTAGATACATAGGGATCAATCTTACAAGAAAACTAGGGGATCTCTATAAATTTAACTATGATCCTCTTATCAAACAATTAAAAAACGACATGAACTCATGGTCGAAACTCAAATTATCTTGGCTAGGACGTATACATTCCATAAAAATGAATCTGTTACCGAAAATTCTCTATTTATTTCGATCCCTGCCAGTTAGATGCCCGGAAAAAGAACTAAGACAATTCCAAAAAGTAATTTTTCAATACATTTGGCAATACAAACCGCATAGAATAGCGAAACAAATAATGACTAGACACAAAAAATGGGGGGGCCTATCGTGCCCTAATCTCATCCAATATTACCGCGCAGCTCAATTGGCAGTTATCCCCAGGATTCACTCTCGGGATCATAAACCAAGCTGGGTCTATATAGAGGATCAGGAATTGCGACCTTATACCTGGGAACAAGTAATCTGGTTAAAAGATCCACTAAGGGCACTGAGACGGCTACAGAACCCGATAATCAGGTTGTCATTACAGTGCTGCAGATGGGCTCAAACAAACCATGGGATCCTGGGGAGGCTTTCTCCCCTGGCTCCCCTAATACCGCACCCGGAATTTCGGATCCCCCTATCTAACCATTCAAAGGAATGGTGGGCATCAAGAGACCTAGTTAAAATTGGAAACTGGGTAACAGAAGGGGGCTCTCTCTCCTATGAAAGTCTAAGGGATAAATATAATCTCCCACTGGAGGAGCATTATAACTTCTGTAGGATGAGTCATTTGGCGAACTCCCTAGTTAAACAATGGGGTATCCCGAAACATACTTGGTTCTCAAAATTATGTAGCACAGCGCCTTTAACAAAAGGAATACTAGGCATGCTTTATTCAGAATTTAATAAACCAAAAATAGACCCCAAGGATAAATTCATGAAGGATTGGGAGAAAGATTTAGGACATACCTGGGAAATAACACAATGGAAAAGATCCTGGAGGGAATTGACTAGGGGCTCGCTAAATTACAGCTTACTAGAGACATCCATAAAGATTTTACATAGAGCTTATATAACCCCGGACCGGATTGCTAAATGGAAGGGGGGGCAAAATCCTAATTGCTATAGAGGATGCAGTCTAAGAGGCACTTTCATACACATGTGGTGGAATTGCTCTAAAGTCCAAAGGATGTGGCAAGAATGTACACGTTTAGCATCCATTATCTTTCAAAGGGATCTAGAAACTCAGATGGAGGTATGTCTGCTGGGACTAGGATTGGAAGCTCTAACGCCTACACAAAACAAAATGATGCAGTTTATATGTTTGGCAACTAAAAACTGCATAGCTAAAAGATGGAAAGCAGAACATATAGAACCTTTAGAGATAACCAGTAAATTAAATCAAATCATGATATACGAAAGAATATCTCATGCACTAGCAGACACTATGGATAAATATTTAGCAATTTGGGAGCCCTGGGTCACTTTTCAGGGACAACAATGATAACTTGGAGGGGTCTGATGTCCCGGGGAGAGAAGGGGAGTGAGGGGAAGGTGAGAACCGGGAAGCTGGACTGGGGAACACCCAAGAATTTCTTGCACCAAAAAGGTAAGATAATAGTGGGGAAACCGACATAGAAGGGTGGAAGTCGGATTTCTCAAGATAACTGAAGGCTGCCAGTAGTTTAGTTACGGTTGAAGATTTAATTCAAGTTTAATTTGTTCTTAAAGGGAAAAGAGGGGAGGGGGATGGGGAGGTCCTGACAATTCAAGGAGCATCAGGAATATGAATAAAAAAAAGAGGATCATGAAGGCTCCAAAAAACTAATCTAGCTAGCGGGGACAAGTAAGGAAAAAGGGAACAGAAAAAGGAAAAAGAGGTGTGAAGGTCACAAACTCTACATGAAAATTTAAATGGAATATGACTACTGTACGTTAGGCTTTTATGACAATTTTTTAATACACTGAATTAGAATCTACTTCATATTGCAAATTGTGAAATAGATGGAAACAGCCCGATCTGCGAATCAGGGCATACTGATATAATGTTGATTCTCTTTCTTTATTCCTGTCAGTTATGACCAATAAAAATGAATGGTTAAAAAAAAAAAAAACTCTCCCAGTGGCAACACAGTATCCAAGATCACCTCAAAGCACCTCTGGAAGAGGACTTTGGTATACAGTTTCTTAAAGTTTGAGATGATCTGCTGGTCCATGGGCTGGATCAGAGGAGTTGTGTTAGGGGGCAAGAACTTCACAGTTATAAAATCTAGCAAGTGATTTTCCCTGCCTGGAGGGTATGCAGGAGCATTGTCCATTATTGTCCTCCTAGTATTTCTTGACAGTGGGGCCAAACACTTTGTTCATCCATTTTATGATCATCCATTTAATGAAGAAATGCCTGGTTACCCAGGCTTTGCTGTTGGACCTCCACATAGCACTTAAATTGCTTTTGATCACATCTTCTCTTTTAAAAACTCTGGGGTCCTTCTTTGGCTTGTGCCCTGACAATGTCTTCTTTTCTTGAATGATGTAGGTTCCTAGACATTTTCTTCCAAAATAAACCAGTCTTGACACCATTGACTTGTTGGGGAACAAAAGCATCAGCTTGTACGTAGTCTCTGAACTCCCTAACAAAGGTTTTGTCAGCTTCTTTGTCAGCGCTGTCTGTCTCTTCATGCCTCACAACGCTGTGAATGCCAGTTCTCTTTTTAAATTTCTCAAACCAACCATGACTGACTTTAAATTCTTCACTGCATGCACCACTTGCTGTAGGCCTTTCTTTTACAAGATCAGCATGCAATTGTTTTGCTTTCAAAAACCAGTGTACCACTGCAGTTTCTTGGCTGATTAATGACCCCAGGGACACATACCTGCCTTGCAGATGTTGTTGTTGTTCAGTTATATTTCTTTGTGACCCTTTGGACTACAGTACAACAGGTACATCTTCCAGTCACTACCCTCTGAGCTCCTTGAAGCTCATGTTCATGGTTTCAATTACCTCATCTATCTTGCAGATGTGGAACCCCTGCACTGGTGACATACAGTCACTAGCTCCACCACTGACAACACAACTGACAGCATATGTTTAATGTTCTGCTGTTCCAAAAAGGGACATGGACAGAATTCACATAATGCAGTGCTGTTACAGTTTCACTTCCTTAAACTCCAGTAGGGGAGTAGTACTCTATCCACCAATCCACTAGTATACAAAGTGTCCCCTAGGTCATCAGGGCAAGCTGGTTATCATTTAATGCTCATGGAGACCCTGTTAATATTTAGAAATTTCCAGATGGTGATAGTACATATCATTAAATTTTATCTGCAGGTATGTTCCTCAATAATATATGTGCAGTTATGATTATTAGTAGTGGTATGTTTAAAGTGTCAGTCTCTGCTTATTGTTCTTCGTCCCTGAGGACTGTCAGATAATGTCTTAGAGACTGTCACTGGTCTTATAACCAGCTCTTGAGTGCCCCGGTCCTACATGTTAATTTATCCACCATTTACAACTACACATAATAAATCCCCAGATAGTCCACACTTTGCCTAGTATGTTCAGTTAATAATATCAACTAGAGACCAAAGGACCAAAACTAACAGAAATCCCTAAGAATCTATGTAATTACTCTGAGGTCACACTTTCTACTTTATTCGGAAGATCACATATTTGAGATGCACAACTAGCTATTCAAACATTTTTTATTTATTACCTTAATAAAGAACAGTGCAAATAAAGTCATATTAATTACTTTAACATTTTTTTTCTGATTTCAATATATGACGTTATGGCATCCTTTGCACTGCCATTCTCTTTATTGACAATTACATAGATTTATTCTTAGTTTTGGATTCTATGCAGTGTTAGCAGCAAAACCCTCTGTAAAACAATCATTACATTACATCTCCTTTCCTTTTGTTGATAAATAAAGACAGTCAAGAATATCTTTTCATTGAAAATCAACTTACTTTTTGTACTCCCCCTGGGTTAATATCATCTACGATTTTCATATAAATAATACTCAATCAGTGCTTCCATAACACAGAGAACGTTTTGTTACAAAAGCTCTTATTGAAACTCAAAAACTTCCTCAAGATGGCACTAAAAAGCTGTTTGTACAATGTAATGAAAAGTAAGTAATATTGATGTTTGTATGAAACGGCATGTAAATTCAGTTAAAAGAACGCCAAATTCTATTTAAAATGGATTTAGCTTGGGAAGATAATTGTGGAATAAGATAACTTGTATATATACAAAAGGCTTTCTGACAAAAAGTACACTGCTTCTATTTGAAGCATATGGTTTAGCATCGATTATAATATCTTGAGGTGTTTTTGGCCAGATATCTAACTAGACAAAAAAGGCAGCTGCCTACGGGCAAATTCCTGGGAGGGGGTCCTCATATGTATAAGAATACATTTGTATATAACATTTATTTAAAATAGACTTATGGATGGACATGGGCAATTTCACTGTATCCTCACCACTCTATTTCTCAGCACAAGGTATCAGTTCATTGTACTTTACTTTCACTTTTTGAGTCTCTGATCTGCCACAGAGTTGCAGCCAAGCTCTCCTCTTCCCTCGGGTCCTGATAGGATAAAACTTCTCAGTGACCGTCTTTCCTTAAAAACACAGCATGCTCCTGCTCCTCTTATTTGCGTGTCCTGTCCTTGCCTGATCGAGCAAATATTCTTTACATTGTGAGTTGAAAATTAGATTTTATTATATGTTATTAATGTTTTGTTTGGGCATGTATCTTTTTGAATGTCCACATTCTCTCTCTTCTTGCCCACTATTTCCTTTTACAGCAGAGAGGGAGTACTTTTGAAAACTTCTTTACATGTATACCTTTATTAAACCATATTACACTTCCCTTAAAACCAATAAAAAAATAATTGAAGAAAAATAAAAATTAAATTTTAATTAATTGATAAAGGAGATAATATAATGCATAGAAAATAATTCAGCATGTGCCCTGGTGAAAAAAAAATCTGGGCCCCCCCAGAGCAAACAAGGGGAAGTGGAGAGTAGAGAGGTAGAGAGAGAAAAGGAATGGAGACGTGGAGAAAGTAGTGGGGGAAGGGGGAAAGATAGATAAGAGTGGTGGGATGAGATGGGGGAGACAGAAAGTGAAGCAAAAGGAGGATGGCAGTTGGAACGGGGAGAAAAAAGGGGAAGAGGGGGGATAAATGAGAGGAAAGAGAGGGTAGATGAGGAAGAGGAGAGGGGAATAAGAAGTGGGTGATAGAAAGGGAGGGTAAGAGCATGAGAGGAGGGTAAGAACATGAGAGAGAAAAAATGGGATGAAAATAGGGAAAAGGGAGAGATAAACAAATGTAAGGGAATGGAGAGAAAGGGGGAAGAGGATAATAGGAGAAAATAGGGGTGAAAGGAATATAGAGAAATGGGAAAAAGAAGAGAGGGGGGAGGGAGAGAATGCGGGGGTAGATGAGGAAGTTAAATATAAATAGAGACAAAAAGGAGATAGAGACCAGAGAGTGGGAGAAAATAGCAGAGAGGATGGTAGATAGAAAAGGAGGTAAGATAGATAAAACTGGGAGAGAGAGGGGGAGGAACGGGAGACAGAGAAAATGAAGGGAGAAAGAAAAAAGGATGAGAGAAGATGCAGAGAGTAAAGGGAGGAGAAAAGAGGAAGATGGGCCATGGAGGGAAAGCCGGGGGCTGCAGGGAGAGATTAACTGGCAAAGGAGAGCCAAGGGGGCCAGAGAAGCCAGAGGGACTGCTGAGGGGCTAGGGAGGGCTGTGGTAAGTGGATGGAGAAAGAGGGGGGATAGTAAGAGAAAATTGGGGTGAAAGGTATAGAGAGAATGAGAACGATAAGAGAGAAAGGGGAAGGGAGAGAATGCGGAGAGAAAAGGAAGATATAAATAAAAAAAAGGGAGAGAAAAAAAGAGGGAGAGGGGAGGGATTAGTGAGAGGAAAAATAGAGAGGATAGATGAGGAAGGGGAGACTCAGAGGTGGGCAAGGGAAAGGGAGGGTAAGCGCATGAGAGGAGCATAAGAACATAAGAGAGGAAGAATGGGATGAAAATGGGGACAAGGGAGAGAGAAACGAATGTAAGGGAATGGAGAGAAATGCAGAAAGAGGATAGTAGGAGAAAATAGAGGTGAAAGGAAAAGAGAGAAAGGGAACGAGAAGAGAGAAGGGGAAGGGGGAAGAGAGAGAATGTGGGGAGAGGAGGAAGTTAAATAGAAATGGAGACAAAAGGGAGAGAGAGAACAGAGAAAGGGAGAAAAAAGGGGAGAGGAAATATGAGAGATAGAGAGCATGGTAGAGGGAGAATGAAGAAAGATAGAATGGGGAGATAGAAGAGGGAGATAAAACTGGGAGAGAGGAGAAAGGGGGAAGAAGAGGGACAATTATAGAGAGGGGGAAGGGGGGCAGGAGAGTTAAGGGAAAAAGAGAAAATGAAGGGAGAAAGAAAATGGGAGACAAAGGATGGGAGAAGTTGCAGAGAGAAAGGGGAGGACAAAAGAGGAAGAGGGGCCATGGAGGGAGAAGCCGAAGAGGGGCCATAGAAGGCCGTGGGGAGATAGTAATGGGCACAGGGGCCAGAGATGGCCGACAGACTGTGGAGGGGGTAGGGAGGGCCATGATAAGCTAATGGAGAGAGAAGGGTATAGTAAGAGAAAATAGGGGTGAAAGAAATAGAGAGAGAAGAGAGAAAGGGGAAGGGAGAGAATGCAGGCAGAGGAGGAAGTTACAAATAGAGACAAAAGGGAGAGAGAAAATGGAGAGAGGGAGAAAAGTGAGTAGAGGAAATATGAGAGATGGCGACGAAGGTTGAGAGGGTAGTTTATTGCATAGTTATTGAGGCGATATTTAAGTCTAGGTAGGAAGGTTAGGAGTGATGACCTTCCCTAGTCCGCATGGTCTAGTAGTGGCTAGCTTGTTTCTGATTAGGTAGGGTTTATTAAATATATTGATTTATTAGCCTTCTACTCAACTTTACAGGAGTAATAAATCAAAAACAGAACCTTTTAAGATCGCATCAAAAATTGTAAAGTCCAAATACTTCCCTATGATCCCTAGAAGTTTTATTATTTTTAATAGTGAAGGCCTTTCAGTACCCAAACCTTTGAGTTTGGAGGCTTTGGGACTTCACACTAGTGGCTAGGGGTGGGAGTAGATGCGGCATCTTTTGCCTTAATCTACTAATAGCCACTTCCGCGGGGCTGGTTAGGAGCTGGAAGGACATTTGTCGCCTTTAGGCATTAATTAAATAATAGGTGGTTCTTACCCCTTGGGCTAGGTGTAAGAACTGGGGTCCAATATGACCCTGAGGTATTGTATAGGGTATGGGTAGTTATATTGCATAATTAGCTAGTAGGGGCTAGAGAAAATAGGTAAAGCACTTTAGGCAGGTTGGAAGTGACGGCCCACCCTAGCCCACATAGACTAGCAGGATCTAGGGTGCATCTGTTTATTTTTCACCCCAACACTCCACCTTTGACAGAGGGGTAGACTGGTCAGAGGAGTGTTAACTGCTTCTGCATTAAATTTTTTTACATGATGTACCCCTTGATGCTTTCCATATAGAGCACAGCTTTACATTAGTAAGTTTTGCAATCTAGACCATGGCAGGAGTCTTACACCCTTTACAAGCCCAAAACACATCCATAAGATGCCCAGATCACAATAGCTGTGATGCTACATTGTAACAGTGCTTAATACATCTCATGATGGGCTTTGATGTGGGATCACAGGATATCAGAGCCATCATGATTCTTTAGTAAATCTACCCCTTTAATAGTTCTCCACAACTCTTTCATGCCTCCTTAACCTTATTTGCTCTCAGAACAGTGTTATAATGCTACTATAGCAATATTTACCGCACAGCATTTATCCAAACTATATTTACACAGTTCTGGAATTCAGCTGATGAAATACAGAATTAATTTAGAGTGTTTGTCAATCTATTAAGCAGAATAGACTTATTGTATTGATAGTATGCTGGGGATATTCTATAACACATCAGATAGCTCTGCAACTTAAAAAGTTGAACAATAACAAATATGTGCCTTCTGGCTTCATGGAAGAAGTTAGCAAAGAATTGAGGACCATTACCCCCCCCCCCCCCCCCCCCCATCCCATGTATTTGTTTCACAAACTGTATTATCTTCTCTGTCATGTTGGAAGAGAATCTAGGCAACATCTGTATCTTGGAAGAAAGAACCAAAACATTCCTCCAGTGGTGGCATCCATATATAAGAACTTTACCTGAACACACTCAACAGTCCATACTACATTTTTCTGACATATTTATCTTAGAAGCAGTAAGAGGACAATAATAATTACTATCTAATATCATGCAAATTAGAGAGCTGTAGATCTCCTGAATATTATCCATCCCTCCTATGTCCTATTAAGCTCATTTGGTCTCAGAGTACACACTGAAATACATCTACTAAGGTAAAATATATGGGTTTAACCCAGGTTTTGTTGCAGAATACTTCTCCTTTTCTTCTGTCCCATTCTTGTCAATAAGCCCTACTCTATTTGAAGCCCGCAAGTGACTCTAGCCCATAATTTTTTCTGTGGGTGTTTTTTTTCTCTAAATGTTTAGATGTATTCTATTGACTTAAGTTTGCAATTTACCTTCTTTAGCCTAAACACATAAACCATGCCATTTTAAGTAGGAATTCAGGGGGTGTGATCATATGATCTGACAATATTTAAGCAAGCCCGTAATTTACTTCTTAGACACAGCCAATAGTAAATGAGACTTTCATCATGACATCAGAAAAACATGGAAGTTAAACGTATTCTGCAATCAGAGGCTACAAATTAATTAGTTACAATAAGTAATATTTGCAGATCAGGCTTGCAATCAAGCAATCTATAAAATGCATTAGATCATGTGGGTTTCATGATATGTGTTAAGCCCTTGAGTCCCAGGTTCGATATTACTCTGAAATAATAGTTACAAATAGTATTTTTTAATTGCATATTTGTGGGTTTGAGACTGTTGTGCAATTATTTCTAATTCCTTTCCATGCTTTCCCATGCTTTTAAAGTACAGTATTGTGTGTTTAATTGCTGCTACAGATCTAATAAGTGTTTGAAAAAGCCCCTGCAAGCCCTATTTAGAACTTGTAATATTTTTGACAGAAACTTGATATGTTTTTCATTTACAGGTTGGACTTTATTTGCGATCTAGCGCTCTGAGTTTAATAGAATATACATTTTGTGTAACTTTAATTATTTAGTGCTCATAATATTCAAGATGTGCTAAAACCAATGGAGTTCTAAGGCCAAATTTGTGTCTTTGGCTGACCCATAGTGATTGTGGGCGAGGAACTTGCAATTGGATTGCGAGTAGTTAATAGAATAGGTGGCAATATTAAGATTTTAAGTGCATATTGACATTTCTGTACATATTTTGAGTATATTTTCCTGTTAAATGGCTACAGTACAGACAGTTTCTTGCCCATTTTGATTAGGAGTAGTGTACTTCTTGTATTTCATTTCTCAATCTGCAGCAGTGGTGGACAATTCGGTCCTATGAGGCCTTCCAACTGTCCATGATTTCAGTATCTCTCTAACTGAACATAGGTGTATCAGTTAGAATGAATGAAACTGAGTAACTCAAATGTATGTTGCCTACCACTGACCTAAAGTTTTTGATTAATATAAATCATCATGGAAAACCTCTAGGCCCATTTTAATAATGTTATTTCACTCAAAATAGTTTCTCTGTCTTTATCCTGCGTGATGATATTTATGGTTCATCTATCAAAATAGTTTTGTAATATTGGTCCATTCTGTTGGAATGATCCCTAACTACACAAAACTTATTTACAAGGTGATATGCTAATGGATTTTTTCAGTTCACTGATCATTGTATTTCCAGTATTTGCACATCCGCACTTTGAAAAGTAACTTAATTTACTGTAACCTGCCAACCCCAAAATAGACTGCCCCACCAGAGGGAGTTGTTAAAAAACGACATTTAATAAAAGCCATTCTCTGTCCTATTGCACTGTACCCTGCCGTGTCCTTCAAGCTAGATATTGATCAGAATTACATACAATAGAAAGAGCCCAGGCTTGCAATGTAATAATTAAACGAGATTATTGATTCGCTGAATGTACGAGAGACAGTTTCTTCTATCTAACCGACAGGGCTTTGCCTTATGTACCCCTTAAATGAATAAAAACAGACAACAAAAATGAACTAGTGATGCAAAATTAAAACGTTCTGAAGAATTGCTGTAAAGATTCCTTTTGAAAACCATTAATGAGCAGACGCTTTCCATTCTGCAAAAAAGAAAATCAGTACACAGACTGGTTAAAGGGCATCAGTGTATTAACAGAAACAAGAAAACATAAAACTAGGGCATGCCTATCCAGGACTTAACTAATTGGAAAAGAGCCCAGGCAATGTCTTTCTATCTTAACAAGTACATTAATGCTTTGCTCTAATGCTCTATCCATTTTGTAATTAACCATTTAGAAAGCTGTTAATTTACTTTGTGGTAATGCACATGTTACAGGCAATACAACTCGTGTAATGCATGATGGCAGCAGACAGAACAGGCAATGTATTTATCTGGAAAAGAAGCCATTACTGGAAATCCATTCAATAAAAGAAAAACAGTATTTTTGTACTTGGATAGAAATTGCAAAATAAAAATTAAGTAAACAAGTGATGTGATATAACAGAGCAAGACATATTTTGAGTCTGAAAACTGGAGATATTGAATAGAAATATTAAATATTATTTTTATGTTGAACCATAATATTTTGGGCATTATTCTATTGATGTCTAAAAACATTTAATGAAAGATAACTGCATAAAAACATGACACATTTATAACATTCAAACATTCTGGAATTCTGTTTGACTAAATGTGATTTTTTTGTAGTTTTTACTAAAATTGAGAAACAAGATTTGGTTTCTAAATGTATTCTTTATTGTAAAGTTATGCTTTGATTGCTTTGTTGAGTGTCCATTAAAGTATAAAATTGAGCCTATTCTTCTGCAATCTAGGATGCTGTCTTGGATGCTTTATTAAATAAGGCACCTGCCAGTTCATTCACCTTTGTCCTAAATTCTGTCTGCTACTTAGATGGCTGAACAGTAGACTCAATCATGCACAGTGTCAGGGGAATATAAAGTGGTAGAGCACTGGGGGCCCAAACAGGGTAGAGGCCCTCGGGTACTGAAACTAGCCTGGAGTAAAGAGTGGCACTTAATTTAAATGGGGAGAAGCACATACAGTGGATTTAAAAGTCTACACACCCCTGTTAAAATGTCCGGTTTCTGTGCTGTAAAAAAATGAGACAAAGATAAATCATTTCAGAACTTTTTCCACCTTTTAATGTGACCTATAAACTGTACAACTCAATTGAAAAACAAACTGAAATATTTTCGGTAGAGGGAAGAAAAAATATTAAAATAAAATAATATGGTTGCCTAAGTATGCACACCCTTAAACTAATACTTTGTTGAAGCACCTTTTGATTTTATTACAGCACTCAGTCTTTTTGGGTATGAGTCTATCAGCATGGCACATTTTGACTTGGCAAGATTTGTCCACTCTTCTTTGCAAAAACACTCCAAATCTGTCAGATTGCGAGGGCATCTCCTGTGCACTGCCCTTTTCAGATCAGCCTACAGATTTTCAATAGGATTCAGGTCTGGGCTCTGGCTGGGCCATTCCAAAACTTTAATCTTCTTCTGGTGAAGCCATTCCTTTGTTGATTTGGATGTATGCTTTGGGTCGTTGTCATGCTGAAAGATGAAGTTCCTCTTCATGTTCAGCTTTCTAGCAGAAGCCTGAAGGTTGTGTGCCAATATTGACTGGTATATGGAACTCTTCCCTCTATTCCTCTATCTTAACTAAAGCGCCAGTTCCAGCTGAAGAAAAACAGCCCCAAAGCATGATGCTGCCACCACCATGCTTCACTGTGGGTATCGTGTTCTTTTGGTGATGTACAGTTTTGTTTTTGCGCCAAACATATCTTTTGCAATTATGGCCAAAAAGTTCAACCTTGGTTTCATCAGACCATAACACCTTTTCCCACATGCTTTTGGGAGACTTCAGATGTGTTTTTGCAAAATGTAGCCTGCCTTGGATGTTTTTCTTCGTAAGAAAAAGCTTTCGTCTTGCCACTCACTTACCCCATAGCCCAGACATATGAAGAATACGGGAGATTGTTGTCACATGTACCACACAGCCAGTACTTGCCAGATATTCCTGCAACTCCTTTAATGTTGCTGTAGGCATCTTGGTTGCCTCCCAGACCAGTTTTCTTCTTGTCTTTTAATCAATTTTGAAGGTAGCTCCAGTTCTTGGTAATGTCACTGTTGTGCCATATTTTCTCCACTTGATGATGACTGTCTTCACTGTGTTCCATGGTTTATCTAATGCCTTGGAAATTATTTTGTACCCTTCTCCTGACTGATACCTTTTAACAATGAGATCCCTCTGGTGCTTTGGAAGCTCTCTGTGGACCATGGCTTTTGCTGTGGGATGCGACTAAGAAAATTTCAGGAAAGACCAACTAGAGCAGCTGAACTTTATTTGGGGTTGATCAGAGGCACTTTAAATTATGGCAGGTGTGTGCTGACTCCTATTTAACACGATTTGGAATGTGATTGCTTAATTCTGAACACAGCTACATCCTCAGTTATAAGAGGGTGTGCAGACTTATGCAACCACGTTATTTTTCTTTTCTTTTTTCTTCCCACCTAAAAGATTTCATTTTTGTTTTCAATTGAGTTGTACAGTTTATAGGTCACATTAAAGGTGAAAAAAGTTCTGAAATGATTTATCTTTGTCTAATTTTTTTACAGCACAAAAACCTGACATTTTAACAGGGGTGTGTAGACTTTTTATATCCACTGTATATTTATTTTATATAAAAGTGATCTGACCACCTATATACATTTTGACTTTTTATTAACCCCTAAAAGAACCTTCCCGGTAAAGAAAAGTTTCAAGGGGTGCTCCCAAATTATTTTTCTCTGGGACCCTCCATTCACTAGCTCCGCCACAGAATATAAAGGCTATTTTTATGCAGTGATGATTGTGACCATGTGGGAGCCTGAGTATATTACTAGACTCAAAGGGGACACAAAATAATTGTCACAATCTTAATTGTGATCATGCCATTTTTCTTACATTGGTCCTAAATTAATATTTCTTACTTGTTTAACAAGAGTTGCGAAAACCCCAAACTGAACTCATGGATTAATCCATTAAATTGTGCTTGTTTTGACTATTTGTGTATGTATATGGTTTGTATATATAATGTAACTATGCGTTGTATTCAGATAGATTTCAAACATACTTTTGGCATATAGAAGATTGTACTACATAGTAGAGGTCATTTGCCTTTGAGAGAAAGTGACAAGTCTAAAAAATGATGACAACATTCCTGTTAGCCTAATAATCTGTCCATTTTTTAAGTGGAGTAAAATGTTATACCTTTAATGGCTAACTAAGCGGGATTACAGGGCAAGCTTTTGGGATCTCATAATTCCTTGTCCTATAAAATATGCATCAATATCTGGCATTCACACACGCATGGACGAAGAGACTATGGGATCTTGCTCTGTAATTCCCATTAGTTAGTCATTAAAGGTGCCACTTTTTACTCCAATTTGTTTCCTTTTTTTTTCCTACAGCTAACATGGCACCACCTCATAACCTACTTCATCATGGAAGATACAACAATGTACTGCACATGAATAAATCTCCTAAAATAAGTTTGCACAACTGGACAGCAATATCTTCTTCCTAACTACTTACCATCATTTTGAAGAACCCAACCCTAAACACCTACAACAGCTGGTCTGCCAAACAATTGTGTACCAGAACTTTAGAAAGGCTGTATAACCACCTTACTGGAATATGCTACAACAATAAAACCATAATACAGATGGATATGCTCACCCTCAGTTCACTACTTGGATCAGATAGAGAGGACAAAAAACAAATACTACAACAATAATACAGCAAACTACAAATATGCCTTATTAATATCTAAACAAAGACATTATAGAGAATAAGACAAAAATCTGGACACTCAACGAAACTTGATAAACAACCAGAACAGAATTGTGTTATCAACCTTTCAACACACAAACCATGCCAAGATGAACTAAATGTACTTTCCAAAGGGCCCTTTTTTACCCCAGAAAATCTGTGGATGAAAAAGAACTCTGCAGCAACATGGAGGAACTCTTCATGACATTCAGGCTTAAATAATGATTTCATGAGAAAAAGGATAATACTACTACTACCAAAAAACTAAATTATAACCACGGAACTACAAAAAAAAAATCAACCCAGACTCTACAGCCAGGGATTAATCATTAACATGACAGATATATAGAGTGCTTCAACCACAGAGGTTCCTCAGAACAAACAACATAAACTGATGACCAACATAAAAGCCCAAGAAAGGAAAGCTGTAAGATCATTAAAAGACAACAAAATTACAATAAAACCAGCAGACAAAGCAGGAGCTGTTATCATGGTTACCAGTGATTACATGAAAGAAGCATACCAACAACTATCTGATGTGAGACACTACAGCAATCTTCAGGATGACCCCACCATGTCTACACCACACAACTTAAAAAACATACAGGGCTTACTCCATTTATTAGAGAACAGATAAAAGGTCTAATTCCTTCATATCCAACAATATAGTTTTTCTATGTTTCCCAAAATACACAATGAAGGAAACCCAGGAAGACTCATTATCTCAGAAATAGGTAAACTAACAGTAAAAGTCTCTGGCTGGTTGGAAAATATTCTGAAAACCCTAGTAATGAAAACATCCACAAACCTTCAGCACACCACAGACCTGATAAATAAACTGCCCATCATTTACCCTGTTCCAATGGATGTGGAATATATTTTCTCCAACAACAGGAGAACAACAACAGGGGGTACCTCTCTATGTCCACAAGAGAGATGTTCTATTTGCGCACATGTATATACCACAGATAAGGTACTATTACCTCACTGTGACCAATACCATAAAATATGTGGTACCTTTTAAATTGCAACAAGGAATTCCTGTTACATTATTCCATATAATGTCATAATGTGTTCACTGGGTATTAGTAAATCCCAGACTAATTAACTCCTAAAACATTTGTTTAAACCCACAATGATCAAAGCAGCTATGCTGTTCATTTGATGCCATAGTGTGACTTTATCTCTTCACACCATTGCTGTGCTGTCCGTCTGTTTGTCTATTTAATATATATCATAGGATATTTTTCTGTGTTTATTTTATATCCTGCCGTACGAAAAGATTATGAGATCCCAAAAGCTTGCACTGTAATCCCTCTTAGTTAGCCATTAGGGGTATCACATTTTACTCCACTCTGTTTCCTGTTTTGCATTTTACATGAAAAACAATGGGAATTTCAAGATGAAATGTTTCTTTGAGAAGCAGATCTTTTAAATGCATTTTAAAGTGGCGAAAGTAGGGTCTCATATTCCACAATTGTGCACCTCAGTCAATCACAAAGATATTTGCCATGAGTGAGCTCTGTGACTGTATAGAATGAAGAGGAGTCATTCAAGCAGCCAGTTAGGATATAGCAAGAGAGGTATGAGATCAGAGGTACAGGAAGGAGAACTTTTATAATTTATGCTTTACTTGACTAAAAAAAACAGTTTATGTATTTCAGCAGGGAACATGAAGGAATGCATGTAGAAGAGAGGGGGAAGAATTAAGCAGCCGCATTAAAATAGATTGCAAAAAAAATAGGCTCAAGTAGTAGCAAAAAGTTTCATAATAGATATTTTTGAATGGATGTCAGTTAAGACAACTCTTGGGCATTTAGAGAGTAGATCTGGTGCTCCTTATCTGAAATCAATTCTACAGTGCTATTGGCAGCTCTTATTTATGGAGGGTCTATTCAACTGTTGCGGTATTATACATTTCAGGAAGCTTAATTCTTAGCTGAATCCAGAAGCCATTCCATCTTTTTCATTTATTTTTCAGCAACCTTGGCTTTGAGCAATTATATTGAATTTTGTAAAATAGAAATTATCAGCACATCTAAGAGAAAACAAATATAGTGCAGTCATTTTGAAAAGGAACACCAGATCTATAGAGCACTTACTAAAAAGTTGAGTAATCAACTTTTCATCTCAAGTTCTTTCAGGCAATTATAGATGTTTTAAAAGCAGCGAAAAAAGGTTAAACTCCCATAGTAAAATGCAGTTTAATAAACAAGTTAAAAAAAGATCAAAGATGCATTCAGAAACATACAGTAAAGTGCTTTTGCATGTTGTTCAATTCAATAGCACTTCAACCTCTGCCCATGATTCAAAACTTGGCAAGCATCTTTTACTTCTGCTCAGTGAAACTATTTGTATTTTCTATGAGCCTATCTATCTATCTATCTATCTATCTATCTATCTATCTATCTATCTATCTATCTATCTATCTCTCTCTCTTCAAGTATGCAGGCCTAGGGTGGCATATTTTGAGGGAGTTAATCAGTGAAATTCCTCTATGCATTGCCAAATTCCAATTACACTGTAATAGTTTGAGCTAACACAACTATTTTTTGATTTTATGTGGTCTTATATGTGTTTCCTTCAAGCATGGATAGCCAGCAAAATATTCTTTTTTTTTGTTTTGGTTAATCTTCCCCCATTTTTCTATGCTGCTATTATGTTTGAGCTGTAATCAAACAACTGCACTTCGTACTAGCCAGTCACCTTTTCTTTTAAACGACATGTATGGTTGACCAGTATGTGGTCTGATATAGTTGAGTATGCACTACAAAAACATAATAAAGTCTCATCTGATATAGTTGAGTATGCACTACAAAAACATAATAAAGTCTCATAGGTGCGACAACAAGTGCTCATCAAAATAGGCACTACAATGCCCTGGCTACAGTATAACATTAGGCAAAATAATGCAAAGAAGATGGCGCCCTTTTCTAAAAAGAACTGTACACATAAATATAAAAGGATATTTTGCATGCACACATTATGAGCACTTAAATATTATAAATGGTTGAGACAAAGCCATAGGCATTTTAGTTTAGACCCAATTCACATGTCTTAAGGCCATGTGCCTGTGAAAGTGCTGCTAGCACCAACAAAGGCAGTGCCATTTTACAATTAGCCATTGGCAGGACTGACATTTTAGCAATTAAGACAACTAGACAACAGATGAATTGTCAAATGCTTTGTGTTTTTGTATATTTACTTTTAAAACCATGAATAATGATTTTTGTTGGCAAGCTGCACACACACACTCATATTTTAACATTTGTTGTCACTCAATATATACATTTTAAATCTAACTGACAGCTGGAAAAGTGCTCTTCCAGGTCTTGTGGCTTTTAATTTTTCCACTGGGAGGGAAGGTTAATTGCTTTACTACCTAGCAATCACTGGAGGATGATTAATAAGATAGAGAAGGGATCATAAATACAAAATGGAAAGTGAAATTGGAAAATGGAAACAGTGGGATATTATTAGAAAGTGAGATTTACAGGGACAGATTTCCCAAAAGGTCTGCTAGACCAAGGCCTAGGATGACAAGAAATAAATGGGAACCACACTTTAATTTCTTTATACCCTTAGTAATCTAATTTTTTGTGTGGTTCTGAAATTTGGGCCAAGGGCAGCAGAAGAGCTAAGTCCAGACCTGTTTAAATATGATTTTATTACAGATTTTATGCAAGGGTCTGAGCCCCGGGCTGTTTAATGTTAAGGCATTATCCAAATATAGGCTCTAATAAACATTTGTATATTATATTTTGTATACTAGCAAGCCATTTACCTTCATACTGCTTTTGATGCAATTTTTCTTTCTCCTTAATGTTATTCTTTAAATATCTCTCACTGTTGACAATGCCATCATCACTCCCACCTTCCAGTTGTGTTGCCTTGGGGTTCTACTGGATCCTGGATCTTTCATTCCTCATATACAATAAATCATAAAATAATGTCATTTTCACCTAAAAACACTACCAAAATACATCACCATCTTACACAAGACACAACTAAAATTCTTTTTTTTTTCTTTTTTTTTTTTCTTTTTTTTTTAAAGTAACAAATACAAATATATTAAAGCAAACAAAAAAAACAAGAATAAAACATTAATAATTATACTACACAAACATACTGATACAAGTTATGTGTCATATATTTTCCCTTTCTTTCCAATCCCTTATCCTTTTCTTTTCTAAATCTTCCTTCCAAATCCATTTATAATATCAAAAAAAGGAAAGGAAAAACACTACATATATACCAACAATTAATTAATCAATGAGTCTTATTGGGAAGAGAATACAAGAGAACCATTTCACGATTACTTTATTATATTAGCATTAAAATTAATTCCATAAAGACCATTTTGATTGTGTATTTGTGTATTTCTTTGGCCTCCCATCGGCTTCTATAAAATCTATCTCTAATTGTTTATTTCTTAAATGAATTTCTCGTATTTCATTCCATGCAGGTACTACCTTTTTTTCCAATTTGTAGCTATTAAGCATTTTGTCATCAGTAGAATATGGATAATAATTCCCATTTGTTTATTATTCAAAGTGTCTGCGCTAAAAAGAAAAAAGTACCAATTCTAGTGTTAAATCTAATTTGCAATTGCTTATTTTAGAAATTTCTTTTAGGCAGGTCGTCCAGAGCTGTTGAATGATATTACAAGTCCACCACATGTGTAGGTGTGTGCTAATTTCTGTGCAACCTCTCCAGCACATCCCTGAACAATGTTTGGAATCAATTTTAGCTTAAAAGACAGGTACTGCATACCATGGGCCTCATTCTATTATCGGCCGTAAATCGTCCGTAAGGCTGCGATTCCTTGCGGGGGTTCTGTTACCTCGCGATTCTATTATACGGCCCCGCAAGGATCTCCCCTTACGGCCGGCCGCATATCTTGAAACCGGCCGTAAGCTCTGAAATCTAAAAACTCAAAAATAAATTCAAGCCTGCACTGTACAGCTCTGTAAATGCTAGGGATCATATTGGGGGACATGAGGATTAAAAGTAACCCACTCTCAAGCTTGCGCATCAGCCCAAACCCGAGTTCAAATTAACTGTTTATTTTCCGGCTGCGGCGTGGGCGTGTCTGAGGTGCTCCAAGCCCTATGGACTTTTTACATGTATATTTTACGTATATTAAAAAAAAAATATTTTACGGATTTGAGTATAGGGTAATTATGTGCTATTTTTGCTAACACCGAATATCACTTTATACACTCCGCAAAGTGCAGGATGGCTTTATTTGAGCTATTTTATGTGCTTAATTGGTGCTAGTTTGCTGCAAGTAAGCTGCGGCTCGTTTTTAGCCTTGCAGACAGGGTTCCCGGAGCAATAGAATAGCAACCAGGCTTTTCTTACGGCCGATTTCCTTGCGGCCGTTTTAGATCAAAGGCTTTCCTCCGGCGCGATCGGCCGCAAGAGATAACAAGGCGCCGGCCGCAAGCCTGCCGGAACCCCCGGCCGGAGGGGAATAGAATAGCCGGAAAGCTTGCGGCCGGTCCTTGCGGCCCCGCAGCGGCTGCGGCCGATAATAGAATGAGGCCCCATCTCTGTGTGAGTTTGAACTGTGTTTCTCTTAACAAGGTGCATTTCGCATTGGTCTCTATCAGCCTAAAAGCTTTAAACCGACTTTCAGTATCCCAAATTATACGCAGATCTCTCTCCCATTTCAGCCTCAGGGTTGTTTTTTTCTGTTTCTGACATATTTCTAATGGATCTGAAGTAGTTAGTCTTTGAGAGATTTTGTCCAGACATCAGTAACAATTCCAAATGGGTGAGTTCTCTAGAAGGTGTCAAATTGTAGTCAGATTTTGTTACTGCTTGTTTTAGGGTATAATAGACCAATCAGTTATCTTTTGAGATCAGGTTATTTTCTATATGATCTTCAAATAATCTAAATAGACCCTCCTTAAAGAAATCATCCAAAAGTTTTACTTTCCAAATTTTACTGTTAAATCTCTGTTCTGGCAATATTATTTCGTATAAATGGCTAATCAGAACAACGGGCACTAGTTTCTGTCTCCCGTTAACCCGAATCCAGGACTGTAAACATGTTTTAGTTACTAAGAGGAGCTTTCTCACCATTTTTTATCTTTATCTTTTTGCCAAAGCATTTGATCCACGTTAAATGTTCCAGACAAAATCCTCTTTATTTGTATATATCTTGGGGTATGATTTGTTGCAAAAACATTTAAGAAATGGGTTATATTTATTACCTCCACATCTGGGGAGGCCAAACCTCCTCTAGAGAATCTCCTTGAACTCATGCTTTTATTCATTCAGGACTTATTTCCCTTTGTGTATGAATTGGTCAATTCATTTCTGGAACCTCGACTTCATGTTATGCGTGATATGTAGCGTTATGCATCTTAACAGATATGTTATCTTTGGTATTATTACCATCTTACTAACTAATTTTTTCCAATTTGAAAAAGTATCCTTTACATCGTTATGAGTATAATTTCTCAAAGTTAAGATTTAAAAGAGATTTCAAATTAGGGATAAATTTGCTTCTTTTCCAATTAAAATGATATAGACTCTTTAACCTGGCACAAAGTTCAGGGTTTAGATTCAAAGTTAGTATTTCTGTTCTTGTAGAGTTTAATTCGTAAAAAGAACATTTACTAAAAAATTATATTACTTTGAATAAATTCTTGATTGAGTTTATTGGGTCAGTCGGGGTAACTGCTATATCGTCCGCATTTAACTTGATTTTATTGTTCAGGATGCCATTTTCTATTCCTTTAATTAGATTTTTACTTCTAATAAACTCTGTGAGGATTTGATAGTGAGCAAAAATTAAAGGGGAAAGGGAGCATCCCTGTCTTGTCCCTTTAGTTATGGGGAAATTGCTGTGACATTCCTGTACAAAGCCATGATTGCGTGGGAACCGAACCTGCCTAGACCAAACTTCTCCAGCACTATTTCCAAATAATCTCAATTGACCCTGTCAAACGACTTTTCAGCATCTAAAGACAGAGCTATGGTTGAAATTGTATTTAGTCTGACGACTGAGAAAAGAGAAATGTTATTAATTTCCTAATATTGTGGGAACCTTGTCTGCCTTTAATAAAGCCTTACTGATCTGATTCCACATCATAATAGGATTTAATCTTGATGCAAGTATTTTAGAATAAATCTTAATATCTATATTGAGAAGAGATATAGGTCTATAATTTCTAAAATTTTAATTATCTTTCCCAATTTTAGGTATTGAAATGATAGTTGCTTCTAACATCTCTTGTGGAGCATTCCCTGAGGACTTAATTTTGTTATAGTCTTTCTTTAAATGTCCAATTAAAGATAAAGAGAAGATTTAGTAATATATGTTTGAAAATCCATCTGGGCCAGGAGTTTTGTTTCCTTGTAAACTGGATATGCAAGATTCTATTTATTTTTCTGTTATATCTTCATCTAAAATTTCTTGTTGCCTTTCCGATATTTTTGGTAAGTTAATTTGACGCAATAATTTTCTAATTGGTATCTTGGATGGTTTAGGCAGTATCTCATTTCCAACAGGAAATAAAGATATTTGTAGTAGGTAGCAAAAGTGTTGGTTTAACACATATCCATCCATTTTGGTTTACTAAAATATATATCTTCTTGTATAAGGATCCAGTTTTCAGTTGGTTAGCTTACAATTTGCCTACTTTATTACCCAAAAAATTATGCTTCTGTTGAAAAAGCCAGATTATATATTATGTACTTGCTCCTGTGATATTTTCCTGATTTGAGATTGTAATGAAGATATTTTTCTAATCCTATCTATAGTAGGGGATACTTTATTAATCTTGTCTGAATGATTTAGTTTTATATAGAGCTCTCTCAGAGAAACCCCTCTTTTTTTAATTCTAGCTATTGACCAAGAGGTTAATATATCCTCTATTACCACCTTATGTGCATTCCATAAGGTTATATTTGATTCTACATAAATTTAATTTAGTTCAGAATAGAGCTCTTTTTTTTTAATGTATCCCTATCTTCCCTAGTTTTAAATAGGGTAGGGTCTCTTTTGTATCTATGTACTGGTTTATATTTGAAAGTCCTATTCAGATATAAAATAAACATGCATGGTCAGACCAGCCTGTTGGGGCTATTTCAACTTTTTGGGCTGTCTCTAATGTAGATTTATTTAATAAAAAGTAATCAATTCTAGTATGTGTATGGTGTCTAAACGTGTTTAAAGTATAGTTTCTCTCATTTGGGTAGAGAGTTCTCCAGCTAGCATATAAATTAAAATGTATTAAGCTTTCCTTTTAGATTCAGGGTCTATGTTATGTTTGTCTACTGACTTTTTGTCCATTATAGGGTCTAGGCACATATTAAGGTCTCTGAACACTACTAGATAACCATTTTTAAATCTATTCATGTGTATTAAAAACTTAGTAAGAAATAAGTTCTGCTTTTGATTGGGAGCAAATGCATTAACGATAGTATATTCCTTATCTATGGTACCTACCCAGATAATGTATTAACCCAGTGTATCTATATCTCTAAATTCCTCTGATATTGGGAGGTTTCTGTTAAAAATTATTGCTACTTCTCTTGATTTTGTCCTATAGTTTGCTGCTATTTTAATATTATACAATCTGTCTGGCATTCAAAATTTAAAAGGGAGGGGAAACAAGAAGCGTAGGAAGTCTCCTATTTTTTTACCCTTAATCAACAATATTATTAATTAGGAATACCAACTTAAATACGTAATAGCACCCAAAAAATTTAATAAATTATAACAAACTTGGCCATATTTTATATTTACTACTTCCAAATCAAGCATAATATTTTAGTTTTGCTTTACAGTGATATTTAAATTTTCCTTTCTAAATTTTGTTTAGCTCTAAAGAAAAACTTACCGTATTTATCTTTTTATGCTGATCATATACCATTATGTGACTTAAATGAAATATATTCAATTTGTGTCGCAAATCTTCCAAAACTCTTCCCCTTTTATTTACTACTATGTTAATGAAAACATTTTTGTTTAACCCTAAGGTGTTATTTACAACATTTAGGATTTATTTGTGTGATTTTCCTATGTGACAGTACATTCAATCCTTTAATATAACTCTCTTGTTTCCAATTTATTTTTAATAATACAATTCCCCTACAATTCACATTAACTTATCAGATTAATTCTATCTTCCTTTTTCCATCCCTATTCCAAGTCATCCCCACATTTCTTGAAGGGTTGGAAAATCATTTGACTTCTTTCTGAAAGTTGCTCCCTTTTGTAAGGTATATCTTTTGTTGAAATTAAATTAAATTTTCCAATCCCTCAGGTTTTTTTCTTTCTACTTTTGAGTTGGTTATAGTTTTTACAGTGTCTTTATCGGCATGGAATTTTTAAACCTTTACCCATTCCCTGGACTGTAGTTTTAATTATTTTAATGTAGTATTTGTGTTAGATTCAAATGTCCATTCTCTCAAGTAATCTTCTCCTTCAGCAGAGGTGTTAACTGTTATTTTTTGATTGTTTCTTAAAACAATTAATTTCACAGGAAAACCCCATCTATATGGAGTGTTTTATTTTCTTAATGCTGATGTCACGTCACTCTCTTCTCATGTTTAATGTTATAATAGATAGATCTGTGTAGTTGGACACATTTTCATATGGGGCCTCAAATATCTTTTTGTCTATTGCAACCCTAAGTACAGATTCTCTATATGTGTAAAAATGAATTTTAATAATAAAATCCCTGGCGGTGGTAATGGATAACAATGAATTCTGTCTAAGAGACCTTGATCAGGGTTTTAAGGTTTCACAAGATGTTCCAAAAAAACTGTTACAAAAGAAGCTAATTCTCCTGCAGAAACATCCTCAGATATACCTTGTATTCTGAGATCGTTTCTTCTGGAGTAATCTTTTAGGGAATGTTTCTTTTTAAGTAACTTGGCTTCCTCCTCCAAATGATTTAGATGTTTTACTAAAGACTGATTGTCAGCCCAACTTCTCAAAACTGTCTTCTAATTCGTCTGTTCATTTAGACAAAACATTTATAGCAGTAGTATTTTTAGTTGCTGCTGAGGATAGTTCATCTTTTAATGTAATTTGAAATTCTGTCAACATTTTCTTAAGAATGGAAACTGTCAACATTTCTTCCTCTTGTTCTGGTATTAATTTATTGAATTTTGTTTGCCCCAATTCACTTGTTTCAGATTTTGTGTCTGATGTTTCTAAGGCAAATACATTTTAAATTTGTGTATCATGTGTCATCCCTTTTCATGTGCCATATCTTTTGGTACTGATTTTGTAGTTTTTTTTTTTAATCTTTAGCCTTCTCTTTTGCTGAGTTATGGTTTTTCATTTTACCCAATGTAGTAAGTAACCAACAGGTTTTATCATTTTAAGTTTCCTTAACTTGTTTAGTTATTTCTTCTTTTTCCTTTCCTCTGTCTCTTTACCTTCTCTCCTCTTTGTCTCCTTTCGCTCTCTTTCTTCTTTCGCTTTTCTTCTTTTTTCTCTTTCTTCCCCTACCTCCCTCCTTTTCTTTTCTTTCCTTTCCTTCCTCTTTCCTTCTCTTTTCCTTCCCCCTTCTCTTCTTTTCTTACCCCTTTTCCTTATCCTCCCCTTCCTGCCTCCTTGTTTTCTTTTAGAATTAATCCTTCACTAAACTATTCAGTAGCATTAGCCTTATTTCCAGACTGTAGATAATTAAGGATTGTACAGATCTTATTAAATAATACAAGATCTGCTTAAATTAAAAGTTCAGCTTTGGGAAGAATTTGATAACCCCATTTCCAGTGTTCAAGGAACAAAAGGGGAGAGAATGGAATAATATCACAGTGAGACAAACCAGGGTATATATTTGGGAAGAGGAATACTCTCATCTAACTCAATATAAACTTTGAGTATAAATGGTAAACAATTAGGTAAATATTTTCTTAGATGTAGTCTCCTCCTTTCTTTCTTTGTAGAAAATTCCAATAGTCCAATGCAATAGACCTTATAATATCTGTATCAGCAAGGCCTTTGTAAAGGTATTAAAATGTTTCTAAACCATTTCCACAAAATGGATCCATCCTCCTGCCAATGGGATACCCTCCTGGGAACTCCGCCACCACTCTGTGCTCCTTCTCAAAGAGAAAGAGAGTCCAAAGTGGCACTCTTCTAAACACATAATGCAGTCTGTCTTGAGGTGTATTGCACATTCTGTCCTATGTACAGATCCTGTGTTAATATTTTCAATGATAATTATTTATCTATGAGCAAAAATAAGAGTTTAATCTCCTTAGCAACCAACATGACAGGCTTTTCCCATACCTCTTAGTATAAGCTGTACTGATGTCAGGGGGTGTTATGAACAGAAGGGCCCACTGAACTGTTTGGGGTTCATCAGTTATTATATGTGTGGTTAGAAGGTACTAACAACTTGCTTAACAGTCATATCTGGGATATACAAAGGGTTAAGGAATTCTAAAGAATTTATATGGCTTTGAGAGGCAGTCATGCACAAATACTCTGGCTTTAGTCTGGAAGGGGGAAGTTTTGTTTTAAAACCCTGTAAGTTAAGATCTGACAAGATATGAGGGATGTATCATGGTATAGACATCTCCCAGGTGGTGAGAGTGTAACAAGCTATTGCCCACAAAAGGAGGGGTTAGGCATGTGGGGGGAGCGAGATCTACCCTATCTGTGTTTTTATATATCTCTGTAACAATGAAGAAGTGGCAGTCTGTTTTTGGACACACAAAACAAAGGTGGTGTCGGAGTATGCTTGTACTAATCAAAGGTACATGGTGTGTGATTCTGTGATCCTAAGAAAAGGAGTCTGATGGTGCCTGCCTCTTCAGAAATTATGCTGTCATCTGAAGTGTCTTCTGGTGTCTAGATCTGAACAAAAAGTTGCGACCCATAGAGAGAGAGAGAGAATTGGGGTGAGCGTAGTCCCCCAAAGCTGGCAGGCGTAACAGCTGGTGGCATCAGTGGGAGAGCTCAAGCATTTTTACCAGCAGCCAGGATGGCTACTTACAAAGACAGAGAGAAAGAGAGCCAGGTAACAGAGGCAAAGGACTGCAGAGGAATGGCCCTTCTAAAGCAATGGATGGCATTCCTGGGATTGTGGCAGGGCCATGAGCTGTCAGGCTGGCTGGAGGAACTGGGATGGAAAGAGATTGACTTGGAAAAACAGTATCATGCCAGGATAGGGTCTGTTGGTGCCCTTTGAGAGGATCTCTATGTTCGATTGGAGCTAATAAATGGGCTCTGGGAGTTCATGTATGGTGATCCTAAATGTGGCATGGGGACTGTAAGTAGGCAGAACAACTTATTTCTTAAACGCTGTCAAGGTCTGGGACTAGAACCATGGTCCCCGGAGGCTAATTTGCTGGAACCCCTGATTCAGCAAGAGCTGCAGCTGGTGGCTGAATATGTTGAATTGCTGGATGAGGCATCCATGGAGGGGTTTTGGCCATCCAGTTGGTAGGAACCCTGTCAGGAGGACAGGGAAGAAGAGGACCGGTTACCAGAGGTCTGGGTGGAGTATATTTTGGACTCTGACCAGGGCTATACCAATATGGAGGTACAAATGGGCCAGGCCCAGTTAATTTTTGCTACAACTGGGACAGATGAGGATGGTACCATGCATTATGTGTACATGTCAAAAGAAGTGGAGTCTGAGTCTCAGACAGGAATAGCAGGCCAGATGGAGGGCCTGGGAGAATTCTGGAAGGAACCAGAGATGGGTTGTGAACCTATCATGGGGTTCCCGTGGATAACTACAGTCCAGGAACCAGCCATGGATACAGGGGCAAACACAGAGAACAACCTTGGGACTGTGTCAGACCAAGGGAGCCAGCCGTACCCAAATGGTTGGGACACAATTGCTATTCACAAGGCAGTTGAGAAGACAGAGAATGTCTGTCAAACTGATGGCACAAGGGGAAGTCTGGATGAGAGCTGTGAGGTCCTGCCAGGGAACACGGTGGCCATGGACTCAGAAGGAGGTGAGTTCTGTGCCCAGGTGGTGGTTCCAGAGAGAGGGGGATGTGACATGCTGATCCAGATGCAACCTAGAGGAGTGGAGTCTTTAGACCAGGCCACAACATTGGGTGCCGTCTTCCAAATCAGTCCAGTACATTCCCCCTTGGAATTACTATTTTTCTGGGCGCCCCAGGGGAGTGTTTTACCCAGGCATTGGGGCAGAAGAGTTCATCGGCCCTGGTTTTTGGGGGATGGGATGGCAATGGCACCCTTGGACTATATTGATTACCCTGGCATACAGAGGACTGTTGGCAGAACCCAGGCCAAACTGAGAGTCTGGATGGGATTAGCTATGTACACTGTGCCCTGGGAATGGACTCTGGGCCTAGCATGGAGCTCCAGCTGATAAATAATGCCAGAGAGCTAGCCACGGACCAGAGGGCAGGGGAGGTTATGATCCATGAGATCCTGCCAAACAGAGACACAGCAAATCAGTTAAAAAGGGACCACATTCTTTATTGTGTGCCCAATGAAGGAGAGCTGGTGCACAGTGCCCCGACTGTGGTTCCAAGCGAGATGGAATACAGCTCACCAACTGTGGTCCAAGGAGATAAAGAAATGGAGTCCCATGCCCAGACCATTGCTCCAGGTGAGCAGGGGTACTGTTCCCAGACTGCGGAAAGTGGAGCCTCCATCATGGATGCTGGGTGCAGGATCAGACCGGTATATTCCTCCCTGGAGGTATTAGTTTATGGGACTCCCAAGGAAAATGTTTTCCCTGAGACGAGGGTCCGCATTTGCAGTCCGAAAGTCGTAGGGGTCGAAGGGATGAGCGCCTATGGCGCTCAACTCCACCAGCACAAGGAACTCCTTTGGTACTCCTTGCCAGCAACTGCTGCCCTCGCTTCGCGAGGGCCACAGTTGCAGCAGGCTCGCTATGCGAGCCCGCAAGCGTTAGCATCAACCCGCATGCTCACAACTATATATGTGATATATAAAATAAAATGTATTCATATATAATTTTATTTTATTTTCTCAGTGCCAGGAGCAGTGTCTACAGAATGCTATCCATCGCAGTTAGTCACAACACTGCTGCTCACAATTTGCCCCCTTTTACAATTGGCAGTGTTTTTTTGTCTAGGACACAAATTTGTATCCCACTGAAGGCCACTGTAGTGGGCCAGACAGGGACAGTAAAAGGGCCGGATGTGGCCTGCGGGCCGCACAATGCCCAGGTCTGCTTTAAGGCATTTCATTAACACATTAATCTTGAATTTCTTTTGCTCATTATCATTATTATTTTATGTTCTCTTTTTTTTTAACCAATATCTTACTCCCACTGTTTTATTTGTTGTATTTTTCTTTCCTCTGTAAAATGTAAAGCTCTTGGAACCCCTTCTGAGAAAAGGACTATATAAATCAATTATTATTGTTATTAGTATTAACTTCGAAATAATGGTTGAAGCTTTTAATTTAAACCGTAATTTAAACAGTACTTTAATTAGGTTTTTCTTGTACATTTAATATATATTTTAAGCATTCTTTTGTGTCAAGTATTTCCAGTGAAGTGCTAAAGTAAGTAGGAGATGATGGTTGGAAAGTACAAAGTGCCTGACAAATTCACATTTTTGATTATTTACTATCTGGTCTACCAAGTTTTGCTGTTAACATTATTAAAATTGTTCAAGAATGGGCTGGAAGAAGCGGCATTTCGGCAGTAGCGAGCGCCTTGATTTAGTTTAATAGTGTTCCAATCCATGAGAGAGGAAGCCTGCAGTACAAGGAGATTCTAAGCCTCATGTTAGAGTCAGCATTTCATCTCTATGCAAAGTAAGAAAAAATATGCACATTTCCATCAGCACCATCTGCAACAATTTCCTCATCGTTTTACTGCAAGTCTGCAATTTTGCTCCTTTGAACAAGAAATGCTCTCAATGTCTGTACTACAGTCACTTATAGTTGACTAAGTTGCTCTGAATACTTCGTTGCTGGAGATACACAAGGAACGGCATCACTGTGGATGGACTCCAGCACTTAAAAGTGTGCTATACAGAAAATCTAGTATCGGAATCAATGCATTTCTAATATCTGAAGCTTTAGAAAAGATGGACTTTGTTACATTTCTTCATTTCTGTGATGAGAGTAAAGGTTGGAAATCAGATTGCAGGCAATCAGAAGGTGCAGATGCCTTTAGCCAATCACAATGGGATATACCCTGTGGGGGTGTATCCCATTCTCGTTGGCTGAAGGCAATAGCGCCTTATGATTGGATTAGAAATGATTGACTGGTCCATCAGCCAATCAGAATGGGATTTGGGGGTTTATCTGGCTCATACCTTAACACCTTCTTATTGGCTGAAATTTCATTGACAGCCTTTTCAGCCAATCAGAAGACGTCATTGCCAATTTTCTACCGGAAGAGGCGCTAGAAGCCTCATTAGCGTCAAGGGGCTCCTCTAGTGAGGAGCTCCATTACTTTTTTATTTTTTTATTTTTTTAGAGCAGCCAGAGCAGAAGGAAAAAAGGACGGGGATATCGTGGACAGGTAAGTTTTAATATTTAGAATGTTTCGTTTATTATGTTGTGTTTATTTCTGTATTAATATAATGTTTAAATTTTTCAGGGGCCCCAGCCGGAGAAGACAAAAAGAAGGACGGGGACATCCCGACAAAGTAAGTTTAATATTTAGAATGTTTTGATGTTTGTGTTGTGTTTAATTTCATACTAAATGTATGTTTCTTTTATTCTAGGGGTGGCTGATCTGCTGAAGGGACATCTGGCAAGGTAAGTTGGCTTTATTATTCTATTTTAGGTTAGATTTAGGGGTTTTAATGTATTGTAGATAGGGTTACTGTATTGTAGATAGGGTTAATGTCCTTTTGTTATTTTCTGTAATGTCCTTTTTTTCTGTAATTCTAAGTTTCATTATTTTCTGTAATTAGGTGAAGTTTTTTCCCCCCTGTAATAAGTGGGGTAATAGGGGTTTTATTAGGGTGGTAGGTAGGTAGTAAAGGGTTTAACAAGGTAGGGGTAAAAGTGTAGGGTAGGATAGGGTTCACTGGGTACATTCAGGGTTAAATAGGCCCAGCTAAGGTAAAATAGGACTAGACTGGGTTAAATAGGTACAGACGGGGTTAAATAGGTCCAGTTGGGGTTAAATAGGTCTAGATGTGGTTATGTAATGGGGTATAGTTAATAGTGTAGTTTAATGCTTAGACTTTGTGTCATCAGGGTCCTGGAGGACCCTCATGGCACTTATAGTGTTATTATAGGGTTAATTAATTAGTGTCCTATAGGGGTCTATATAGACCCCTATTGGACAGATGGGGTTAAATAGAGGCTTATGGGGGTCTTTATACGGGGGTTAATTAGGGGCTCATGGGGCTCTGTATAGAGCTTCGTGAGTCAAGGATTAATTAAGGGCTCATGGGGCTCTGCATAGAGCCCCATGAGTGATGGGGTTAATTTTTAGGTGCCTGGAGGCACTTATAGTACCCCCGAGGCAGGGGATAATATTTTATTTAGTGCTGGTCCTTGCAGGACCTTTACAGTCCCTTAAGGACCCGTACGGCGAGAATTTTTAATTTTTAAATGCAACAGGGGTCCTGATCGAGACCGATCGGGACCCCCATTGCAATGATTAATATGGGGACACTTTGGGGGTCCCGATGTGTACCCTAAGCATTGAGGGTGTTAATTTTAGGTGCCATGGAGATACTTAGAGTACTCCCGCGGCTGGTATTGGCTAATGGTGTGCAGCGGGCCCTTTAAGGACCCGAAGCGGGAATTTCGATTTTTTTAAATGCTATAGGTGGCCAAATCAATGCCGATAGGAACTCCTGCAGCATGGGGATGTGTTTAGGGAGCAGGGGGAGCATCAGAAGCCAGATTCGGGCTGCTCTGATGCAGCATGTATAGGCTTTGGTAGCCCTTACAAGCACTTTTTTGTGCCTGTAAGGATTCCTCCGTGGTACGAGGTTCACCCATAGATTCATGACTGTGTGCTCCCTCGGATCCTATTTTCAACCATTTTTGGGTGTCATCTCGCAATAGCGGCTGAGAGGAACATATTGAGGAATCGGTCCTCGCAAACAGCACTAAGATGACTTTTGCGAGGACCTACGAGGTCTAATTTATTATGGCCCTATATCTCCAGAGAAAGAATACCATGCCATGAACAAAAGAAGTGTTAGAATCAGTGATTTAAATAGATTGCAATGGTTATTGAATATGCTGCTGGTTTGATGCCAGTACTTCTTAGCAGAGTCGACAATTCATGTGAACTGATGTACTTTTTGCATGAAATTGCAGTGATGCATATGTAGCAAACAACACTAAAAAAATCATACTCAGATAAATTTGTGTAGAGAGTGATATGCCAGTTTAGTTTATTAATTAAATTAGAAATGGTGAGTAGTATGATAGTTTGATGATTGTAAATGTATCTCTTTAAGTGCTTTGAAACTTAAATATAAAGCTCTTTGATTTTAGACCATACTTTTTTGTTCTTAAATTTTATTGGATTATTAAAAAATATATAAGATATATAAAATAAAACATAGCAAAAAAATTAAGAAACCTATGGAATACATAAAGCATAACATGTATTGAGTATAGCTAAATGTATTACATTTATACAACATTAATACATTTAAAAAAATAATTTTGCATTAAATGTAAGGCTCTAATTAGTTTATCAAACTGCAAAATTTATCTTTTGAATTGAAAAATAAACCTCAATAAGAGATAGTTAATCACCTGAGATAAAGTAATTAGAAAGAGAGGATATTTTTATATAATTTATGCTTATAATGTCAAACATTCAAACTTGGTTATCTAAAACTTGCACTCAAATGTTTTAATGACAACCAACTACAATTAGATGTATTTATATTTATCACTTTAAGCCATGTTGGTTCAGTTTTCTATACTTATCACTCTTAAATGTCTGTTAAATGTAGGGTTTCAAAAAGAGTTAGGAGTGGTATGTCATTCTGTAAAGAGTATTTTACTCTGCAGGAATCCCATTTATTTATAGTATGTCTTAGGACAGTAACAGTGATATTTGATCTGCTCTATGAATTAGCCAAGATATAATATGTGCACAAGCTTTGTAAGCATTCTTCATTCTCTATATCTGACCATGACCCTATATGTTGCTTTACATGCCACAAAGGAGAACCACAAAATGAGTTTGTATGGAATAGTAGGCTTCACATGCTTCACAGCTCCAAACAATAAAATTAAATGGTTTTAATCATACAATTGTTCTGAATGATAGACCTGCATAAAAAGTCAATGCCGATTATTTATTTACAATTTACAAAGACAAAATATAATTTTGTAAAATAAAATTCAAATTCAGTATGTAAATTCTGTTGTCTGTTGATGTATTCAGAAAACTGATTATTTCTCAAGTCATCAATCTATAGTCAGAACACAGCAGAGCAGCAAATCATTGACAGAAAACAAAAGCATCATCGGAGGAATGTTAGTTATCAAGGACCCTTTTTTGACTGACATTATAAAAATAATAGAAATGTTTGTGCAGTCATGCTTTTGTGATTTGAGTGATTTGTCTGTCATCTTTCAAAATTCAAACCAATCAACTTATTTTTGAATATGTCTAGAGCCGGCGCTTTATTTATAAGTCTCCAAACTGTACTCACCATCACATTTCTGCATTCTTCTTGCCAGGCACATAAAATGCTAAAGAAATAACATAGAACAGGTGAAACCTACAAAAAATAATTCTACAGTTTATTTGGTCATATGTTAAATAATTACTAATTCCTGATCCTAAATAGTAGCAATGAGATTACTCTCTGCAGCAATACCCCTTCTACACTACTCATCAAATATAACAATTTTGGGTTTCAAAAATATTATGCCTATAAAGTTATTTATTGAATCTGCTGTCACCACTTTTGGTAGTGAATTTCACAATCTGACCACCATTACTGGGATAAACCATTTTCTTTCTTTTAAGGTGAAATCTTTTTTATTCTAACCTTAAGAAATGTCCTCTTGCCAGTTGCAAACATCTTGACAAAGGGATATATTGACCCTCAATGTATTTATGTAAAGTAATCATATGCCCTCTTAGACACTTTTTTCTTAGTCCCCCTATTCCCCTTATTATTATTTTTTTTTTGCCCTTCTTTTTATCTTTTCCAACTCTACAATGTCATTTTTATGTGGTGCCCAGAATTGTACTCTATATTCCAGATGAAGTAGTACTAGGTATTTATAGTGGAAGAATTATATTTGCTTCCCTTGCTTCTTTCTATACCACTCTTAATGCAAGTTAATATTTTACTTGCCTTAGCAGATGCAGCTTGGCATTGAGCTCTGTTACTTAAGTAATTATCCACAAACACTTCCAATCTATTTCTATCTCTGATACTCCTAGATTTCTTCCACTTCTCATATCTGTCATAAATCTGTGTTCTCCTAATTTTTATCTTGTTCACATGTGTATATATATATCTTTAAACATAGCATTGTTTACTATCCATGCCACATTTGCAAATTGATCACACCACAGGCTCTTTCTACAACTAGATAAAAATCTACATTCAGTAAAATAATAAGTAGGGCTGACTACATACAATATCATTGTTGTTAATCTTGCTTCAGTACCTGTGGTTCCAGAAGTTCCAGGGTACTGTGATAATAATATTTTTGAATAATTTAAGCTCTTTATAGATAATCAGTACAGAAAAATTGGTGCTTGAGTAACTGCTATGTTTTCTACATGTCCTACGTCATTTTGTATAGTTTAACTTTCCGATGGTTGAGTACTAAGGATGTTCCAGAAAAAGTGATGAGAGTAAGCAAGAGGAGAGACGGAACTGAATTGAGGGCTATGGGTGAAATATTAATATGGGAACAATTAAACAAGTAGAGGAAAATATGTTGGAAGGAACAAAGGAGGGAAAGGTAAAGAGGAAATATAAGTTACAGTTGGCAGAAAAAAACGTAATATAGGAAAAGAAAGAGCTGAAAGTAGCAGTTAGAGGAGATAAGATAAGATTAGAAATGTGAATAAGATACGAAGTTAAGAAAACTGTTGTCCCTTTGCCATGGTCTTGTTGGCCTTTTACGACCCTATGTGTAGCTTAATGACCTTAGCTAGGCCAGACTTGAAATAAGCACTAGTTTCCATGACATTACCATTTTTAACATTTGTGGTGCCTTTAAATGTTTGTATGACAAGGAAAACTAATATAGCAGTGGACAGTTAAATACATATTGTCAATAGCATTTATTGTGTTTAGTATCCCCCATGTGTTCGGAAAACAACTGAATCACTATTGCCAAACTTATTTTTTTAGAAACTCTTAACAATTTATTTTTATTTTTAGATGACTGGTATTATTTGTCAGATTGGGTCACGCAACTCAGACCTGAAATTGCATAGGTGTACAATATTAGTTTCTGCTTCAGATTCTTCTTCAAAATTTTTTTATTAAATTTAAACTACATTTCTAAATAGCTTAATTTTGAATAAGCCAACAGACTCACAGTCTGTGAGTTTCAGATATCACCCCTCAGTTTTTTTTATATTCTTATGTACAATGCCAACCAATCTGCAATGAAGTGCAAATGTAAGCAAATCTGATTGGCTGATAGCACACACAAAATATAAAGGCAGCTGGGGGCAGTACCTGAAGGAGGCAGACTGCCTGAATTTTAATCAAAGTAAAATGACCTCAAATGATTACCAAATACGATCAAAAGTGGTTAAAGTAATACAAAATCTCAACTCATAGAATACATTTAACTCGTGTTTGAAACTCACAGTAAAAGTTCACTATTTGTGGTAATATAGTGGGTGAATGGGAAATAGTGTATCTGTGAGTTGAAGTTTCTTATGGAGGGAAATATGTGTGAAGGGAAAGAAATGGTACATAGCCAAAAGGACTAGGTTGGGGCAATACAATGGTATAAAAGCTGTAAGATAAAGGCCAGCTTTCCTGCTCCAGAGAGCAAAACTTTGGACACAGCTTAAGCCCTTGAAGAATCCATACAGCCTTATAGCTGTTTTTTGCCGACCATTGCCTTAAATTACCTGAATATTTTCAAAACTCCAAAATAAATAATATATATATATTTATTGTCATACAAATATTAATATTGAAATATTAAGACAAGATATTGTTGGAAAACCTAGATTTGATGAGATTAACAAAATATTAATCTTGTAAAACATACAATACATAGCAGGATACAATTTATTAATAGTTGGGAGTATTATTTAAACAGATAGCAATGGTTTTTGAATATGCTGCTGATGCACAGAAAATAGTTCTTCCACCCTAGTAGAGTGGTCAATTCACATGCCATGTTTTATGCGTGGAGTCACAGTGATGGAAACACATTACTTCCACGTGGTAGCCTAATAACACCGCTGAAAGAAACTTTTTGGTTCGGTGAATTTACATTTCTCTTGATACTAATGGGCATGAAAATGTATTCATCACAAAGACTCAAAATCCAAATGACAGTCATCAATACATCAAGTGACATATCCATCATAGTCAACTGATCTTTCTATCTGAAAGTTTATTTACAGGCGCTTACAAAACAGTAATCTGTGCGTATATCTACTCGCCTCATTTTTTTTCTTGACCAGGCTTGTAAGGTTTAACACCCGCAGAGAATAGCAAGCAATCACCTTAATGCATTTGGAAATACGTAAATGTAATCTGTTTCAGAAAACATATCTTCTTAAAAATTTCCAATGATGCGTATTTAGAAAGGGCATTAGTCGACAATATCTTTTTAGGGTCCATGGCATTGTATTCCTGCACTTTTGTGCAAATCAAAACAATATGACATTTTTGACAGAATAATGATAGAGTCCAAGGCAGGGTGCATATAGGGATACACGGATAAAAGGAGAAAAGCA
Source organism: Discoglossus pictus (assembly GCA_027410445.1). Taxonomy (NCBI): domain Eukaryota; kingdom Metazoa; phylum Chordata; class Amphibia; order Anura; family Alytidae; genus Discoglossus; species Discoglossus pictus. The sequence continues at coordinate 48,101,093 of CM050165.1, forward strand.
CTTAAAAATATAATGCTGTAAGATCGAGAGATATAGAAAAACATTTGTAATGCATTTACAAGGAGACGGTATGACTCCATTTGTAAATGCACTGATTTGAGGAGAAGGCTCCTGGTTCAATTTCTATGTCAGTTTCTTGTGACCTTGGGAAAGTCACTCTATATGCACATACCACACACTACAAAATTCTTGACTAATCAGAAGGCATAAGCTCATTAACAAACTGATTGCATTCATCAAAAAAGATGCATAATACTCATATCTGATCCTGTCTTTGTCATAGAAAATATCCTATCCCGTACCAAAAAGTGACCTCACAATTAAAAAGGGCTACATCAAATTAACGTAGAAATATTTATCAATATTTTCCTTTAAGACAATGTCGTTAGACTTTGAGAGAAACTTTAAGATCAGTGTTATATTGATTGCATTTGTGTCTCCAATAGGTAATTCAGGAGATACTGGATGTCCTTCAGCTGTTACTGAGTTCAGTGGTGACAAGACAGCCCCATTATCCTCCATAAATAAGCCTACCATATTATAATACAGTAGTACTCAGTATTTTTCATTCATCAAGAAATGGTTGGAGATCCCTATGTTAGATTCTAAATGTATTAGAGCAACTTGGTGTTGTCATGAGATGCATGATATTTCTACTTTTCAACTAAGCATTCAAAAAGTCAAACAACACCAACATGGCTGTAAATTGTAAATGATCAGATCATATTTATTTAAGAAATTAGCAAGCCACAGGTGGACGGAACTGGAGAAGTTTTAATACTTCCCAAGTCTGCCATTGACACATCAAGATTATCTAACAAGTAAACTAATCAGAGAAGTAGGAATAAAGAAATGTGAAATGAGAATGACTTATTATCTTATAGTTACAATGGTTTCTACTTTCATTTAAAGGATATAGCATTCTAAATTATTATACTAAATGAAGAAAGATAGAGTTTAGTGCAATTTAAAGCCTGGCACACTAACCAATTGCCTAATTTGTCTATGTGATGGCACTTGATCTGGCTTAACCAGAAGAACGTGGTAGGTGGACTTTTCAATGCTATGATCTATATCTGTGAACCGTACAAACTCCCGTTCCACAAATGTGCTGACTCCTCCAACAGTGACAAAAATTCTAAAACCATATAAAGCGCCATCTTTTTTAAATGTATGTATTTTTATAGTATTTATCTACTTTTAAGGTCATTCTGTACATAACAACACAAAGTAACCATTAATGTCTTTCAGCATGATAGACAACAGGAAAATACTGTGACCATTTTCTTGTGGTTATCCCATTAGTCAAAAATTTAAGTGTGTTAGCTCCATTTTTTCTTGGTAAAGATGCCCCTTTCAGAAGAGGACAAAAAGGCAATCTTATGAAACACAATACAGCATATCTCGCAAGTAGAAAAGCTGCATAAAGATTCCTCCGAATCAAACAGGTGGACAGACTTACTTACATGCATTGTAAAGATATATCTTGCAGATACCGGATCTTCATTCTGATAACAAGCAAACTAAAGTATTCGCCGAACATCCAACTCCACATATTTCATAGTTCTGTGTTTAAATTTCTTAACCTTTTTTTATTTTTATATACCGTGCCTCAATGAAGAGGCACAAGAAAGAAGAAACATATATTGAGAGATAGCCCTTACTTCTGTGAAGAGTATAATTACCTATAGTTTGGGGGGAAAGGCCATTGGCTTTGCTTTTGTGTCAAAATGAAAACAAACATTGTTTAATTTATAGTGTCAACTTTTTGCCTACCTTTTGAGATCTGTTTTTAAAAACCTCATTACTAGAGCTCAGCCGTGCTGGATTAGACACTAACATCTCTGTGATTGAAAAGGTTACCATTCATCTATTACTGTTCATCTATTATAGCTTTGAAACATGTGATAAAGCAAACATTCTTTAAATATTACAGTGAATAATTGTTCTATAAATATGTAAGATGTTCATTATTCAATAAACAATAAAAGAGTTTATTAAAATGTGACAGCTCTGTTTTTTCAGCTATATTTCAAGGAAATGTAACATAGATCTCTTTGTTTATTTCTCATAGCTAACACTACAGCATTAGAGGAAATGTGTTACTATCTTTACCACATTAGTCTATAAAAATGGAAAGGCATCTTTTGGATGCAGTGATCCACACTCACATGATAGCTTAAATTAGAGAAACAAACTGTGTACCAGGGTTCTGTGTATATGTAAAAAAGAATATGAAGCAAAGGAGTAGACATGCTCACACATGTCAACAATTTCACATGTCTATAAAAGACTATGTTTTGTTAAGTGTGCCCACTCAGCTGAATTGCTTATAAAAATAGATTAGTGACTGATTAATAAGGGAAGCAGGACATCTAAAACTGAGGTGTGGGACTTCCCATGAACTCTGTGTGCCATTTTACAAGGAATATTTTTGTATAAAGACAGATGCAATTTCTTAAAATGACGTTGTATTAAAAGAAGTACAAGATACATATATCAGGTTTATGTGACTATTGACAACAGCACAAATGTTCTAATTACTTAGCTGTGATGTTTCTTTTTTGGCTTTTTATTTTTGTTCTTTATTTTTGTAAATCCTTTTGTTGATTGTATTTATCATACTACAAATAAATCAACATAAATTTAATTTCAAAATGACAAAAAAATAAATGATATAATGTTTTATCTAAAAACTAAATTTTTTCTTATTATACATAGACATTTCAACTTTTAATTAGAGATACATCAGAGAACCCACTTATGGCAGGACATGGCAGCCTCTGTTTTAATCGCAGAAGTAACCAACAAAAGAAATAATTAATGGAGTAATTGATTTAATTCAGTCAGTCTGCACTTCCTTTCCCCCTCCACTATGTCTGTCCTAAAATGCGACTGTATGATGATTTCCCTCCTCATAAAAGAGAAAAATGGTTGTAAAAAGAAAGAAAGAAAGAAAGAAAAGAACGAAAAAAAAGACAATTTATTTGTAATCTATAAAGGATATTATTGAATTTATACAAAAACAAAATTTTGAGGTATAAAAGTTTTAAATTATATTATATTAGAGATCTCCCTACGTGGTATTTACATGTCTGTCAACTCTTGACACCCAATAATGTGATCTCCTTTATTGGGAAATAAAGCAACTGAATATTTGATGATTTTGTCAAAAGCTTCTGGGACCTCCAATACTACTCCCTTCAGCACTTTCTATATTGGACCAGACACACAGTTATGCATATACAATTCAAGAATTGTCTAAATAAGAAAAATGCCTGGTCAAGTTTATAAGAGGGAACCTTTCCTTTTAAACATCAAATGAACAGGAAGCCTTGACAATACGCCACCATTCTCTACAGATTTAGGGCTCAATTGAACTATGAAAGTAATCAAACTTAAAATTTTCATTAAGCAAATATTTTAACAAAAAAGCTATACAAAGCTTCAAAATAAAAGGTTATATATACTAAAAACAAGCGGCTAGGGTAATAAACTAAGTATAAACAAGTTATATGGCAATAAAATGTAGGCTATTTAAAAATTTTAAATCAAGTATCTGTCACTAGATAAAATATGCACTGTGAATATAACTCTACAGTGTGTATACACAGGTTTGAAACACTTATCCGGAAACAAAATGTAATATTAAACATAGAAAAAGATCCAAAGACATTTAAAAAAAATACAAGACTATTCTTATTCAAAATATATATTTAATCTTACATCTTGTAGGAAAGAACCATCCTAATAATTTTGAATATAACAGAGTATCTACAAAATATCACTGTAAAAAAAATAATGCTATGTTGGAGGCTGAGTAATCTCAAAATATGAAATGAAATGAGGCAAAATAATTTCAAAATCCCAAAGTTTTAGAAAATATCCTTTTAAATTATATGTGAAATCAGTGTAATAATAATTTAACCAATTGAAGTGGTGACCTATTATAAATGTTTTTTTTAAATAATATTTTCAGATACAGCCTACAGATATAACTAAGAATTTTTATTGTAATGTAAATAATAATAAGGGGCTAACACTTGATTGTATTATCACATATCATGTTAATTATTGGGGCTTTGTCACTCTGAGCATGGGTGTAGGAGTCACGCTAATTCTGAGGGGCATACAGCTTATTGTATATACAGGCCAAACAAAGTAAAATCTGAGTGGGATTACCCATGACTCTGAGGTGGTGAAGCTGCAAGGCTATACATTTGCTCTTACATTCCATCAAAAAAATCACTAATTTTCACAATATAATTATTGTTTATGCTCTTATTTTTATAACATAAAATCATGAATGTTGATTGTTCTTGAACAACAAAAGTGTAGTAAACATTTTAATGATATAAACTGTGGTCTGTTTTTATTGTAACTGATAATATAACCATATGAGAACATTGGTGCATGATATATAAATGCAACATACTGTTGGAGAGGCCTGACAGTTGTTTGTAAGTGAGCATTATTGAAATACATACCAGTATCATTTCTAATTTCCTCTTTTTATAAAATAAATGTTTTTTTTTTCTAGGTTTTCACTATCATCTCTTTAATTTCTCTTTATTTTATTCTGGATAAACCTCCTAGTAAAACAACATAAATAAATAAATATAATTACTTAGTACTATATTCTCCTTGTGTACTGTCTGTATTCATCTGCTTCTGAATCTTGCAATAAATATGTTCAATAACACAATTTCACACAGGAAATCTGGACTCCATCAAACAACTGGGCTCAGGTTTCATGCCATCTGTAGAGCATGGTATATATATTTTAAGAGCTTCCTCTTTATGTTTTGCTACATGGATCAACTTAGGAAATTCTTTGTACTCAGATGACATGAATAAGCAAGCTTAAATGTTTGCAACATTTATTCATCCTTACTGTAGTTGAGTTTGCAGAAATGCCATTGGTTGTCAGTTGTACACTAGCTAAACAATTTTCTCCAAGTAAAGCCTCAAATGCAACTAACAAGAGAAAGAATCTCAACCCTCAATTCGTAACCCCAGCATATACCAAAAGAAAAGGCCCTCTCCTATGCCAGTTACTTTAAATATTTTTTTTCAGAGAAATATTAGATTGTATAATAAAGGGAGATAACCTTCTTCCATCAAAAGTCAAAAGTAAACAGATGCTGTTGTCTTTTCAGCTTTTCACAAATATATTTTTTACTGTATACCAACTTTTAAATATTTGACCTAAAAATAATTTTGCTGCATGTGCAGACACTAGCAATGCTTTTGCTGGCCATCATCAAAGACACTCAATACAAGTCCAGAATGTTCTCCACTACTTGATTACATACAATGTGATGAATAATGGAAAACATGTAGAATATGAAAGAGAGACTGTTAAGCTTTGGTAGTGAGAGGTATTAATATGAATCTAACCCCTCCAATCTGTACACCATATATCAGAGCTATGAGGGTATAATATGTAAATGAAATCACTAGTTAACTGTTTTCTATCACCTCTAGGAAGTTTTGAGTGTACCCATAGACTTGAATAACTTTCCTCCCATTTTAATTTCTGTTCATTTCTTTACTTGAAGTGGAGGATGCTGAGTAGAAATATGACATCAGTCCGGGAGAAGAGATTTCAATAGCAGCTGCCTATGCTCTCTTAAAGAGCACAATACTGAATACAATAGTGTTGATCTCCTGGGCATCCATCCTTGCTTGTGATGTCATGGCTTGGAACTCCTCCAGCCAGTGCAGTGATCTTCATATGATCTGAAGGTTTAGGTTAATTCACAACAGGGCATTTTTTTTTTGCAATTCGGAATATTTGACAATTTTTTTTAAATCTAGTCAGTTAATGCTTGGTGATATTAACAGTTCTAGCCACAGTTAATATCTTTATAATTAGTTTTTGTCCAACTTTCCCGATACCTTCCAAAGGCTCATTTAGTAGCATTATTACTAGGTCTAACTTTAATTCAAAGCTAATATTTTTTATTATTATTTATTTTACTGTTCTCCAGAATGTCTGAATGTTATGGCATTCCTATATGAATGGCTGTGCCCAATTCTTTACATTCTCTAAAATATGTTGGCGGTATACATGGTTTGCACGTATTTATTATTATTGGAATTTTGTTCCATAAGTAAAATATTTTAAAGTTTTTTCTTTAGTCTGAATATTTCTTAATGCTCTAGTGTTCTGATATATTTTTTTGCCATGTTTTGTTATATATCTCTCTATTTAGACTAGAGTTCCATTTGGGTGTATATGTTAATGCACATTTAAATTGTAAACCATACGATATAGCTACCATATAGTGCCAGGAAAATCTCTATAATTGAAACGTTGTCTTTCAAAAATGGTAATATTGTAAGAGGCTTTATTTTTTAGATATGTTTGTAGATTATGTTTTACTAGAAGTTATTGCCATCTGTCTGTCATATAAATCATAATGTGATTTGATTTCTTAAGAAGTCATTATTTCATCATTTTTATAGTATGAAATAAGAATGAAATACGCTTTTCTTGCCATCTTAAAAATGAGCAAATTCCTATCCATAGGCTAAAGTCTTTATTTTGGACTGTAAGCCCATTCTTTTAGATCATTCATAATTTTTGTTATTAAAGGTGAAAAATTAACCCCCTTGTAGGTCGGCAGGGATTTTTACACTTAGGTAAGACATTTCTTTATCTGACCATTCAAAAGGATTTATTCCTGTGTAATAGAAGTTGAGTATTATTGGCATTCTGCATGATTTTGTTGTGTTCATTTTTAGACCTGACAAAAAGCTAAATAGCTTTATTAATTTCAATAGATTAGGAATCTACATGAGTGGATTTGAAAGTGTAAGAATAATATCATCTGCATAAAGTTCTAATTTAGATTGATTTCCCAAAGCTGTAATGCCAGTTATATCATTGTGTCTTATATTTGCTATAGCTAAGGGACCAATATATAAAGCATATAATAATAAGGATAGAGGACATCCTTATCTTGTACCTTGTATTTTTATTATTTATTATTATTATATACACATTTAGGAATTCTGAGGAGGGGTTGATAATATTTTGCAATGCTATAAATTTGTTATGGAGTTTTGTACTCCTCTAGTTTTAATGGGTTTTGTTTGGTATCTATTTATGTTGTGTGGCAAATAGAGTTTAGTTGTCAGGACTTCTAATTCTTCTTTTTATATGAAGACTAGCGACTTGCCCGTCAAAAATGACGGCAATAAAATTTGAAGCCTGGCAATGCTGTTTGCCACACAATGTGAGTCTTTTGGCTCTCTGAGCACCTTCAGCGCTCATTGTGGGCCTCTCCCCTCATGTGCTTCAACTTTCCTGCTTTGCAATGATCACCTTCAGCACTCATCGTGAGCCCCGTGATAAGCGCCTACGGGCTTGCAATGAGCGCCAAAGGCCTACTGTACCTGCAAGTGTTGTGCTTGGGAATGGCATGTGTCTCTTTCCAGCATCTCCCCCCTGTCCCATCCCTGTGTGTTTCTCCTGTGTGTCTGCTTAATCTTTCGGTTGCTTTTATTTTCAAAGTCCCGCATGCCTGGCGTTTTTCATACAAGTGTTAGTGTCTTTGCCGTCGTGTATTTTCTTAGTCCCGCATATTTTTCAGGGTTCTGTATTTTTCCAAGGTTGGAATGTGTTTAGCCTCGTGTTCATTCGGTTTTCAGAATTTTTTAAGTTTTTGTCCGCCATTTTTTTTCTCGCTTAGATGATTTTCGAGTGACGAAACACGGCAAATTGTCCAAAATGGATAATTCAGTGTCTCCTTCTCTGACACCTCTTCTTCTACTTACCCCCTGTCTGTTGGCATACCCCAAGGTTCAGTCCTAGGCCTCCTTCTCTTCTCCATCTACATCATAAACTCTTTTGGGCTTCAGTATCATCTCTATGTAGTAGACACTCAAATCTACCTCTCACCACCAGATCTATTCCCCTCTCTAACACACGTCTCCAACTGCCTTTCTAGTATATCCTCATGGATGTCCACCCACCATCTCAAACTCAACATGTCTAAGACTGAACTCTTAATCTTCCCTCCCTCTACCACAGAGTCAATTCCTCACATCTCTCTCTGTCAACAACAACATCATCACTCCCACCTCCCAAGCCTGTTGCCTTGGGGTTCTACTGGACCCCGCTCTGTCTCTCATCCCTCACATACAGTCACTAACAAATTCTTGCCTTCTCCATCTAAAAAACATCTCCAGAATTCGCCACTATCTTACACAAGACACAAATAAAATCCTAATACACTCTCTCATCATCGCTCGACTTGACTACTGCAACTCGCTTCTTGCTGGCCTACCCACCACCCGACTATCCCCACTTCAATCCATAATAAACGCCTCTGCTAGACTCATCTTTCGTACACAACGTTCAGTGTCGGCATCACCTCCCTGTCAATCACTCCACTGGCTTCCCTTAGCCTCCAGAATCAAATTTAAAATCATGACCCTAACTTACAAAGCCCTCAACAACAGCGCACCCCAGTACATCTCTACTCTCATGTCCAAATATTCCCCCAACCGCCCTCTTCTTTCTGATAATGACCTTCTTCTTTCTACAACTCTTGTCACCTCCTCTCACGCTTGCCTTCAGGACTTTTCTGATGCTACCCCTATTCTCTGGAACTCCTTGCCTCGCTCACCAGATTATTCTTCTGCCTCATAACATTCAATAGCTCACTAAAATCGCATCTCTTTAAAGCAGTGTATCACCTTCCACCTTAACACACTCAGCACCTCTCTACCACACACAATACCTTTAGGTTGTAAGTCTGTGAGTTTCTATCCTGGAGGGTGCTTTGGGGAAAGCACCATGGACACTGGATTTGAGGCTCAAAGACAGGGCCCTCCTTGCTTTGCTATGGAATATCTCAGTGCATTAAAAATAAACAATAATAATAATAATTTAGACGTATTCCATTTTTTGTAAAATCATTGGCATTGCAAACATATGGCCCTATTGTATTTCCAATTTGTTAATTTATACACACAATCTGATTACGAGTTACCATCCCACAATCCCTACTGGCCAGCCAAAGATGCAAATTTGGCCTTAGAACTCCATTGGTTTTAGCACAGCTTGAATGTTACGAGCACTAACTAATTAAAGTTACATAAAATTGATATTCTATTAGACCCGTAACTCTAGTTCGCAAATTAAGTCTAACCCGCCAATGAAAAAAGCACCAAGTTTCTATCAAAAATATTAGTACGAAATAGGACTTGCAAGGGCTTTTTCAAACACTTATTTAAGATGAAGCAGGCATTAAACACACAATACTGTACTTTAAAAGCACGGGAAGGCATTAAATACATTATAATTAATTGCAAAACAGACTTAAACCTACAAATATGCAATTAAAAAATATTATTTTTAAATGTTTTTTTCTGAGTAATATCATGACCCACATGGACTAAAACAGATGATCTAATACATTTTATAAAGCTCTTGAGTGCGAGCCCGATCTGCAAATATTACTTCTTGATAATAATTAATTCATAGTCTCTGATTGCAGATTACATGTAACTTCCATGTTTTTCTGATGTCATGATGAGAGTCTCATTTACTATTGGCTGTGTCTAAGAAGTAAATTATGGGCTTGCTTACCTATTGTCAGATCATATGATCACACCCCCTGAAATCCTACTTAAAAATTGTGAGCTTGAGTCAGTAGAATACATCTAAACATTTAGAGAAAAAAACACCTGCAGCCAAAATTACAGGTTAGAGGCATTTGCAAGCTTCTAATAGAATAGGGCTCATAGTTAATAAAGCTATAACCATATAATGAATTAAAAATAAACATTCAAAATAACTTTTTTCAAATATGTAAACATTGTGACTCTATTAAGTCCAACATTAGGAGTCTTTGACCTTATTGGTAACCTTGTGCAATTCCTTTATTCGAAGAACTCTACTAAATGGAAGCACTCTGGAGGGTGGTTGAAAGTATTTAATTTTTGGTACTTGTTAGGGAGAGATGTAGAAACCAATGTTCTCGTTTTCATGTTTGAGCGCATGTTGGCATGATGATTCATGACGTAGAAAAGGATTAAAAAGGAAAGAGAAAGGTGAGATGTCATTTTTCAGTTGTTCAGTGTCAGCTCATTTCGCCTCATTCAATTCTTCTTGTGATGGTGACTTACTCTGTATCATAGTTGTGATCAGTTTTTTGGGTGTTCTCTGTTACGACCCTGATATAAAGTCATGCTTTTTTGTGTTCAAGATCTCAGCACCCAGCAAAAACACCTCTTAGGAGGACTGAGGACCTTTCAGGTTGCAAACTCAATCCAAAAGTTATTGCTTATTAAAAATAATAACTCTGCTCCTAACCATTGGTTAGGATACAATAAGAACACATGTAACATTGCTTAGTACAAACAGACTTCCCATTTTACTTTTTGCTTGCCTAGAAATATGTCACAAACACAAAACGACTATCCCCACACCTGCCACCAAGGTTACCGACCCCCATCACTAGTTTCAATATCTCATTTTACAGAGGGCCATAACCTAACTTTCCAACGATCCTTTTGATCATCAATGGAAGCCTGCAGATGTTTTCTGGTTAATGTATTATCTTATCTCTCCCCCCTCCAGTGCCCACTCTGGCAGAACCCACATTCCAATAGGCCATATACACATTCAAATTCCTGCAGAGTTAACTCTTTGTTGTCACTCTAACATACATGGTAGAAAGTGCATCTCTGCTAGTTACAGGTAAGATAGCAATATTACAGTGCATATAACATGATATAGTAACCCCAACATTTATTACTGTGGCCCACACTACGCTACACAAAAACAACACATCACAGCCCCCACAACAAATGTCATGTCCATTTTAATAGTCTTGGATATTGGCAACCCAGTGTGCCAGAATTCCAAATAGCTGGGTTGCTTGTGGGTTCAGGGGAGTCTCAAAATCAGTCATGACCTTCTCATTTTTTGCTCTTTCTATTTAAATAATGAATTGTATTTTTAAATAAAAATTCATTAAATATGTTTATGTACAGCCCTCTACTAAAACAACATGATATCTCAAACTTAGCAGGTCCACTTAAAGGAAGCCAAGACAAAAAAGAAATACAGAATAATTACACATATTGTAAAAACAATTTGTGTAGCAATTACATGCATTGTAATTACATTCATACCCAAAGGAAGTTACTAACAGAAAAGTAAAAATAAATAGAGATGTAAAAAAAAAAAAAAAAATAGAAATGTACAAATACAGCTCAGATTAAATTATGTTTTAATGTAATATTGTATGATAACTGTGGTTGTATCAAAATGAATGTATTAGAACTAGTGTAACTCAATAACATATGTATCTCTCATAGCATGAAGTTTGCTCATGCACATACTGCATTATCAGCAAACAAATGAATAAAGAGGCTACTCTAAAACTCTCTGCCCTGTCATAATTTTACAATAGATTTTTCTGATAGTTTGTATGATATGATCTTGTGCATTGTAAAAAGAGTATGAGTAATTATACAGAATATCTTTAACATAAGCATTAATAAGTATTTCATTGGCAGAAATGTAATTATTCAAGTGCATATTGTATGTGACAAGCATCCAACATGTTCTAAAATTATGCCCCTTGTCACATCAAGGAATCTGGTCATATATTTATAAATTTCAACTGTGTCAGTTTTTTTAATAATTTGTTATGGGCTTTGCATGCGATATCCTTGGCAACCATATTGAATGTTGGTACATGTTTAGAGCAAGGGCACGTGGAACCTATAATATTTCACTAGAAATGTGTGTGGGCGTCCATCTTCATTCCTGGTAGGTCCAGAGTTAGACAAGCTGACAGGAATATTCTCTAACGCAGTTGTATGCCATGCCTGTTGGGCTGGTGATGATTGTATATCATGTGCATTTTGCACTGTTTGAGGGTAGTAACCTGTGTATATATAGAGTAGACAAATATTTATGACAGCAGAAGTAGAAACATATGTCCCCTGATCAATCCTCTCTTCCTAGATTTCTTCCCACTGGCTAAAAAATCTCAAGTACAGAACTATAACTAATCCCACCTTCTCCTTCATTGTTCATACCCCAACTAGCATGCCAGTGAGCCAACTGTGTACCAGTAAGTGATACTTGACTTTGCTTTTTCCCTTCACCCACTGAACATATTTGAAAAACATAATTTGCGACATATGCCTTCTCACTATAACTGGGAGTGGTGAACATATGAGACATTCTTAATCCTCTTTTAAAGTTGTAGATTTGGTGTATTTTTCTAAATCACTTCCTTACATTCTACACAAGCGTTTTAATTTCCCCTTTTTTTTAACCTAGACTTGCTTTTACAAACTAATTTGTCTTTTCCTCTCCAGCATATTTCCACTCCAGTATATCCTAAACACTTGTTCCATACATAGAGCCTTATTCAATTGCTGCAATTTTGAGATCCTGGCTCACAAATGGAGGTCGCTAGCTACTTTGCTATTCAATTGCCTTCCGTTTAAGGGGCTCCGATCGAGTTACTTGCTACGAGTTGCGATCCATTGTGATTCATCAAATCACAAGTTACTTCCCTCAAAGCCTTTGATCTTTCACGGCAGCAAGAGTTGCGTCCGCTAAAATCACAAATCTCTATTCAATTGCTCTGATATTTCCTTGCAAATTACTCCATCAAGCCCGCAAATTGCCAAAATCAAACCACAGGTTACTGGGACCAAGGAGGTCTCGCAAAGGGCTTAATTTCAAATCGGAGCACTTGAGATGCAAATATAAATTAAATACAGCACTATAAATGATGGGGAACACAATGGGAGACATTAGCATTACAAACACAACATTCACAAGCGAGCACATAGCCAAAATAAAATACTTTATTTCATGTTTATTTTCCGTCCAAGCCCGTAGGACTTAGAACAAAAATGGAGGTTGGATTCCAAAATCCTACAGGCTTGAATAACGAGTTATGGGCTTGGAAGTCATTCAAGCCCTGAGGACTTTGAACGGAAATTAAACATGAAATAAAGTATTATATTTTGGCGCTGTGCGAGCTTGTGAATGTTGTGCTTTTAATTCTAATGTCACCCATTGTGTTCCCCATCATTTACAGTGCTGTATTGAATTTATATTATATAAATATTTCAAGTGCTCCGATCTTACGATCATGTTCAAGCCTGCAAAAGCTACTGCCGAGAGCATGGTTATGGATTCTCGCGACTGGCGCTTAACTTTCGGGCCCGGCCAATTGATTAGCAGAGTAAATGTAGACCTACTTGGGCGATGGAGTTACGGCCCTGAATCGAATGAGGCTCATAGTTACCTCATCCAGCTAATCCATCATTCATTATCCCATGTGACAGTCGGTGCATATATGTTTCAAGACTAATTTCAAAATCTGACTCATAAACAAAACCCTCACTCAAGCTACATGTTCACTCAAATACTGCCTCAACTTCCCCCAGGATCTATGTCTAGCCAACATTGCTGTAAACAATGGCTACCTACAATACTTTTTCCATTCAGTATCCACTCATGTCATACCCAGCCTCCCCCCACAATTACCTAATACTTAAAGATCCAAACAGGACTAATTTTCACTGTCACAGATTTCTGAGGTTCAGCAGTTTCATTCACCACTGCATCTTTTTGACAGATTAGACAACAAAGCTGCTACTTACCAACTCTTACATTGGTTGGGAGTGATATAAAATTATGATATATATGTTCCTCACATGTCAAGCATTTACTGTTGTACAACATATGTACAACACTGTGTACACGTTTTATAAATATAGTATACTAATAATACATATATTTGTAATTGTGCAAATGTATATGTTATGGTAAAAAAGCCTCAAGCTAATAAAAACGTGAATTGCACAGAAGAAGAAATATTGGAGTAGGCCTTCAGAAAGTGATTTGGTAGTCTAACAGAAATAAGAGAGAGAGAATTATTTTGCCTTAGGACATCTAAATGTGAATACAAATGTTCTTTTTTGTTTACTGTACTCATTTAGTGGAGTGCTTTAATCATTATTTTGCCAACTATACGTTAATTAAATATATATTCAAAAACTAAACTAATATTTGCAGTAATAGAGTTTTGCACCATTCTCCATCTAATATCAGCAGAAGTATGTTTTTTCTGGACATGGTGTTCAACAAGCTAATTTTAGTGGCCAAATTCTCCCTAAAGCATTCTTTGCAGTGCTGATCAGGCTTCAATGACCAGTTCTGCTCTGACACTTCAACTGACCATCGGAGGACTCTGTGCTCAGATCAACGCCATACAATTCCCCTCTCAATTGGCAGCTCTTTGACATCTATACAGGTTTGTGTTGTGACTGGGAAATCTTCAGCCGCCCAGCTTTATAAAAAGTCTTAAAAGGGATAAAGGACCAAAGCATCATATCCAAAGCCAAACGATCATCCTCAATAATTTGTGTGAGTACTGTTTTGTTGCTGTGTTGTGTGATATTTACAATTAGGGCTCAAATGATTACTTTCATAATATTCTTCCTATAGGATATAGGGGTACACACAGACTTCAGCGATTTGATTGACAGCCCTGTAAAGCTTAGTAAAAATGTTTGGTTATTTAGACGGCACTTTTACCAGAAATTCAGCATTAACACAGTTTGTTTTCAAGTGCAGTGAGATGTGGAAACACACTTAAAATGTTGCTGTATAACAATTTTTTATTTTATATGATTTATATGATTTAATACGGCATAATCAATTATATTAACATATTCATAAATTGGTACTATTATATTTTACTCTACACTCATAAAACTATATTATAAAGATTGACACCTTTTAATTTTTTTATATTTTAGTTAGCCAAATGCCTGTAGTTGCGATTATTATTTCTAATATAATTGTTGCCTATTTAGATACTTACAACCTTTCTTTTGCATTGAGCTGTTTCGTTTGAGAATGCAACTAAGCTATCTTGGAATGAAGATCATTGCTTGGATGAACATTGCATTGGGACAGTGTTATTATACATAATCATCGCATCTACCCAAATGCAGCTTAAAAATATATATTTTGTGCTAAAAAAAGCTGTTCTTTAGTGAGAAACTTTACTCTGGAAATTGCTTTCTTTCCCACAAGCTTTAGGCTGGAGCTCTTCCTAAGATTTTCAAACTGTGTAAAGAAGTTTATTTCTCCAGGTTCTGCCAGTAAAACTGTGCAATAAAGAGGCAGTTTAAAAGAAGTTAGCTGCAGGCTGTGCCACAGATTCAACAAGATGCAAGGAGCTCCAGGCTAAATATGGAGAAATAAATAGATAATTTAATTTTAAGATTTCTCAAAAAATATATATTTTTTAAATCAGAATGAATTGAAAAGTTGCTTTTACTGATCTGTATTTACTTAAAAGTTTTGAAAGTTAAATCATTACTTTGACGCTTTTTTATAGAATAAAGATATTTGTAATAATAATAAAAGATAGCTAGAAATAAAATAGTTAAGAAAACCAAATTAGCAAAAGAAAAAAAAAGAAAAAATTAGATACTGTACATAAGAACAACATAAAAATATTATTACATAACAAATGATATACATTATTGAAAATAAAATGATATCAATGCTTTTCAGTTCTGAATATTAAAGTCACACCAGGGCACTGTATCTTTCATTTCTGCAGATATCAAGGACATATTAAACATAAAATTAATTTTCATTTTTAGTTTGAATAAACTGCAGAATTCTTGTTGCTAAGTGTATTTGATTAATTAGTTTTGATTTAGTTTTAGAAATACCAGTTGGATTTTTATTTAGCAATGCTAGGAAGGGATCTGGATTTATATGAAAGTGAAACAGTGAAGGTTCCAAATATCGTATAATTTAAAACTATAGGGAAATGTTATTAAAAAATGCACTTTTCTATAGTAAGCTAACATTGAAATTTGCAAGATTTAGCTGTCAGTAAGCCTTTCTCATCCACTCAAAAAAACAAGAACCTGATCTAATTTTTTTAATAATAATTTTTTATTATGGAGGTTAGGCTTACAGTGACACGGTTACAAATATCCATGGATTATCATACTTTCCTAATAGTACAAATCAAAGACCAAACATCATACAATGGGTCATATGACTTTGGTGTTTAAATGTTCCTGAGTCTCTCATACTACAAGTTTCTTTTTTAGTTGTGATGGGGGCAAAAAGGATGGGGATTAGTGTTAGAGCAGGGAAACGGTGAGGCAGAATGGCTTAAGGTTGAGGGGAGGGAAGAAGCAAACCTAGGAAAATAAGTTTCACCAGTGAAAAAGTATATAGAGTCCGCTACTATCCTACCATATCTCCGCCATATGCAAAAAAAAAAAAAAAAGTGTTACCATTCCAATAAATTGCTTCAAATATCATATAGTGTTCTTTATAAGTTTGCAAATTTTAAATTTTGTGTTGGTGCTTTGGAAACGAGCACTTTCAACAACATGGCCCTCCATTCTTTTGCAATGTGTTCATTTTGTATTTTGCCTTGTACTCAAACCCTGTACAGCGCTATGGAATATGTTGGTGCTTTACAACTAAAGGAAAATAATAAAGAGCCTTTACGGATGTACTTTAACACGTACATTTGTGTGTAATATGCTTTCAGCTTAATTTATAACAGAAATAACAAAAAAATTCAAAGTTAGGTTTAAAAGGTTATATGTATGTGTTGTAATTTATTAAGTGTTCTGGTTATGTTACTAATGTTTTATTTTTGAAACACTTGTGTTATGGAATTAACCTTGTATTCTTAATTAAAAATATATTTAAAAAAATCTTCTGGGTTGCTCAGGTACATAGAATGGCAAACAAGAGAGAACAGACCATCTAAAAAGAGAGACTAGGATAGAGTAATTGACAGCCTCATAGAAAGCCACAACCCATGTCTGTTTGGATGAAAGACTGCACCTCTAGCTTATTAGGAGTGCATGCCCTGATAAAAGGGATTTTTGATACAGAGCATCTATCTTGGTGAGTAGTTAGCTTCCTAAATTATATTTAACTTGACATGTAAAGTTTCTAGATTTTACTAGGAATATAACATATCCATGTATCTCTTTACTTGTAAGTACTTTATTTTATTAAGAAGAGTTTAAAAATGTGTTATGAACATTAGTAAGTGATCTATAAAGAGACGTAATTGTAGCTTTGCTTTTCACTGAAGGCTCATAATAGCTCTGTTCTTAGGGTGATGGTCAAAGGCTCAATGGAGAATAGATGAGAGAGGACATCCATGCCTAGTTTTGTTTTGTGAAATAAAATTGTTTTAATGGGTAACAAAATGTAAGTAGCTGGTTTGTGGTAGAGGATTTGTATGACTTGGAAATAGGCCTTGAAATCCAAAGTTTGTGTACA
This sequence comes from Discoglossus pictus, assembly GCA_027410445.1. Classification (NCBI taxonomy): domain Eukaryota; kingdom Metazoa; phylum Chordata; class Amphibia; order Anura; family Alytidae; genus Discoglossus; species Discoglossus pictus. The sequence goes on from CM050165.1 coordinate 48,118,431, forward strand.
ACTGCAACCATTATCAAACTTCTTCTCAGTATTCATGTTGAGAATGCAGTATGCTTGCGAATGTTATTGCATGCTTCTGTCTCATCTCCTCTCCTTTGATTCCTCTTGTGGGAATTATAAATAAATGCCAGCACTTTCCTAATATTTAATGTCAAGTGTTGTTTTTTTTTTAACAAATCCAGTCTGGTCTGATACATCAGTTTGGTGAAAATGTCAGCTACCCTAGTAGCTAAAATGTTTTTGACATTTTTATATTTATATTAAGCAATGCAATAGGTTTGTATGATGTTGGATCCTTATGATTTAGTGGGCTTAGGGATAAGCTTTAAATTGGTATTATTAAACAAGCGGTCGTAGCAGATGCCTCCCATAATATAATTTAAAAAAATGGTAAGGGTTGAAATAAATGGTGCACCAAGGGTCTTGTAGAATTCCGGCCCCGATGCTTTTTCCTTACAGATACTTTTAATTGCATCCTGAACTTTCTTAGTTGTAATAGAATAACTGAATAAAGTTTTATTATCCTCCATAAGGTAATTTAACCTTGCCCAAAAATGTATGAGACTGATTACAGTCTGAGGAGCTGTGATTTGTATGTAGTTTTTGCAAAAAGTCAGTCATGATTTCCACTGTTGCTGATCAGTTGTTGAGCCTGCATTGTTCCCATAACACTAGAATATGGCCTAAACATGTGAAAACCTGATGCATTCTAGTACTCCTATTAGAGATTTCAACTTTTGTCAGAGATATAGTTTTGGCAAAACTCCCTACAGGTTGGGTATAGTTGTGAGTCTGCATTTGCAAGAAATTCACTGATATTATTATATGTATTTTAAAGTTCTTTCTGATGTTTATTGAGCCTAACATTAATTGCTCCTCTCCATACCACCTTGGCAGTCTCCCCCAAAAGAGGGGGATCATTCATGTGTTCTGAGTTATCTGTTTGAAACAGTTCACATTTTTTGAAATCTCCCTATTTAAGCCATTGTGATAGAAATCTCCAGTGTCTCACACAAGTTTGTTGGGGTCCTAGCTGTACAGTTAGTATAACCATTCAATGATCAGAAAAAATGCTTGTTGCATTTTTGTATCCATAATACATTGTAATAGAGAGGTATGTGCCAATATGAAGTCTATGCCTATCATATTACGGGATATTATTGTGTAGGAAGGTCTCCATGAGCTGTAACTAACTTTTCCAGCCAGATGAGAGATTTGGGTTCCAAAAAAAAAATCTACCGTAATTTCGATATTAGGAGTATAAAACCTGTCTAATACAGGATCGTTAAGAAGGTTGGAATCACCTTCAGTCAAAATTGGTATTTATTGGAATGGTAGAAACTTTACATATAATATGTGCATTAATAGAGGGATTTAAGGAATTGATAGCCAGCAAAATCTATTTGAATCTTTATGATGAGAATTCTACTCTCAGGATCAGCATATTGCTCAAGTATAGTGTAGGTTAGATGAAAGATGTGGACGATATGCAGATCAGTAATTTTTTTATTTTATTTAGTTACAGTATATATTTTGTAATTCTAGTTATAAATATGTATTAGTTAGTATAGCATTGCACTAATCATTCTTGTGGTGCCACTTCCAGTAAGGTCTTGAATTTAATTTTTTTAATCATTTTTATTGCGAGAATAGAAATATTCAAATCCATATATTGATATATTAAATTTACATGGTGAATTAACTAACAATTGGCAATTTAAAGTAAAAACATTCTTTGTTTTATAAGGTTTCACATTTTTTTCTTTTATTTTTTTTTGTTACAAGTATTCTATCTATACATTTCACAATTTTCTTCTCAACTGCCACTCGCTTCTGGCTGTGTACGCCATTACGTTAACTCATTAACAGTGATAAAAGAATAATAAGAAAATACCATACCGGATTCATCCACCAGTCTCATCCTGTGGCTCTCAGACTCCATACAACCCAGTAGGAGGCCCATCTCCTGTATCTCTCGTCTGTTTCGGCTGACAGGCTGCTCATGGACTGAATGAATTGGATTTTCTGTAATACTGACTCGTAAGTTGGGGTGGGTAGTTTCCAGTGTTTGGAAATTATGCATCTAACTGCTAGAAAGATTTGGTTTGTTAGAAATTGTTCTGATTTTGTAAGGCCTTGTATTGACAAGCCCAGTAGGGCTTCCTCTGTTTTTTGTGGGATTTTTGTTCCCCATAACTTCTCTGTGGAAGAATATGTTGTTGTCCAAATATGTTTAATTATGGGGCAGACCCATAGTATATGTTTTAGGGTCCCTAAGTTTGCACAACCTCTTGAGCATGTTCCTTCCCTTAGCCTATTGGATCGCTGGATTCTAGATGGTGTGAGGTACCATCTCATGATGGTTTTATAGGAGTTTTCCTTTAGTGTAATGTTTAGAGATAAATTCACTGCTTGTATTAATATTTTTCCCCATTGTTTGTCGTCTAGAGTTATCTGTAGATCCTCTTCCCTAGAAGCCTTATAATGTAACTGTTTGGGCGCAGCTAGGTCATTTAAGTAATTGTATAGCTTTGCTATGATTTTCTTTCCTTACGGGTTATTTAAGCAGCATTGTTCGAAAGGGGACTTATTTGCTTGTTTATTGATTTTAATGTTTTGGGTTAACCTCTGTCACAACCTACAATGATGATGGAGTCTAGAGGATCCTACTCCTCTTATCTCCTGTAGGTTTTAGACCTAAGTTTGGGTGGCTCCAGACCAATGGACAGTCTTTGTAGATGCAAGAGCATAAGTCCCAGCTTTTGGTAGTGTGCCTGGGAAACCTGGAAGGGAGTCAGAAATGATCTCCTCTACCAGCATATGCCCCTGGGTCAATAATACACCTGCACACAAAGTCTTGATGAAAATTATGAACCATGTTTTATTTCAGAACAGCATATTTAACCACATCACACAAGGATGGGGGAAGTGGCTACCTTTAGCCAGCCCCAAATGACCTCTGGCCAATCATGAAGGGGAACTGTGTGTGAACCAATAGTCCCCTCCCAGGTCCGCCCACTAGGCGGGGCCAACTAATTCATTTGGGCTCTGAATCTCCAGGGGAAAGCAGGCCTTGGCTCTCCTGTGCCCATGCTAGGAAGGTTGAGAAGCCTCAGGCCATCCCATTGTTTCTGGGTGCCTGCCTGTCTGCTCTCTAGCTGTGAGCTCCCCATCTGCTGGACACTTAGCTAATGGGATTAACAGGCATTTGGGAACAAAGGAGGCTTGGCTGTATTCAACAGGCTTTCCCTCTACAATATAATAACATACTAATATAATAACATACATTCATATTTACAAATATAACACACAATGTTTCACCCACATATAACCAATATATCCCATTAGATCCCTCACAGGATACTCATTACAATGAGCCTAAACATGGGAGGTATGGGAATATGCTAAGGGATAAACTTATAATATTTTATCCCCTAGACCACAACATAACAATATATCAATAACAAGTGGGCCCCAAACCTTTTCTTCCACAGCATGAGCCATGAACTTTGTCCAAACACAATATGGCCACTGGCTGATTCATGACAACCTCTTGCTAACTGACATTAGGTTAAGCAATTCCTTGTGTGGTATGTAAAAAATGGCACTAAAATTGGTTGTGGACCAATTCTGGTTCATCCTTAATACGTCTGCAGCTATCGTAAGGTGCTTCTGAACCCACCATCCTAACTGATTGTTTCTGTTTATTGCAAGGTCTTTATTGGGCACCCACAGGGGGTTAGCCATGACCCTTCTTCTATTAGGCTAGTTCTTTTGTTTAATTCTTATCATAGCTTTATGGTATGATTTTTGCATGTGGATAGCTTTTTTATGGGGACCTCGTGTCGAATGTTTAACCATAATGTTTGGTGTAAAAGTATGTTCTGCTCCCATAGGATTTGTTTTTCAATTTCTACCCATACTGGAGGAGAATCCCTAGTGTACCATTTAGCTACCTGGGCCACTCTCGACATTGTTGCCCTATTTATCCCGGGTTTTTTATTACTCCAGATAAAACTTGATATTGCTTTCTGTAGCGTTTTCATGTCTTTTAATCTAATTGGGGTTGGGACTGTCCGAAACAGGTATAGTATTTTCGGCAGAATGTTCATTTGAGTGAATTTTGCCTAGCCATGAGATATTGAGGGTGGACCACCTTCTTAATTCATTGTGCATTGTCTTAAACAATTTGGGGAAGTTAGCTTTGTAAATCAAATTTGTTGCTCTCGGAATTTAATTTTCCAAATATGTGATGTGAATAGGGGGCCATTTAAAAGAAAAATTTAGAGTAAGCAGATTTTCCAATTGCTTGGGCAGGGATACGTTGAGGGCTTCACTTTTATTAGTGTTCACTTTAAACCCTGACATTTGATTAAATGTAGTGAGTAATTTGAATATGTTTGGAAGGTTGATTAGTGGCTCTGTGACCGTGAGTATTATGTAATTTGCAAACAGATCGAGTTTGTAGTCTGTGTCCCCCAAGTGGACCCCTTGTATGCTTGGATTTTCTCTTATGGCTATTGATAGAGGTTCAATGCATAGTGTGAAAAGTAGGGGTGACAGGGGGCATCCCTGTCTCATTCCCCTAGCAATATCAAATAAATGTGATCTAAACCCTTGATATGATATATAAGATCTCAGATTGGAATATAGTAACATTATGCTATTTAGAAAACATTCACTGATGCCAATTTTCAGTACTATGGCTTTTTTAAATTTCTTCTATAAAAATGGGTCACACAGGGATATGCTAACTAGATCATGGTCTGACCATGATATGGGGTAAACTGATGCTGCCATTAGATTAGGTGCCATCTGTTGCTGTAACCATATGTAGTCTTTTCTAGAGTGGGATTTATGACTGGCCGAATAAAAAGTAAACTCCCTTTCTTTTGGGTTAATTCCCCTCCATGCGTCAAACAGGCAGTGGGATTTCAATATGGATTAAAATGCTTTTGTTGCTGTGGGCATTAAATTTGGGTTGTGTGTTTTTGATTTATCTTTTCTTGGGTCTCTAACTGCGTCCATATCCCCTCCTATGATCCAGATGGCTTGATATTTTGTGAAAAAAAGTGTTCTGTTCCGAAGTTGGTGCATATATATTTAAGATTGATACATTTCTATCACTGATGATGCCGTGTACTACAATATTTGTTACCCTCCTCATCTTTTTGTGTGTTTACATGTCTTAAATTCAGTCTTTTATGTACCAGGATTGACACTCCTCTTTTTTTCTCTAAGGCAGTCCATGGAATGTTTGTGTGTAGATTCTCCCCCAGTATTTGGCTATCGTTTTCTTTTTAAATGGGTTTCCTGAATCAGTATTGCATCTTCTCCTAATCTGACTGAGATATTCTTTTATAGCTATTCCCCTTTTTACAGGTTCATTCAGCCCCTGACCATTGTGTGACATTATGTTGATATCCATGACTCCCCTGTCTTTAATTTCCTAGCTCTACCTGTCAGGACAAACCTGCACCCACCTCTTCTGCAGATAATTGGGAAGTGAGCACAAAAGACCCAGAGGTTATGTAACCTGGCTCAAAATTAGAAAAAGGAGATTTAATGCAATTGGGTTTATGGCTCGCTGTTTTCCCTTAAGTTAATGAAAGTTTTATCTACTTAAATAAAACCTTCTTGTCTCTATAAGTAAACAATGTACTTGTATGTCTTTAACAGCTTTAGTACACTTCTAAGTGTGACTTCAATTAACGGCACTATTAAACGTAGAATGGTAAAATAAATGTACCTAGAGGAAAATGATTGCTGTCCTCTGAAACTTTTTATTGGTGAATCAAATAGTATTTCAATCAAATACTGATATGATTCGCCTTGTAACTGATTAAAGAATATTGCCCCTAAGGGACACCTTAGTTAAACATTTTATTACGAGTAAATGAGTGGTTCTTGCAAACTTTTCTTACTAGTCAACATTTTGTACTTAAAGATGTACTGTCCGTGTTCCAGCTCCTAATATCTGTTTTAGAACTATGCTATGAGCTTTATTTTAAGTCTGAGTTGTTTTGTTCCAAAGGTAAACAGTTAAACCAAATTATTCTGGACTTCTGCTATCTTTTCTTCCCACGAGTTGTGATTCAGGGCCCCGGCGGGATCTTGGGATTTCTCTTGCTGTTTGGGCAGTGTTCTCTGATACTTGTATGTTCAACGATCCCAAAAGAGCGACTCCTTCTTCTGACAGTGCATATCTTTCCGTCTTTTGCTATATTTATGCGAATGGGAAGCCCTATGTGTATTTCCATCCGTGTTGCAGTATTGGTTTCATTGTTCTCCTTTTGTACAGGGTAATTTGGGATAGGTCCAAGAAGATACTAGGATGTTGTCCCTCTATTTCCTGAACTCTGTTTCTAGCCGCTCTCATAAATTGTTCTTTAGTGGTAAAATAGTGAAAGCGAGCTATAACGTCCCCAATGCCCCGTGGATTCTGTCAAGTCTGAAATTTTCTGTTTCTGTATTTGGCATAAGGACTTGATTTTTGTTTTTTTAAACACTGTGATGTTTTTTTGGAAGGGAACATGCCTCTGAATTATTGAAAATCTCTTTCCATGGGATACTACAATAGTTCATTAGCATGCCACTGAGCAAAGGTTCGAAGCATGTTGTATTTCTTACACTTTAGCACTTGGAGACACTATAGCCCTTTCCTTAAAAATATATAAAGATAAAAAATGTTACTTTGTTTTAATATCCCTCTGCTTGCTTTAAGTGGGCTTGTCTTACTCCTCCCATCCCTCAGACAATGTTAAAGTGTGGGGTAGGCAGGCAACAACCTGTGAATCTGTTGAATCTTCTTATTCACGCTCACTCATTAATTTGGTCATGTGGTTCTGGCTCCAGTAGTAGAAGCTATACCATATGACTGTGTAGACCAGCAGGAAGAAGCACTAGACGATGCAAAATAGAGATTCATAGTTTGCTGTTATCCACCACCCAAAGTAACATGATATGAGGGATAGGATGGTAGAAAGATACCAACATGACAGCCCCTTTGAGGTGAGCAGCGGGAAATGCGAAATAAAAAATAGTAATAAATCATAACTCTGTATAATTTGGATTTCCTAAGTAACAGTCAACCTGTGTAACGCAAGGTGGTAAAAGCCCAGGTACATATACATGCAAAAGCAAAGGTACCAAGAGGCAAATCCAGAATCATAATAATAAAACAGTTCAAGATTCAAGCCAGGGAGCAATCAAAGGAAAAATATAAACAGCCCAGGGGACAGCAATCTGGAAAAGAGAGTGAACAATGAAACATGCCAGGTCCAACATCCACCACAGAACAATCCAATATCACAGAAGCAGGTACGCAAAGTTTCAGACTGTCCAGCTGCCTTAAATAGTGCAGGTGAAATAACTGGTTTTACCGATCAGCTTCCATAATTAGCTGCCAGATCACATGAGAACAGCCCTCACAAAATGCATCCTGGTGTTGAGGGGAAATGAACCTGGTTTTCGGCAGATGCAAACGCCTGGTGGCACGTTCTGTAAATTTGCTGAGCTGTAGACATGTGGCCCTGAGGAAACTAAGACATCCTGCCTGGTACAACCCAATTGTTTCTCTTTAAGCTATGATGAAGGTTTCTGTGTTTCACTCGGCAGAGAGTTTCATAGACTATGAATGTGGGTAAGCTTGAAGTATAGATCTTTGTTGCTACTACTGTGAGTTGAAGCTCTTTGCAAAGTGAAACATGGCAGCCTTTATCACAGGTTGAAGAGAAACAAATAGACTGTCCCAAACATGCTGTATGTGACTCATGGAATGGAATATATATTTTTAACTAGCTTTCACTTGAGACATTAACTCAGATTGCAAGAATATCTTGTATCCTTTAGTACATATATGTCGACTTAAAAACAATGGCTAATGGTTGTGGAATAAAATCATCATAACTCAACATAATTCTGCCTGTATGTAGCATAAATGATGCACCCATATGTCTACAGAAATGTAAATGCCTCTCACACGCACACAACATTCACCAATATATCATGGTCCATTTGAGGCATCAAAATTATTATTTTTTTATAATCAAAACCTAGCTGCATGACTTTTTACTGCTTAAGTATGCTCTTAGTCACACTCAAAGTTTTCAAACATATTTTTTTCATTTTGCAGTTCTGTAAACATTGTTCTTTACTGTTTGTTTTCTGTATATTTTATGCATTTTGTTATATATATCAGTCCTGTGGCAGAGCAAACTTTGCCATGTAATACTCACTTTGACCTCATATGCAATGAATATGTTTGGATTTTTTGGATGATGTTTTCACTTGCAGTTCAAACAGAGCTTTGACATTTTAGAAGTACAATTTCATGGAAACTACCAGTATTTAATTAGATTTAGTAAAATATATGGACATTGTGTCAAGGTGACTTTAACTTGATGTCCTTGTTGATTTTCCATCAAAAAGGAGATATTCACAATACAAAATAAATTCATATTGAAGAAATATAGCAAATGTCCCAATTCTGGTTTAACCAAAAATAATTTAAAAACAAATATTTTTTTAACTCAATGTCAATAAAAATAATTTTGCTGGCTACTTTATGTAAATTGTTTTGCAGAGTTTATCACCAGGGTATGTTCTGTGGTTTGTTGGGTACAAAATATGCAGCAATTTCATATTTAAAGTTACACACCAATAGATTAGTCTTATGAAGTGTTTGTAATATATATATGTATAGTGCCATACTACCATTTCTTGAAGAACTGGGGTATTTGGTACAACAATGCAGGGCTAGTGAAAAAAGCAAGACAGGGTGCAGTTGCACCTGCCTAAAGCCAGCCCTGCTAACACATGCACATAAGCAATTCAAATAACTGAATAACTGTTGTGTAATGTCACATAAAATTGCATGAATTTAGAGGCAAATTCTATGAACAAGCCATTGTTGAGTAGCTACGTTATACAGAGTATTATAATTCTACCTGTGAAATAATTACAAGAGACCACTCAACTAAACAAATAATGTGTTCTCTCATATATCTTTTTATGTATTAATTTTTTTATATAAACACAGAGACGTGAGGAATTAAAGGTTTCTCCAGGGTGTTTCCCACCCCAAATTCAATATGACAAGGTAAAGGGGATAAAATGCAAATCTAGTTTATTGTTTATTAATTGTGCAAGACAGCGACGAATAAAATGATTAAAAACAAGGGAAAAGCATATAAATAAAACAAGGGCAAATGTAAGGAGCACAGAACTCCTGTTTCTATATAGGAACTCTATATAGAGAATATACTCCAATTGGAAGGATACTGGTACTCCAACCTTCAGTCACAATAATTACTATTAAAATGGAAAATCCATGAGTAAAGATGTGCTGGCTCAAAACTTAGGAGTGTGGCTAGCTAATAAATATGCTGTCCCTAAATACCAGCACCTATACTTAAAGTGTCTCCTAATATATGTCAATGTCTATGGAGACATGTACATGTGGCACCATATAGTAGATTTATGCAGTAATTGCCAGTGGCTAATCCCTCAACTGGTAACCCTCTAGAGATATAAAGCCTCTCTGGACACACTCAATGGGCTAAAGGGTAGCTACAATTTAGCATACTGTCTGGAGATGGTAAAGATATATATGGAGAAGTATGGAGCCTACAAAGGGATTATAGGGACATTAAGCTAGGCCAAACGCTCAGCGTTCACAAGCTGCACATAGCGTGACTTCCTGGTCTGTAACGCGCATGCGCACGTCTAGCGTGATGACGTGCGCTGCGTGGTTACTGGGGCCTGACGCGTTTCGACGTGGACACGTCTTTCTCAAAGGTAAAATTACACGAGGCTGCATGAACGAAGTCTTATATAGGCAGAGGTTGCCATGGTAACGTCGTAGAGGCATGCTTACACTATTATAAGCATTGAATCCTCCATCTTACAGGAGGTATATACTTCCTACGGGCAGAATCAAAGAATAATGAGAAGAAGATGAACTCCTGCATATAAGGAAAGGAAAAGTTACAAAACACCATAGTGTAAATGTGGGTGAATAAGAAAGCTTGTATATAAGGGGACACTCAGGCTAAATAGTGCCCCCCAGACCCATATATATAAATGGGTAAATATTTATGTAATAAAAAAATGTGATGATGTGTGTTGTATATTATATGGAAAAATGAACAAATAAAAAAGGTGGGGATTAAATAAAATCCTCCTAGTAAGGGAACGTGTTGTGAGACATCCATAGGAAAAAAAGGTGTGTAAAAGGGGAAGAGTGTTATATAAATAAGTAAATCTAAGAGACCAAAAAAGGTCTAAGACAAGGTAATAATATATAAATAATGCAAAGAAAGAAGCTAAGATGACCTCATATCTTGAGGATAAACATAGTAATGTCTAGGATACAAGTGAAAAAATATATGTTATAAATATATATGTGTGATAAAAAATCACACTACTAAGGTGAAGTAGTGAAGAGTCAACATAACTCACTGTTGAAGTGAGAAAATTTAAAAATTGTGTATTGGTGTGTATAAAGTGAAACCAATGCAGAAAAACTAATGTAATAAAAAATTAGTTAGTTAGTACTTCCACTTATTTTAAATGAAAGGTGTAAAGGTGAAGCCTTCATTTAAACCATGGGGGCTTTGTGCTTTCAGTTTATAAATCCATCTCGCCTCACATTGTAGTAGTTTGGTTTCCAAGTCCCCCTGTCTAGGTCCTGCATGTACTTTTTCTACCGCACAGAAAGATAATACTTCACTCTGATTGTCGTGATAGTATTTCACATGGCGAGCAATAGGTGTATCGAAAGAGTGCTTAATACTATTTACATGTTCGCCAACCCTCCGGGGCAGCTGGCGCCTAGCTTTACCTACATAGATTTTCTTGCAAATGCAAGAGGCCACATATACCACTCCAGTGGAACAACAATTCAAAAACTCCTTTATAACAAATGTATCCCCTGTCATTGGATGTGCAAATATTTTGGTTGGAATGACATATCTACAAAATTTGCATTTGCTGCATCTGAAACAACCTGCCAGGGGTTTTAGCCAGGTTTTAGGTTGAATTTCTTGAAAAGAACTATGGACTAACATATCTTGGAGGTTTCTACCCCTGCGGTATGTAATGGAGGCCCTTGGTGGTAGGACTTCTTTAAGTCTCACTCTTTAGGAGATTCCAATGTTTAGATAGTGTTTCTCTGATGATGTCTGAATCAAATCCAAAAGTCATTATTCAGCGTGGGTGGTTGATCTTATTGTCCATTTGCCTCTTTTCATTGAGGCCATTAAGGAGTTCTGTTCTGTTGCAGTTTAGTGCAAAGTTGTAAGCAGATTTGAGGCATCTTTTGGAATAGCCTCTTTCCAGAAACCTTGTTCTTAATTTGTCTGCTTCCAGTTTGAATTGCTCGTCAGAACTGTAATTCCTTTTTATCCGAAGGTATTGTCCCCTGGGGATACCTCTTTTAAGTGTCTCAAAATGTTGGCTACTCCAGTTTAACAAAGAGTTGGTGGCTGTATCTTTCCTGCAGGTCGTGGTGGAAAGCCTTCCATCCTCATCTTTTTTTATCATCAAATCCAGAAATGTAATGGAAGAAGAGTTTATTTCATAGGTAAATTTAAGGCCTATGTCATTAGTATTAAGTTCAGCCATGAACCTTTCAAAGTCTTGTTTTGTACCCGTCCAGAAAACTAGGACTTCGTCTATAAAGCGACGCCACACTAGTATATGTTCAGAGAGAGAGGGGAGGGAATCACAAAATACATATTTTTCTTCCCACCAACCTAGTAGCAAGTTTGCATAGCTTGGGGCACATGGTGTCCCCATAGCTGTGCCCTTTTGTTGATGATACCATTTGTTGTTAAAGATAAAATAGTTGTGTTTTAACACATATTCTAGCAGATCTAACAGGAAATCATTAAATTTGGTATGGGTAATACCCTTCATACCCAAATAGTAGCTTAACGCTTTAATCCCATATTGGTGGGGTATGCTACTATATAAGGCCTCAACGTCAACTGATGCTAACCACGCATCAATGGGTACACTTAGATCTTCTAATTGTTTAAGAATGTCGTTGGTATCTTTAACATACGATGGTAAACTAGCTACCATTTCTCTCATATGATGGTCAATGAATAAGCTCACATTGTGAGACAGATTGTTTGTACCGGATACAATTGGTCTGCCTGGCATAGGTACTTTCTTCTTATGTATTTTAGGGAGGGAATAGAAAATGGACATTGTAGGAAATTTTGGATATAAGAACTGATATGTTTGATCATCAATCAGATCTTCCTTTCTAGCATTATCCAGGATATCTTTTAAAAGTTTCTTATATTCAATAGTTGGATTTTTTTGGATAATCCTATATGTACTAGTGTCATCCAAAATTCTACTGCACATATCCTTGTAATCATGGTTATTCATAATCACAATATTACCTCCCTTGTCTGCAGGTTTGATTTGTATTTCTTTACACTTTTATAGATCTTTGAGTGCTGTAAATTCTTTTTTATTTAAATTGAACTCCCTTTTTAGTCTCAGATAGTCAATATTTTCAATATCTAAGGTAATTTGTTGCAAGAAGACCCAGATATTGGCATAGTCTTTCAATCCTGGTGTGAATGAGCTTTTATTTCTCCAGGTTTTGGACTTAACTATGCCTTTGGTTTTAACAGAGTCATTCTCTTCTAACAGGGATAAAAGAGTCCGTAATGCCTCTATATCCTCCTTACCTATTCCCAGATCCATGTATTCTCTTTCCTCCTTAATTTTGTAAAACTTGTGCAATGCTAATTTCCGGGCAAAAAGATTAACATCTTTGATGTGTGTGAAGGTATCGGATCTGGATGTAGGAACAAAAGTCAACCCTCTTTGTAATACTGACATATGGTGAATGTTGAGGGGAAAATTAGACAAGTTGACTATCTGAAGACTATTGTCCTGTGAGACATGGGGGCTAACTGCTAGGGGACTCTGTTTGCTCTGGACCTCAGATTCCTCTCTGGTCCTTGTAGGGAAATTCTGCCTCTCTCTAAAAAATGAGTATTAGGTATAGTGTTCACTCTGGTTTGCTGATGCGATTTTTGTTCAAAGTTTTCTCTTCTTTGGAGAGTGGAATTATGTCTCCTATTTCTGATGTGATGTGTCGGGAAATCATCTAAGTCAGAGTTATCATATTCTGAAGAGCTTATATCTGAATTCTCTTGTTTCTGAATACCACTAGGAGGTCTCCTAAAGATTCTACCAGTTTTAAAATCTGTCTGGTCTCTCCAGAATTTCTTTTGCTTCCGGTCTTTAATTTCTTTTTTAAACTTATCTATATTATCATTGAGTCTGGTACAGAAGGTATTGTACTCTGATGTTTCCCTGAACTTTCCAAACTCCTGTTGGTTCAGAGTCAGCTTTGGTTTTATAATGTCCAGGTTCTGTTGTTCTGTTTCAATGATAAGCGACATTAAGTCAAAGGAACATTTTAACAATATTTCCTGCCATTTCTTAATAAATGTGTCATTGGCTAAATTGTTAGCTGGGCTGATGATAATTCTTAGACCTCTTGGGACAATCTGGTTTTTCAGATAATTTTGTAAGCTACTGATTTCCCACACTGATCTTACTTGTTTTTTCGCCATTTTTAATAATTCGGAAAATGTCTCTTTAATATCTTTGTTCTCATTAATAATGATCCGAGTTTTAGAACTAAAGCTCTCATCAGCTTCCTTTTGCAAAGAATCTGTGTCTATATTGGTAATGGTAAAATTAGCCATTGTAGAGATGGGTTACCTAGGCAAATACACAATCTAACTTCTATAATTGACAAAATGGTAAGTAAAAATAATGAAGATATAATTCTATACTTCCTCCTTGTGGATTGAACCACTAATCAAAATATATAAACACAGAGACGTGAGGAATTAAAGGTTCCCCAGGGTGTTTCCCACCCCAAATTCAATATGACAAGGTAAAGGGGATAAAATGCAAATCTAGTTTATTGTTTATTAATTGTGCAAGACAGCGACGAATAAAATGATTAAAAACAAGGGAAAAGCATATAAATAAAACAAGGGCAAATGTAAGGAGCACAGAACTCCTATTTCTATTTAGGAACTCTATATAGAGAATATACTCCAATTGGAAGGATACTGGTACTCCAACCTTCAGTCACAATAATTACTATTAAAATGGAAAATCCATGAGTAAAGATGTGCTGGCTCAAAACTTAGGAGTGTGGCTAGCTAATAAATATGCTGTCCCTAAATACCAGCACCTATACTTAAAGTGTCTCCTAATATATGTCAATGTATATGGAGACATGTACAGGTGGCACCATATAGTAGATTTATGCAGTAATTGCCAGTGGCTAATCCCTCAAGTGGTAACCCTCTAGAGATATAAAGCCTCTCTGGACACACTCAATGGGCTAAAGGGTAGCTACAATTTAGCATACTGTCTGGAGACACACCTTCCCTTACTAGGAGGATTTTATTTAATCCCCACCTTTTTTATTTGTTAATTTTTCCATATAATATACAACACACATCATCACATTTTTTTATTACATAAATATTTACCCATTTATATATATGGGTCTGGGGGGCACTATTTAGCCTGAGTGTCCCCTTATATATATATATATATATATATACTGTTAGTACACAGGGAGTTATTCAAAGAGAAACAGGATGTTATTAGAGTGTGATAGGGAGGAGATAAGGGAAGATTTGAACAAAGGGAGGATAGGGAGGGCTGACAGATACAACTATATAATTAAATAGGTCTAAAAAGTAACAATGCCCCCAAAAATAATAACAGTTTAATGCAAAATATTATTAATAAAATTACAGATGGCAGAAGTAAATTTAGCCCCTTCAAGTGTCTTCAATACACCTTAGGAGTGGGAGTGGTGTGTAGTTCTGTTGGATCTGTGCAGGGGCAGGAATGATGTCTTAGGAGTGGCGCTGTGTGTAGTTCTGTTGGATCTGTGCAGGGCAGGAATGATGTCTTGGGAGTGGGACTGTTTTGTAATTCTGTTGTATCTGTGCAGGGCAGGAATGATGTCTTAGGAGTGGGACTGGTGTGTAGTTCTGTTGGATCTGTGCAAGGCAGGAATGATGTCTTAGGAGTGGGACTGGTGTGTAGTTCTGTTGGATCTGTGCAGGGCAGGAATGGTGTCTGTTGAGTGTCTTTTACCTATAAGGACTGTAGATATATGCTTGTGTACGTGTAAATGTATGGCTTAGCTTCAAAATAATGCAGGTAGTTGTAGAAAGGGTGTTCTGTGCATAAGCAGACTATATATAGAGCTCCCATTTACCCCGATCGATGCAGCTGTTCACTAGCGGCATCATGCATCATTCTTGCCATAGCAATGCGACGTGACTAAAAATTTGGCACCAAATTTGAAAATGAACCAGCCACTCCATTCGCTGAGCAATATTCATGTAGATAGAGAGCGTCTACGTTGTTATAGTGACCTAGTGACTGGTCTAATTAAAAGAATACAAGATGTTGGACACTATAATAGTGGTTGTTTGTTAAAAAAATGAATAGGTGATCTCAATACATTTTCAATACTCTAATAAATAGTACAATAAATAGTAAAATAAATGGTAATATACAGTGCCTTGCAAAAGTATTCACCCCCTTGACTTTTTTCCTATTTTGTTACATTACAGCCTTAAGTTCAATGTTTTGTTAATCTGAATTTTATGTGATGGATCAGAACACAATAGTCTAAGTTGGTGAAGTGAAATGAGAAAAATATATACATAAAACTATTTTTTAGAAATAGAAGACAGAAAATTGGCATGTGCGTATGAATTCACCCCCTATGTTATGAAGCTCTGGTGCAACCAATTGCCTTCAGAAGTCACATCATTAGTGAAATGATGTCCACCTGTGTGCAGTCTAAGTGTCACATGATCTCTCATTACATATACTGTACACACTTTTTTGAAAGGCCCCAGAAACTGCAACACCTAAGCAAAAGGCACCACTAACCAAACACTGCCATGAAGACCAAGGAACTCTCCAAACAAGTAAGGGACAATTTTGTTGAGAAGTACAAGTCAAGGGTTAGGTTATAAAAAAATATCCAAATCTTTGATGATCCCTAGGAGCACCATCAACTCTATCATAACCAAATGGAAAGAACAAGGCACAACAGAAAACCCGCCAAGGGACGGCCGCCCACCAAAACTCATGGACCGGGCAAGGAGGGCATTAATCAGAGAGGCAGCACAGAGACCTAAGGTAACCCTGGAGGAGCTGCAGAGTTCAACAGCAGAGACTGCAGTATCTGTACATAGGATGACAATAAGCCGTATGCTCCATAGAGTGGGGCTTTATGGCAGAGTGGCCAGAAGAAAGCCATTACTTTCAGCAAAAATCAAAATGGTACGTTTTGAGTTTGCGGAAAGGCATGTGGGAGACTCCCAAAATGTATGGAGGAAGGTGCTCTGGTCTGATGAGACTAAAATTGAACTTTCCGGCCATCAAAGAAAACGCTATGTCTGGTCCAAACCCAACACATCACATCACCCAAAGAATATCATCCTCACAGTGAAACATGGTGGTGGCAGCGTCATGCTGTGGGGAAGTTTTTCAGCAGCCGGGACTGGGAAACTGGTTAGAGTTGAGGGAAAGATGGATGGTGCTAAATACTGGTATATTCTTGAGCAAAACCTGTACCACTTTGTGCATGATTTGAGGCTAGGATGGAGGTTCACCTTCCAGCAGGACAATGACCCCAAAGACACTGCTAAAGCAACACTTGAGTGGTTTAAGGGGAAACATGTAAATGTGTTGAAATGGCCTAGTCAAAGCCCAGACCTCAACCCAATAGAAAATCTGTGGTCAGACTTAAAGATTGCTGTTCACAAGCGCAAACCATCCAACTTGAAGGAGCTGGAGCAGTTTTGCAAGGTGGAATCGGCAGAAATCCCAGTGGTAAGCTGTGGCAAGCTCATAGAGACTTCTCCAAAGTGACATGGAGATGTGATTGCTGCAAAAGGTGGCTCTACAAAGTATTGACTTTAGGGGGATGAATAGTTATGCACATTGACTTTTTCTGTTAATTTGTCCCTTTTGTCATTTGCTTCACAATTAAAAAAAAAAAAACATTTTCAAATTTGGGGGCATGTTCTGTAAATTAAATGATGCAAATCCTCAAACAATTCCAGGTTGTAAGGCAACAAAACACGAAAAATGCCAAGGGGGTGAATACTTTTGCAAGGCACTGTATACCTGAATAAACACAACTGCCAGTTGTTCACTGGTAAAATAATCTAAATACTAAATAGACAATTATAGATATGCGTAATAATTAACTGATAATAAACTCATACTCTAGTCAATAATGAATATACTACTAATAATGGAATTGGTACATAAATATAGTAGAGAAATATGATCCTATAAACACAGATGTGGGCTATATTAAGTGTATTGGCCAAACCTCAATGGTGTTTTTTGATATATGACATAATAGTTATCCATAGTCACATGAAGCACTCTTCACACTACTAAATGAGAAGGGGTAATAATACATTTGTTAATAAATAAACTAAGACAAACATAAATATGGATGTAGATATGAATAACTAATAATTGTAGATTAATTCTATAAATTCATTCTATATTGTCCTTCTTAAAGTATTATAATGTGCATAATACTTTCCTAAATATAAAAAATGTTGTTGATCCAGATATATTAGCCCGACCGGACTTACCACTTCATTAATATTGAATGAAGACCTATCTAAGGTGCTGAACTGTTATTACTTAAGGGTTCAAATGAATAATGTGGTGGGTCTAATGAGGAGACAAAATTATTGCCTACACAATAAGTGGAATAATACTAAAAAGAATAAAAGAAAATATATGTATAAATAAGGTAAACAAGATGATGGAAATATACATTATCCCTCAAATGATACTCAAAACCATTGGGAACACACATTCCTATGCTAAAGTTCACATTCCTATGCTAAAGTTGTCCATATAATAGGACTAAATTATCAAAGCATTCCAGAAACCCATATTATATAAGCATAGAAATAGATGTCATGTTTCAATGAATGCTGCCAGGTCAATGTCACGATTTAAGCCATCAGGTTCCAATGTGCCCAGCTTATGGATCCATGATGTTTCAGCTCTTCTCAATCTTAAAATTCTGTTTCCTCCTTTTCTATGAGGTCTTATATGTTCAACTATTTGTACTTTGATGTCTTTTGTACTTCCATTGTGCTTCAGTGTGAGATGTGACGATAAGCCGTTTTTGAGTAGACCCTTAGCGGTGTTGGATAAATGTTCACGGAATCTCGTTTTAAAGCTTCTCTATATCCTTCCTACATACTGTTTGCCATACTTGCAGTTCAGTACGTGTACAACACAAGTCCATTTTACAGGTTGAGAAATTTTTTATTCCACAAATTTATTTTTTTCTTAAACGACCATACTTGATGTTTCTCATTCTTTTTTATGTGTGGACAAGTGGTACAATGTTTAGTCCCACATTTATAGGTGCCCTTTAAGATAGTAAATACAGAGGCATTCATATTATTGGTTTTCTTTATTCGCAATTCACTGGGAGCAATGAGGTTTTCAAATTATTGTTCCGTCTAAATGTAATCACCGGTCTTTCAAGTAAAATGTCCTTAAGTAGATTATCCTCTTTCAAAATTGCCCAATATTTAATTAGGCCCTTTGATATATCTCTTGAAGCTTTGTTGAACGTTGTCATAAATCTGTAACAGTTTGCATTGGGCTCATGGTTTGAATCTTTCTTTTTCGGCAGTAAATCTTTTCTTTCAAGTTTTCTTGATTTAAGTTTAGCCTCTTGGATAATATTCTCTTTATATCCTTTTTCTCTAAACTTGAGTGCTAGTTTCCCACTCTCTGTATCATAGTCAGTTAATGATGTACAGTTTCTTCTTATTCTTCTAAATTGGTTTACAGTATACCTTAGTATTAATGCCCTCATTAGTACCTATTAGCATTATGTCTAAAAAGGCAATAGAGACCTGATCATAGTTGAGAGTTTATTTAAGATTCATGTGATTTGAATTTAGATACTGTAAAAATTCCTATTTATCAACAATGTCGTCATCTTTCCATATAATGATAATAGCATTGATAAAACATCGCCAAGATATGATATTTGTAGAAAATGGATTATTTCGCCATATGTAAAGGTCCTCCCAGAGACACATATACAAATTGGCGTACTTGGGGGCAAATGTTGTGCCCATGGCGGTTTCCAGTTTGTTGTAAAGAGTACTTTCCATCGAAGAGAAAATAATTATGTTTCAGAATAAAGTTGATGGCTTCCTCTATAAATTCGGTCTGATTATTGCAGAAATTTTCTTGAGGCAGCAACCCCTAGATCTTGAAGGTATGCAGGTGTACAATGAAGTTACATCCAATGTAATGAAGCTGTATTTGAGCTACCATTCAAATGTGATTTGGCCAGTTGAATAGGACACCATATTTTTTTACAGAAGTGTTTAGTTAGTGAACTTCTATCCAAAAGCAAGGTCTTCACTAACTAAAATCTTCTGTAAAAAACATATGCTGTGTGCTTATATAGAGCCCTATTCAATTGGCCAAATCGTATTTGAATGAGGCTCTATGTCTTGCATAATTTCAATGACATGTGGCGTGTCTCGAATATATGACGGTAACTCTATTACCAGTGGTTTGAGATGGTAATCCACATACTTCGAGAGCTTTTCTGTCAGTGATCCAATTCCTGATACTATAGGTCTGCCCAGTGGGCATTCCGAATGCTTGTGGATCTTAGGGAGATAGTATATGATTGCTTTCCTAGGCTATAATACTTCCATGAACTGCTCGCCTCCCTTATTAAGTATTGCTTTATTTTTTGCATTTTTGAACAGCAATTTGTATTCTTCCACAAACTGAGTTGTGGGGTCTGATGGCAGAGGTATATATGTGTCACTGTCATTTACGAGCCTATAAGCTTCCATCATATAATCCGCTCTGTCTTGAAAGACAATGCCTCCACACTTATCTGCCTTTCTGATTACTATAGACTGATCCTCTTTCAGAATATCTAGTGCTGTTTTTTTTTTCTTCATTTTTAGTTAAATTGGATCTCCTAATGTGTTTCTGAGAACAGATGTTTTAACATTCTCCCAGCATAATTTTTTTAAAAACAGGTATAAAATTACCCTGTGACTGGATAGGGTATAAAAGTGGAGTTGGGCTTCTATTTTGAGTGTATTCCTGTTTAGGTATCACATCCTACTATCTCATCAGTTATTTTCGCTCTGTCTCCTGTGTTTTCTATTAGAGACTCGTCCATGGGAGTATTCAATGCTTCTAATTCATGTAGAATTATCAAGGTTTCTATATCATCATTAGTAAACTCAATTCCAGTGGACTCATTGTCTTCTGTACAGACCCCCACATTTTCTTGGTCTCTTTGTATTTTTGGCGAAATGACGTTGTAGAGTAATTTTCCTTACAAATTTGTGTAGATCCAGGAATAACTGGAATGAGTCACAAATAAAAGTATTTTTCTTAATAAAGTTTCCTCTGCTATGTTGAGGTGACAATGGGAAAGGTTAAAGATCTTAATCATATATAATTTTGTTCTCTTATTTTTTTTTATTTGTACCATACCCCCTCCTCTGCACCCTTGTGTACTTCTTGTTCTTGCGGTTTCCTTTTCCTCAGTGGATTCTGCATGGAGTTCGATCTGGTGATGGGTCTCTCCGTTAGTTGTAATTTCCTTTCCTGGACCAAAAAAGGCGAAGTGCTTGGTTGACTTGAAGTTGATTTTTGTTGCTTTTCTTTTACTCTCATTGTCGATGGTGCTGATGGAGCTGATACCTTCTCATTCACTGTTATTTTCTGTTTTTTTCCCTGATTGATACCTCTAAAGGACTATATCTGATTTTGTCTTCTGGAATTACACTGATGCCCCTTTCCACTGGTAGTAACTCTATTATCCGCATTGAAAGATCTCAACCGATTTCGATGAGCTCCTTCCTTACTATTATTACGGTACCTCTGATATGAACCCTTGAATCCTCTTATTGATTGCGGATATCTTTGATGGGGTCTAGGTTGCGGTCTCCATTTTCCCTCATTTTGAAATGTTCTGTAGCCAACATTTATATTAGACTTTGTAATTGTGCTTCCCTGGTAATCCGCCAGATCTCGATTGAATTTGTCTTGTCTATTTGAATTTTTTGACATCTATCATCATTACTGTATATTTTTAGATCCTTAAAGGTTTCATTTAAAGACTATGTCTTTTCTAGATTGTCCTTTCTGAATCTAATAAGGATATCTATACGTTTCTTTTAGCATTCTTCAAGAGCATCACCACATTTTTTTATGTATTCAGGGTTTTGGATATCAAATGCACAATTTTTGGAAATTCTAAGTCCCCTCGCGATAATTTGTTTTGATTTATATATTTCCAGACTTAGGAGATCATACCAGTTTTTAACTTCCTGGCTGCTGTATCTCTCTAAATCTCTTAAGAGTTGTTTAGATAAATGTTCAGGAACCTCATGTGGGTCTTTAGTTATCACTCATCTGTGTTCACCAAAATTATTCAGCTGTTGCTGAGTTATATCAATATAGGAGCCATATTGAAATTATCTTAATGTATCAGAATTTAAATGGCCCTCTGTCATTTTCAGCTGCCTCCTAAATTAACAGTGAATTGTAACTCCTTACTGGTTGTGAACGTATTGAAATGTAAAAGTAGCACGGGGATTACAAAATCCCAGTCTTGTTGTCAGCGCTTTTGAATGACTCAGTGCCACAAGTTATTATAGAGTAGTTGTATTTTAATGGTGTTCTATCAATTTTATGAAAATAAGGTCATGGAAGGATTGACCACCATTTATATATATGTCTTGATACTTCTTGGTAATGTGCTGCTATCTTCAAAGAACGCTGAAGAAGGATGGTAGAGAGATGTTTAAACTCTCAACTTTATAAACCTCAATATTAGCTTATCTTCAAAATAATGCAGGTAATTGTAGAAGGGGTGTTCTGTACATAGGCAGACTATATATAGATACATACCTTATCAAGGAAATTAATATGATAACATACATACCTTCATACAAATTATAATGAATTAGCCCCAGCACTACATTTATTTATTTATGCTTTTTATATGCACAGTCTTGTGTCAGCTGCTGGACATGTAGTGTATATTTTGTTCATGTGTGGGGCAGGTGTTTCAAGAGAGGGGATTGCACTTACACATATGAATGTATACTTGTATGTTAGTGTGCACACTTATTTTACATAGTTTTTACATAATTTTTATGGTCATCCACTGAGTTTCCTAGATTTTATTGTTTGACATCATAGGGATGTTTTTCCCGTTAATTAGTATAGAGATATGTATATATGCCCTCTCTGGTTTAACATTTCTTATTTGTCCCAGAGGGATCTATTGCATTATATTTAATTATTATTCTGTGGGGAGCCTTTAATATTGTATTTATTTTCATTTACTATTTTTTAGATACAGACACAGGTCAATATTCGTCCATGATAAACCTTATCCTATGAGTGAATACCAATATATATTATTATATGTTTATTTTAGATTTTTATCTTAACTGAGGAAGTCACAGAACGAGTGACGAAACGCGTCATCTTTTTTATCTTTTTTATGTTGTATGAATTTGGAATAAAATCATCTCTACATACAGTCGAAGTATAGTATTTATGACAGAACAGAATATATGCACATGTACACACAGTAGTGGTATATTTGCATACAACACTATCCGATAAGTACACATGCTCATTCCATCCCTGGCAAAGGAAACAGTCACAAAAGGTAACCTACATCTGACTATTCAGCCTTGCAGTTGGAGTAGAAAAAGACTAACATTTCACACACATCAGTTTATAATCCCCTTTTTAATCTAATTTGGAGGTGGGAGGATACCGAGCAGAGTACTCCATATGGAGCCCACTGGGAGGTAAACTCACACATCCTTCCAGTGGATAAAGTCAGGTGGTACTCTGCCCGGGATACAGGAGTGCACCAGTAGCCTTACTTGGCAGTGGAACCTCCTCAGCCAAACACTGCTTCCTGGATTTAAAAATACCCAGCTTGGCTAATGTTTGCAGGTGCAGTTTGAGTGCAGTTTGAGTGCAGTTTGAGTGCAAATAAAAATAGATGAGGGAAGAAACTGCAGGAGAAAGCCTCTCAAAAGGGATGAGGGGTTGCAGACTGGCGCAACAAAAATAAACATGAAACACAGACTCTCCCTTGCCAGAGAATAGAGATGGAGAAAGTGGCTGGAGAGTCTGTTAAATTAATGGAGACAGATTTGCAGATGTCAATACAATGATCTGTGTCAAGCTTCTTATCTTTATTTGTTTTAATTATTTGCTATCATATTACAATATTTTGTGACTCAGGTGTTAAAGGTGTACAGTAAAATGTAATAGTGAAGTTTATAGGTTTTTGTTTTGTTCTAAAGCCTGCTTGCAAATTGTCTTAAGTACTCTGGCATGCAAGAGTTGAAATGTTTGAACTACAAAATTGTTAGTCTTTGGACGAGATGCAAAGTATACATCATAAACTCAAACACCATAAAAGAAGAAAACAAATTTGATTATTCTTATACATAACATTAAAGGCATATCTAAGTTTCCTGGATTATGAATGCATTTGATAGATGAGAATCAGTAGTGTATGAAGAAATATGTTTGCATGAAAAAATACCAAAATCAAAAGGTAAACACTTACCTTGACGTTAGCAAAATCTCTTGTAATTTCTGACAGTTTAAAATTAGGTTTAACACCCCCTCCAAACGCAGACACCCCCTCCAAACGCAGGCTAAATTAGCATTAATTTCATAATTTGTTTGGGCCAATCAGGTTAGCTGAAACATTAGATTAAAAATGTGGGGTTCCTGTTTCTGCTGCAATGCAGCCTGTGATATGTAGTGTGGCACTATGTTAGGTGCTATGGCAGCAGCACAGCACAGACAGGAAGCAGCCGGGAGTCATATCCCAGCAGTGACTTGGGGGCTGACATCAGTGCTCTCCTATTGGCTGAGGAAGAAACAGCAGGTGAATAATGGGTTAAATCAATCCCCTAATGCTGCATGCTGATTTGGTGGGGATCAGGGGCCTGTGTCAACATAATAATTAGAGGGATTTTTAGTTTTTAATAATAATAAAATGTTTTATGAGATGTGCTGCATATATAAATGCTGCTTTTTGCCTATACAGTGCATGTATTAATCCATTAAACTTGGGTATTCTTTTAAAACAGTGGTGCATAACCTAGTGAAGCAATAGCACAAAGAAACATTTCTTTAACCACGGACACTTTTACTCCCTATTTTATCTATCCCTGTTCATACCACACAGCTTTCTAGCTGTGCTGATAATGAGACCCTTTAAAAGGTTACATTTGTCCTGCACTGGTTGTTATATACAGTTTGTTGTGCAATACTGTTTATCAATTTACTTGGTTTCTCTCCCTTGTCATCTTTGCCGTCATGCTGTCTCTTGCATGCAATACTGTTGCGAGAACAGTCACCCTTTGTGTATACTGTCATTGCCTATAGCTACTTTTTTTGAGTTTTTCCTCTTTTTTTTCTTAATTTTCTTGAACGATCTAGCTCAACTTTTATGTTTTCCAATGACTTTATTCATGCACAATAACAGTGAATTCAGAGGGTTAAAAATAACACGCATAGTAAAAAAAATAGACCTTTTACAGTATAGTACAGTGGATTGAAATGACTTCCCAAACAAAAATGGTTATGTAGTAAGACGTCTTGCACAAATAACATTTACTAAAAGATAGAACATTGATGTGAAAAAGTATAGAATTCTTCCATAAATGTAAATTTCCATCTAGCAACCAACATATGGACAACCAAAGTTCACAGCATAGACTATAATTCAATATTTGAAGGAAAAGACCAGTTCTTAAAATTAAATATACTTACAGCCACATTAAATTAGAATCCAGTAGTGGCATCGGCTTGAAATTTGGCAGAGTTACAGAGCTATTAAATTAGAATATGGCGCAAGTTACGGGCTGGAGACGCAAGCCCGTTAACCATTCTTGAGCGGTCGGATTTGCGGCTGTGAACACAATCAATTAGTCAAACCCGTAGTTACGGATTTAGACGGAGCCAATGGTAAAAGAGATCGTCAGCATTACGTCACTGAAAAATGGGAGTTAGATTTCAAAGCATTACGGGTTTCAATTACGGGGTATGATCGGACACACATTCTAGAACTAATGCAATATTCATAAAGCCGTAAATATGATATTCTAGTCCATGCGTGTAGCATTATATGTATTAACACATTGATTGCTGGGATGGATATAACACGGAAATTAAACACAAATACAAGTATTTTATATTGCAGATTTGCGAGCCTGAGAATGTTGTGCTATTAATTTGAATCAAGGTATTATAGGAATGCTAAGTTCCCAAGGTATTTACTACCCACACATTTCTAGTTTATATACAAATTTGGGATGCAATAATTAAAAGTAGAATTTTTATTATTAGTAAGGGGTAACAACGGCGATATACTTTAAAAACAATGAGGTATTAAAAAATCCCGGATTGGAGAAAAAAGCTCAAATAGGCTATCTAATGTGTGAAACTATACCCATTTGTTAATATTTTAGACTCTCAATAGAGGGGTAAATAGGTTCACACCTAACAGTACTTCAAGGGGATAGTAAATGGCTTATCCAATTCAATTAATCCTGTCTTATTACATGTAAACAAAGTTAGCATGCAATATGAGTTAGTAGGTATAATGCTGCTAGATAATTGCCATAGAGATAACCCTTATTTGCTAGGGTTCACAATGTGGACTCACAAAACTGACCCTTATTTACTAGGGTTCACAATGTGGAATTTCTAAGGTAGCGCAAAATAATATATATCTCTAATAGATGCTGTACTTGTTGACTTCTAAAAGACTTTGTTTAGATAAATCTCAATTGTTTTCCACAAGTCTGAGCACTCCGTATTCATCTGCCTTATAAACAGGACACAATTTTATCATAGGAATTCCTCTATCCTGTGTCTAATAGGGCTAAGATATACACAATGCCCTCACAAAAAAACTCCTCTTATAAGGATACACTTGTATTTTGTTCATATCCCATTGCAGGGATCAGCATGATATGGAAAACGGAGATACTGAGAAGTAAATGATATCCAGCGGGTTATCTCCCACTCTATGTCCCATCTGAAGTTTGTTAGGTCTGTCTCATATAGAAGTAACAGCATTCACACATTTGGAAACGGACAGGGAGGGTAAGCATACATCCTCTAAATATCTGGAATACAATACTGTTAGTAGAAATGACGCCGGCGTGCCCTTAGCTGCAAGGCATGCCTCGTCATCAAAGGCCGACGCGTTTCTACGTTATCAGACGTCTTTGTCAAGGTAAAAATCACTGAGCGGTCTGGCCCTCTTTTAAACGCTGCCGTAGCTACGGCAACCAATTGGCATTATCCGGACATGCGCAGTAGGTTCAGGAAGCGCTAGTCGCGCTGTGTGGTTATACAAGTACATAGTAGATGCGCAAATAGGAGTATGGGAGGTGTTAATGACACTATATATATATATAGGGAGAGCGAGTGTGTTATAAATAGCCCATGTTATTCATTAGGGCACAAGTGAGAAATGAGTATATTGTTCTGGATAGATAAGAGTGGGAACGAGCCCCCTGCACAAAGCGGTGCAGTATATAATGAAAAGATTGTATTGATCAAGTAGTTACATTACGTGGTAAAAATACTTGGTAAAAATATTAAGGAAGGGAGAATAATATGTAAGGAGAAAGTGAAAGTGATTCTCTAGTTACTAACGTGGTCTAGATTAGACCTGGAAATATGTGTTGTGAGAAGTTTAAAAATAATAATAATTCTGAAAGAGATGTTTATATCAAACTATAAAGTGAAAAACAGAGATATAAGTCCCATATATAAAAAGTAAATAATTCCAATGAAATCTCATCCATAGAGACTAAAAAATAAGATAAAGGTGAAAGAAACTGAGCCCCTTTTTTGTTCTAGGTGAGAGATTAACTCTTTAAGGAAGATACTAAATAGGGGAAGGGAGGTATGGGTGTATATATCTTTGTGCCACCCATAAACAAGTGCTTGTCATGTGTAATTGAATCCAGAAAAGGAAACTAACGTGACTATATTTCCTCTTGGTTATAAAACTCAAGAAGATTATTCATTCTTCCAATAGGATGATTCTCCTAATCTATAACTAAAATAAAATATATACTGGGTCACACCTTGACCATGGCAATTCAAGAATGATAGTGACTCTATGTGAATATATTTTCCTTTAACATACCTATTTAAATGAAGGGTAAGAATGTAAATCCTTCATTTAATCCCTTAGGGGATAAAGCTTTTAATTTATAGATCCATTTTGCTTCATGTTGGAGAAGTTTTTTTATCTAGGTCACCCTGTCTGGGGCCTTGATAGACTTTCTCAAGAGCTTTAAACGTTAAAACTTCACTATTTACACCGTGAATAATTTTAACATGGAGTGCTAGAGGAGTATCAAGATCTTTCTTAATAGAATAGATATGTTCGCCAATGCGTCTTCGCAGTTGGCGTCGTGTCTTCCCTACGTAGATCTTTTTACATAGACACGTGGCCAAGTAAACTACACTTGTAGTACAGCAATTTGAGAAGTCTTTTAAAACATATCTTTCCCCACTGGATGGATGTTCATAGATTTTTGTGGGTTTATTGTATCTGCAAAATTTACAGTTCCCACATCTAAAACATCCCAGTGGGGGATTGAGCCATGTATTGTTATGTTTTTTCTCTTTAAAGAAGCTATGTACTAATGTATCTTTTAGATTTTTTCCCCTTTGGTATGTAATTGGTATTTTTTGTGGAAGTATTTCTACCAGGTCCTCATCACTTCTTAATAGATGCCAGTGTTTAGATATAATATCTTTAATTGAGGCGGACTCGTACCCGTATGTCATGATGCATCTAGGGTATGCATTGTCTGGTGTTTGAGTGTTTTTTCTATAAGGTTTATTTAACAACTCTGTTCTATTGCAGCTCAATGCATATTGAAATGCTTTCTTTAGGCATTTATTTGAATATCCTCTCTCTCAAAATCTCTGTTTTAATTTATCTGCTTCGATTTTAAACTCAGTTTCTGAGCTGCAGTTTCTCCTAATTCTTAAATATTGCCCCTTAGGTATAGCTTTCTTTAGGGGCTCAAAATGTTGACTGTCCCACAATAATAGCGTATTTGCGTCTGTCTCTTTTCTGAATGTGGTAGTTGAGATATTTCCTTCATAATCTTTTTGTATAAGTAAATCTAGGAATGAAATCTCTGTTCTGTGGATTTCATATGTAAATCTCAAACCCATCTCATTTTTGTTTAATGAATCCATAAGGGTTTCAAATTCAAGTTTAGTGCCATCCCAAATCACAAAGATATCGTCTATATAGTGACGCCAAATCATTGCATGTACAATAAGATGTTCCATGTCTGGGTCTGAGAAAATCTTTTCCTCCCAGCACCCTAAAAAAGTTTTGCATAGCTAGGGGCACATGGAGTACCCATTGCGGTTCCCTTTATCTGATGGAACCATTTGCCATTGAACAAAAATAAATTATGTTTTAAGACATACTCTAAGAGTTGAGTGATGAAATTATAAAATTCCCTCAAATTAGTACTTTTCGTACCCAGGAATTGTTTCACTGCCTCAATGCCATGATTATGAGGTATGCTACTATATAGCGCTTCAACGTCAATGGTTGCTAACCAAGTGTCTTTTGGTACTGTTAGGTGTTCCAGTTGTTTCAGGATATCATTAGTGTCTTGTATGTATGAGGGCAAATTCTGTACTAAATCACGTAAACAGTGATCCACAAAAATACTGGCATTGGATGAGAGGTTTCCCGTTCCTGACACTATAGGCCTACCTGGGATAGGTACTGTTTGTTTGTGCACTTTTGGTAGTGCATAGAAGGTCGAGATACTAGGGAATTTTGGTAAAAGAAAAGTATATGTTTGTTCATCGATAATCTTTTCCATTTTAGCTTTTTCTAATATAGACTTTAGAAATAGTCTATATTCAAGATTTGGATTCTTTGTTAGCACTTCATAGGTGACTCTATCATCCAAAATTCTATTACACATCTTTATATACTCATCGTTGCTCAGTATTACAAGATTGCCCCCTTTGTCTGCTTGCTTAATTTGAATATCCTTACATGACTTGAGTTCCTCAAGGGCTTGGTATTCCTTTTTTGTCAAATTGAAAGTTTTTTCCAGTTTTGTAAAATCTAAACTTTCTATATCATTTGTTACCTGCTGTAGGAATATCCATATATTAGAGTATTCTTTTAAAAAGGGTGTGAAACAACTTTTATTCTTCCATATTTTTATTTTATCATGTGTTTTTCCTAGCTCAAAAGAGGCATTTTCTTCTAGCAAAGACATTAGGAGTTTAAAGGTTTCGATATCTTCTTTATTTATACCCAGCTTCATATGTTCTTTATCTTGTTTATTTTTAAAGAATTTTTGTAGGGCCAATTTTCGAGCAAAAAGGTTTATATCCTTGATATGAGTAAATTTGTCAGACCTTGATGTTGGAACAAAACTAAGGCCTTTTCTCAGTACTGATTCATGATCATTGTTTATAATAAAGTCTGATAAATTGATAATTTTCATATTCTGGTCTTTTATAGGACTCCTTATGTTGAGCTTTTTCTCAGTCCTTAGTTCTTTTTCCTTAGGTCCCTCCTCTCTGGGCCTTTCACAGGAAACTGGCCTTCCTCTAAAAAACCTTAATTATTATAGTTGTTTGGCATTCTAGTTTGTACAAACTTTCTTGTGTTATATGCCTCCCTTCTATAATGCATGCCAGGTCGTCTACCTCTTGAGCTATGAATGGAATGTTCATCTATGTCTGAATTGTCATAATCTGAAGAGCTTATGTCAGAATTTCTTTGCATTGGTATAGAAGTGGGAAATTTCTTTAAAATCCTATTTGTTTGAAAATCCGTTTTATCTCTTAAGAATTTTTTCTGTTTGCGGTCTTTAATGTCTCTTTTAAATCTATCGATATTATCATTTAATTTTTTGCATAGTAGCTCATACTCTGCAGAGTCACTTTGTTAAATTCTTGCTGACATAATACAATCTTAGGTTTTAGTAATTCTAAATTATGCTTTTCCGTCTCAATAATTAGACTGATTAATTCAGATGAACATTTTAGAAGGATTTCTTTCCATTTATTTACAAAAGTTTCATCACTCAAATTTATTGCAGGATTAAGGTGTAGTCTTAGGCCTCTGGGGATGTACTTGTTTTTAAGATAGTTTTGTAAACTACTTATTTCCCATACTGAACGTACTTGCTTTCTCATTACTTTTAGAAGATCTCCATAAGTGTGTTTTATATCTTTAGTACCTTCAATTGTTGGCTGTGGGTTTCCACTGAAGCTTTCTTCAGCTTTTTTTAGGAGGGATTCAATGTCCATATTCTGAATAGGAATATTAGTCATAATGCCTAAAAAGTTTGCCTTGGGATATGAATCTTAAACAATAAAGTGCTAGTCCTTTGTGCCAATTGATGAAATAATGTTGAATATAATGATTATTTTCTAATGCTTCCTTTGTGTGGATTAAACCACTAGTCTATGAATCAAGGTATTATAGGAATGCTAAGTTCCCAAGGTATTTACTACCCACACATTTCTAGTTTATATACAAATTTGGGATGCAATAATTAAAAGTAGAATTTTTATTATTAGTAAGGGGTAACAACGGCGATATACTTTAAAAACAATGAGGTATTAAAAAATCCCGGATTGGAGAAAAAAGCTAAAATAGGCTATCTAATGTGTGAAACTATACCCATTTGTTAATATTTTAGACTCTCAATAGAGGGGTAAATAGGTTCACACCTAACAGTGACTTATAATTTTAATTTATAACCTTTGCTATTTTACATTTTGTATTTGAGGAAATTTAAAATGGGTAGCTTTTGTATCATTGAGAGTATTGAATATGCACTTGATATTTCTAAAGGTAAACACCAACTTGTATAGGCATTCATGATTTACCTTAACATTCTGTTTTTTATTTATGTCCCATATACCGGCGCTCATCTCCACCAGGGCACTGAGCGCCTTTGGCGCTCACTGCCTAAGCCGTGCGTCGTCGTAGGGATGAGCGTCAACGTCGCTCATCTCCACCAGCGTAATGAGCACCTTCGTCGCTCACTGCCTAAGTCCTGAGGCGTCGTAGGGATGAGCGACTATGGCGCTCATCTCCACCAGCGCAAGGAGCTGAGCGAGCCCCCAAGCGTTAGCAGTAACCCGCAATGCTCACAACTATGCTGTATATGTGATTATGCTACTTTGGATTTGATGATCTGTTTCT
Source organism: Discoglossus pictus (assembly GCA_027410445.1). Lineage (NCBI taxonomy): Eukaryota > Metazoa > Chordata > Amphibia > Anura > Alytidae > Discoglossus > Discoglossus pictus. The sequence continues at coordinate 48,149,851 of CM050165.1, forward strand.
GGAGATGGGAGGAACCTTTAAAAGCACAGAAAGTTTCTATTTGCACTTTGGAAATGTGAGAAAACAATTTCAGCGGACATGATAACTTTTAAAGGGATATGGAACACAACTGTTTTTTCAAGCAATTAAAATAGCATAACTTAAACATTACAAAAGTTTTTTGTTTTTTTTTATTAAAAATATTAAGTAAAACCTGTTTTTACGTCATTGAAATACAGGGTAGATGTAATTGCCTGGGAGAGGAAAGTCCCTAAGAACAGCAAAACCTCTGAATAAGTGTTAGTGATTCGTTTTTATAATAAAGGTCTCAGATCACAATGTCACATTATCAAATACCCTCTTACTGATGTAACAAAGAAAAAAAATGATTTCCGTGTCCCTGAGTAAGTTTAGATTGCAAGCTTAGAAGGTCGCAACCCCTTCCTCAAGATAGTAATGTGACAGCTACAAGTGACAGTGCTGTAAATGGGACTAATGCAAATCTCATTACTGAAAAAGAAGCACCACGAATGGGCTCAGACAAAATGGAAATAACAGTAAATAAAATAAAAAAACACATATAGAAGTTAAAAATGTAAAGGGGATGCTGAACTTTTCTTTTGTTTTACAAACACATTTTAGATCAGGATATTGGCTTCATGCCATAGGTCCCCATGTCATAAGTACATAAGAAGAATATCCAATTTACAATTGCGTGGTGTTGAGTAACCAACTGTGTGGTTACAATAAAACCACTTTGGTCTTAAGAATATGATAGAAACCTTCCACAATACAAGACCATGGTAATGTTCAGAAATTTTGTATCACCTATCCTGTAAAGGTTGCACCTTTGACTTATTTTAGGAACAGCCGACCTTGAGAATGTGTTTTCCAATGGAGTTCTTGCCATGGCCTGGTCACTATCTGAATAAAGCTTGCTAAAGCAGGCCAATAAAAAAATCTGTTTATAGCATATTTGTCAGTGAGTGCTATAAAGGTTTGCCATGTAATAGCGCTCTAAGAATGAGTTGGAAGTACAAAATGAAATTCAACATCTGTCTGTAGGATTAGTATAGCAGAAAAGTCAATCATGCTTATAAATATCACTTGACACACAAATGGTGGGGGGCCCCATTGGGTCCCCCACAGTGTCCCGACATTAACCCTTGCAGCGGGGATCCCGATCTGGACCGATCGGGACCACCGCTGCATTGAAAAATTTCAAATTTCCCGCCACGGAACCTGAAAGGATCTTAAAGGTCCTTAAAGGACTTGCAATATATCACAATTAACCCCTGCTGCTGGGGTAAAATTACTGCATCACTCATGGGGCTATATACAGAGCCTCATGAGCCCCTAATTACCCCATCACTTATGGGGGTCTATACAGACCCCCATAGGCCTCTATGTAACCCCATCACTTATGGGGATCTATGCAGCGAAGTTGCGGCGCCGTTAGTGTGTATAGCAACGTAGCCATAGGGCTGCGAGGGGCCGTAGCCCCATTGCAAGGAATCGCAGAGTGACGCCCATTTTACGGCTATCATTTGAATGAGGCCCCAAGACATTAAGGTTTCAAGGCTGATGTTTAGCAACTTGAACCTTCAGCTCCCTCTGCAGATTTTCTATGGGATTAGGGTCTGGAGACTGGAGACTTCTTCTTAAACCACTTCTTTGTTGCCTTGGGTGTGTGTTTTGGGTCATTGTCATGCTGGAATACCCATCCACGACCCATTTTCAATGCCCTCACGAAGGGAAGGAGGTTGTCACCAAGATTTGACCCCGACTTCATCACTCCTGAGTAATGAGCGGAGATGGATGCGCACGCGCACACGCGTGCACTCCAGACAAGCGCGCTCCAATAAAAAAGCGCGCCCTGGCATCTGTGCGCATCTCTCTGATTCCTCCCACTTAGTGCCCGACGTCAATGTGTCAAGGTATATACAGCTCTCCCCAGTATAGACATATAGAGGAGCCATATACAAATATTTACCAGGGCAACACCTGGAACATGGCACAGTCAAAGAATATATAGGGAGAGTTGGAGTGTTGTATATACCTTGACACATTGACTGGGTGGGATGTGAGAGATGCATGGAGATGCCAGGGCTCACTTTTTCACTGGAACGCTTTTGTTTGGAGCGCATGCGTACGCACACATGCGTTGACGCACATCAGTCAGGCACGATGAAGTTGTGCCACCGATTTGACGGTACATGGCCCCGTCCATGGCACCTTTCATGCGGTGCAGTTGACCTGTCCCCATAGCAGAAAAACACCCCCAAAGCATAATGTTTCCACCTCCATGTTTGACGGTGGGGATGGTGTTCTTGGGGTTATAGGCAGCATTCCTCCACCTCCAAACACGGCAAGTTGAGTTGATGCCAAAGAGCTCGATTTTAGTCTCATCTGACCACAACACTTTTACCCAGTTCTCCTCTGAATCATTCAGATGTTCAATGGCAACCTTCAGACGGGCCTGTACATGTGCTTTCTTGAGCAGGGCGACCTTGCGGGCACTGCAGGATTTCAGTCCTTAACGGCATAGTCTGTTAGCAATTGTTTTCTTGGTGACTATGGTCCCAGCTGCCTTGAGATCATTAACAAGATCCTCCCTTGTAGTTCTAAACTGATTCCTCCCAGTTCTCATGATCATTGAAACTCCACGAGGTGAGATCCTGCATGGAGCATCAGACCGAGGGAGACTGACAGTTATTTTGTGTTTCTTCTATTTGCGAATAATCGCAGCAACTGTTGTCACCGTCTCACCAAACTGCTTGGCGATGGTCTTGTAGCCCATTCCAGCCTTGTTTAGGTCTATAATCTTGTCCCTGACATCCTTTGACAGCTCTTTGGTCTTGGCCATGGTGGAGGGTTTGGAATCTGATTGATTGACAGGTGTCTTTTATACAGGTAACGAGCTGAGATTAGGAGCATTCCCTTTAAGAGAGTGCTCCTAATTTCAGCTCGATACCTGTATAAAAGACACCCGGGAGCCAGAAATCTTGCTGACTGATAGGGGATCAAATAATTATTTCCCTCACTGACCTGCAAAATAATTTATAACTATCTTTACATGTTTTTCTTGTGAGTTTGTTTTTTTGTTATTCTGTCTCTCATTGTTAAAACACACCTACCATTAAAATTATAGACTGATCATTTCTTTGTCAGTGGACAAACGTTCAAAATCAGCAGGGGATCAAATACTCCCCCCCTCCACTGTATATATATATATATATATATATATATATATATATATATATTTATTTACCTTTGCTCTTTGTCTGCCTTCTATTTTGTGTATTCTGGTATGTATGGGTTATTGGAGAAGATCATTTTCATATTAGAATAGCCTAGCTGTTGGCTAGGGATCGTGTAGCAAGCACTGGGGTATGCCATAATTCTAGCTATTCCTATATAATTTTTGTTCAGCTATAATACTCAGGCTTTTTTCCCTATGGACCCCATGGTAATTTAATGTATACCCATCAAAGTCCCTATGCATCCCCATTAAACCTAACATTTACCCTTTACCATGGGGGTTCCTATTGACCCCCATGGCACCTAAAATTAACCAGTTGCCATCATGGTCCCTAATAATCTATATAAATGTAAATAGATTAGTTCAACAAAACTCAAAAACCTTCAACATTTAAACCTATGATTTAAAATGGAAAACCCCTTAGGAAGCATATTTAACTATTTCACTTACATAATACATGGTAGGAAAAATAGAACTGTGTCACAGTTACAGACTCCAACCTTATTACTTATGCAGATTCTTGTGGGAGTGCTTAAACAGATTTAAAATGCTTGACTTATGGATAAAAAAATGGATTTAAGAGTTATAAAACATAGATTGTCAACTGCTTAATACTGGGAGAGACTTTCAACATGGTGAAGCAAAGGACCATTGCATTGATGTTTTAAATCTACTTACAAGCACTGGGAGAAACCTAAAAAAATAACTTTTTGTTGATTCTTTCTTTTGTAGCCTGTCCCTCTGAAACTGTGATGCTGTGCATGGCTCCGAACCTATTATATCATCCCAGAAGTGTAGCCACTCCTAAATTAAAATTAAGAATATTTTGACAAATATGTTAAACATCATATTAATATACTGTCAAAAAATGCAACGTATCTATTTGTACCAAAAAAAAAAAAGTTATTTATTTTAACACTTATCAATTGTATTTTTTATAAATGTAAATACTAATTTTCTGATGCTTCAGGATCCAGCAGAGCTTCTTCTCTCCACCCCTTATTATGTGTCAAGGGTGTATGGAGAGGATCTCTAACTCCCTGATAAGTAATAGAAGGTGTAGAGATGAGTTTTACTGTAGTGCATTTACAAGTAAAAATCATTTGTTTGTTGCACATAGACCACTATGCAGTATGCAGTTTAAAGTAAATTATGTTATTATTATTTCTAACAGTTTTAAGCTGAGCTACATGTCTCCTCCAACCTATGCCTATCAGGGAGCGTGACCAGCTCTGCCTGGAAGCAGGACTAAAACAAAAGGCTGACTAGTCAGACTCTGGTTCAGACTGAGCATGCTCAGTAGGCGGGTCTTTGATGACTCATGCAATGTCACTGGACAGAGCCTATGAGAGAGTTGCAAACAGGTTACAATCCATTTGTTAACTTTGTGTAGACTACGTGGTGGAAGTAATTATGTGATAGGGCAGAATTAGTGACATCATAGCCCAGCTATGAGAAAGGCATGTCTTCTTGAGGAGAAAACAGCTAATTTAAAAAGTGAGAAAAAATATTAACTTTCAAATAACAATAATAAAAATAAATTTAAATAGTGCTTTTCTCCCAGAAGGGACTCAAAGCACTAAGGAGAGTGAATAAAAAAAATAAAAAAGAGAAATAGTTGTAACTTACTGGAAGACCTGGGTTAAGAGCATGGTCTTCAGTCTCTTTTTGAAAATGTCAAAATGAGTGGCCGTTCTTACTGACCATGGTAGAGAGTTCTGCTATCTTGGTGCTGCATATAAGAAAAAACCTCAGACTCCAGAGGTTTGTGGAGATTCTGGGAACAGTCAATAGATTTTCAGTTGCAGATCTCAGAGCACAAGTTAGAACATAAGCAGTGAGGAGCTCCTTCGGGTAGCTGGGGCCTTCATCATGAAGAACTCTGTATGTCAGCAGGCAAAGCTTGAAATATATCGAGCCATTTACACACATTCAATGTAGGGTACAGAGGGCAGATGTTCTGTGGCAGGAAATAGGTTGGTTTGTTAATAACCCTGCAGCATCCTTTTGTACCAACTGTAAGAGGTGTAGCTCTTTATTTGACAGCCAAGACTATATAAGTCATGAGTTTTTATTAATTTTAAACTGCATACTGTTTTTAATATTCTATGCCCAACAAACTAACATATGAGCTTTACTTGTAAATAGACTACGATCAATGATCCTTTAAGATTCAGTTATTATCCTTAAAAGTTCCACTAAATTTTTGTCTTCAAATATTAATTACCGTATATTGCTAATCAGCTAATAAATACATAAATTCTACTGTATGACCACTGCCGCAGTAGTTTAAAAAGTAATATAATTACTGCTACATAAGAAAGAATATTAAAGGACTACTGTGATCAGATTTCTCAATATCATCTTCTGAATCATTAAATATGATAGTAGGCAAACACAACCTTTAAATATTGCAACTGTTATACTTTAATGTAGGGATATATTTTGTTTTCTTGCCTGCTGCTGATACTTGCTTAGGAGTGTCCTTATAAACTATGAGCTTCCATTTGGTGCTGCTGAGAGCAATGCAGATGCACATTTGTGTGCATTCAAAGTCTCCTTTCACCTCAGGAAGTTGATCTGATGAAGCCAAAATGGTAGATTCCATAGCAGAATAAAATATATAAATGGTAATACATTAAAATCTGTATTATTTTTATTTACATTCCAAAAATATCTTGTATACTTCCAACGACAGATCTTCAAAATAGTAAATTATAAAACTATCACCCCGGTGGTCCTTTAAAACTTTGGGTATAGAATATAAACCTCACAAGTTATGAGTAAAACACACCTAAATATATATGGTTTAAACAAATTTATAAATCAAAACCTTACATGAAATTCCCTGAAGGAAATATGAGTTTTAATAAATTGCTCATAAAATGCTGACCTATTTTACTGTCAAGTGCACACACACATTAAAACAAATCATCACGTTGGTTTACAAGAATTATTCCTTTGAAAGTGATCAAGCGTACTATATTTAAAAGGGAAATGTGCTAATGGAATCCGTTGTTCAGGTTTTTACACGGGAAGACAAATGATTGTTCATTTCACAGTTATACAATAATGTTTTTAAGCAACTTGTCAATCGATCTTTTGAGTAAAAGAGGAGTAAATGTATTAAAACAAACAATTTTAAGAAGTTGTAATTTATTCACCTAAAGTTGTCTCACAATGAATCCAGGTCCAAAATATTGCACAACCTCTACCAGTTCTCATTTAAAGTGAGAATCCCATATCATCTTAAGGATATATGGAATCCTGGGATTCTTTTCTCCATGATTGGCTGAAATTGCATTATAAGACTCTCACTGTAGAGGAGGCAAAGGAAGACTACAAACATGTTGTCCCATAGTTATAATGAATGTAAAACAACGTAAAAACATATTTCCTTTATTACACTGTGTCCTCCTATTCAGTTCGTATTGATGACTCATTGGGTGGTAGTCTCTTTCTAGAACATGAAGCATATCACTCCCCCACCCACCCTCTTTGTTCTGCTAATGACCTTCTTCTTTCTACAACTTCTGTCACCTCCTCGCACTCCCGCTTCCAGGACTTTTCTCGTGCTGCCCCTAGTCTTTGGAACTCCTTGCCTCGCTCCACCAGATTATCCTCTTGCCTAAAATCATTTAAAACCTCACTTAAAACGAATCTCTTTAAAGAACCGTATCCCCTTCCACCCTAACACACTTATCACCTCTCTCTCCCTGTTTTACCACTCACTATACCTTAGATTGTAAGTCTGCGAGTTTCTATCCTAAGTACTTTGGGAAACCACCATGGACATTGGATTCCTAGCTCAAAGACAGGGCCCTCCTTCCTTTCCTAAATGTTAATCTGTATTTATCTTTGTCTGAACTTAATTTATGTACAGCGCTACGGAATATGTCAGCGCGTTATAAATAAACTATAATAATAATAAATAATAATATGACATTTCATCCCCATTTCTGTAAAGCATTATTTACAATACATAAGTTTGGATTTAATGTAAATATATAGAGGGGGTAATTGCATATACTGTATGTCTGTATATTAGATAGATTGATAGATAGATAGATAGATTTAAAGTAGTGAAGTTTCCAAAATACAACTCAAATTTCCACTCTTCGGCTTCAAACCATAAGCTCATGCAACTGAATGTTTCTATCATATTACCTCTCTGCCTTCTCTCATACAATGTATTAGTTATATATATATCACATATTATAATTGTCCTGCTACGAGTCGTCGTCACGCTGTTTGCGTGGTCCGTACGAATAGCGGGCTTAGCGATGAGCGCCGCAGGCGCTCATCGCCCGGCGAGCCTCGCGAAGCGAGGCGAGCCGTTAACCCGTAGAACTTTAGCGGGCTTAGCGATGAGCGCCGCAGGCGCTCATCGTCCGGCGAGCCTCGCGTAGCGAGGCGAGCCGTTAAAACGTAGTAAAAAAATACGGCCGCAAACCGCCTATCATAAAAATTAAAATTAACAATAACTACACACACCACATACATAAAAACCTAACCGATAGCAAGAGGGAGCATCCACGACCTGCAGAAAGCGAGTTACACATTGATTTACCTTAAAATACAAAAATGTAAACACAAAAAAAAAAATAAGCGACAGAAAAAATGGCGGCCGAAAAAAAAGGCGTAGACACATTACGGATAATCCGTGACGGCGTATAAGACACATTACGACATCGCAAAAATCGGACGCAACCAGCGGACAAGAAAAAAGATAAAACACATTAAATACACAGAACACATAAATAAAAAAGTTACCGACAGCAAGAGGAAGCATCCTGGACCTCAAAACAAAAACTATCGCCTTCATTTAAAGCAAAATAAAAGAGTTTAGACACTTTAAAAAAAATAAGCGAGAGAAAAAATGGCGGCCGAACAAAACGAAAACGAGGCTACAGCACTATAGCCACGGAAAACACTTACGGAAAATCCGATAAGACGCACACCACACATTTCCGGATTAACACGGAGTTCCCGACTTTGTCTCGCGTAGACTCCGATTTCCCGCCTTTGCCTCGCGCCGACTACGATTTCCCGCCTTTGCCTCGCGCCGACTACGATTTCCCGCCTTTGTCTCGCGCCAACTCCGATTTCCCGCCGAAAACAACACATTGGTCTCGAGCAACAGCGTATTTCCCGCCGAAAACAATGCATTTCGCTCGCGCACCCGTATTTCCCGCCGAAAACAATGCATTTGGCTCGCGCAAAAACCTATATATAGGGCACAATTGACACATTACTGACACCTTTTCCTGAGGTGATGACAGTGTGACTGGACATTTTCGGATGCTGGAAAATCGAAAGAGATTGATAGCTCTTCAGGATACTGATTCAGGAACATTGAATTACAAAAGGTACATTTTAAGAAGTATCATTAATTAATTACTATATTATTAGTTACTTAATAAGGACAATTATGTACATTAAATTAATAATTGGTTATGTATTGTGCATTAATTATTAATGTACATTACATTGAATTATTAATTAATAATGTACATTAAATTAATAATTAATTGATTATATATTGTGCTTAAATGTGTGAAACATTGTAAATAATATTCATAATGTATTTTATTTAATTAAGAATTAATTATCAATAAAATATAACCAATTAACTATTAAATTAATGTACATTATTTCATTAACAGAAATATAATATTGAGCTTAACTGTGTGAAACAATTGACAATACTATTGATAATGTACATTAAATAATTAATGAATTAAGCATTAATATAAAAGTGAGTTTGCGTTTAAGAATGTCCATAAAAAAGAAACACATTTATTCATGAATTAATAAATAATGTACATTAAATGTAATTATTAATTAATAATGTACATTCTATTACAAATTAATTTGTTATATATTGAACATTAATTAATTGTAGATTACATTACTAATTAATTGGATATTGTAATTACCTGTGTAAAAGAATTGTAAATAACGTTTATAATGTACTTTCTACAATTAATTAATTATTACTAAACAGTAATATCAAAAATGTTAGCGTTTAAGAATATGCAGAAAACAAACACATTGATTCATTAATTAAGAATGTACATGATTTTAATAATTTAATTCTCAGATAGACTCATGTTTATGTTTTCAGTTTAAATTTAATTAATAATGTACATTAAATTAATAATTGCTTATATATTCTGCATTAATTAATAATGTACATTAAATATAATTATTAATTAATAATGTATATTACATTAGTAATTAATTCGTTAGATATTGTGCTTACCTGTGTGAAAGAATTAAAAATAACATTCATAATGCACTTTATTTAATGAATTAATTATTAATAATGAGTAATATCAAAAACAGTTTTGTATTAGATTACTATAGGAACATATTAAAGAATTTGCTTTCAGGTTTTTAAGGAATAAAAATATATGTCTCTTGATTGATGTTTATTTCATGATATGGGTGAAGTGAAATAATACAAAGATTCTAAAATTTAAATTACAGATTATTGATCAAGGAAAGTGAATAAACACACAGTGTGACGTTTGCAGCCTTTGAACAACATCAAGACCGTCTTTGCAGGTAAATATTTAATTTGGTCCTGACACATCAAAACAGCATATGTTAAAAAAAATTATGGAAAGTTGAATAGACAATACGAAGCAATACAAACATTTAACAAAACGAAGAAGCACTTGCCAAAAAAAAAAAAAATGTATGCAGTGAAGTGAATCAAGAAGTATTTAAAATGAATTGAAAGATGAATAATTGATATAATAAATATATATGTCCAGTTATTACCAATTTAATATATGTCAATAAAATAATTTGAAAAATGGTTTCATTTATTTCATTGGAAACAAGGATAACGTTTATTCATCAACTTTAATGTAACAGTCCAAAAAGTAAAAAGACATATGTACACAAAAATAAGAAGAAAGACTAATTAATATTTATATTGACTATTACAGATTAAAAAATGGAAGATAATGGAGAAGACAAAATTGAACGCAAAAGAAGATTGGCAAGGGAAAGGAAGCAAAGGTGGAGAGATGCTCATACACCAGAAACTTCACAACGCTTGAGAGAAGAAGATCAACAGAGACTTTTAAATAAAAGAAAGATTGCTAAGAAAGCCAAAAGTGAGTCTGTTGGGCCTTGCAAAAAAAGGAAAAGTAAAAAAAAACATCTATGTGAACCAGTGTCTAATGATTCTATTGTGCAGAATGACTTAAATGTAGACACACATGACAACAATGTACATATAGAAAGTGGGTTTGATATATATGTGGAAAAAATGCATGACAATGTGTTCAATACTGCAGTACATGTAGATACTCATTATTGTGGGTTACTTAATGTGCTTTGTCAGTTTTGTGGGGCCTATCATTTCATAAAGGAAAGACCTACTGATGGAAATTTCATTAGTTGCTGTCAGAAAGGAAAGGTGAAACTTCCACTAAGACATCCATTTCCATATTATTTAGAATGTATTATGAGTGATCCAACATTTCCAAATTATAATAATTTCAAACAAAACATCAGGTCTTATAACAGTGCAATTTCATTTGCTTCAATGGGTGCAACATTAGCAGAAAATGTACCAGGACATGGTCCTTATTGTTTCAAAATTCAAGGTCAAATATACCACCGAACTTCACATTTACACCCACAAGAAGGAGAGCCAAGGAAATTTGCACAGTTGTATGTCTTGGATACGATGGAAGCTGTGGAACAAAGAATGACACTACCAGAAAATAGACAGTGTTTGCGCATAGTCTTTGAACAGCTGGATAAAATTATGCAAAACAACCCATATAGTAAAGCATACAAACAATTAGCACAGCTGGAAAAAGAACAACAGGAACATGCTGAAAGACATCTATTGCCTATACCAAGAGTAAATATGGTGTTAAAAAGAGATCGCAACACTGATCAAAGAAAATATAATTTACCGACAGTAAATGAGGTTGCTATGGTGTTTAAAAATGAGGATGGTGAACCACCTTTTCAGCGTGATATTAGAATATATCCACGCAATGAAGAACAACCATTTATCAACATCAATATATTAAGTTGTAATTTAGATCCAATGACATATCCCATTTTCTTTCCAAATGGTGAACCTGGATGGGAACCAAAATTAAAATTGGAAACTTATCCCAATACTAAACTTCGCATTAGATCTAATGTTTCAATGCTGGAATATAAAGTTGCACAAACTGCTATCCGTGACTGCTTTAATCCAATTTTACATGGAGGCAAACTCACTCAACAATGGATTATTGATTCATATCTACAAGTTGAAGCCAATAATTTAAATTTCATTAAATTTCAACAAAAAAAATTACGAGTTGAACAGTATTGTGGATTAATGGATTATGTGGCTGAAATAGCTGCAAACAGAGACATTCCAGCTGGAAGAGCAATTATTTTGCCATCAACTTTCCAAGGATCTCCTCGCAATATGCGAGAAAGGTATAATGATGCCATGGCTATTGTCACAAAATTTGGAAAACCAGATTTATTTATTACATTCACGTGTAATCCCCAATGGCCAGAGATCAAGGAAAATTTGTATTTGGGACAAACTACATCTGACCGACCAGATTTAGTGGCAAGAGTATTTAAAATCAAACTGAATTCATTAATACATGATATCACTAAAGCAAAATTATTTGGACAATGTATGGCATTTGTTTACACTATTGAATTTCAAAAAAGAGGACTGCCACATGCTCACATACTTTTAATACTGCAGGAAAAAGATAAGTTGAAAACTGCAGAGAGAGTGGATTCAGTCATTTCTGCCGAATTGCCAGACCAAGAAAAATATACAAAACTTTGGGAGATTGTTACACATAGAATGATTCATGGCCCATGTGGAGAGATGAATCCTAATTCACCATGTATGGAAAATAAAAAATGTACAAAAGAATTCCCAAAACAATTTCAAATGCAAACTTATGCTAATTGTGATGGATATCCTTTGTATAAAAGAACACAAGGAGAAACAGCTATTATCCGGGGCCAAAAGGTTGATAATAGATTTGTTGTTCCATACAATCCACATTTGCTCATCAAGTACAATGCACACATCAATGTAGAAGCTTGCACTTCGATTAAATCAATTAAGTATGTGTATAAATATATATACAAAGGATATGACGCAGCTACTGTTGTTGTACAAGGTGCTGTAAATGAAAACGAAAATCCAATTGTACACGATGAACTATCAAATTATTTAGATGCTCGCTATGTTAGTGCTCCTGAAGCAATGTGGCGCCTTTTGAAATTTGAGATGCATGATCGGTCACATGCTATCTATCGCTTAGCTGTACATTTGCCTCAAAGTCAGATGGTTTGATTTACTCAAGGAAATGAAAGACTTGCATTATGTCAAAGTGAAGACAGAGATACCACACTTATAGCATGGTTTAAATTAAACTGTCAGGATACGCAGGCCAGACAATTTTTATACATAGAGATACCATATTACTATGTATTTGTAAATGGTCAATGGAAAGAACGAAGAAGAGATGCACAAAAAATTATACCACGCATTTATACCGTCAGTCCAAGGGATATTGAACGTTTCAGCTTAAGATTACTTCTGCTACATGTTCCCGGTGCACAGAGTTTTGAGCATTTACGTACAGTCAATGACATCGTTTATGATACATTCCTATTAGCTGCAAGACAGCAAAATTTCATAGCTGATGATACAGAATGGGAGAGGTGTCTGGAAGAAGCAGCGCTATGTCAAATGCCAAAGCAAATGAGACAACAATTTGCATTCATATGCATATTTTGCAATGTACCTGATGCTTTCACTTTGTGGGAAACATTTAAATTAAACATGTCAGAAGACTTCTTGAAACGTTACAGAGAACCAATCGCTCTGTTAAAAACATTGTTGGAAATTCAAGAAATATTGTTTGCTCATGGATTAAATTGTTCAAGTTTTAATTTACCGGATCCAGGACTTATAGATGACATTAATTTTGATGATTATGACACTGAGCTACAAAAACAAAAAACACAAGAAAAACTGGCAACATTAAATACTAAACAGTTAGAAGCATTTCAGGCCATCACAAATGCTACAGATGATGAAATGGTCAAAGACCGGTATTTCTATCTAGACGGCCCAGGTGGATCTGGAAAAACTTATCTTTACAATTGTTTGATGAGTTATATTCGATCACACAGTCAGATAGCTATGCCATTTGCAACAACTGGAATTGCTGCACTTTTGTTAGATGGTGGTAGAACTGTTCATAGTGGATTTAAGCTGCCAGTTCCCATTTTGGAAACATCAGTGTCAGATATTCGACTCAATTCTATACAAGCAAAAAAATTTAAACTAACGAAACTAATTATCATAGATGAGGCAACAATGATGTCATGTCACGCACTGCAATGTATTGACAGATTCTTAAAAGAAGTGATGGATAATAAGTTGCCATTTGGTGGAAAGGTGATGCTGTTAGGAGGAGATTTTCGGCAAACATTACCTGTTGTGCCACACGGAAATAGAACAGAGATCATTGAAACATGTATCAAGACCAGTAAACTGTGGCAAATATTTACACATCTCAAATTAGAATTAAATATGAGATCTGAAGGCCAAAATGAATTCAATGATTGGCTTATTAAAATCGGAGAAGGAAAACATCCAGAAATACAGCATTTACCAAATGATACTATTGAAATTCCATCAGAAATGGTTTGCAACGAATCACTGATATCAGCCATATTTCTAAACACTCTTAATAACGAGGATTACTCAGACATTGCAAACAAAGTGATATTAACATCAAAAAATATCGATGCCTTGAATGTAAATAATGAAATTTTAAAATACATCAATGCACCACAGAAGAATTATTACAGTGCAGATTCTGTTCTGGCTGATGATAAAGAGAGTGAATCGAATTTTAGTATCGAATTTATTAATTCCTTAACACCATCTGGAATGCCACCACATATTTTACAATTGAAAAAAGGTGCAATTGTCATGTTATTGCGAAATATGAATCCAAAAAAAGGACTTTGTAATGGCACCAGATTAATTGTGCATGAGTTAAAAGATCATTTTATACATGCAGAAATTATAACTGGGACCCATAGAGGTGACCGAGTTTTTATACCAAGAATTGATTTAGCTCCAAGCGAGAGTGGTTTGCCTTTTGTCCTTCAAAGGAGACAGTTTCCAGTTATCATGGCATTTGCCATGACCATCAATAAATCACAAGGCCAAACTTTTAAGTCTGTTGGGATTTTTTTAAAGGAACCAGTTTTTGCACATGGACAACTCTATGTTGCTTTTTCAAGGTGCACCAATCCAAACGAAATTAAAGTGACTGTTGACGAAAATGAAAGTCAGGGTCATTTATTAGACGATGGATGCGTTTACACAAAAAACATTGTGTACTATGAGGTGTTGTAAACATAGAGTAGAGTAGTTTCATTTCTATGACAACATTTTAAGGTACTCAATATTATTGCACAAAAACAACATTTCAAGAACAAACTATATACAATGGACAAAAAAATCCATAGAGAACAGTGGTTTGACTTCCAGTACAAAATGTAAGTACTCTGGGACTCTTTAAATAGGAGACCACTATTTCACTTTGGAAACGCTATGTGATATTTGCATAAAAGACAAACAGAAAATAAAAAAAAAACTTAAACATCCTTAAACATATTGAAATGGGTTACAAGTTTCATGTTCATATGATTGGTCCCACAAAAAAAAAGTTTAAAAACTGTTTGTTAAAGAGATATGTTATAGGCAAACATGTATTGTTACTATGTAGTTGAATCATTTCATAAGATTTGGAAAAGTATTGATTCAGGGAGTAATCCGATCGCCAGTTAATGGGGTCAGGAAGGAATTAATTTTTTTCCCTCTAAGATATAATTGCAAAAGTTTGAATGGGGGTTTTTATTGTTTGCCTTCCTCTGAATTCAATGGTAATTTAGTTTAACGAGAGTTTAACAAAAATGTTACAAATAAAAAAAAAAAAAATATTTGTAAAAAAATGTACTTACTCTAAGTTAATATAGTCTGCAGTTACTAAGTGATAAATATCTATTTAAAAGTGTTAGTATTGTTAAAAGAAGGTTGAAAGATTGTATAATATACAAGTTGCCTGTTACAAAATTTCATGTTACACTTTACAATATGTATGCATTAAAAAGTACAATATGTATGCATTAAAATTAAGATATTATTATATTGTTTTTAAAAAAAAAAAGGATTATGAAATATAAGTTGAAAGTTACAAAAAATAAAAAGTTAAAAAAAGAAATGTGTATTTCTTTTTAGAAACAAAAAAGGGACAAATGTAGTAGACTCATTTTGTGTTGCAAATAAATTTCACAACATTTAAATTTTATTGACCGTCATTTTTTGACGGGCAAGTCGCTAGTATATATATATATATATATATATATATAATAGCAACTTGCCCATCAAAAATGACAGCAATACAATTCGAAACCATGGCAATGCTGTTTGCCACACAATGTAAGGCTTTTGTTCCTCTGAGCACCTTTGTCGCTCATTGCGAGCCCCGCACTGAGCTCCTCAGCACTCATTGCATGGCTCGCAATAAGTGCCTTCGCTCATTGCTAGCCTCTCCCCTCATGTACTTCAAGTTTCCTCCTTTGACACGATCATTGCAAAGACAGACATATAAGTAGAGTGTATATACAATTATTTTAGTACAGTGAAATAATAAATTAATGTGAATAAATTAATATACTTTACCTAATTATATTTAATATGCAGCAATCAATATCCTGAAGAGCTAACAATCGCTTTGGATTTTCCTGCATCAGAAAATGTACAGTTGGACTGTTGATCACCTGAGGAGAAAGTGTCAGCAATGTGCCAAGTGTGCAGTGTAAATAGGCTGCGTGCGCGAGGCTAAACCGTTTGTGTAGGCGGGTAAAGCGCCATTTTAGAATTGTAATGTTCTTATTTGCAAGTAAGTGTTGTTAAATGGCGGCTTTTTTTTATGTATTACTTGGCTAGCGATTATGTTCCGTCCATTGTAATGTATATTTTGTATTTCCCACGTTCCTGGCTAACTCCTACGTGCCTGGTGTTGATTTGCGCGCCGCGGTCTCCTTTAGCCTTGTTTTCATTTTTTTCTGCCGCCATTTTTTTTCTCGCTTGGACGATTTCCGTGTGCCGAAACTGTGCAAATGTGGCTTAAATTTGAATGCAACCTCACTCCCAGATGTCCTGGCTGTCCACCTGTGCTGTGTGTAGTTTTTTTAAAAAATTTTTGTGTTTTTCAATTTGTGCGGTTTGGCCGTTAACTTCGAATTTTTTCACACTCGGATTTTGTTTGCGAAGTGATTCCGACCTCGCAATTTTTTCTTTTCTAAATCCCTCGTTCCTCAACTGCTTGCAGCCTAAGACAATGCCACGTTTCCTAAGTGCTTGTAGGCTAAGTCCCGCATTTTTCAATGCCTCAATGTCTCGCCTCTCTTCGCGAGGCTCGCAAGAGCGCCTTCTGCAGGCAATGAGTGCCTTTGGCGCTCATCGCCTCAGTGCTCCGAGCTTCAATGCCTCCAGGCTTCAATGCCTTGAGCTTCAATGCGCCAATGGTACTCATCATCTAAGTCCTCCGAGCTTGGAAGGCTTCTATGCGTTAACGGCTCGCAAACATGACCGCAGTTTGACAATTATAATATGTGATATATATATATATATACATACACATATATATATACAGTTTATATACCTCTACTGTTAATGGTAGCTGTAGTTTATATATTTTATTTTTAATATATTACAGAAGCAATATTTTTTGAAAACATCATCACATATATAGTTGTCATAACTGCAGGTTGTCAAATGTTTTTGCTAACGCTGCAGCCCTCGCAAAGCGAGGGACGCAGTTGCTGGCAAGGAGCCCCGAAGGCGCTCCTTGCCAGCAACTGCGGACATTGCTACATTTACGGACTTGCGACACAAAAATACGAGACGCGGGACTTAGACAAAATAACAGTACGACCTTGCAAAAGAACGACTTTAACGGTTGACCCGCGCGAAGCTCAAAACTTTCTAAACACAATAAATACACACAACAAACACATAAAAAGCTTACCCACAGCAAGATCAAGCACCCAGGACCTTTGCAAGTGAAGTTACACCTCCATTTAAGTACACATTGAAGAGTTTAGACACCCGAAAATCACCTAAGCGAGAGAAAAAATGTCAGCCGAAAAAAAACGAAAACGTGGCTACAGGACCCTAAAGACGTAAAACACCACCAAACACATACAGATTTTCAGAAAAAGCCGGACGAGCTCCAAGAACAAGGACGCTAAATCACCAACAGCCGCGTACCACACATTAGGCGCCATTTTACAACACTAACTTACATAATGCGGAAGTACACAGCTACCCTAATGGATTTGGCTCGCGCACGCACACTATTACACTACACACTGCACACATTGCTGACACTTACACAGCAGCTCCACAGCACTCAAAACACACATTGTATGCTGCATCAACATGAAAACAGATTGTCAGCTCTTCAGCATAATGCTTCCTGCATTTATTACTTCAAAATAGGTAAAGTATATTCCTTTATTAATGTATTATTTAGTTCATTATACACCAAACAGCATTAGCTCACTTACAATTTGATTCCCGTCATTTTTTGACGGGCAATATTCTAGTTTCTATATATTTTTCTAATTTGCTTTAATTGATATTGCGGTATTATAGTATTTACATGCCGTCTTCTTAACGCTTTGCTATTACTGTTTTAATTCTCGTAAAGTGCCAGTAGTTGGAATCCATTACATTTTCCATTGGTGTTATTCCTTTTTTTAGACGTTCATCTGTCACTGCCCAACCCTGGAGGTTTGAAATATCTTTACAGATAGTTTTCAGTGTCACAATTAGACAGACATTAATAGGAAATATACTGAAACTAGTTACTACGACTCTAGACTATTAAATACCAGCATTCTGAATAATTATTATTAGTTATGTTTTAGCATGTTTAAATCATTTTTTATATGTATTTTGCTTCAGTAGAATGAATTGTGTTTATTACACTTACCTTGCAAATTTTGCATAAACTGTCATGCTGAGCTACATGTTCTTATGTAAAGACTAGCGACTTGCCAGTCAAAAAATGACGGCAATAAGATTGTAAGGCAGGTAATGTTGTTCGCATGCGAAATTAATTTTGTTGGTGTTTTAAGATCCTTGGGCGCTGATTGCGAGCCTCGCACTGAGTGCCTTTGGCTCTTGGCTGTTTGTGTGCTATAAGCAGCGTTGGTGTTTTTTTTTGGTATGGCAATGAATAATTAATAAAAAAGAAATTAATATACTTTACCTATTGTGAAGTAATATATGCAGCATTGTGTTGAAGAGCTGCCAATCTGTTTTCATGTTGCTGCAGCATCAGTGCTGGGGAGCTGCTGTGTAAGTGTCATGAATGTGTGCAGTGTGTAGTGTGCGTGCGCGAGGCAAATCCGTTAGGGTAGCTGTGTACTTCCGGATTGTATAAGTTGGTGTTCTAAAATGGCGTCTAATGTGTGGTATGCGGCTGTGGCTGATTTTGTGTCCTTGTTTTCAGATGTCGTCCGACTTTTTCGGGAAAATCCGTAGGTGTTTGGTGGTGTTTTGCGTGTTTAGGGTCCTGAAGCCTCGTTTTCGTTTTTTTCGACGGCCATTTTTTCTCTCGCTTAGGGGATTTTCGGTTGTCAAAACTCTTTTATTTCGAGTTAAATTGAGGTGTAACTTCAGTTTTCGAGGTCCTGGGTGCCCCGCCTTGCTGTAGGTAAGCTTTTTATGTATTTGTTGTGTGTATTTATTGTGTTTTTCATGTTTTCATGTGCGAGGGGTTTCGGGAGGTAAGGTCGTATTTTTGCGAGGCCGTAATGGGTCATAATGCGTCTCGTATTTTTGTGTCGTAAGTCCGTAAATTTTGCAATGTCCGCAGTTGCTGGCAAGGAGCACCGTTGGCGCTCCATGCCAGCAACTGAGGCCCTCGCTTCGCGAGCCCGCAGCATTAGCGACGGCCCGCTTGCTCACAACTATATATGTGATATTCTCAAATTATTACTTGATGGCTACTACATAAGCCAAAATAATAACATAGGAATTGTAGAGTTTTTTTTGTCACTAGTGAACAAATTCTAGCTTTAGTTACAATAGCTCTATGCCTAAGAGTAGGTGGCAGTATCATCTTTTAAAAGACTTACAAAAAGAGACAAATAGTTTACCACAACAATGTGTTATGACTGATGTTTTATTATATAGATAATTAAAATATATATAGTGTAGTAGTGTAAACACAGTACAAAAAGCAAGAGAGTGCACACATCTAATTAGGTATAATGCAACAAAATAGATAAATATATCACTTTGTATAAGTAGATTGTGGTACTTCTACAAGAAATTATGAATTGATCCTTTGTTGCAGGATTTCATTGTTAAAACCTAATTTTTGTTTTAGTATATTGACTTTATTTAGCACAGCATGAGGTACAGTAAATGGTTGTGTAGCCTTAAAGCTCAGACAGAACTTATCTTCAGTCTAATGTTTCAAGGAAGAATTTATCTTTCATATGTTTCGTACAAAACAAGTTACTTTAAGAAAAATAATCGTGTCACTCACCTTCATGTAACAACCCACAATGAAGCAAGGACAAATATAACTTCTAGAATGTTGGACCACATTCCAAAGGAGTCTAAAAACAAGAAGGACAACATTATTATGGGTTCATGGCAATTCCAATAGTGTTCTGCACTCATGACTCTCGTCTGTGACAATACAAACAAAACACGAATACCTCAACCAGAAAACTAATTATAACAACATGCATAATAAACAGAATATGCGTTTAGGCTCATTTCCAGATGTATATAAGGACATTTTGACATATTGCAGTTGACTTCTTGCTCTGTTTTATATGCCCCACCAATTCCCGAGATAATATTTATGTATACTATCTAATCTATATTTCTCTTCATATACAATGTGAAGGCCTCAATAGTAGACTTCAAATTTATATTGGAGCTATACCTTCATAGTGCAATAATAAAAATGGCAGAAATAGGGACAAGAAGAATGATAAGCAGAGGTAAATTAGGGGCAGATAAAGATTACCTTAGATTGTAAGTCTGCAAGTTTCTATCCTAAGTACTTTGGGAATGTACCATGGACATTGGATTCCTAGCTCAAAGACAGGGCCCTCCTTCCTTTGCTAAATGTTTATCTGTATTTATCTTTGTCTGAACTTAATTTATGTACAGCGCTACGGAATATGTCGGCGTGTTATAAATAAACTATAATAATAACTATAATAATGTCTTGACAGCATCATTGGCAGATGCTTTCCACCCCTGAATATCTAATAGGGGATGGAGATAATTAGATCTGTCTGAATTTCAAACATTCTGAAGTTCAAATGTACATTTTAAATTATACAATTAATGTTATTGTTGATGATTTTTTTAATAAGTTAAATTAAATTATATGGCCACTTCAGTAGTCCTTGAAGCTGACACGTTAACAGGCCATGAGATCTGAATAACAGGAATACTTGTCTAATATAATGCTTCTTAACTACAGTACTTGAAGGATCGCTGAATCAAGATTAATCTATCCTATACCT
Source organism: Discoglossus pictus (assembly GCA_027410445.1). NCBI lineage: Eukaryota > Metazoa > Chordata > Amphibia > Anura > Alytidae > Discoglossus > Discoglossus pictus. The sequence goes on from CM050165.1 coordinate 48,170,747, forward strand.
TTTTATAATCACATATAATAGTTGTCAAACTGTGAGACGGCGTCACGCTTTGCGTGGTGCGTACGAGATAGGCGATGAGCACCACAAATGCTCATCGCTTGCAAGCCTTGTGAAGTGAGGCGAGCCGTTAATGCGTAGGACTTAGCCGATGAGTGCCAAAGGTGCTCATCGCTGCAAGCCTTGCAAAGCGAGGCAAGACGTTAACATGTAGCACTTAGCCGATGGCTTTGAGGGGTCATCCGGCAAGGAGAGTTTAAACACTCACATCCAGGTTGTTTGAAGGGAGGGATGAGGGATGGTAATCCCAACTTTATATGGATCTGGCCATCAGGGACAGAATTTTTTAAATTGGGTATGAATATAATCTGGTGCTTTTATAGTGTAGTGTATGATGTAATAGTATGCATGATAGTCCTTGGAACAGTATGCTGTCGGCTGTTTGTAGAACAAACTGGCTATCCACGCTAGTATAGCTGCCAGGGATTCCCAGTGCATCAGATCTATGGGTTACGTAGAGGTAGACAGGGCTATATGATGCACAAACAGACATGGGCAGGTATTATACATCCTTTTAAGCCTGGGACCAGGGGCGGTCTTTTGCCCTGCTGCAGAAGGTCAGGCTTGGTGGTATCGTATGTTAGGTTCTTTGTTTTTTTCATCTGGGTATGTTGGATAATCCTCAGGGGTTTGAGTATCTACGGGATGCGTTGTGGTGATCATTCTGATTATTCTCTTCACCCTCTTTGGTGCGTCTGAGATAATGGAGAACTTGAAAGGGCAGCTGTGTGTGGTAGTAGGTGGTATCAATCCTTTCATCCCCTGCGGTATCACTCGTTGATCATTCAGGGGGGTATCAAAAGTTATGTTTATGGTATGTAGCAGTGTAAGGTACTTGGCTTCGTAGATCCTCTAGAGCAATGCACGGCTTATTGGCGGTGGATCAAAGGGCAGTAAATCTTATGTTCGGAGAATACGGCGGTGGTACAGGCTATTTAATCTCAGTATTTAGTATCCGGTCTGGGGACTACGTTGTCGGAAACACAGTGCTCAGTACCGATAAGGGAGCATATAAAGATGGTACCAGGTTTCAAGACAGGATGGCTGACTGGTTCTATTATATGTGCGACTATGACTGCTAGCCGGAGTGTGAGGACGGACAGTTTGTGCGTTGGGTACGATTTTAGTACGTGAGTGATGCATTGGCAAGGATGGGGGTTTTGGTAACCCAAGAAAGAAGAGGAGGTGTCACCCGAAGGTGGGGCGTCAGGTAGAAGTTTGGGCTCACGGAAACAGGCCGGGCTAATAGGTCCTGATGAGGGAATGGATGGAGAGAACAAGTGGAAATGGTGAACAGGTGGTATGGCAAAGGGACGTCTGTTCTGGATGGAGGCCTGTGATAAGAGCAAAGCCTTGCGGTCTGTGCAGCCATCTCTCCTTCCTGCTGGTTTGACAGTAGTGAGAGGTTGGTTGGTATACAGGCAAGGTGAGGCGACCTCAGGTGCCAGGTCTTGGGATCCAAAGGATGATCATATGACCATGTGGCTGGATTCTGCGGGTTATGGAAAAAGGTCTGTGGCAAATCTGAAACCTTGCGGTTCTGTGCAGCCATCTCTTTCCCGTTGGTCGGGTGGTAGCAAGAGGTTGGTTGGTAAATGGACAAGGTATGTCGACCTCAGGTGACTGGTCTGGTGATCCAGGGTGATCATGTGATCATTTGACCGCGACTTTCCAAGATGGAGCAGGTGGGCAAATCAAGGTAGTTACAATGTGACAGGCACACTGATTGCTCCCCCTTTGTGGATTACGGCTCTCTTTTTCCAAATTGCGTAGTTGGCTTTGCACCTTTCCTTGCTTGGAACAGGATTGATTCTCTGAGTGTGATTCTATGACGTTGGAGACTGTGAGCAGTGTTTGGGCATGTTCTGCATTGGAACTTGGTACCCACTCGCTTGGTGCAGAGGCAACCACCGTAACAGCCCTTGGGCTTTTGGAGAATTTGGTTTGGAGAATAGGAAGGTTGTGTGCGGGGATGTCTTTGGCTATTGGTAAATCAGACCATGTAGGCATGTTGCCGATCATGGCCCACAGCTGGGCGAGGCCCAGGTTCAGATTGATCATGAGCAGCTATGGAGCTCGGAGTGGCCATGGAATTTTTGGTGAGGGGAGTCGAAACCGCAAAAGGTATTCTGCAGTCTTCTCCATAGTGGGTGGTGAGGGTCGTCGCCGAACAGTGGTAAAACTTGGGTGAAATCCTACCCTACGGTGGTATGGATGTTCCAACACGGTAGGCCCTGGATGAGGCTTCAGGGTGTAGGGTGTACTGTCTCTGTCCATGCTCCTCCCCTCATGGTTATGTTTATTTATTTATTGTTATGGTTATTATGTCACGTTGTGTTTCCAATAAATGCTGTGGCCAGTTATCTCCCAAGAAGTGGTCTGTGTTTAATCTTTATATTTAATGGAGGAGTGGGCATAAATTCTTATGTGCACATACTAACTGGGCCTTGCCTAGGTCATGAAGGGCCCATGGACCACCACAGGCTTGCCTGTGGTTGGAGGTAGGGACCACTTGACCTGGCGGGACTGAGTATGTGCGGGAGGTGGCCAGCTGGGGGAGGTGGAGCCATTCATAGGCTGTTGCGCCATTTTCCACCATTATGCCCCCAGTTAGCCAAGCGAACAGATGCCCACCCACCCATCCCTAAAGTTGTTGTTTAAAGTGATGTATATGTTGTAAATTGTAAAGAAAAAAATAGGGATGAACAATGGCAAAGTGTGGATTCTTTTGTTTATTGTCTTAAGCACTCATTGTTGTGGATGTATTATTGAACTATATATTATATGTTATAATAAATTTGCTTATATTGTTTGTCACAACGGTTGGGTGGTGAGGGAAGTCTCCGGGACAGTGGTAAAAAATGGGTGAGATCCTACCTTACGGTGGGACGGATGTTCCAACACGGTAGGCCCTGGATGAGGCTTTAGGGCGTAGGGTGTACTGTCTCTGTCTAGTCTCCTCCCCTCGTGGTTATGTTTATTTATTTATTGTTATGGTTATTACGTCATGTTGTGTTTCCAATAAACGCTGTGGCCAGATATCTCCCAAGAAGTAGTCTGTATCTAATCTTTATATTTAACGGAGGAGTGGGTATAAATTCTTATCTGCACATACTAACTGGGCCTTACCTGGGCCAAGAGTTCCCCATGTTATTTTTTAAGTGCTGTGACATTATCTGTACATATTGCAAAACAAAATGGAGAAATAGAACAGTGAGAAATGGCAGCTCTTTTACCATGCAAAACAAAGTAAGTAATTCTATTTAACAATATTTCACCACAATGTTTATAAAGTATAGAAGAGATTAATTTTCATGAAATGTAAAGATTTTAGTGTCCTTTAATGACAGGACATTTATGCAGGTTATCTCTGCTTGAGCACAAAATACAAAAATACCTACTTAATCCTTGCTTAAGCCAACCGTTTGTAGAGTGGGGTATTAGTTCCTGTTGTGTGACCCTTGAGTAGAGAGACTATGTTTTAGACCAGCAAGACTATACAGATATATCTTTTAAATTAATTCCCATTTATCTTATCTAAAATTCTTTAGCATAGTCTCTTCATGTCTACATATTTACCAGATGACTTCAAGTGTATGTGGTTTGTATCTCCTAAATACAGAAAAAAAAAATCAATAAAAGCAAACTGAGAAAATAGCTGTTCTAACATTTACTCTGTTAACACAGTAAGACCACACAACGATTTGTATAAAACTGACAAGATTGGTCAGACACAATGTTTGAGTGAAGATTTCAGAAAGGATGTTTCACTTCTTTGTTGTGCCAATATCAAACAAGCTAGAACTATATTGCAAGAAATTATGTTAACTAACATGTCAACATGAAAGTGAAGGCACTCAAACTTAATACTTCGTTTCTTTGTAAATGCTCATATTTTTATCCTCAGGAATGCACTTTAAACAGCTTGAACTTTGTCAAGATTAAGAAATGCAATTTGATATTTCTGGGCATTATTGAAAACATCCATCACTGAAAACAGTCCTTTAATTATAAAATATTTATTTTACTTATTTTTTTCAGCGGTAGGTTAAACATATTTGTAGCTTAAAATAATACACAGAATACAATATATATATTCTGCAGCTTATATTTAGTTAATAATTTTATTACCATTGATAATATTTATGGGCACCCTTGCGATCTAGAATAGAGATTGCCAGACATTGTAGATACTATGTACTTGCATTGGGCCTATTGGATAACATTTAAAGCCTATGGGTACCCAAGCACATGTGCCTGCCTCTTAATTCTCAAGATGACGGAATGCCTGCATCCATTGTCTCTAAATAACTATTGGGTTTTCCACCCCTCGGCACCAAGCACTTCGTCAGCATGTGTGTAGCTCTGGTTGTCTGTGACACATGGTGCATCAACCGAGAGTAGCAAGCCATTTTGTCAAAGCAAAGTGAGTCACTCCAGGGTGAGGTGAAATGTGGGCACCAAAATCGAAAAAGTTGACATCAATTACGGCAGGAACTAGGCAGCTATAAAATGGTGTCTGCTTCATCAAGCTTTGCCCTAGCCATTGGTGTGAACTTTGTTATATTGGATTTACCAGTCTTGACCTTGGATCATGACCCTTACTATTATTACCACAACCAACCAATATATTCTGTCTGTTTTATATATATCCTTGATTGCTGCCAGCTCTAACTTTCTGCCAGTGGCAATGATTTTGATCCTTGCTGTGGGCCCCTGACCCGGGATCATATGATGACCACTCTCCTACTAACCATACCATTTTATCCAGATTCTTCTAATAACTCTATCATTTAATTTGCCCTTTCATGCACCAGCATAACTTTTAGAGGTGTAACATCATTTGGGTAACTGGAGAGGTTCTCCAAGAGTGTAAAATCTTGACACTTTTCCATTACAGCAGAGTACCCACTAGTGGAAGTAAATCCGTATCAGAATTATTTTGGATAACACACTTTACTGCTAGTTCCTCCTAGTGAATGGTAGAGATACTTTTTATTTGGCATTTCATTAGTAGTACATCCTAGAAATCAGCTACTTAAATTCAATTGTAGAAACTCCGATTTGACAAGGATAATTTGATGGATCACAAGTTAGATAGAAAGTAATTTTTCTCCTTTTCAAAAGATCTATAGGTCAAACAATTCATTGCATTTAGGGAGTGTATTCCGAGTGCACCTTATTAATGGTTTGTATCCAATTCTTGTTATCCATAAACTATAAAGCTCATATAGAAACAATGAGCCTCATTCAATTTGAAGCCCACATCTTGAGGTATATAGGCAGTATGTCTGTGGGCCTGCTGCGGACTCGCTGTCTGCTACAATTCTGGTGCTGTTCAATTGAAAAAGCCTGCAAGTTACAGGCCGAAAGCCAAAACCGTAAACCATGTATGTAGCATTTCAGGGCTGGAACATGATCAATTAAGCAAGGCCGTAACTACCAATTTAGAAACAGCCAATAGAAAATGAGACCGTCATCATTACATCAGTCTTAGTTAGAAGTTACATGTCAATCAATTAGCGTTTAGAGGTCTGATATGCGATCGGACTCGCAAAAACGCAAAACATAAAATAATAAAAATGAATGCCAATACTGTTCTAGTCCATGTCGGTGGCCTGATATGTATTAACTCATTGATTCCTGAGATCGATATAACCCCGAAATGAAACATATAATAAAATGATTTTTGATCGTCGATTTGCAAGCTTGGGACTGTTGTGCAATTAATTCTAATGTCTTTCATCGCTTTCCCCATCATTTACAGTGCAGTATTGAATTTTCTTTTTGCTTTTACAATGCTGCTGTAACCCCTTTGCGGGACCTCTCTAGTACTCATAGGTTTTCCTTCTACATTTGCCGTTTACGGGTATGAAAACATTTGTAGCAATTGAATAGCGATTTGCAATTGTAACTCTTGCGGACGTGAAAGATCAAAGGCGTAGATGGGGTGTAAGTTACGATTGTAACAACTGCAAGAATTTCAAGCCCGTAACACGTAGCCCGTTTACGGCTCGCAAAAAAACGCCAATTGAATAGCAATTAACTTACGGCCTGCAATACGGTCTACTGTCTACAGTCAATTGATCAATTGAATGATGCTCAATGTCTGTAAAAACTATTTATGTAAATGTTAAGAATATTGTGTCTGCCCCCTGTAACATATATTTGTATTTCTGCAAATTTTGAAATAAGGTGAGTGCAGCTATACAAAATCACAACCAATGCAGCTTAATTAGGATTTAAAGGTATATAAAAAAAAAACAGACATAAAAATTATACAAGAAAAAGGAACAGAGCACTGGCAGAGCTGCGGCTAGTGCAGCAGGTGCAACGCACTGGGCCCCAGTGAAGAGGCCCTTGCTACCTGCTGTAAAGCAAGTCTCCTAATTTATTAGGGCAATTATGTTTATAGAAAGATGATCTGATCAACCTAGTGATTATTTGACCACCTAATTATATTTAATTATTCTTTATTGACTCATACAGGCACCACAGGAGTTGTAAGGGCGGTCTAAATAATTTTGCGCCAGGGCCCTCCAATCACTAGCCCTGTAATGATATAGAAATCACAAAGTTGTGGAGACCAGTAGCCAAGGTCAGCAATAATCCAGTTCCGCAAACTTGTAGGTGAAAACAGGAACAAGGTTTATTGAAGTGATCAGAAACCACACAATAATCTGGCAAGGATCAATAGACAGGAAGTGCCTTATATAGGCCAAGGACCAGACACAGCTGAAGAGACTTAGGTACTGATACAATTGCTAGCAGAGTCAAGCTTATAAGGTCCCAATGGAATTCACAACAGGCAGGCTGGCGCAGTGGTAGGGAAGAGGTATAGCAACCTGGGGACCAGGGTTCAAAACCCAGCAGAGTCAATTCCTCACATTACCCCCGCCTCTATAGGTGCAGCCTCTGGATGCCCTATTACCTGGTTTAGCAGGGTACTGCACATGAAAAGACCGAAGGAGATCAGGAGCGTGAATATTGTCCACTGGTTCCCACGAACTCTCCTCCTCACCATAGCCTTTCCAGCGAACCAGATACTGAAGCTTGCTACGGAAGATCCTGGAGTCAAGAATTTTGTCCACTTCGTACTCATCCTCACCATCCACGAGGACTGGGGGTGGGGCAGGCAGGGCTCGGCCAGGGAAAGTGTTTTCATGAAAAGGTTTAAACAGTGCAACGTGAAACACTGGATGTATTTTCATGGAATTCGGGAGTTGTAAACGGAAGGTGACAGCATTGATCTGAGCAATGATCTCAAAAGGTCCCATGAACCTTTGACCCAATTTATGAGAAGGAATCCGAAGCTTGAGATTCCTTGTTGACAGCCACACCTTGTCACCAACGTGATAGACTGGGGCCTCCTTTCTATGCCTATCAGCAGTTCTTTTCTAACATTCCTGAGCCTCCAAAAGAGTCTCTTTCAACAGTGCTTGGAAATCACGTAAGGCCGTTAGCCGGTCAGTGACAGCAGGAATGGAAGTAGTAATTGGGAGACTGACTAGAAAGGTCGGATGGTAACCATAGTTGGCAAAAAATGGGCTCAAAGAAGTGGAGCAGTGTTGGGCATTGTTATAGGCAAACTCCGCCGTGGGTAGAAAATCCAGCCAGTCATCCTGCAGGTAACTAATATAGCACCGCAAATATTGCTCCAAAGTCTGGTTGGTTCGCTCAGTCTGTCCATTACTTTGCGGATGAAAAGCTGACGACAGATTTACATTAATACCTAGATGAGAACAAAAATGTTTCCAAAAACGAGACGTAAACTGCACTCCCCTGTCAGAAACTACTTCATCAGGCACTCCATGCAAGCGAAATATTTCCCGAATAACCAGGTCAGCCGTCTGTTTAGCTGAAGGGAGACCACGAGCTGGTATGAAATGACCCATCTTAGTTAACCTGTCCACAACAACAAGAATGGTAGTGTGTTCCTTAGAGGGAGGTAGTTCCACAATAAAGTCCATGGATATAGATCCCCAGGGACGATGAGGAATCGGAAGAGGCTGAAGCAAGCCAACAGGGGATGAGCGAGGAGTCTTATGTCTGGCACACACATCACAAGAGGACACATACTTCTTAACATCCTCATGATACTTCGGCCACCAAAAGGATCGGGCAAGTAGCTCTTGTGTCTTTTGGATTCCTGGATGACCTGCTGGTTTTGAGTCATGGTAGAGACGTAAAAGGTCCAGTCGCACTGACTCCGGAGCAAACAGACGTTGTTGAAAAATCCAAAACCCATTACGCATCGTCATATGGAGGTCACGAGGAGGATCAGGAAGAACTGGATCTTCAGCGTAGCCCTTTTTAATGCGAGACATCAGATCAGAAGGAAATGTAACTCCTAAAAATATATCCTATGGCAAGATGGTGGTCTTGGTTACAGTAGTATGGAGGGGGTCAGCTATTCTAGACAAGGCATCCGCCTTACCATTCTTGGAGCCAGGACGGTATGTAACCAAAAAATTAAACCTTGAGAAGAATAGGGACCAGCGTGCTTGTCTGGCTGACAGTCTCTTAGCTGATCGAATACATTCCAGATTTTTGTGATCTGTGAGGACAGTAATTGGATGGGTAGCTCCCTCCAAGAGATGTCTCCATTCGGTGAAGGCAGCTTTTATAGCCAATAGTTCTTTATTCCCTATGTCATAATTTCTTTCTGCTGGGACCATCTGGCGGGAATAGAAGGCACACGGATGTAACTGCATCTTTGGTCCAGTCCTTTGAGATAGTATAGCACCAACAGCTGAATCAGAAGCATCAACTTCCACAATAAATGGTAATTCCGGCTGAGGATGTACCAGGACAGGGGCAGAGGTAAACAGAGTCTTCAATTGGAAAAATGCGGTATCCGCCTTATCGGACCACTGAAAAGGAGTCCCCTTACGTGTGAGTTCAGTGATCGGTGTAATAACGGCAGAGAAATTCTTAATGAAACGCCTGTAAAAATTGGCAAACCCCACAAATCTCTGAACATCTTTTTCATTCTTGGGGATGGGCCAGTCCAGCACAGCTTTAATTTTACTTGCGTCCATACTTAAACCTTTGGGAGTTATTACATACCCCAGGAATTGAATGTCTGTTTGTTCAAACTCCCATTTTTCTAGTTTAATGTATAGGCGGGGGGTACGAAGGCGCTCTAGAACTATACGGACCTGTTTTCTGTGGTTTTCAAGATTATCAGAGAATATTAGGATATCATCCAAATATGCCACAACAAACTGATCCAGGAGATCTCGTAGTACATCATTGATAAGATGCTGGAAAGTTGCAGGGGCATTACACAGCCCAAAAGGCATTACTAGATATTCATAATGCCCGTACCTGGTTCTGAAAGCTGTTTTCCATTCATCATTGGGTCTTATGCGAACCAGATTATATGCCCCCCGAAGATCAAGCTTCGTAAATATTTTAGCTGAGCGAAGTCTCTCCAAAAGTTCAGGAATCAGAGGCAAGGGGTAGCGTTTTTTAACAGTGATGTTATTAATGTCCCTGTAATCAACGCATGGCCGTAGGCTGCCATCTTTCTTTTCTACGAAGAAAATAGGAGCTCCTGCTGGAGAAGTAGATGGTCGAATAAAGCCTTTGGCAAGATTTTCTTGTAGGTATTCACGAAGAGCTTTCAATTCAGGCTCAGAAAGGGAATATATACGGCCAAATGGGATAGCAGCCCCAGGCAACAGCTCTATTGGGCAATCATAAGGCCTGTGTGGTGGAAGCTGATCAGCATTCTTCTTATTACAGACATCTGCAAAATCCCGATATTGTAGAGGAAGCTTAGTCAAGTTTGTAGCAACCATTTCATTAATTGTTGTGGCAACAGGTGTTACCTTAGAGGGTTGACAATTCATTAAGCAGTGTTCTGAAGGAAATGACAAAGTTCTGATCTTCCAATCAATCTGTGGGTTATGCAGAGCAAGCCAAGGTACCCCCAAAATCACTGGAAACTGTGTTGAGGAAATTAGGTGGAAAGAGATAGCCTCATGGTGATTCACTTCCACAGTCAACTTTCTCAATTAACACAGGTGAAGAATTAGGGATAGACTGAATTCTATTTCCTGCTGCAAATTTAATGTCCATAAAGTTTCCGCCTGCTCCAGAATCTATCATAGCGGTAGTTGAAATTTTCCGATCACCACATTGCAACGTGATAGGCACCACAAAATGAGGATGTTGAGTCAACATACCCTCTTCACCATGAGCCAGAGAAAACAAGGGTTGTGTGACAGAATCCAGTTGATCCGAAATCTGGGATTGGTGTCGAATCTGTGCACCCTCAGCCGCCATAGCTATTGTTCTTTTGGATTTGCTAGGGCAATTGATGGCATAGTGCCCTGCACTACCACAATACAGGCATAAATTGTGAGTGCGTCGCCACTGTTTTTCTTCGTTGGATAATGACCCTCTTATTAGATTTACCTGCATAGCCTCTGGCTCAGAGTCTGTAGGTGTTTGTGGGATCGGAGTAGAAGTTCTTGAATAGGAAATAGGAGTAGTACTTGGTCTAAAAGAGCCCTGTCTTTCCAATCTTCTTTCAGAAAGTCTCCGATCAATACGGATAGCCAAAACGCACAAATGCATCAAAGTCAGCAGGAAGATCAACACGAGCTAGCTCATCTTTTATAGCTTCTGAGAGACCTTTTCTGAAGTGGAACCTCTGGGCTGATTGGTTCCAGGTAGTATCAGCAACCCACTGTCTGAATTCAGCAGCATATTCAGCCACAGAGCACCTCCCTTGATGCAAATGAAGGAGAGTGGTTTCTGCTGTAGCACATCGATTTGGGTCATCAAAAACTAGGCACGTGGCCTCAAGAAAGTCATTTAGATTACCCAAGACTGGACTGTCTTGTTCCAGAAGAGGGGAGCCCCAAGCCAAGGCTTCATCTTTGAATAAGGAAAAAATAAATCCCACCTTCTCTCTTTCAGATGGAAATTGGTGAGGTAACATCATGAAGTGCAAACGGCATTGATTTAGGAAACCCCTAAATTTTTTGCGATCTCCTCCAAACTTTTCTGGCAGGGGCAAGCGGGCCTCTTGAGCAGGTGTAACAGTAGCAGCCACAGCATCACGTGCCCTGTAGCTGGTATACTCACTGTGCAGTGACTGAAATTTATTTTGCAGTTCAGTTACCTGGTCCTGCAGCACTTGGATGGTCTGTGCCTGGGTCTGCACAGTTCTTGCAAATAAAGCAACCTGCTGGGCCAATGCAGAATCTGTCCCGGCAGTCTCCATGAAAGGGCCAGATTATTCTGTAATGATATAGAAATCACAAAGTTGTGGAGACCAGTAGCCAAGGTCAGCAATAATCCAGTTCCGCAAACTTGTAGGTGAAAACAGGAACAAGGTTTATTGAAGTGATCAGAAACCACACAATAATCTGGCAAGGATCAATAGACAGGAAGTGCCTTATATAGGCCAAGGACCAGACACAGCTGAAGAGACTTAGGTACTGATACAATTGCTAGTAGAGTCAAGCTTATAAGGTCCCAATGGAATTCACAACAGGCAGGCTGGCGCAGTGGTAGGGAAGAGGTATAGCAGCCTGGGGACCATGGTTCAAAACCCAGCAGAGTCAATTCCTCACAAGCCCCACCCTTGAAACAGAGGCAGGTTTTTGTGTGTACAAGGAATATAACAAGTCAAAAATGCTGTTATATTGGCTAAAATAGAAAATGAAAAGTGAATTATCAAGAAGAGTAAGAGTAACCCTAACAAGTTTTTTTAAATGTATGAATAGCAAGAAAGCTAGCAAAAGAAAATATTGGAACATGAAAATGTGAGATAGGAAAAGAAAGAGGAGCTAAATAAATTCAAACCATACTTACCACAATTTTCAGTTCCTGGATACATTATGTGACAGTATTAACTCCTCCTGTGCAGGACAGAAACAGACTTTTCCTTCTTATATAAAACCCATCCGAATTCGAAATTATGGTAATTTCTGATTTTCTGGATATTCCTTGGCAACATTAGCTTATTAGTTTAATAACCAGGCTTTATATGGGAATAAATACATATTACATGAATTACTTCTAATGCTTTATTTTGTATAACTTATGATGTTACATACGTTGACCAAAGTAGGAATCTTCTCTTGCCCATATGTACAGATAATAGTGTTTTTTAGATATATTGCTAGTAGACTTGATCTACAGTAGCCTTCTCATATACTTCATATGAAGACAGACATGGCTCTGGAAACAAATGTCCTAGGACCTGTATGTTTTAGAAATAGTGCCAGTATTCTGCTTCCTAAAAGATGTTAATGCTTGATAACATTTCCTGGAACCATAATGAATAATTTTGTAGACTTTCATCAATGAGATCAATATATTTTCTAATTGAAATTTTTCTTACTAAGAATAGGTTGGTAAATACTATTTCTTTATTCACATGAAATTCATATATAATCTTCGTACTGATTCTGGATCTGGTGTAAAAGATGCCTTTTTTTAGCAATGTTAATGTAAAAGGTTCATCATAAGATGAAGCTTGCAACTCTGAAACCTTATAGCCTGAAGTTAGCACCATCCTATTCATAGTATTAAAAGTAAGATTCTGCTATAATGTTTTTGCAAAAGTTTATTTATGAGCTTCTCTCTATGGAGATTACATTTGTCTTTCTGGTGGGCATAATTTCAAATTGTTTGCATAAACCTGGAGATCATTTCTTTCATAGACCACTGTATTCCTGACAAAGCAGAAATGGCAGCATGTTGTAACCTAGTTTGATGACTAATCCATTTTTAGAACTTGGGCTACCATAACCTTTAAAAGGTAGACATTGGTATCAGACTTAGTGCACTCTGTGAACTTCTCCTAGACTCTATTATATACCATAGATTTATAGATTTTCCTGGCCTTGAGTAGAGTACCAATCATTTCTGGATAGATGCCTAATTCTTCCACTTTTTCCATTCCATCAAATGCAGGTATTCTCTAGATGGGTAGTTGACTGGATCTTGAGATATAGATAGATTAAATCTGTGAATTATGAGGTATGTGAGGTTCCAGAGCAAGGAGATGCCATCTTGGAATAATAAAGACGACGTGTGCTTTGTTTAAATTATCTATGTTAAAATACTAAGTGGAAAAAACATGCACATCAAGCACGGGTTCCCTTAGATGGAAAATGCATTTTGGGGCTAGCTATCCTGTTTTCTATAACCTTGTATCAATATATTCAACCTGCTATGTTCTTGGTTGCAATAAGGACTATATAAGGAGTTCCCCATATTCTCAAAATGATTTGGTCATTATAAATACCCATATAGACTTTTCTCCAGGTTCTTCCCAGGGTGCAGTCTCTTTTAAAATTATTTGTGTCATTACACCTGACCTTGAGGGCAGGCCAGAACATAATGTCCCCTTTGCACTGGAGAGAACAACACTGTATGATGTATGATTCAGTCATAAATGGCTTTCTTCATGGAGAAGCTAATGATCTCTCTAGCCACAGTGAGCAAGGGACCCACTTCTAGATTACCTTCTTTTGGCTTGTCCACAAAATAAGGTTTTTCTTGAAGTGAATGATTATGAATATCTTCTGACTCCAGTCTTGTTTATACAGACTGACTAACTTGAAAAAGACTTACAGCCTTATTAAATTGTGATTCGGCCAATTGAAAAGGTCTCTATATAAGCACAGAGCATATTTTTTTACAGAAGTTTTTAATTAGTGAACTTCTATCCAAAAGCAAGGTCTTCACTAACTAAAAACTTCTATAAAAAAGTATGCTCTGTGCTTATATAGAGCCCTTTTCAATTGGCCAAATCGCGTAACGAGGGGCCGCATTTGCGGAGGTGGAGGCTCCCACGTCGGCTGCAATGAGCCGCAGGCGGGACTTACAACGGAAAATTTATGGGCTTAGCATTAAAAAATACGACATTACGACCTTGCAAAAATACGATTTTAATGCCTGAACCGCGTGCACATGGAAACATTAAAAACACAATAAATACAGACAACAAATACATAAAAAGCTTACCCACAGCAAGGGGGGGGGGGGGGGGGGCACCCAGGACCTCTGCAAGTGAAGTTACACCTCAATTTAAGTCAAAATTCCAGAGGGTAGGCACACGAAAATCACCTAAGCGAGAGAAAAAAATGGCAGCTGAAAAAAATGAAAATGAGGCTACAGGACCCTAAACACGCAAAACACCACCAAGCACATACAGATTTTTTTTTTAAAACAACACGACTTTGCAAAAATATGACCTTAACGCCCAAACGTGCGCACATGAAAACATTAAAAACACAATAAATACACACAACAAATACATAAAAAGTTTACTCACAGCAAGGGAGGGCACCCAGGACCTCTGCAAGTGAAGTTACACCTCAATTTAAGTCAAAATTCCAGAGTTTAGACACACGAAAATCCGCTAAGTGAGAGAAAAAATGGCAGCCGAAAAAAACGAAAACGAGGCTCCAGGACCCTAAACACGCAAAACACCACCAAGCTCATACGGATATTCCAAAAAGCCGTACGAGGTACAAGATACACTATTAACAAGGACGCTATATCATACACAGCCGCGTACCACATACACATTCGCCGCCATTTTACAACACTAACTTACACAATGCGGAAGTACACAGCTACCCTAACGGCTTCCCCTCGCGCACACAGCCTATTTACACTACACACTGCACACATTGCTGACACTTACATCTCAGCTCCACAACAGTGCAAACCTACATTATATGCTGCAGGAACATCAAAACAGATTGTCAGCTCTTCAGCACAATGCTTCCTGCATATATTACTTCCAAATAGGTAAAGTATATTCACTTATTAATGTATTCATTATTTCATTAGCATACAAAAACAAATATACACAAAAAACCCCCAAAAACTCTCACAATAAACACAAAACCCATTTACTGCGCGACTCACAACAAGCACACAAAGCCTTGCAATAACCGCAAAAAGCAGATCAACGCCGACAAATCAATAACAGCAAAAGCGCCTATCAGGCTCACAATGAGCGCCGAAGGATCTCAGACCACCAACAAAATTAATATCTCCACCAAACAGCATTACCTGCCTTACAATTTTATTGCCGTCATTTTATGACGGAAAGTCGCTAGTGTATATATATATATATATATATATATATATACATATACATATATGAATAATCAGAGTAATGCAGTATTACTGGAAAAACATATTCATAGTTTTCATGACTAGCTTTCGAGAGCGTACCTCTCTTTTTTAAGTTTCAATGCATCTCTTTTATATATATATATATATATATATATATATATATATATAATATAATAATCATAATATATATATCAAATTCCTAGGAATTAACCAACTTTGGCATACCCTATCCAACCTGCAAGATCAATTTCCACAGGGACAGCTCATAAGAGCAGACATCTCTACCTCCATCAATGGCCTAGAGGGCAGAATGCTTTGTCTGGAAAACCCAGCTCCATCCACATCCACGGCAACCATTCCTACACCCTCTACCAGCTCAGGTGAGCCTCCCCCGCCCCATGCCAATAATGCCTAATAATGCCAGCCCATTTCATCCAGGCAAACCTGTGGAGGGATAAACTTGATGGAAAGGACATTTTATCCTCAAACGAATCTGTGACAATAAGACCATCTCCCAGGGTGACGTCTTCGAGAGTTTGTCCTGGGGTTCAGCATGTTCCAAGAAGTCCTCGGCTCAGCATTCCATGCAAGGAAACAGGAGTTGGATGACTACCTGTATTTGATCATGGACCTCACCTAAAGATGCAGGGTTTATGTACTAGGATTATCACCACTCATTTTCTGTCAGCATTGCCATTCTCTTCTACACAAATCTACATTCTGTCCTAACACCATCCCTCAAACCCTCCTGTGAGGAATTGACTCTGCTGGGTTTTGAACCCTGGTCCCCAGGCTGCTATACCTCTTCCCTACCACTGCGCCAGCCTGCCTTTTGTGAATTCCATTGAGACCTTATAAGCTTGACTCTGCTAGCAATTTTATCAGTACCTAAGTCTCTTCAGCTGTGTCTGGTCAGCTGTCTGGTTCTTGGCCTATATAAGGCACTTCCTGTCTCTGTATCCTTGCCAGATTATTGTTGGTTCCTGATCCCTTCAATAAAAGCTTGTTCCTGTTTAACCTACAAGTTGCTGAACCGGATTATTGCTGACCTTGGCTACTGGTCTCCACAACTTTGTGATTCCTATATCATTACAGAATAATCTGGCCCTTTCATGGAGACCGCCGGGACAGATTCTGCATTGGCCCAGCAGGTTGCTTTTACTGCAAGAACTGTGCAGACCCAGGCACAGACCATCCAAGTGCTGCAGGACCAGGTAGCTGAACTGCAAAATAAATTTCAGTCAATGCACAGTGAGTACACCAGCTACAGGGCACGTGATGTTTCAGCTGCTACTGTTATACCTGCACAAGATGCCCGCTTGCCCCTGCCAGAAAAGTTTGGAGGATATCGCAAAAAATTTAGGGGTTTCCTAAATCAATGCCGTTTGCACTTCATGATGTTACCTCACCAATTTCCATCTGAAAGAGAGAAGGTGGGATTTATTTTTTCACTATTCAAAGATGAAGCCCTGGCTTGGGGCTCCCCTCTTCTGGAACAGGACAGTCAAGTCTTGGGTAATCTAAATGACTTTCTTGAGGCCATGTGCCTGGTTTTTGATGACCCCAATTGATGTGCTACAGCAGAAGCCACTCTACTTCATTTGCATCAAGGGAGGTGCTCCGTGGCTAAATATGCTGCTGAATTCAGACAGTGGGTTGCTGATACTACCTGGAACCAATCAGCTCAGAGGTTCCACTTCAGAAAAGGTCTCTCAGAAGCTATAAAAGATGAGCTAGCTCGTGTTGATCTTCCTGCTGACTTTGATGCATTCGTGCGTTTGGCTTATCCGTATCGATCGGAGACTTTCTGAAAGAAGAATGGAAAGACAGGGATCTTTAGACCAAGTACTACTCCTATTTCCTATTCAAGAATTTCTACTCCAACACCACAAACACCTTCAGACTCTGAGCCTGAGGCTATGCAGGTAAATCTAATAAGAGGGCCATTATCCAATGAGGAAAAACAGTGGCGACGCACTCACAATTTATGCCTGTATTGTGGTAGTGCAGGGCACTATGCCATCAATTGCCCTAGCAAATCCAAAAGAACAATAGCTATGGCTGCTGAGGGCGCACAGATTCGACACCAATCCCAGATTGCAGATCAACTGGATTCTGTCACACAACCCTTGTTTTCTCTGGCTCATGGTGAAGAGGGTATGTTGACTCAACATCCTCATTTTGTGGTGCCTATCACGTTGCAATGTGGTGATCATAAAATTTCAACTACGGCTATGATAGATTCTGGAGCAGGCGGAAACTTTATGGACATTAAATTTGCAGCAGGAAATGGAATTCAGTCTATCCCTAATTCTTCACCTGTGTTAATGGAGACAGTGGACGGTTCTCCACTTACGTCGGGCCCGGTTACACATGAGACTGTGCCCTTAAAGTTGACTCTGGAAGTGAATCACCATGAGACTATATCTTTCCACCTAATTTCCTCAACACAGTTTCCAGTGATTTTGGGGGTACCTTGGCTTGCTCTGCATAACCCACAGATTGATTGGAAGATCAGAACTTTGTCCTTTCCTTCAGAACACTGCTTAATGAATTGTCAACCCACTAAGGTAACACCTGTTGCCACAACAATTAATGAAATGGTTGCTACAAACTTGACTAAGCTTCCTCTACAATATCGTGATTTTGCAGATGTCTGTGATAAGAAGAATGCTGATCAGCTTCCACCCCACAAGCCTTATGATTGCCCAATAGAGCTTTTGCCTGGGGCTGCTATCCCATTTGGCCGTATATATTCCCTTTCTGAACCTGAATTGAAAGCTCTTCGTGAATACATACAAGAAAATCTTGCCAAAGGTTTTATTCGACCATCTACTTCCCCAGCAGGAGCTCCTATATTCTTTGTAGAGAAGAAAGATGGCAGCCTACGGCCATGCGTTGATTACAGGGACATTAATAACATCACTGTTAAAAACCGCTACCCCTTGCCTCTCATTCCTGAACTTTTGGAGAGACTTCGCTCAGCTAAAATATTTACAAAGCTTGATCTTCGGGGGGCATATAATCTGGTTCGCATAAGACCAAATGATGAATGGAAAACAGCTTTCAGAACCAGGTACGGGCATTACGAATATCTAGTAATGCCATTTGGGCTTTGTAATTCCCCTGCAACTTTCCAGCATCTTATCAATGATGTACTACGAGATCTCCTGGATCAGTTTGTTGTGGCATATTTGAAAGATATCCTAATATTCTCTGATAGTCTTGAAAACCACAGAAAACAGGTCCGTATAGTTCTGGAGCGCCTTCGTACCCACCACCTATACATTAAACTAGAAAAATGTGAGTTTGAACAAACAGAAATTCAATTCCTGGGGTATGTCATAACTCCTAAAGGTTTAACTATGGACGCAAGTAAAATTAAAGCTGTGCTGGACTGGCCCATCCCCAAGAATGAAAAAGATGTCCAGAGATTTGTGGGGTTTGCCAATTTTTACAGGCGTTTCATTAAGAATTTCTCTGCTGTTATTACACCGATCACTGAACTCACACGTAAGGGGACTCGTTTTCAGTGGTCCGATAAGGCTGATACCGCATTTTCCCGATTAAAGACTCTGTTTACATCTGCCCCCATCCTGGTACATCCTCAGCCAGAATTACCATTTATTGTGGAAGTTGATGCTTCTGATTCAGCTGTTGGTGCTATACTGTCTCAAAGGACTGGACCTAAGATGCTGTTACATCCGTGTGCCTTCTATTCTCGCCAGATGGTCCCAGCAGAAAGAAATTATGACATAGGGAATAAAGAACTATTGGCTATAAAAGCTGCCTTCACCGAATGGAGACATCTCTTGGAGGGAGCTACCCATCCAATTACTGTCCTCACAGATCACAAAAATCTGGAATGTATTCGATCAGCTAAGAGACTGTCAGCCAGACAAGCACGCTGGTCCCTATTCTTCTCAAGGTTTAATTTTTTGGTTACATACCGTCCTGGCTCCAAGAATGGTAAGGCGGATGCCTTGTCTAGAATAGCTGACCCCCTCCATGCTACCGTAACCAAGAACACCATCTTGCCGGAGGATATATTTATAGGAGTTGCTTTTCCTTCTGATCTGATGTCTCGCATTAAAAAGGGCTACGCTGAAGACCCAGTTCTTCGTGATCCTCCTCGTGATCTCCATATGACGATGCTTAATGGGTGTTGGATTTTTCAACGACGTCTGTTTGCTCCGGAGTCAGTGCGACTGGACCTTTTACGTCTCTACCATGACTCAAAACCAGCAGGTCATCCAGGAATCCGAAAGACACAAGAGTTACTCGCCCGATCCTTTTGGTGGCCGAAGTATCATGAGGATGTTAAGAAGTATGTGTCCTCTTGTGATGTGTGTGCCAGACATAAGACTCCTCGCTCATCCCCTGTTGGCTTGCTTCAGCCTCTTCCGATTCCTCATCGTCCCTGGGGATCTATATCTATGGACTTTATTGTGGAACTACCTCCCTCTAAGGAATACACTACCATTCTTGTTGTTGTGGACAGGTTAACTAAGATGGGTCATTTCATACCAGCTTGTGGTCTCCCTTCAGCTAAACAGACGGCTGACCTGGTTATTCAGGAAATTTTTCGCTTGCATGGAGTGCCTGATGAAGTAGTTTCTGACAGGGGAGTGCAGTTTACATCTCGTTTTTGGAAACATTTTTGTTCTAATCTAGGTATTAATGTAAATCTGTCGTCAGCTTTTCATCCGCAAAGTAATGGACAGACTGAGCGAACCAACCAGACTTTGGAGCAATATTTGCGGTGCTATATTAGTTACCTGCAGGATGACTGGCTGGATTTTCTACCCACGGCGGAGTTTGCCTATAACAATGCCCAACACTGCTCCACTTCTTTGAGCCCCTTTTTTGCCAACTATGGTTACCATCCGACCTTTCTAGTCAGTCTCCCAATTACTACTTCCATTCCTGCTGTCACTGACCGGCTAACCGCCTTACGTGATTCCCAAGCATGGTTGAAAGAGACTCTTTTGGAGGCTCAGGAATGTTACAAAAGAGCTGCTGATAGGCATAGAAAGGAGGCCCCAGTCTATCGCGATGGTGACAAGGTGTGGCTGTCAACAAAGAATCTTAAGCTTCGGATTCCTTCTCATAAATTGGGTCAAAGGTTCATGGGACCTTTTGAGATCATTGCTCAGATCAATGCTGTCACCTTCCGTTTGCAACTCCCGAATTTCATGAAAATACATCCAGTGTTTCACGTTGCACTGCGTAAACCTGTTCATGAAAATACTTTCCCTGGCCGAGCCCTGCCTGCCCCACCTCCAGTCCTCGTGGATGGTGAGGATGAGTACGAAGTGGACAAAATTCTTGACTCCCGGATCTTCCGTAACAAACTTCAGTATCTGGTTCACTGGAAAGGCGATGGTGAGGAGGAGAGTTCGTGGGAACCAGTGGACAATATTCACGCTCCTGATCTACTTCGGTCTTTTCATGTGCAGTACCCTGCTAAACCAGGTAATAGGGCATCCAGAGGCTGCACCTATAGAGGCGGGGGTAATGTGAGGAATTGACTCTGCTGGGTTTTGAACCCTGGTCCCCAGGCTGCTATACCTCTTCCCTACCACTGCGCCAGCCTGCCTTTTGTGAATTCCATTGAGACCTTATAAGCTTGACTCTGCTAGCAATTTTATCAGTACCTAAGTCTCTTCAGCTGTGTCTGGTCAGCTGTCTGGTTCTTGGCCTATATAAGGCACTTCCTGTCTCTGTATCCTTGCCAGATTATTGTTGGTTCCTGATCCCTTCAATAAAAGCTTGTTCCTGTTTAACCTACAAGTTGCTGAACTGGATTATTGCTGACCTTGGTTACTGGTCTCCACAACTTTGTGATTCCTATATCATTACACCTCCATTCCAAAACTTTATCTATGGTGTCTCTCATCAACACTCCAGTCTCAGCATGTCCAAGCAAGATCGCCTTGGCAGGCAGGTGCATTACCTTGGGGCATCTTCCATATGTAACAACTTCAATTCCAAGGCCTGTAATTTGTCTGCGTAGTTTGTCACAATGCCCATAATAAGACAAGATATCCCTCGGTAATGCACCCTATGTGACAACTAACTGTTAACCTGCCAAGGCTATCCCAATACCTAAAAGGCCATCCATCACAGCGCTCGGGTCTGGTTCATCATCACAGGGTTCACACAGGCATCCCACACTGGTATGCCAACACTGCCTCAGGCTTCCTTTGATAATGATAATCTACTCACAGCTACGAAGGAGCCTGAGGTGGTGGAAAAACAAATTTCTTCAAAAATTGACAATGGCTATCTCCTGGTGTCCATACCCATAGCCCTTGTTTCCGATGGCGGATAATTCCCCTTGACATAGTGACAAGAAAGTACTCAAGCCCACTCTTAGTATCAACTCGCTTATTCCATCAGAGGAGTACTCACCCCAGAATTATAATAATTACTATCACAAGCATGGGACCGCATTGTTGGCTATCAAAGTTCAATATCAAGAATGCCTTTAAGCTCCTACCCATTGATCCCAACTTGTGGCACTTAGACAGAGTGAAGCAGAATGATTACTTTGCCATCAGACTCACCTTCGGCTCCAAGGGCAGCCCTACACTCTTTGCTCTGTTAAACGTCAAAAAATTACCTAATGTCTTTGTCACGACCCGCAGACGAGGGGATCAGTTCACTCCTAATTCTCCTGCGTTAGTTTACAGGAGCAATCGGCAGGTTGTGACTTTATATTCATCTCAGCACCCAGCATTTTAGATCAGGCCATCATTTTGGGAGAAGCAGAGAAATCAGACACATGCACCCTTAGTTTAGTGCAAACTGTAGACTGGCCAATTTATTCTCACGAAGAAATTTTACAAAACACAAAAAGACCTCACCCACACCTTTTACACGCCCTCCCCAACATTCCTTCCTCTCAGATATATCTGATCTGCTTTGTTTCTCCTGTCCATAGGGTGGAGGGTTAAATGTGTCTTGGACCCCAAACCTGATTTGCTTTGCAACCCTAGAAAGCAATAAACTAACTTCAACTTGTATGACAATCTGAGACCAGAGATAAAGCATCTATCCAAATTAGCTTGGCTTCCCCCACCTGGAAATCTGGGGGGTGGAGGGCACTCCCGTTCCTAGGTCAATTTTCTAGTTTTACAATATTATTTGTTTTATATGTGCCATTGGGGAGGGAAACATCCAAAATATCATAGAAATAAATGCACTCATTAAAGGAGCAACAAGATATTCACATTACTCACTTTTAACATGACATTTAATGTCCATTTTGATAGCCTTGATGTTAGCAATCAGATGTGTAAAAATCCCATATAACAAGGTTACTGGGGTGCAGGGAGGTGCCATCCTGGATTTATTCTGGACACCAAACGAATGGAATCCCACCTGCCAGCTAACAAACTTACAGCCTCAATCACCAAGAGCTATACCCTCAAAGAAATGAAAATCCTCTAGGGACACTTAAACTACATCACTAAAATCCTTCCACAGGATGGGCTTTTTCTCAATAACCTACAACAGGACCGGACTAAGATCCTTCACAAATCTTTCCTTTCTGCACAACCTGTCAAACTCTTTCTCAAGGGTCTTTCACACACAACTCCTCCACCAATACTCACCCTTCAAACTATCACTAATGAAATATTCTGGCAAATTCTCACTTTCCTATCTCCCGACCCCTTTAGATTAATCCCACATCTCACTAACCATCATTGCCGCCATCAAGATGGCATTTTCAGTCTTCTAAGACCAAGCAATTACACCATATTATCCACACAAACCAGGTGTCACACCAAGCAAGACATTACATTAATAGACAACCATTTAACTCTCACCCTCCACTCTTGTAAAACCAGCCGCACTCCCATCACTATCACCTACTATCCTACTCACAATCCATGGTGCCCGTCATTCAAACCTCTACAACACAACTCTTCTTACCACCCTTTACTCAGTATCTCTAGCCAACCTCTCTCCACTACCACCTTCATCCACTACACCAGACTAATCCTCTCCAGATTAGGTTATACCCTTTCTCCTATTCCTGGCATTCCTTTAAAATCAGAGCTGCTTCACCAGCTTCCAAAAGCCAAACCCCAGTACATATAATCAAGGCCAGGGGCTGCTGGAAATCACATTGTTTTAGCAGGTATATACCCAATTCCCAAGCCGAAGTAAGAGATGCTTTCCAAAGGCTAAACCAGTAAGATTTTGGCTCTCTTAGCAGACAAAGAAATCATAGTTTCCTGCGACAACACAAGCCACTTTGAGAAAGGAATCCAAATACAAACATCCTGATGATTACCTACCTACCCTCTCTCCTCAATTCAGCACTATACCTTTCCCTTGACCCTCTTAGCAGACCAAGAAATTATAAAGGTGAATAAATAAATATATATATATATATACCGTATATATATATATATATATAAATATATATATATATATATATATTTATCATATATATAGTTGTGGATCTACGGGTCATTTGTCATGTTTGCCATGTTGGTCATGCTTTGCAGCCCTCGCGAAGCGAGGCATGCAGTTGCGGTGCTGCAATGAGCGCCAAAGGTGCTTATTGCAGGTCTCACAATGAGCGCCACAGGCGCTCATCGTGAGGCCGTTTAGACTTACCTACTATCCTCCTCACATAGTAGGTAAGTCCGAAGGCGCTCATTGCAGAGTCCCACAGGTGCTCATCATGAAGCCTGTGGGACTTAAACTTAGGCTACAATGAGCGCTGTAGGACTTAGGACCGAAGCCCGTAGATGTAACTGCGGGCCTCGCAAACCAAGGCCTACAGTTGCGGAGCTGCTCTACATTATAAATTTAATGGCTGAGCCAGGGAACTGCCAAGACCACCAAAAAAACTCAAATATGCCTCAAATTAACTTACACACTCACACACAGCACAGGGGGAGATCCAGGGATCCTGAGAGTGAGGTTGCAAGTTAATTTGAGGCATATTTGGCGTTTTTTCAAGCTTGAAAATCGTCCAAGCAAGAAAAAAAATGGCGGCCGAAAAAACGTAACAGGATGAAAACGAGGCCAAAGGCAGTAAAAAAGAGCCCAAAGCCAGTAACACTTAATCCTAGCCAGTAACATTTAACCCAAGTCAGTAACAATTAACCCAAGGCAGTAACACTTAACCCAAGGCAGTAACACTCATCGCAAGGCCCCTAAACTACACAGGGGGGCAGAGGCTCGCAATGAGCGCTGAAAGCGTTCATCGTGGGGCTTGCGATGAGCACTGAAAGTATCAAGTGTGAGGCCAATAAAGTACACAGGGGGAGAGGCTTGCAATGAGCACCCAAGGTGATCATTGCAAAGCAGGAAAGTTGCGGGTTTGACAAAAACGGCAATGAGGCGGGGCCTGTAAAGTACACTCAGGGAGAGGCTGGTGATGAAGCTGCTCAGAGGAACCATAGCCTCGCATTCTGTGGCAAACAGCATTGCCAGGCTTACAATTTTATTCCCGTCATTTTTGACGGGCAATTACACACATATGTACCACTCAACTCTCAAATAAGTTTGTTTGGCTAAGATGTCTAATATCAAGTTATTATAGATTAACAAGATGCTTGCCCATAACAATGATGCCTGTTGCCAAATAACAATGGGTCAGGAAATAAAGCAGGGCTGACATTATTTTAAAAGATTCCCAAAGTAAAATGCTTGCTTATAAAAATCATGTCCCACCTTCTTCTAACCAAACAAAGATGGCTGCAACCAGAAATCTGCTGTGTGTCAATGTTTGAAAATTCCCATAAGTCTGTTTTTGCAGCAAAAGGCAACTTTTTTTTTTTTTTTTTTTACTGCCATGCAGATAATAATCTATTATGGCTTGACGTATACACCTACCAGCTTTAAAGGTACAATTAGTTCCTGGAACAGAATCTGGATACCCATATGTGCTTATATATCTAAACAAAAGTAAGAACAGATATATATTTATAGGAATCACAAAGCTCCATACATCCTGTTAAAGGAAAAGCTTGTATTTGTTGATTTGTTTGGAAAAACAGATGTGATACCTTTATTTAAGAAGGGAACTAGAGCAAATCCAGGGAACTATAGACCAGCAATCTTCACATCTGTAGTGGGGAAGATCTTATAACGGTTGATAAGGAATTATATTCAGGAATAGTTAGCAGGGACTTATGAGGGATGGGTCATGTCAAATAAATCTAATTAATTTCTCTGAGAAGGGAAGTAGGAACTTGGACCAAAGCAACTCACATGTAGTCTATTTGGATTTTGTAAATCATTTTGCAGCATCAAATGGGAGGCTATTGTACAAAATAAATGATACGTGAGTTGCAGTAAATATGTGTGCATGGAGAGAAAACTAGCCAAAAGACATGAAACAAAGATTTGCTGTAAATGGAACATACTGAAATTAGACTAATGTGGTAAGTAGAGTTCCTCAGGGTTCAATATTAGGTCCTCTTCTTTTTAACACATTTATTCATGATTTAGAAGTACAATTGGAAAGTAATGTCATGGTTTTTGGCAATTCATTTAGTGATATTATTAATATCAATAATATTTATTAATATTAATTAAACATTTTCATATTTTATATGTTTGCAATTTTGACTATTTGAATTCCTATTACATGATATATATAAGCTTTAGGCTCATGAAATAAACAGAAATGTATTTATATTATATGAAAATATATTTATTATAATTAATAAAATGATAAAAAGTATCTTTCAATATTCATATTGTATAATAATTATGAAAGATATTATATAGGGGTATATTTAAATGATAAAGAATTGGTTATTAACACATTGCTACAAAATCATATCTAAGACATTCTCAATATGCCTAATACATAAGATATGGCAATTATGATATTAAAGTTGGTTTGGTAATTTTTGTTCACAAATATCTATTCACTAAGATACCATACCATTTTTAAATTATACAAATTCTGCAGTCTAATTATATTGTTATCTAATACCAAAAGAAGAGGGTTTTCTTGTTACAATTATGTACTAAAATCAAAATATATTGGATTGCTATAACAGCTGATATTTGTGAGATTTATAAAATTAATCTGTAAATTATATTTCGGCTTACAATTTACGAGATTATGGTGATATTGTTATATTAGATAAATATTGAAATAGCAATCTATTTTTTTAGTAAATTAACAAAATATTTCCATAATTGTAATGAAAATAAATACAGGAAAAAATATGATATGATACCCAAAGTCAATGTCTTATCCATGATTCCCTCAATGACTAGGCCCCGGGAAATTTTAACTTTTTATTTTCTTTTAGAAGAATTTCCTGTTTTTAGTGTGAAATTGTTTTTGTAAGCGAGCTTTGAACCTTTCTGTGTAGCTATTGGAGTATACATTTTGAATATCGATGTGTCTGGGAGTATCCCAGTAGTATGTTTTAAGAATGTGTTTATAAGTATCTCATAAACGTGTTTCTCAATTGAGTGTATTCTCTTAGGCCTCCCTGCCATCTCTTTCTCTCTTATCTTCTGCCTCATGTTGTCTCTTCTGCTCTCCTTCCTAATGTTGTGTCTTCTGCTGTTTCTCTGCTGTCCTTTTGAATAGGGCAGTCTTAAATAGTCAATTCTTATCCAAAGTTTTTTCTATTTCCATACTGAGATCATTAGCTACCTTATTTTCCCTAGTTACTACCGATTTTGGAATACAATGGATATGTTGACACACCTGTACTCAGAAGGATCTTAAGACACCTGAGTGTATTTTTAGATAAACATCTGGTATTTGGGTTCAGGAAATAAAACCCTTGTTTTGTAAAATTATCAAACATATATGTTTACAAACCATTGTTATTCTGATCTAAGCCCACCTGTTTATACAGAACAGTTTCACCATGGCTAAATGAAACTGATGAAATGCTCTAATTCAAAGAATGTGTGTATATATATATATATATAAATCATGTCATATAAAAAGGATTATATTAAAAGAAACATATAAAATAATGTATGATTACAAAAGTTCTGACAGTGTCTTCATATTTGCTGATTACATTAAATTGTGCAAATTAATGAAATCAGGAAATCATGTGCTTTCCTTGCAAAGGAAAATATACAAATTAGAAGATTGAGCAGCTAAATGGCAGATTTAGCTGAAAAAAAAATTATGCATTTGCCAATATAAATAAGAATATAATATATATTTTAAATGGAATAATTCTAATGGTGGCAGAGCAAGAAAATAATTTAGGAGTGCTTGTAGATAACCACCTGTGTAACAGCGCTCAATTGCAAGCAGCAGCAGCAATGGCAAGTAAATATTGCAATGCATAGAGGTATAGAAGCAAGGGGTGAAGAAATAAATATATTGATGTATAAATCCTTGGTACAATCTCATTTGGAATATGGAGTACAATTATGTGCACCACCTAAATAGGACATTGTAAAGTTGGAAAAGTTCAGAGAATGGCAAAAATATTAATAAGGGGAATAGAGAAAATAAGGTATGAAGAGAGGCTAACCAAATTATACTTTTATTCTTTAGAAAAAGGCACATAAGAGGGATATGATTACCTTATTAAAATATATACAAGGTCAATATATTATAGTTTCCAATTTTGAATGCACTATGTATGTTTGATTTTAAGCTCAAAGACAGGACTCTCCATTCTCTTGAATTTGGTAAAGGTTTTTGGCCTTGTTACTTAACCCGTTTATAGTTCGACAGAATATGTTAGCTTGTTACAAATAAAGGGTAATAATAATATAAGTTTTGTAAAGAGGTTTTCAGTTCGCAAGAAGGCACTCTTTGACGTTAGAAGAAAAGTTTTCAGCTTGAAGATTAAAATGGATTCTTCACAGAAAGGCCAGTCAGATTGTGGCAAGTGCTACCTCTAATGCAGCATTTCCAATATATTACTTGTGCATCATGCTAGTACAGAGAGAGCTTAGAGAAGTTAATGTGTGACGACGCAAAATTTACGTCGTAACAAAAACAAAATACGAGACACGTTACAACCCATTACGACCTCGCAAAAAACGGACGCAACGCGCGCACATGAAAACATGAAAAATACAACAAATACACACAACCAATACATAAAAAGCTTACTTACAGGAAGAGGGAGCATCCAGGACCTCAAAAACTAAAGTTACACCTCAATTTAACTCAAATTAAAAGAGTTTAGACACTAAACAATTCTCTAAGTGAGAGAAAAAATGGCCGCCGAAAAAAACAAAAACAAGGCTACAGCACTCTAAAGACGCAAAACACCACCAAACACCTACGTATTTGCCGAAAACACCTACAAGATTAGAAAACAAGGACGCAACCCGCGCAACCCCAAAACCATTACAAACACAACAAATACAAACAACAAACACATAAAAAGGTTACTCACAGCAAGGGGGGGGCATCGAGGACCTCTGCAAGTGACGTTACACCTCTATTTAACCACAAATTTCGGAGTTTAGAGACCCGAAAATCACCTAAGCGAGAGAAAAAATGGCCGCCGAACAAAACGAAAATGAGGCTAAAGGTCCCTAAACACGCAAAACACTACCATAAACATGCAAAACACCACCAAACAGCTACGGATATTCCGAAAAAGTCGCACGACATAGAAAGTGAATATTCCGAAAAACTTGCACGACATAGAAAACGAACGACGCTACATCAGCCACATTATATACACCACACACCCTTAGCTCACTTACAGTTTCATTGCCATCATTTTTAACGGGCAATTCGCTAGTATTTAAATAATAATCAGAAAGATAATCAGAGAGTGTAAAGCTATATGTGAATTGGCATTAGAAAATAAAGAAAAATAGACAACACCATTCTAATTATCTGCTAGTTAGTATATTCAAGGAGAGAGATAGCATCATTTTAAAAAAGAGTTTTATTATTATATATTAAAAATAGATATAAGATATTCAATAACAACGATGATTAAAATATAAACTATTGCACCTTCCAGACGGCCACTATGAACGTTTTTCTAATATTTTAAAATATTGTAGAATCAGCACGCTGTATTGGGATAGTCTGATATCTAAATAAATCTATACGTGAAAAAAGTGCTGAATAAATAAATAAATAAAATAAAGTGCTGATATTAATTACTAAAATAATAGTAAATATTAAAGTGCAAATTATTGTAAGATATTGACTGATCTATCTCCGAGCTGAAGTAGATTAACAGTTGGCACTTTGTATTTATTTGTGGTTAAGAATGTTTTGTAATGCATATAAAATTCTAGGTAATAGCACTTGTCATGGAACAGAACATTCCTCTAGTCAGTGTGGGAGAGTTCATATGCAGGCCCCACAC
The DNA here is from genome assembly GCA_027410445.1 of Discoglossus pictus. Lineage (NCBI taxonomy): Eukaryota > Metazoa > Chordata > Amphibia > Anura > Alytidae > Discoglossus > Discoglossus pictus. The sequence goes on from CM050165.1 coordinate 48,200,236, forward strand.
ACACAATACAAAACTATAATGATCCATTGTAACATAGCTTCCTGAAGGGTGTAGCAGTTATAATGTCTTTTGTGACAAGGAATTCCTTGTCTTTGTCATAGCAGCAGTCCAATAATGTACCAATTGATTACAGATGTGTTGGTTTCTCAAATACATTTTTCCAGAAATTTTTCCTTCAGTGATTGAGTGAAAACACATCAACTGCATGTCAAAAAAAATGAGGTTACTTTGAGTTAGTGAACATAGTTTATAGAACCTAATATTTTGAGACAGTGGGGTTTACAAACCTAAATCACCATAAGGAAAGCAATCTTGCACACTGTCAGACAGGAACAGAAGACTATAGAATCTGGCAAACTGGTGTCCAAGTAGAACTAGGCTGGCACACTGGCAGACAGGAACAGATGATTGCAACTACTGGCACAGACATGGCTATAATAAACAGGAACCTAATAGCGTGGGACACTAATATAAAGCACAGGAGAGATGCAAGTGCTGGTTTAGGTTGTTCAGTGATTATGGACAAAGCTGCAGGTAATTGAATAAGAGACTTGTGCATATAAATCCTGCACAAGGCACATGCACTAGGGGCCTGGCATGCTGCAGGGATATCTCAAGGCATCTTGAAGTGTTTGGGAACATAAGTTCGATCTGGAAGGCAATTTTGAATGAAGAGATCCTAAAATTATTTTCATAAGTTAAAGTTGCATCTAGTGATCAGATATGATGCCATGTAGCCATTGTTTAACTTTTTTTTTCTAATAACAATGTAGATGAGGTGAGATTAGACAATCCAATGACTTAATGATTCTGCTGTCAAGAAAAACTGGCATTTGAGGTAGTAGTTCTTTGGAAGTCCAGAGAACATGGGGAGGGAGAGGAATCAATTCCAGAGTTTGTACTGTGATCAGTATAGAAAACCTCATGTATAGTGACAAATAATGTTTGAAATGAGATGGGCAGTGAATAAAAAGATGGGTAAATAATTTGCTCTCTCTAGGCTTCAAGTATTTTATTTAAAAAAAAACTACCTGGTCATTGAGTTATAGTGGGTACATCCATATGAGGCCTCCCGTAGATGGAGATATAGGATGGAGGGGTAGCAGGCATCAACTGGTTGGTTTTAACAATTTCTTAAATATACTGAGTGCACACTGCACTCAGGTCCTAGGGCATGGCCAAGGTTACAGGTTGATTTTGGGGCTAGGGACTGAGGTAGCAAGGAAGTGAGGGCATGGACTACTGACATCACTGCACTGGCACTTCCAATCCACATACTTCCACAAGCTCTCTAAAGTCAGAATGCAAGCAGATGAAGAGCCAGCCAGTACAGGTACAGAACTTCTACAGGGAGCAGCCAGTGTGCAGTGGTGGTCTGATAGAGAGTTCTTGAATCAGACATTTCCTAACTTGGGGTTGTCAATTGATAAGTGACCTTAAGGATAGCTATGGATTTCTGTCTCTGTGAGACAGCCCAACTTGCCCTCTCTTCCTCTTCCACAGATGCCCACAAGTTCCTGATATTCACCTGTCTACTGAGCTCTCCATGCAAAGCAGTATTGGTGGCTGTGCTAGTGAATGGAGGGCCCCAGTGGAAAATAATGTGGGGCCTCCTTTGCAACTCCATATAAAGTTGGTGCCTGTAGGGGTGAATAAAGAAGACAAAAAAAATATACGTAGGTGGTCAAATCACCACTTGGGTGATCAGATCACTTTTCTATAAACATAATTACCCTAATAAATTAAGAGACCTGCTTTGCTCCAGATAGCAGAGGGTCCCTACACTGTTGTTGGCCTCGGTGCTTTGCACCTACTGAACCAGCCATAGCTCCTCCACTACATAGGTAGCAATGTCTCCCCCCTCCTCACATTCCCATGCCATAAACAATCTGTTCTTGCCTAAGCATGTCACTGTACCATGCCTCCCAACAGTCCCAATTTGGGAATAAACTTCTGCAGTCTCAGGAGGGTGATGAGTTGTCTCGCTTTCCTCTCCTTCCATACCTTTCACACCCAACATATTTATTTTTTAATAATATGTTTAATTAGTATTAATATAGATTTATAGATGATATAGAGCTTGCAGCTTCTGTTCACTCTCTCAACAAACAATGTCTGGAGCTGTATTTCAGAGCCACTCCTGCCCTCTAAGAAATAAATATGCCACACCACCACCATTCCTATCAGCTGCAGATTATGGGACAAGTAAAGATGGGTGCTGATTATGGGAGAATTTGCTAAGCATCTCAGTTGCTTCTCATTTGCATTCCTTAAATTTACTATGCACTATTCCCTTTAGGAATAGAACCCTTCTCATCTTATCTTAGGTGAGAAAATGCTTGGCAAATTCCTCCCCAGGTGTGTGTTTGGGTGAAGCACCTTGGGTCTACTTTGTTGTACTGAGCCCTATAATTTCCCGATGGTGGTTCTGATAACTACAGTAGATGTAAACTTCACTAGATGTCTGGGTTAGACATGTCCTGCATACCAGCTTTTCTTAAATTAGATAAGAAACCACTTGAATATTTGTGGAAACAGATAAGAGAAGGCAAATGGATAAATAGAACTAGCTATAACCACAACCTTTCTTACAAAGCAATTATTTTAGTTTTATTATAGCAATAGGTTACTTAGTTTTTAGCATAACCCTTATGTTTATCATTTTCTTACATCTTCTGTGTTCTGCTAACATTGCATGCCAATTGTAAGATAGAAATAGTTAAATTACCGTACTAAGAACTTCTGACAGAAAGAGCATCAGCAAACCCCATTACCCACATATATGGCTGAATAAAATAACTCAGTTGACTTAGTGGATCACAAAAGACACTAAAGACTTATAAACATATTTAACTATAAAATATCTTGAACCAACAAGAACCTTGAACCAACGAGTTGCTTTGGTAGCTATTTAACAAAGAGGGACAAATAATTTGAGTGTTCCTCATGAATAAAGTACTCAAATGTAAATTTTGATAAATTATATATTGCAAACAAATTCACAGCCAGTGCTAGGTGTTTGCCAATTACAGTTATTTATAAAGCATACAAAATACATTAAAAGGAAATCAAAGGTAAAGCATGTATCAATCACTTGGTGCAGGGCCTATTTTCACATATCTGTTTCCTATAAACCAACAATTTAAAGTACGGTAGTTTTGAAAGCATACATTTTATATAACCACCAGAAATGTTTATATTCATTAACCTAGGTCTCTGAGATGTATTATTTTAGTAGTGGTAGGTACAAGGGTACAGACCACAAATTAATCTAGTTTATGTGGTGGACAAGAGATGGCGTTCACCATACAAATTACCAAAATAAGTAGTGGTCTCTCACATGGTGTATGGTCTGTGTGCCCCCCCCCCCACCCCCCACACACAGACACACACGGGTGCCAACTCACTCAGCGCCACCTCCTCCCCAATGCCACTCACAAAAGACTATTACTTAAGCATCATAAGAGGGCAGAAAGTTCACACTGAAACTAGTGTCAATGAATTAGCCAGGGAAAAAAATATTATTCCATAATAATTCGACTGTATCGCCAAGGAATATTATAAAAAATAACTTTTTATAAGGTAGCCTTCATGGATCAAATGGTACATAGGCACATATAGATCAATATGTATAAAGAATAAGGCTCAGTTATGGCTTAAATATATAACTTTGTATTTAACCATTTAGGTTTAAAGTCACATCTGAGTTACTTAGCAAGCCAATCAGCTTCTATATCACTAGTTTCATTGTGAACTTTTCTGTCCTCTACTCATTATGCTATAATCATTTTACATTACTAGTGTTGGTGTTCCTAGTAAGTACAATATTCATAGTTACTTTTATTACACAGTGGTGTCCTATTACTACTATTTGGAACCTTGCTATAAGGTACAGGTATAGCCCCGTGTAGACTTAACCCCTTTCAAATTATTCCTAAAGCAGCCCCTGTCCCACAGAACCCCTTCCCAAAGCAGTTCCCCTACCCTCAAAAGCCCTGTGGTATTGGGGTTCCTTTCGTTATACCATAGGGGTCCTTATGGACCAACATGATTTAAAAGTTACATTTTCATACCATGGGGTCTTGCTGAGAGTCACCCTGGGCCGTGCAGGCCTTGCTGAGAGTCACCTTGGGCCCTGCAGGCCTTGCTAGGAGTCTCCCTGGATCCTACAGGCCTGTGTGGATAGCCTGTGTTCTCACTGGGCTTAGATGGGGTCTCTGTCTGGGCCCTGGGGGCCTAGCTGGGAGTCTTCCCACAATAAGCGGTTCAGCAAAAACAAAATATATTTTAAAACTAGACATTGCAGGACCAATATGCATTTTAGGGCAAGCACTTGCAGTAGCTTGTCCCTGATTACTACGTCTTTTGCAATTTCTGTATTTGCATCTCTGAGATTCATAGTCCTTCTCCGTCTGTATCTAAGTCTCTCTGGCGTTCCTACTGTATATATGTGTTTATATCCCTCTTTGTTTTTTTCTTTCATCTGTCCCTCAATGTTTGTCTGGTCTGTGTTTGTGGCTGTGTCGCTCTCTCTGTTTCAAGATATACTAGTGACATTGTGAATTAACTGAAATATAACCAGACACTAATAGCCAATCCCCCTTTTAGAATACATTTCATTTTATATCTTGGATAGCTTATCTGATCAAGTGATGACATGATTACATTTAGAATTACTATTCCACATTTAGTTTTTTTTTATTAGGTTAGAATGAGGTAATCTGGGTTTGAGTGCTGCTCAAATATCACATTATGTCAAGACTTACCTGACAATACAGGCAAACATGGTGGTCGCATGAGATGCCAGGCTTTAAGTGGATCCAGATTAAATGAAATAAACGTGTTTTTTTTTTTGTATTCATAAAAATGTACATTACATCTCATAGTATCTCAGATAACACTGGCTAAAATAGTGCATCATTGGCATATCAGACGTTGAGTTGCTTTTGTATTAACCTTGTACAAATATATTGTAAAACACACAAAACAAGACAAAAATAAAATTATTTTATTTCACACACCCAGTAATGTTACATGCAAGGGAAACAATTCAGTAATACAAAACTGGACCACAAGTAAAAAAACTCTGATTGTTTTCCTCTACTAAACTATGGTGGTTTCTTTTCTCTCATCTATTTTGTGTTTTCAGATTTTTTTTGTGACCTCAAAAGAATTGCAGCACTTTAACCAGATTTCCTTTTCCAGCATTTTCAGGACTATTACTTGATCCTTGGTAGTGAAAAAGCGACTGAGAATTATAAATGAGGACTATTTATTACTTATTTAACTGGACTTTTGTTTTTTACAGATAAATAATCTACTTAACTTTTTAATCTGATGACTGGCGGCTGATTAACTTCAATTCTCATTGGGTCTGGCTTTGAAATACTGAACATTTGTAGTGGGTCACTTCATTTTCGTCTAGATTTGCACTAGTTTGAACAGAATATATTTGACTGCTAATGCATTTAACAGTGGCTTGTCTAGCATTATGACTAATGGTGGGGATATACTTAACATTTTTAGCTATCCTCCTTCCTTGTTCATGGAGATTAGCAGATAAGGTCTCAGGGGTTACTACTGGTACAAGGACCAGATGTTGGGAAACACGGATTTTGGACTTTAATTTATTCTGGAACTATAGCTGCAGAAAGAGTTTTATATACAAATATAATATGACTCATGCAAATTTAGCTATTATTTATTTGAGATATGATGCTCTGCTCTATGCATATACTGTATGCTTAAATGTCTCACAACCAGGTAACAGATTGGTGGTAACTCTCCCAGCCATAAAAAATCTTATGACCATGACTAAGGTTTCATTGTTAAGGTAATGATAGGGACAATGAGAAATAGAAAATATATATCTTAGCAAGCTAATGTAGTTTATTTATATTGGAAAATTATAACTTCTACATGCCCAAAGGACAAGCCACGGTGCTGGCCTTGTTTGTCCGTCTTTGCATTGCATATTCCTGGCTCTTGCTGTTTCATATATAAACTGACCCTTAGTCTGGTGATAGTAATGTTTATAGTATCATCCCGTCACAACCCCTTGCTAACTGTGATTGGGGAAATAAGCTGCACTTTCCCAATGATGCCCAAATAAAGCAGAAATGACCATCTGAGGATAGTATAGGATAGTTGAGGAGAACTGCCTAGAATTTTTGGTTTGGACTATTTTAGGAAGGCAATTGACTGACAAACTACAGGATATTTCTCCTCAGTGTATGACAAGGCTACAAGCGGGTCTCTGACTGGAAAAAATTCCAAGAGAAGAACCACAGTTTTAACTGTTTGTCCTTGGTCAGATTGAGTATTTGACTTCGTATTCCCATTTGTTTATATGTATTTATGTAAAAATAAGAGACCACAGAGAGTTGGTGCTGATTGGTTTACTGACTGATTTTCACGTAATTCAATCACATGTTCACTAACCTCTAGATTTTGTTCAGCTGATAAGAGTTTTGACAAATCAAATTTTTTACGCTCATATTCATAGCTGTGCTGACCATGGGGCATTTAATTATTTAAGTCTTTATTTGCATAAATACAGTAAAATATTAATGTATCTGTAGGAAGAAAAAAACAAATGTTCAATGCAATTCTTAGACAGTGTGACAGAGTTATCTAATGGGTTTATGTGAGTCACAGACTGCAAAGCTCTTTCCCCAGTAGGACTGCAGGGGTTAACATTCCTGCTAAGGTAATTAGCTGCATCTGGGCAGCCTGATTTAAGATTGCTCCTGGAGTATGGGAGAGGCTTCTTATGGACTGATTGTTTGCAGTTTGTCTGATCTGGAGAAAGACACACAGCGAGACAGCGGCCTGCAGTTTATGACTACTTTGAGCAGTAATCTGAAGGAATATACAAGCCAGTGATTTTACAAATTAATGTTTGCTTTGCTCCACCCAGGTTTAGCTGGATAAGAGTTGGCTAGTGAGGAGAACGGTTTATTGGGTAAAGTAGTGCTTCAGTGGGAAAATTATTTACAGCCTTGTATTGTGTTCTTCCATCAAAGTGCCTGAAACATAACGTAGGAGACTGGTAACTTGTAACAGTATATAGTAAGTCAGTCTCTAAAATGTATAGCAGTACTACAACTTCCAAAAGTATTTCTAGTAAGGTAACTGTACATAGATGTAAACCCAGGAAGTTCCCCTGCCTGCTCATTTTAGCTTTTGAAGATATTATGGTAAGGAGTTAAGGTTTAAACCAAACACATTCTGGGTGTCACAGATCAACTGACTGAATTGAGCACATGCTAAATATAATTTCACAAACTTGCAAATCTGTAAGAAGGTTTTAAATTACACACTTATGGTTACAAAAGGCAACCAAAATGTGGTTAATTATTTTCCTGCTGCTTCATTCCTCAGTAATTAACATAACTGCTCTTGATACTAATTCAGACAATAGGACCTACAAAAAGAAGAAATGTAATGCAAAACCTTAATCCATGAAGTTTATACTTTCTGAGAATGAAACCAGACACAATTACCCTATCAGCCTTATTAAATTGTGATTCAGACAATTGAATAGGGCTCTATTTAAGCACATAGCATATTTTTTTACAGAAGTTTTTAGTTAGTTAAGACCTTGCTTTTGGATAGAAGTTCACTAACTAAAAACTTCGGTAAAAAAAATTTGCTATGTGCTTAAATAGAGCCCTATTCAATTGGCCGAATTGCAATTTATCAAGGCTATATATGTTTTTTTGTGCATTCCATCTCTCAGCTAGGTCATTAATACTGTTGTCTCTAATATTTAAATATATGTCTATTCAAATAAAACTGACCAGTAGGAAAAGCTAAGTCAATTGGCCTTCTTGTTTTCCATTCCACATAAAATTTGACAAAGCTTCATAAATGGTATAGCGCCAGCTATAGCCATCAGGGAAAAAGAGAAAAAAAACACCCTCTCATGTATTTTCTATTTTCTTGCTTGGATCATTTCTCCTCTTTCCCTGAACAATTAAAAAAAATTTTTTTGGCAGTGGAGAGCCTTAAAGGGGGATCTCCATTAGATAAATACTTTTTTTTTTACAGGACGTTAGTTTTTTCAGGAGGAGGACCCTTTCCATGACCTAGCAGATAAGGATCACCTGCATCTAGCAAGAAAGAAGATGCCCCGAAATCTACAATTAATTTAGATAGCCCGTTTTATCCAGAGCAGAAGAATGAGGTCCAGGGCATTGGAATGAGGTCCAGGGCATAAAAGGTAGGTAAGTATGACATTTTGCTTCCATACAGGGTTGATTTTATTGTTTATTTTTAGTAGTTTTAGTTTTTTATTGTATTTAATCATTTATTTTTACTTAAGTTTTTTTTTGATACTTTTTTCTTTTATTTAATGCTTTTTTTTCATATGATTTTTAAGTGTTTTATGTAATTTAGTTTATTACATTTTTTTGTAATTATTTTTATTTAATATTGACGTGTGTTTATATTTATTTTTAAACCATATGGATATTGGGTTGGTAGTTAGGGTGCCATGGTGGTCCGCAATGGTTATTACTATATTTGGGGATCAGGGGTTATCGGGGGAAAGAACCCTGGGGGTTTCCCTTCAGCATGGGGGAGGAGGGAATCCTGGGGTTCCCAGGTTTTCAAAGCAGTTTAGGGGTACTAGTGGGATCCATCAGATCCCCACCTTTATGTGATGTGTTAGGAGGGTGTTGGTCTAACAACCTGCTTTTTGGGGGCCAGGGTGGCATTCCCCTGAACCATACAAGCAAGGGTCCTTTATGGCTTAAAATGTACTGTCACAATCCCCTGGATTTATGAACTTTTTGGGAAAAACTGACCATGGAGGCATATTAGCCCAAGTGGCTACCAACCTCAAGGACTGTTAAAATGTGATATTTTGTTTAAAGGTTATGGGTGGTGCAATGTTGGGCCTCAGGCCCTGGTTATGTACCCTGGGTCCCCAAGGGCCCTTGCCTGTGTGTATTTGGGCATACTTATCTCAGGGTCAATTTGTGTAATGTTTAAAGCATTCATGTTGTGTTCAGAATATGCTCCTGGATATGACACTAATATATCAAGTCTCTTCAGGTATGACAAATAAATATATATATATATATATATATATATATATATATATATATATATATAAAGTAATTGTTTTTTATTTATTAATATCTGTTGATATTAAACAGATGTGACAATTGTATTTATAGCTTCAATAAATAAAGATGTGTTTATTTTGTGTCAAAATATGATATATTTATAGACAGTGTATTAGAGTGTTTGTTCCTAAGCAACGTGGTTTTGTGATGTGTATTAACCCATTGAGTACTGGGTTGTGTGTTATCCTGGATTTTGTATCATAATACAAGCTTAATACTAACATATCATATTTTTTTAATTACACATATGTTGATGTTGGATTGTTAGGTGTCAAATAATGTTGACAGTTCATAATTTTGTAGTGCTTTTTGTGCTTGTACTTGTAAATCTTTCTTCTACTTTTTGCAGTTACGGCAGTGCCCTTATTTGCATAGGGTTTGGGCATCAAAGTGTCAGGGAGTAACTACCAATGTATTGTCAGTGCAAAAATCAGTGGAGATTTTTGCCTTGCTTTTCGGCTTTGTCATGAAGCTCACTCGTAATTGATTTTGCAAAGACTTACATAGGGCCCTTAGTTTGTAGCAGTAGTAATTATTGCGCTCTTCACAATTCACTGTACAGAGACAATGTTATATTAAAGGTAGCTAATATGAATATATTGTTGCTCTTTAGAAACAAGAATTTGTGATGAGCTGAAAAATAAATCTATTTTCCATCTTTATATTTAGTTCCCCATTTTGGCAGTATGACTCAATTTTTTTATTACCCCTGGCAACTTACTGCATAACCCCCTTCCCCCCCTCCCCCCCCCCCCCTGCCCGCTAGACAACCTACCATCAGATCCTGTCAGAGGAACCAGGATACTTTAAGCAGGACAAAGGCTTGTTAATTAACCCCTGTGGTCTTTAAGTCTTGTCAGAGAATGCCAGTAAGCCAGGTCAACCAGACTGTATTGGTCTGTATTTGTGGTCACACACCCCTCATGGCATATTGTATGATATTCACCGGCTGTTGCTGATAAGGGTCAGAAATGGGTTATACAGTATATTATTATGATGTGTTAGGTTTGCCAGAACTGCCATCTAGCTTCATGAACAGTAGCCCCTCTACCGCCAAGTCCCCATGTGGGATACAAGCCTAGTCCATTAGCCCAGACATTAGGAGCCTCATTCAATTGCAGGTATACAGGTTGTAGGCTTGCTGCGGGATTGAACCCTGCTACAATTACGTATCGATTCAATTGAACAAGCCTGCAAGTTACGGGCCGAAAGCTGAAACCATAAATCATGCAATTGTATGTAGCATTTCACAGCGTGAACATGATCAATTAAGCAAGGCCTTACCTAACCATTTAGAAACAGCCAATGGGAAATGAGACCGACATCATTACGGCAGTATAAGATGGAGGTTACATGTCAATCAATTATTGTTTAGAGGTCCGATATGCGATCAGACTTGCAAACCCGCAAAATACAAAATAATTAAAATGAATGTCAATACTGTTCTAGTCCAATAATGTTCTAAAGTGCAGTATGGATTTTTTATTTGCTTTTACAGTGCTACCGACATGTCTTTAACCCCTTTGTGGGTCCCATCTGGAACCCGTAGGATTTTCTTCCGACGTGAAAGATCAAAGGCTTAGATGGGGTGTAGGTTACGGTTGTAACAACCGCAGGGATTTTCAGCCTGTAACCCGCAGACCGTTTGCTGCTTGCAAAAAGACGCCAATTGAATAGCAAATTCGTTTACGGCCTACATTATGGGCTCCAGTAACTTACAATTTCTCAATTTAAAGAGGCCCTAGGTCTCTGAGCCAATCTAGTTAAATGCTCCCAGGGTGCCCAGTGAGATCAGCAGATACTGGTGACAAGGGGGCAGGATGAGCCCAAACCTATCAATACCACATAAGTAGATCAAAGGGGCACTCAGGATTTTTTTTGTCTAAGGAAGAGGCTAATGTTGGTTGATGTACTGTTTAAATATGTGTTTGGTAAAATAAACTTTATGCTGTATTTGGGGACACATAAGAAAGGTATGCTGTTTAATTCTTGAGAGAATCGGCTATCCTAGAACAAGGTGATAGGAGAAGGGCTTTTTTTTATTTTTCTGAAGTACAATGGTACCTTGGTTCTCGTCCATTCCAGGCAGCAGGATGAGTTCCAAACAAGTTAAGTTCCAAATAAGCATTTCCAATAGGAATCAATATAAATTAAAATCATTTGTTCTGAACCCCAGATTTTGCACATTTTAGTTTGAACTGATGGTCTTGTTTTTGGTTATAAAACTTTAATACTAAACAGTCATAAAGATAAAGCAATAATTACATCAGAAACATAGAATTTAACTTCACTTTAACTGTACTGAGAGGACTTGAAAGCCCAATGGGATGGTGGAGGAGAAGGAGGAGAGGGGTTATCGCTTGGAACTTTGGTTCTTATAAGCTCAGGTTACACTTTGGTTCTTGTAAGCACATGTTGCACATTAGCTCTTACAGACACAGGATGCACATTAGCTCTTACAGACACAAGCTGCACTTTGGCTCTTACAGGCATAGGATTCACATTGGCTCTTACAGGCACAAAATGCGCATTAACTCCAACAGACGCAGGCTGCACCTTAGCTCTTACAGGCACAAGATGCACATTAGCCTATTACACAGGCTGCACTTGGGCTCTTACAGGTTCAGGGTGCACATTAGCTCTTACAGGCACAAGTTGGACTTGGGCTCCTTCACAGCCTGAACTTAGGCTCTTGCAGGCAGGGACAGGGTGCAGGGTGTTGCAAGCGTGTTGACTTCTCAGCAAGCGCAGTTCACTTTGGATATTTAATGAAAATGCAAATAGGGCATATCAATTAAAAGACATGTCGTGATCTGCAGGCACCCCCACCAATAATTATATATCAATATTATTTGACTGATTTGGGGACAACAAGCAACCCTGATATTTGAGACTCTGGCAAACTGGGTCGCTAATATCAAAGATTAATAAAATGGACATGTGATTTGTTGTGGGGACTGTGACTTTGTATTTTTGTATGTAGTGTAGTGTGGGCCACAATAATTACTGTTGGGGCTGCTATAGGTGTAATGTGCACTGTAGTAGTGTTTTTTTTTTACCTGTAACTAACAGATATATGCTTTCTGCCATGTTTTTTAGAGTATCAACAAAGAGTTAACTCTGCAGGAATTTGAATGTTTATATGGTCCCCAGATGAACCAAGAGATTACCAACAGAACAAATATGGAAATTGTGTAATGGAAACGTATATTTGATGGCAGATATGATCCAAAAAGCCCATGTAATCTACCGATTCCGTCTACCGATTCCATCTACCGATTCCATTTACCTAAAAAACTCTTGGCTTAAATTAATCTTCAAGATGGCTTTATTGTCATCCAGGCATGCCTAAAATCATTTGTTATATTTGTAGATACTCAAACAAATTTTAAATACTAAAACTCCCTGTAACTCAATATTAGTTTTCTGACAATTTTATTTCAGATGCCCCTGGTGAAAAATAGTATGTTTTTAGTCAGGCTAATTGTTTAAGACAGATGATTGTTTTCTTAAAATTGCCCAAAGCTACGGATCCATCCATCTGTTTGTCATTTAATTGTTAATAATGAGCAGTACACAATTCCAGGACTCTTCTCAATGTGCTATGATGATTTCATCTAAAATGTATTAACAAAAAAGTGACCAATTAAAGTACTGTAGGTATATACAGTGGATGCTACCAAGCCCACTTAGATCTAATTGTAAGTTGGATTTGTGCAATGGTTTCTAATAAGCATCATTAACCACTAAGACTATATCCAGCTACTTTTAGATAGACCTAAGATAGAAAATCCAATAAAAGATTGTAATGAAGTTAATACTAGGACAACTGCATATTGCCAATGGCAATGACAAAACAAGAAACTAAACTCACTGTCAGCTTATGTGTCATCAGATTAGTGGAGTATGCGTCACTAATGTTATTAATGAATGTTTGGAAAAAAACAGAGTAAGGGTGTATGGCAAATGTACATAATGCTTCAATACAAAGTGTAAATAATACTTTTATTAGAAGCTGCCATAACAGTAAAATGTTTTCTTTACTTGTAAACTGCCTTCTACTGAGCATGTATAGGGCAAGCGGTGTCAAATGCTAAAACCTTATATGAATCAATCAATGAGTCAGCAAATCCCCCTCCCTCCTCCAGATTTGATAATAAAAAATAGCAGATTGCACCCTTCAGGCTCCAAGTAAGCAGAAAGTGTGGAAAATACAAACATGGAATGATTCTAGCATACACATTGTCCTCTAAAATAAAGATTTTACCTAAAATGCTTTTATGCTCATGACTTAAATAGCTGCTAATATGTGAGCGTGAAAAATACTTCACATACATATAGCATCTTCACAAACCTGAAGTGGTCCTTTATTAAAAATCTTTAAAACTTATTGTGAATTTTTATTTTATGGAAATACTGGGAGTGCCCATAGCTCTACCCAACAAAATCTTCCAAGTACCTGTTTGGTACTCTAGCCAGTTAGCGAAGACACTGAACTCTGTTTTTAATTGGGGTTCTACTTTGAGCACAATGAGTTATGCAATGATGTCCCGTGAAAAATTATGTGTTTTCACTTTGTGTTCTGCTCTGATTTTTTAATGACATATTTCCTTTTGAGATAACTCTTTCAAGCTAACAGTAATAATGTCATTGGCATCACTGCATGACTGTGCATGGAAGCTCAGAAGACCCCAGTCATATGGTACGCGGCCAGTTGCATTGCAGAGAGTTTGGGCTCATGGTGGTTAGTGAGATGTGAATGATCATGAATAGATATTCTGTCAGGAGGGAGTATTGCTAATTAGATTTTAAAGCAACCACTGAAAATAATCACATTATCTAATTTTCTAAAATATTAGCTGCCTAAACATAGTTGAAATTTAGGTAATTTTAAAGTTGTAAATTGTTTTTGTTGTTAATGATTTGGCTATCTCAGAGGACAGAAACAAATTAACATTCTGTGGTACAACCAAATTGCATCATTATAATGCTTGTGATGTGCAACAAGAAGTGGACCCATGAAACTGATGTAGGCCTGATAGACAACCCCTTGAACTGGGGACTAGGTCCAGTTGGCAGTAAATGCTTATTAGCAATTTATGACGATTTTGGGGTAGTTGCTATACAAGCCCAGGGCCACCTTCTATAAACTACAGGTTAACTACCCACAAGGACCATTTGGGTTCTTGGAAATCTTGGCACCAGCACCCTGATATCTAGCTTCTGTATCACTCAGAGTCTCTCCATCAGGAATCAGTGTTCCACGAGTCCCAGTAACCTTCCTGTGGTAGTGACCAAGACAGGTTACTTTAAGGGTTGACATAGGTTATTATTATTATTGTCCTTTATTTATAACGCGCCAACATATTCCACAGCGCAAATAGATAGGTTCAGTATTGCCACCACCAGAAGCAAAATAAGAGACACACGATTTCTATATGTCTCCAGAAGTGAACTGATTTACTTTTTTGAAAAGTCAGCAATATTTATAGCAGTTAGATACAGAGGGGGTGTATACAATGTAACAATGAGAGGGTGTGGCAGACAATTACAGGAGATGACCCCACATGGGGTCTAGCAGTACCTTGATAGCTGGCACCTGAGAACAATAGGGCTACCTTCTAATACACAGCCTGCTGTCTCTGTGTCTGAGTGGTCCAGACCTTAGATAGAGTACATGGCAGATGTGATTAACTTAATTTGCTGACAATGGGCCATAGCAGATTACAATACAATGGAGTGGCTGGAGCCAAGCCATCTGTCCTTTAATGGGCTGAGATCCAGGAACTGAAAAAAGGGGTCCTTGAAACAGTTCCAATGGCTGGGACACCCAGCAGGCTAGGTAATCTAGGTCATAGACTATTGTTTGTAGTAGTAGAAACAGTATTTTTAAAATGTAATGTTTTGTGAACAGACTCTACAGCTATGGAAGATTTTGTAAAATGCGTGTGCTACTTTCTACCTGTAAAAAAATGTTTAAAAAAATAATATATATTTATATATATATATATATATATATATATATATATATATACACACACACAGTGAACTCCCGTTTACCCAGAACTCAGGCAACCGGAACTCTCAAGCAACCGGCACCTACCTCCATTCCCCTCTATCCAGAAACTTTCATCTAATCAGCACTTGAAGAAACAGGAATCTGCAGTCTGTAAGTGACCCTGTATAAGTGGATCCTGACCCTGTAGGAGCCCATCGGAAGCCTCTGCCCTGAAGTTCCTATCTGCAGCATCTAACTCTAAGTGTCTGTGTAATGTATGTAATGTCTAATAAAATGCTTTGTGAAAATGAACTTTGTGTCAGCATTTTTTTAGCTTTTAATTAATGTATTTAATTAGCAGTAGCAATTAAATACATTGTGTATGGTTTTGTGTAGGGTATATGGATAATTAGGCCTAATTTAATAGAGACTCTCAAGCAACCAGAAACCACAATTATCTGGCATATGGCAATCCCTGTGGAATAACTACTACTACTGTATATATATATATATATATATATATATATATATATATATATATATAAATGGATGGTACATGGTCACTAGAGTAATACATAAAGTAGGTTTTTTGTTTTGTACTCTAATAGGTGTTCACAGGGTATTTTGATGGTAGTGGTTATTTTTTGGTTAATAATATTGGGTTTGTAACCCTTTTGTTTGATTCAGACAGTGTTTTTACATTTGTATTAATGTCTCCTGTGTTTGAGCCAATGTGATGGTATCTAATAGCTTGGCTATGGATGATGGCTTGTTTTGTGCGGGAGGGATGAAAACTGAATCTGTGTAGGTAACTACATCTGTCTGTGGGTTTCCTATATATAGATGAGTGGAGAGTGCCATTGGTGATGGATATAGTAGTGTCTAGAAAGTTTACCTGTTCTGCAGAGAAATCCATTTTAAGTTTTATTGATGAATGGAAGGTGTTAAATAAACTATGAAAATCTCTGAGATTGCTTTCTCCTTCTGTCCAGATGATGAACAGATCATCTATGCAACGGTAGTATTTGTATGGTTTGTAAATGGATACAGATAAGAATGCTTCTTCTAGATTGGCCATAAATAGATTTGCGCATTGTGGAGCCATTTTGGTACCCATGGCAGTCCCCATCATTTGTAGGTAGGTATCTTGGTTAAAAGTAAAATTGTTGTGGGTAAGGATATATTCTATTAGTTTAACAATAATATCAGGGCCATATTTATTGTTTTGCATGTTTGTTTAAAGATTATATATATATTATATAAGATTAAGATTATAGATTATTATATAAGATTATATGTATATATATATATATATATGTATATATATATATATATATATATATATAGATATATATATAATATGTATACCAGTAGAAATCTACCTACACATCCTCGTCATAGAAACGGATTTGATGGCAGATAAGGACCAACAGGTCAATATAATCGTCCCATTCTAAAAAGCTTAGCCTAATAAATCCTTTAGCCTTATATGTTTTGCGGTGATGCTTAAATTCCATTACTGTATCTGTCCCCAGAAATCTATTGCACTTATCTACAACCCATTCTACAAAGTACAGTAGTACTTTTGTAAATTACTCCTTCATGATGACCCCTTGTTATTATATGGCTCTTTCTGTTGAAAGTTACTTCTCTTAGATATCTAAGCAATTATTACGTTTCAGTTGGTAGCAAGTCACAACACTGACATACAGTGGATATAAAAAGACTACACACCCCTGTTAAAATGTCAGGTTTCTGTGCTGTAAAAAAATTAGACAAAGATAAATCATTTCAGAACTTTTTCCACCTTTAATGTGACCTATAAACTGTACAACTCGATTGAAAAACAAACTGAAATATTTTGGATGGAGGAAAGAAAAAGAAAAATAATGTGGTTGCATAAGTCTGCACACCCTCTTGTAACTGGGGATGTAGCTGTGTTCAGAATTAAGCAATCACATTCCAAATCGTGTTAAATAGGAGTCAGCATACACCTGCCATCATTTAAAGTGCCTCTGATTAACCCCAAATAAAGTTCAGCTGTTCTAGTTGGTCTTTCCTAAAAAATTCTTAGTCGCATCCCACAGCAAAAGCCATGGTCCACAGGGAGCTTCCAAAGCATCAGAGGGATTTAATTGTTAAAAGGTATCAGTCAGGAGAAGGGTAGAATTTCCAAGGCATTAGATATACCATGGAACACAGTGAAGACAGTCATCATCAAGTGGATCAAATATGGCACAACAGGGACATTACCAAGAACTGTAGCTCCCTCCAAAATTGATGAAAAGACGAGAAGAAAACTGGTCTGGGAGGCTACGAAGAGGCCTACAGCAACATTAAAGGAGCTGCAGGAATATCTGGCAAGTACTGGCTGTGTGGTACATGTGACAACAATCTCCCGTATTCTTCATATGTCTGGGCTGTAAGGTAGAGTGGCAAGACGAAAGCCTTTGCTTACGAAGAAAAACATCCAAGCCAGGCTACATTTTGCAAAAACACATCTGAAGTCTCCGAAAAGCATGTGGGAAAAGGTGTTATGGTCTGATGAAACCAAGGTTGAACTTTTTGGCCATTATTCCAAAAGATGTTTGGCGCAAAAACAACACTGCACATCACCAAAAGAACACCATACCCACAGTAAAGCATGGTGGTTGCGGCAGCATCATGCTTTTGGGCTGTTTTTCTTCAGCTGGAACTGGGGTCTTAGTTAAGATAGAGGGAATTATGTACAGTTCCAAATGCCAGTCAATATTGGCACAAAACCTTCAGGCTTCTGCTAGAAAGCTGAACATGAAGAGGAACTTCATCTTTCAGCATGACAACGACCCAAAGCATACATCCAAATCAACAAAGGAATGGCTTCACCAGAAGAAGATTAAAGTTTCGGAATGGCCCAGCCAGAGCCCAGACCTGAATCTGATTGAAAATCTGTGGGGTGATCTGAAGAGGGCTGTGCACAGGAGATGCCCTCGCAATCTGCCAGATTTGGAGTGTTTTTGCAAAGAAGAGTGAGCAAATCTTGCCAAGTCAAAATGTGCCATGCTGATAGACTTATACCCAAAAAGACTGAGTGCTGTAATAAAATCACAAGGTGCTTCAACAAAGTATTAGTTTAAGAGTGTGCATACTTATGCAACCATATTTTATTTTTATATTTTTTCTTCCCTCAACCCTAAAAGATTTCAGTTTGTTTTTCAATTGAGTTGTACAGGTTATGGGTCACATTAAAGGTGGAAAAAGTTCTGAAATGGTTTATCTTTGTCTCATTTTTTTACAGCACAGAAACCTGATATTTTAACAGGGGTGTGTAGACTTTTTATATCCACTGTATGTGTAATAATATAATTTGAAAACATTTTTTAAGAACCACTGCACAATTAAACAAGATATAGGTTTTAAAGAGCATAATTTGGCATGGAAAAAGTTGTGTTTTACAGGAGTGTTTACATGTTTACAAAGCAATTCTTGCATTTCCTGATGCAAGCAGCCTTCTTCTGAGACTTTGAGGGAGAAGGCATGTGATATCAATTTCAGGCAGGTCCAATTATATACCAAAGCATTCTGGTTTCTCTGAATTCCCTCTTGCACTCAAGGTTGAATGTCTCAGGGGTTATCAGTAACAACATTGGTCTCTCAAAGAAAATCCCAAGCTCTGTGGGTGGATGGATCAGAAAAGCTGACTGTCAAATCAGATTGGCAATATTATTTGTTAGAGTACCCTAGCAAAATGCATTTGATTGGTAAAGTACCTGTTATATTTATAGTTTTGGAAACTCTGCCAAGTTATTTTAAAGGAACATGGTACTCAAAAACTGATGTGCACCACCAGTTAAAAGCTTGAACACTAACAAAGAAGTTAAATAGAAAAAGAAACCAGCTTCATGGATTCAACTTAAAGTGACTCAGCAGAGGTTCCAAGTATGGTATAATTTACCAACAATTGGAAACAATAAGTGTTCCTATGCTGTTATAGTAGTGCAGCAAAAGGCAGCAGCAGTGAGCATCTGCTAGATGGCGCTGCCAATATTCCAGTGCCATATTATAGAGTCATTACTTAGAGAAACTGGTAGGGTGAGGGTTAGTTTAAGGCTTAGGCTAACATTATAAGCTTAGAACTTCTCTCACATAATCGACAGCCCTGCAAAATATTGGCAGCGCCATCTAGTGGTTGGAGGCCGCACTGCAGCAGCGCCCCTGTTCCAACCCCATAACAGGATAGATCCCAACAAGTACATTATTAGCACAGAAAAAAGCCCCATACCCATATTGGGTTAGAGATGAAATGCAAATTAGCCTAACCTGCATATATGAACTTCATAGAGTTTGACATGTGTCATTGGGTATTTAGGTGATCAAGACAGGAAAGCAATACTAGTAGCCAAAGGTCAGGTGGCACAAATAGCCAAGTAATTCATGTAGCATGCGAATACTGGTAGCCAGCCAATGCTGGAGAACAGGCAGCAGATGTTTACTACCATCTGCCCGCCACTAATCGAACAAAGTGGCAAGCAGGTATTGGATCTATCCCTCTTTGGCTGCGCATTTCTTCTGCAGCACTGACAGCTGCAGTTACAGGTGCCACCCACTACAGGGCGCTGTGAGTTTTCAGGCGCCATCAAGTTCCAGGGAAGGCAAATAACTATTTTCCCCTCCGGCATGGCACAACTCGACGGTGCTGAATCGACGGCGAGGCCATTGCTGTGTTCGGCGCAGGCACTCGCACCCCCCCCAGGACCTCAGGCGTGCCTCTCATAGCTCAAGGCCTCTTCTGTTGGCGCGCCTTATGTGCTAAAAATCGGCAACGCCATCTGTCGGCAGAACTGCAGCTGTCAGATTTTGCAATGGTGAAGAGGGAAAGGACCCAGGTATTTCCTCTCATCTGCCCACCATTATCCTAACAACAAATTGGAAAAGCGGATTACTGGAAAGGTCTCAGGCAGCACACATAACATGGACAGTACTGCAATGTTGGAGGCTTGGTGGCTGATTAATTTTTGTGGTAAACTTAATTTGAAATTTAAGCATTTTTGAGAGCAAATTAAGTTTTTCCAAATATTTGTTTTAATTGATATCTCAATGTTGGATGTCAAAAATAGTCAAGCCCTGCCAGGGCTAGTCTGAACCAAATCAGCACTCACAGGCATACTAGAACACAGACAAGATGCCAAGGAGCTGTCTGCGTGGCAGGTTAATATAACTCAGGTGCTAATTAGGCTAAATTAGCAAATCACCTGAAAATGGTGCATGGCCCAGTTAAACCTAGTTTGTAGAAGATATGCATGTTCAGGTGGTCCCAGAAACAGAAAGTTCCTGGGGAGGTAAGGAATGTGGATCAATGCTGGTGGGAATCCCATTGTTAAAATGTCCCTGACATATTGTTTATATGTATTGTGTAGTTATTTGGGTTGGACAGGTTTGCATATTTATGGACTAGTGTTTTTGGTTCTTCTGCCCACATGGACCAACCACTTCTTGTTCAATATCTTTCTTTTTGTCCACCTCTTCTGCCATCCATTTGTTTTTCCCATAATCTGCTTTTTCTCACTCGGTACTTTTTATTGTGCCACCCCTTCCTGTGTTAAAAAGGCATATGTAAGATTCCTGCATTGTGTATGAAAACACTTTTTTTTTTTTTTTTTTTTGCATTAAAAAAAGCGCCAAAATAAACATTAATAAACTCCTCTCGATGTTTGCTAAATTTCTTGTTTGAAAGCTGTTGCTTTTGTTAGTTAACACCCCTGGATATCTCTGCTAAAATAAGTATAAAATAGATAATTAGTTTGTTTGGCTAATCACAGTCAGATAATACATTGTAACAATCAGTGATGGCAGTTTGTGCATGAAAGAATCATGAGATTTGTAGTGCTCTTGTAGAAAGAAGCAGGAGCAGCTAGAGACTGATCTATAGATCTCTGCCTTGAACTGCTGCTGGCTTGAAGGTTAGTAAAGGGTTAAAATCTGTATGCAAACGCAGTGTTTCTATTGGTAGGTACACTGTGCCTATTTAAGCAGCTCCTAGGAGTGTGGAAAACTAGCTTTATTTTTAAATAAAATAAACTTGTATGTGTATAGAATGAATTGATCTAATGCCTGTGCCTGATATATGCAGCATGTGTTAGATTAGAAAAAGGTAAAAACAGGGAGACTTTTTTTTTTTTTTCTTTTAATGACTTCCACCAAACTGAATAGTTCTTTTATTTTTACCTCTACTGTTTAAGTACCTTCCTGCTCCCATGGATTTGTCTAATTTTTCTCATATGGTCCAATTTTACCCTCTTCCTACTCCATTTGTTTTTCTCAAGTGTCTTGTTTTTCTCACGTGCTTCAGCTTAGTAGTTTTTTTATAGCGTTTTTCCACTCTCTCTATAGCGGCAACAAACATGAACAAATTAGTTAATTGTGCCTTGCCGTTACCATGCACAATTGTCTTAATTTGCACACAGCATCTCACCCAAACCATTTTGACTGTAAGTTTGGGAGTTTTTAATCTTGTCTCCGGGCACACCAACTTTTGGCGAGGGAGCCCTGCGCGATGTCATGTGCGCACCAACAAACGCACGCACCAACACGCGTGCGCATTCACCCTCTATCCAACTCTGTAACCCTCTAATTTCCCCCCTGTACCAGGTCTTTCTCCCTCTGCGCCCACCCTCTAAGCCCAGGTCTCTGTCTTTAAGGTCTCTCGCCTCCAAGTATTCCCCGGCCCGGCGCGCTGGTGTTTGCTTGGAGGCGGCTGGTGCGTACTTGGAGGAGAGAGACCTGGGGTTAGAGGGTGGGCACAGTGGGAGAGAGACCTGGTACAGGGGGAAAGTTAGAGGGTGAATGCGCTTGTGGGTGTGCGCATTTTGTTTTGCAGGGCTCCTTTGCCCAAAAGTCGTGCCACCCCAACTCTGCTAACTCAAACAAAATGGCCCCTGTAGCAAAGAATAATTTGGTATAAAACATATTCATATAAAGGCTGTTTTTTATACACCTTTTAGTTATTTTAAGGACCATATAGGGGAAAAACTCACTACTCTGAGCTTTTAAGCCAGAATCCTTTCATTCATTTATTGTGATTTTAGACATTTGTATTTATTTTAGTAAATAACAAGGACACAGGACAAACTAGACACAGGACATTGCACTGTCTGGTGTTTATATCTTCATTAGCCCCGCCCTCAGTGGTCACAGATTGACAGGCAGTTGTTTTGCTCCGGATGACGTCAGCACGATGGTAATTGGCCAGCGATGATTTCATGTTACATACGGGCCTTTCTCCTTCCCCCCTCCACCGCTTCGCATTGAGGAAAACAACGTCCATTCTACGACTATGGCCCACCCCCGTGCCTAATCTCGCGCTTCTCGTTGGCTACCACAACCACATGTCAACTCGTAACGGCCAATGAGAGAGCGAAAGGCGAAAACGAACACCTCCTTCAGCTCAAGCAAGGTTGGTTACGTCTAAAACTATAACAACGTTACCCCCTTCGGTTGCAGAATTTTTCCCAATTACACATGGTTTTATGTCGGGTGTTTAACTAACAATGTATTCAGCGCCACACTAGGTATTAGACCTGCCCTTTTACTAAAGTAAAACCCTCCGAAAACAAGCGTGACAGGGGATGTAGAGCAGTAATATGGAGGCCGGAAAACTGACAGCCCCTTAGACCAATCAAAAAACATTTTTTTGCCTATTCGATCTTATATTGGTACGTTGATTTTGACAGGCAGCGACTTCAGCCAACCAGATGCCAAGTTGTCACAAGCGCTCAGCCAATCGCTGAGGTGAGACAGTGTTATCGCCCTCCCACACACCGCTGCGCTCGGTCGTTTAAGCCGCGGTCGTTCAATGGGTGGAAAAACGTCATGTAAATTGTGTGACCTGTAACAACCCGATCCTTAGCTGTGTGACAGAATGCGCCTGTAAACAGAGGGAACATAGCAGCCGCCAGACTTCCGTTATACCGCGGGGAGGGGAGCGGGGCCCTGTCTTTGCTTTAACCTTCGCTCGGCCCAAGATGAACGCGGCGCTTGCCTCACTGACAGCAGCGTCCAGAGACGTATTAGTGTGAGAGGTCGAGCGCTCCGTGTGTAGGGAGGAGGCCAGCTCTTACTTTGCCGTTAGGTAAGTGTCCTCAGGAGGCTGCTGGCCCTCCCCCGTGTCCTGCCATCCCTCTCCAGAGAGGTCACAGACATCAGTTTAGGTCACCTCATGTGCTGTATCCCTCCCCATGACAGCCACTGACTGGGCCCACATGTGTACACAGGTACAGCAAAACCTGGCCTGTCAGGGCCTTCCATCACTACATTTTAATACAATTGCTCTAAAGTGAGTGACCAGTAGTGTGAAATATCAACTGGCCACCAATTAATGAGATAATTTTAACCCAACAACTTCCCTTGCACAACATATTAAGTGTGTGTGTGTATATATATATATATATATATATATATATATATATATATATAATTATGCATACATAGACTTCCTTACTTATTCACCTCTATCGGATGCATAATTCGTGTATGAAAAATAATCATTATTAAACTTGCCCTAAATTTTGCTAAATCTTTTGAGTTTGCAAGCAGTTAATTGTGAGCTAAAACCCCTGATATCCCATCAAATTCATAGTTTGTTTTGTCCAATCACCAGTAGCTAATACCTGGTTTCTATTTGTGATGGCAGCTTGTGTAGCAAGGAATCATGGGATGTGTAGTCTTGTTTTTCTCCGTACAAGGAAGTAGCTCTGATATTGTTGTGTGTATTCCTGCAGTGTGCCGCTGTTGGCTTGACGGTTGGTATAGGGTTAAAACCCATACCTAAATGCAGTGTTTCTATTGGTTAGTACCAGGTACCTATGTAAGCAGCTCTGGGGGTGTGGAAAACATTTCAAATAAAATAAGCCTGTATGTGTATAGAATGACTTGGTGTAATGTGTGTTATGATATAAGCTAAAGTGACCACAAGAACTTGCCATTAGTTGCAGAAATAAGAGTGCACATAAAAATAAACAATTGGATTTGCTTGTAATGAGCAAAAGTGGAGGTGCCTTAACCTGTGCATTATTAAGGTTTGACTTCCATATAACTGAAATATACCCTCTTGGTTAATAGGATCCATCAACTGCAATTACAAATATATCTAAGTTTCTCTGTTCTTACCTTATTTTCTAATCTAACACATGCTGATTATATCAGAAACACGCATTGCATTAAGTCACTCTATACACATGCAGATTTAACTTGTTTTCCACACCATAGAGCTGCTTACGTAGGCACAGTGTATCTACCAATAGAAACCCTGAATTTGGGTATGGTTTTTAACCCTACACTAAACTTCAAGCCAACAGCGGCACAATGCAGAGATCCACAGAGCAATGTCTGGCTCCTGCTTGCTCCATTGTTCATGGGCCTACACATCCCATGATGTTTTCCAACACAACTGCCATCAGACTGAAACCACGTGTCATTGGCCTAAACAAATTATTCATTTTAGCGGTGATTTTCAGGGGGTGTTGACTCTCAAAATAAACTGCTGGCAAACTCAAGAGATTTAGCAAATTTTATGGTAAGTCTTTAATGGTTGTGTTTTTTGTTGTTGATTTTCTTGCAGAAATTGTTTTTTTCATTCACTATTGCAACTCTAACAGATGCATTCACAATCCATGAAACTTAAATATGCCTTAAAGTGGAGGTTTCTAACTAACTATAAGCATGTTCAGTTGAGAAGATAATTGTAATGTTGGGGGGGGGCGGGGGGTTAAGGGACATGGAAGGTTTCCAGAACTTACTAAGAATATACCTGTGTATTTAGTTCTATTATATTCCTAGTGAACTTCAGAAACCTTCCATGCCCCTTTTTTGAGCTTGTCGCTATACATATCTTTATACATATCTTTATACAAGCTGATCATACTTGCCTTCATCACCCCCCACTGACTGCTAATCTTAATTGCTGTTGATAAAACCATTAGCACAGAGGTTGGGTATTTAAGTTTTTTTTTATTTGTATATAAAATAACTACTATAACTATTTTTAAGTAACTTAAACGTTTCCAGCTGGTTGCAATTAAGAAACTCATAACCAATTATATAATTACTTTTGTCTACTTTTTTTAATTTCTGCAATTTATATATATATATATATATATATATATATATATATAATTTATTTATTTTTTCTGCCTCACATGAGTTTAGGAGCCAGTGAGACTAGTTTTGAACAGAAAATGGTGTAGGTTCTGAACTGCTAGAAGAAAAAGTAGCAAACAAAAGTGAAATCTTAGCCTGGGGCTCCAACGTTAGTTACCCCGCTTTGATGAAAACAACCTTTGCACCTCACTATTGCTGCCCATTCATTTTTTTTTTTATACTCTGTAAAAAGTTTTGCATAATCATGTATTATTATTTATTATTATGCTTTTATAAACCGCAGTCTATGCAACACCATAAACAAGGGACGATGCATTGAATATCAGATGTATGTGATGCATAGCCATTTAGAATATCAGAAGTAGCGACCGTCACTACATTTTTGCATCCACTTGTTCTGAAGTAGTGGGGGCAACAGGTGGCCCTCTGGCACTGCCCGTCAGAAGGACAGGATGGAGCGCAGAGTGGGAGAGCTCCAACAATACACAGTCAGTTATATCTCTCTAAATGTAACAAATTGTATTTATAAATACTTCTATTAAATGTATATCTAAGATTCCATTATTAATAATAATAATAATAATAATTATATTATATATTTTAAAACATTCCTTTTTCTAATCACACACATTACATGGACTCATTCTATATCCTTTAGATTGTAAGTAGAGAGTTTTCAATCTTGTAGAGTGCTTTGGGAAAAAGCACTTTCTACAAAGATTCTAAGCTCAAAACAGGGCCCTCCACTTTTTGCAGTTTGTTAAAATGTATATTTTTCCTTGTTCATTTCCCCTGTATAGCGCTACGGAATATGTTGGCGCGTTACTAATAATAATAATAATAATAATAATCATACAGATTTATTTTATTAAAAAAACTTGTTTTCCACAAACACAGAGCTGCTTACATAGGCACAGTGTAACTCTGAATAGAAACACTGCATTTGGGTATAGATCTTAACCCTTTACTAACCTTCAAGCCAGCAGAGGCTCAATGCAGAGATCTACAGATCAGTCTCTGGCTCCTCCTGTTTCCTTCTATAGGGGGACTACACATCTCATGATTCCTTTTGGCACAAAACTGCCATCCATGATTGTTACAAAATATATTAAAATGTATTGGCTGTCTGTAATTGGCCAAAATAAATTAGGAATTTTATTTTAACTTGAGCAGAGATATCCATGGGTGTTAACTCGTAAAAGTAACTGCCTGTAAACTCAAGAGATTTAGCAAAGATCAGGGTGAGTTTGTTAAAGTTTATTTAGATGTTTTTTTTTTTTTTTTTTGTGATTGGGGGGGGGGGGGGGGTGCAGTGGGGGATGTTTGCATACACTACTGATTTTCCTCTATCAGATTTTTTTTTTATTGTTACCATAAATTGTTTGGCTAAAATAAAGGTTTAAAGCATATGAGGCTTCCCTTAACTATTCTAGAGGATATCAATTATTGGTTTCATTCTTGCACTGTCTGTCTATCCATAATTTTGCAATGTAAAAGTGTAAATACCTGAGACCTGTTCTAGATAAATCGGATCGTTAAGTTATCTAAATTCCTGCTTTTGAGACTTGTATCAATAACTAGCGACTTGCCCGTCAAAAAATGACGGCAATAAAGTTGGCGCTGAGCGCCTTTTGCGCACATTGCGTGGCTTGCAATAAGCACTTTTATATATTTGTTATCATAGGCGCTTTTGCGCTTATTGTAGGGTCCGCAGTGATCTTGTTTTGTCGCTTATTGCAAGGCTCTCCCCTGGTGTACTTTGTCCTATGAGCACCGTTGTCGCTCCTTGTGGGTGGCGCGGTGAAGGTGTTTGTGGTTGTTTGCGATAGTGTGGTGGTAAAGTTTTTTTGGGGGGGGGTTTTTGTGTGTGTTTTTTATTTATTTTTTTGTCTTTATTATTTAATGAAATCATAAATTAATATACTTTACCGGTTTGTAATATATGCAGCATGGAATGTGCTGAAGATCTAACAATCAGTTTTGATGATCCTGCAGCATCCAATGTAGATTTGCAGTTCTGTTGAGCTGAGGTGTAAGTGTCAGCAATGTGTGTAGTGTAAATAGGCTGCGTGAGGGGAAGCCGCTTGTGTAGCTGGGTACTTCCGCATTCTGTAAGTTAGTCTTTTAAAATGGCGGCAAATGCGTATGTGATAGGCGGGTTTGTATGATTTAGCGTCCTTGCTAATGGTGTATGTTGTAGGTCGTACGGGTATTTGTAAAAGCCATATTTGCTTTGCGGTATTTTGAGGCTTTAGGGGTCGTGTAGCCTCGTTTTCGTGTTTTTCGTCTGCCATCTTGCTTAGGGGATTTTAGAGTGTCTAAACTTAGTAAATTTGACTGAAATCGCGTTTTAACCGGTGTTGCAGAGGTCCTGGGTGTCTCCCCTTGCTGTGGGCAAGGTTTTTATTTTATTTTTGTGTTTTTTTTATGTTTTCCGCTTTGCGCGGGTTGTCCGTATTTTTTATTTTTTTTTCTGGAGTCCCACGGATCGTATTTTTTTTTTTTGTGTAGGTCCGTAGTTAGTCATTGCATGTTGGCTTTTTTTCAAAGTGCTGCTTGTGTGTTAGTTTGTAACCGGTTGTGAGGCGCCGTAGAGCCTCCACCTCAGCAAATGCGGCCCCTCTCTTTGCGAGGGTCTGCATTTGCGGCCCTAAAGTCGTAGGGATGAGCGCCATCCACCAGCGCAAGGAGCGAGTTTGGCAAGATTGTATGGGTGTTTGGCCAGTTTTAGAAACGGTGTTGCTAATGTGTCGCCTACCGTATATACACATAGGAGTAAATTATATTTACTGTAAGGTCAATTTAGACCTTTTTTCTTTTCTTTTCTTTTTTTTTTTTTAAAGCAGAATTTGCTTTTGCCTCACTGGATGTTTAGGACATCTAGAGCCTGATGGTCCATTTTGTGCTCTTTTTTTTAAATATAGCTTTTTAGTAGTTGCACTATTAAAATCTGAAAATATGATACAATTCTGATGCCAAAGCCCCAGACATGTCAGGAAGTGCTTCCATTGCCTAATTCCTTATTACTTTAGTTTTTGTTGATGTGTGCACAAAAAAAATCTGGTGAGCCTTTGATAGGTACTTTTCGTGCAGCCGTTGCCAGTCGTGCGTTTCCTTCATGTAGTCCAGGGCCAAGGGTAGAAGTCAAAATAGTGTCTAGAAAAATAGAAGGAAAGAGTCCTATAGATTTGTGTACCTTTTTTTTTCTAACAGGTGTTTTGAATCCAAAATATTTCAGGATACTATACTTCTGTCACATACCTATGAGTGGTTACAAGTGGTGGACATGTTTTTCATTTGGACTTGCTAAAGGTATTTGACAAGCAGGAAGTAAAATGTTAAGTGCAGTTATGTAAACATTGTAGACTACTTTTGTGGTGTTTTGAAGGATATGTGTATGTATGATTTTGAAGGCTTTAATCCAGGGTTATCAAATGTGCTCTTCCATTGATTTTAGTCAATAGGTGGAATTGAGACCTGTGCTATATAGTATCTGATGTTTGGAAGTGGCATGCTGGCCCTAATGTTGCACATAGTGCAGTTGTCCCCCTACTGGTTTTCCTTGATTCCCCTTCCCAGTTTCTCAATCCTTCTTTTTTTTAAATAATTTCAAAAGTATACAATGTTCAGTATTATTCAGTCATATTAATATAGGCAGGAATACTATAATCAATATTATACGAACAAGTAAAATGTTTTCTATGTAACTTTTTTATTTTTTTTAATCTATTGGTATTTGTACAATCTGCTCACCAGCCCTTTTTAAAATAAAAAATATCAATATGGCCTTTTATGAGCAGGCTAGGCCTTAAAACAACCTTAAAAATGGATTAAAATTGATTTGATTATGGTTTATTCAAAGCTTTTTATAGGTCAGATTCTGGTGTCTTGATTTAAATACGTATTCAAACATAATTTATTTTGAATTTAG
This sequence comes from Discoglossus pictus, assembly GCA_027410445.1. NCBI lineage: Eukaryota > Metazoa > Chordata > Amphibia > Anura > Alytidae > Discoglossus > Discoglossus pictus. The sequence goes on from CM050165.1 coordinate 48,229,433, forward strand.
TATCTGGATAACATGGCCTTTTTTAAAGGTACACTGTAGACCCACATTTGCAGTACTCTCTATTTTAAAGAGCTAAAATTGACAAGATTTTTAGAACCTTATACAATAACTAACTTTTTTTTATTTGATCACCTCTTATATGTAGTCTTGTCTTGCAAAGATGTCCCTATGTCATGTCTCAACTTCCAAGGTTCTTCATGCTTGAATGCCAGATAAGCAGTTGTCTAGTATAAAAGTGCTAATAGCAAATCAGAGAGTTACTAAGCCCTCCTCTTTCATGGTTGCTACTTCGCAAGAAGCATATATTCACAGTAAAGGCAACAATGGAGGTGACGAGGTCTGCATACAATTGCATAAAGTATTCAGATTTTTTTTTTTTTGTACCAGTAATGGGCAAAATATTTGTAGTAGTTTAAATTGCATAATAAAATTGGCCACCGCAAAAGAGTTTTTTTTTTAAAATACTGTATGGTATGATTTCTTAACTTACAACATTTGAATTCTTGAAATCTAGATATCTTACAGTAAACTTAAACTGTCAGTTATACCCTATTATTCCACTTAAGCTTTGCTTTCATCATTGTGCTGGCAGCTAATGAATGTTAAATATTGTCTGGGTGCATACATGTACCCAAAACAATCTGCTAAAATTAATGTGAGCATGTGCAGCTACTTATGGAGTATTTACACTCTAGTGTGTGTGTGTATATATGTCTTTTGCCCACCATATTGTAAATGATTGTTGTGGTGAACTACTTACTCATAAAGTCCACAACACAGGCTGAGAATCCCGCTCCATGCTGATGATAGCCAGTAAGCTTGAAACATGTACATGGATTGGATACTCAGCCTGTGTTTAATCCAACCTTGGCTTTGCATTAAAGCTGTGTAATACAGCATGCATAAGCTTAAAGGAAGCCATGTTTGATAATGGTTATGGATTAAAGAGTGAGGGCATTTGCATGTCCCAGCTCAACTTCCCAGAAAGCAGTCTCTATCTATCTATCTATCTATCTATCTATCAGGTGCATAGACTTGTGAATTAGACACACAAATTGTCATAAAGCTTAAAATATTAGGCAACATTTTTTTTTTGTTAACCAAGTTTTTTGGCTCTCCCTTGAACAGCCTCTGATGTTACCAAATGTGAGGCTGCAAAAGCTTGTGGAAACAGTTTGTTTAAATTGCTTCTAAATTGACTGCATTATAAGACTTTGTAGCTAGGGGTTTTAGAGTGCTTGTTTCCACCCCTGAATCTGCTGTGTACAATGAACTGCACTAGGTAGTGGCCCTAATTGGAACACACGGAGCGTGAGTGATATTGTGGTTAATTTCCTTTATTCCATATATTGCGGTTAGTCATGTACAAATAGCTAAACAGCCCAATAACTCGTGTGTGTGTGTGTGTGTGTGTGTGTGTGTGTGTGTGTGTGTGTGTGTGTGTGTGTGTGTGTGTGTGTGTGTGTGTGTGTGTGTGTGTGTGTGTGTGTGTGTGTGTGTGTGTGTGTGTGTGTGTGTGTGTGTGTGTGTGTGTGTGTGTGTGTGTGTGTATATGTATGTGTATGTATATATGTGTATGTATGTATGTGTATATGTGTATGTATGTATGTGTATATGTGTGTGTGTGTGTGTATGGTGTATGTATGTATGTGTATATATATATATATATATATATATATATATATATATATATATATATATATAATGTGTTGAGTTAAAGCGTGTGTGTTTGTGTTTTTTTTTTTTTTTTTTTTTTTTTTTTTAAGATAAGAGAGAAACCAAAGGGAGTACATGAGTCAACTGAGGTTTTTCTTGTAATTACTTGAATAATTAATGATTCCGCAATAAAATACATTAAATAAGAATGTGAGACTGGGGATCTGAGCTCTGTCATATTTCCGAGATAATTATTCTGTGTGATAGTCACAGCCTCAATTATATTTAACAGTGCGGATCCTTGTGGGAGGACTTAAAGGGCTGTCCAAGCGATGACTAAAAAAATAAACCTGTCTTGTCAATTCTTTGATCCATTTTAAAACCCTTAAATAATCATACATTTCAAGCATCTTCCTCAATTAGAATATTTGTTTTTGCATTTTTAAACTGCATGGTTATAAAGATAATATTGCCTATATCAATTGTTGAAATTTTACTCTACTTTTGGTGTATTTGCATCTATCCTGGTGTAGATTTTTTTTTTTTTTTTTTTTTTACAGAAAGTGTTTAGATATACCTAGGTTGAAGTAGTGGCTGTTAAAAATGCTCTTAAATTCAATACCACATTTTAAAATTAAAGGGTTTTAGCCACCGCAAATTGGCTTTCTATCATGCAGTCAAAAAAAGTAGCTTTTTACAACTTTCTTAATTTCTCAGATTAAAAAAAGAAACAAAAAAAATAGACACTAATCGACTAAAATGACTGAAAAGCATTTTGTTCTGCCTTAAAGCAACAGTCACCCCAATACCAGGTTGCATTAATATTTGAGAGATTTTAATTTAGGTAGCCTGTTAGATATTTTTCTTTTAAATCAATCCTGAGATAATGTATTATCATGCAGTTAAAACTTATCCCCATACTTTTCATGTACCCTGATATGCAAATTGGCATACAGGAGTCATGCAAACATTGTATGACATTGCTTTAGCCACTATAGCGACTTAAATTGCACTAGATTCTAGCATATCATAGCAGCAAATTTGTATTCTGGAGCTGGTAATTTGCTTATTAATGCAGATCAGTCAATGCTAAATATCTTGAATGGATAACTACTAACAATTCTAACCATTCATTTAAAAGAAAATAAATCTTCAATTTGGTTAATTGCACATGTAATCTAGGATTTGTGGTGGGTATATTGGCTGGGGTTTCTTTGCATTACTATTCTTTTAATTGTAGAACAAGCCAACTAAAGCATTTAAATATCCTGTTTACCAAGCCTTTTGGCCTATATATCATTTAACAGGTAAGGAAAGTGGTATACAAATAATCTAGTAATCTTTCTGCCTTGCAATTTTTAATAAAACTTTTCTACACAAAAAAAATAACTTAAAAAAAAAAAAAAAATGTTTTTATGTGGATTTGGCACTTAAAGTTTTTCCCCTGTAGGTCTGTATTCCATCCGTTCTACTTGCAAAGAGTGCTCTAGATCAGTGGTTCCCCACCGACTGTGGTTTTTAATCAGTGGCTCTATTTTTTTAAGATATCCCTGATCAGGTAGGGATAACATTTAATTAATAATGGCCTGTTTGTTTTCCAAGAGGACTTATGGTTTGGAATGCATGCTTTTAGATAGTGAGTATCTGTGTTTACCATCCAGAACAGCATGTGACATACTCTAGTGTCCAAGGGATATTTGAACTGTTTATAAGCAAGAAAGTGTCCCTTAAGTGTTTTGGTTAGTAGAATTAGGATTTGACTCCTTTTATACCATACTGAAAAAGCCATTCACTTTCTAGGAGCCGGGGAATGGCATATGTGTGTAAGATAGTGAATGATCAAGTTTGGAAGCCAGAATGAAAACTAGGAAACAGCTTTCAGGATTGGTCAACCCTGAATTTAAATTTTAAGCTAAAAAGGTTTATAGTATAAATCTCACAAAGCATGCATTTGCACAATATGCTTTAGTAATAACCACGTGGCCTTGGTTGTGTAGCTGCATATTCTTATTGCAGCTATAACCTTGTGTAGTGTGTGTCATTTAAAGTGAATATACAATCATTGTGTGCAAAAAACAAAACAAAAAAAGAAACACATTTTAATATCCATTAAATAACTTCAACTTGCCCTCCTTTAAGCTTACACCGTTTTATTACTTCCATGCTTTACATGTTTTGGATATTTTGACTTAATGCTATTTTTGTTTTTAGTAAATATCCTGTGTATGTGTGTAATATATAATTGCACACTATGAAATATTTGGTTATGTCTACCTCAACTACATTCTGTGTTACCCTCTAGTTTCTAATATTTTAAAACGCTTTGAATATAATAGTTACATATTAAAGATTGCATTTCTTTTAATCAATGTAAAATACTTTGGGCCTCATTACATTAACTGCCGTAGGAGATGCGTGGCTGCAAGGTCCGGCCGCAAGCTACTTCTGTATTCTATTCCCTTGCGGCCGAGGGTTCCAGCAGGGAAAGCCTTTGCTCTTAAGCGGCCGCAAGAAAGCCAAGGACGCTATTCAAATGCTACCTGCACCCTTTCGTCAAGGCTGTAATTAGCTAAAACCGAGCCGCAGCTTACTTACACCAAAAAGGTCCCGCAAGGCTCTTGCTTACAAATCCAAGCACTAATTAAGCACCTAAAAAAGCCATCCTGTATTTTGAGACGTGAAAGTGATTGTAGGTGTTAGAATTCATAGCACAACATTCCCCAACATTTAAATCGAAAAATATTTTTTTTTTCTTTTTTTTTGTAATTCATGTTTAATTTCTGTGTACAAAGTCCCACGGGCTTGGAGCGCATCAGACCCGCAACAGCTGCGGGATTAATCTCCGTCAAGTCCGTAAATAGGTAAAATAGTTTGCAACGGCCTTACTTACAAATCGTAGCATTAATTAAGCAAATAGAGAAGCCATCCTGTACTTTTTATTAAAAGTGAAATTGATTAATAGCTCAACATTCCCCTACTCTCAAATCTGCAAATAAAGAAATTCAATTTCATGTTCAATCTTCGTGTTCTATCTATCATGCAAGCCCGCACGGGTTTGAGTAACGAGCTACGGGCATGGAAGACAATCGCCCTCCAACCCTGTACGGGCTTGAATAACGAGCTACAGGCTTGGTCATTGAAGCCTGTGGGACTTGGACGGATTTTTAAACCTAAAATCAAAGATTATAATTTGGCGATGTGCAAGTTTGAGAATGTTTTGCTATTAATCCTCATGCCCCCCCCCCCCCCCCATTGTGTTCCCCATCATTTTCAGTGCTGGATTGAATATATATTGGCTTCTACAATGCTTTGATTTTGCGGCCTTCAACCTCCGAACCCGTACAGGTTTTAATAAGGACAAGCCCGCGGGACTTGGGACGGAAAATAAACCGGAAATGAAATATTGGATTTGGGCAATGTGCAAGGTTGAGAGGGTGTTGCTTTTAATTCTCATGTCCCCCCGTTATGATGCCTATCATTTACAGTGCTATCTTGAATTTATATTTGCCTTTACAGTTTTCCGACTTTGCGGCCTTGAAACACGATTTACTGGCACGCAGGAAAAGCTTGCGGCAGATTGCATGATTTGCGGCCGGCCGTAAGGGGGACCTCCTTGGGGCGCCGTCCTTTTGAATTGCAGGGTAGCAGTAGCGCTACACAGGGCTGTAAGATGGCCTCAAGGAATCGCAGCATTGAGGCCATTTTACGGTCGTTAATTAAATGAGGCCCTTAGTCTGGGGGGTCAGCAGTGGTTCCTCACTAGTTTTTAGTTGGCTTACCCATGATTAGTGAGATCATACGCTAATTCTCAATGGGAGTGCATGACAAGAATATTTCTGCCTGTGATGCCTCTGCATTTAAATAAAGGCACATATTTTCTCACCAATGCATTAATCTCATTACAACGCCATAATTTTTCTGTTCATATCTATTTTTCCTTCAGACATCACACCAACCATGACTCCAATGGCTTACCAGCTACATGATCTTCCAAGAGCACTATTTCACAAACAAGTGAAAGCATGAATATACCACTCTAGTAACTTTATAAAGCAACTTAGAGGAATACACCTAAGTAAAATAGTAGTCTTGGCTTCAGAACAGTGGTGCCTTTCTTTGTTGTATCTCAATATGGTAACCAATAGGACTGTGGCAGTCTGCATATACACTCCATTTTTGGCTGTAGAGTTCTCTGTGGAACTGTGGGAGGGGAGATGCATACTTTTTATATGAAAATTCTGTGGAAAATTATATATATTAATTCCTGATTCTCACAGCCTGACTGAACGGTGTACACTAAAATATGCCCCATAACCTATCAAAACTGCCTAGAGTGACTTGGCAGCAAAGGAGATGTATTGCTTGATCACTACAAAATAATGTCACATGGAATAAAAATAAGATGTATTAGGATTTTGTTGGGGGGAGGGGGATTTTGTACGAGTAGTTGGAGTGTCTGGCAGAATTAGGAAACTTGCATCTCCTCACTGGCAAACTTCTTTATTTATGAACATTAAACTGTTCTCATTGATAAGATCATATTTTTAAAAAGCAAGGTTTAATTGTAGACTTCAACGTCACCTGCTTTTTTTTTTTTTTTTTTGTTCCTCTTAACTTCCCTCTATTTACTCTTTCTGCTTCTGTAACATTTTTGTGCTATGTTTACTATGTTTTTAAGATGCAGATGGTGCAGCACCTTTTTTTTTTTTTTTCTTTTCTGTGGCTTTTTAGTTTGATACATTTAAACGATTGTTCCTTGTTCATGATAGCACTTTAACTATTTGTTAAAACTTCCAATAAATAATAGTTCTTTGGTTAAATATAGTAAGGTGTGTGTGTGTCTCTCTGTTTTTTAAATTTATTATTTATTTTTAATGTATTTTTCATTCACACTTTTATCTCCCTCCTTTTTTACAGATATAACTTTTTACCATGGGGGCATTTTTGGATAAACCAAAAACTGAGAAACACAACGCTCATGGAGTGGGAAATGGTTTGCAGTATGGACTCAGTAGCATGCAGGGCTGGAGAGTGGAAATGGAAGATGCTCATACAGCTGTGGTGGGTATCCCCCATGGCTTGGAAGACTGGTCCTTTTTTGCCGTTTATGATGGCCATGCTGGATCTCGTGTTGCAAATTATTGCTCATCGCACTTATTAGAACACATAACAGACAACGAAGATTTCAGGGCAGCAGAAACACAGGGTTCCACAATGGAACCATCTGTAGAAAATGTTAAAAGTGGCATTAGAACTGGATTTTTAAAAATTGATGAGTATATGCGCAACTTTTCTGATCTAAGGAATGGCATGGACAGAAGTGGTTCTACTGCTGTGGCCGTCCTTATTGCACCCAGTCACATCTATTTCATCAATTGTGGGGATTCTCGGTCTGTATTGTATAGGAGCGGACAGGTTTGTTTTTCAACACAGGATCACAAACCTTGCAATCCAAGAGAAAAGGAGAGGATCCAGAATGCAGGTGGCAGTGTTATGATTCAGCGTGTCAATGGGTCGTTAGCCGTTTCACGTGCTCTGGGGGACTATGATTACAAGTGTGTTGATGGCAAGGGCCCTACTGAACAGCTTGTTTCACCAGAGCCGGAGGTATATGAAATATTAAGAGCTGATGAAGATGAATTTATAATATTAGCTTGTGATGGCATTTGGGATGTCATGAGCAACGAGGAGCTTTGTGAATTTGTGAAGTCTAGGCTTGAGCTAACAAATGACCTGGAGAAAGTGTGCAATTCTGTCGTAGACACCTGTTTACATAAGGTAGGTTAATGTTCTGTGTATGCATGTTTAAATATTAGTATTAGTCCTGGTATGTCTCAATTTTATGACCACACTAGTATGTACTTCTATGACGCAGAGTATGATCCTCCCACACAGTATCATGAAGTTATATTTCTAAATAGCAAAACACAATATGCCATGTAGATTCTAAGGCTGCTCCCACATCAACATTGCATGTAGCCTCTAACTTTTTATAGCATCTAATCACTAATATGATTGGTTCATTAAATGTAAGTTTAGAAAAAGATCGGAACTTGTAATGTGACACATGATCTGAAGTTTGTCCAATTTGCAAATGCTGGCATGTGCTCCAAACTTCAGTTTTACTTCTATGTGTAAACCATATCATGTCTCCTAACTAAAAGTTTTACTTGGCTCCTAAACTTGGGAAGCTTTGTCAACCTTTGTTTAAGATTAGAATGTATAACACGTATTTAGAGAATAAAATTCAGTTTTAAAGTTCTAAATCAAATTATTGTGAAAACAAAGCAACTAATTTCTTGGTAACCATCTGCATACTGTTGCTAATGTAGTAATGTTAGGTTTTAAATTAATTTACAAGCTATTTTTAAACTTTAAAAACACTACTTACACACCCTGTTTTTTTTTCTTCGGACGCTTTAAAAAATATATATGAGAATATGAAGATTAGATCATTCGTTTTATATTTATCTTTAGTTGTTACTGAATCCTTTTGAGGTCATACAAAAATCGCTAAATATGTTGAATGTGTGCTATAACGTGTTCAAAGTATGTTGCTGAAATGGATAACTATTAAATTCTTTCTTTTTTTCTTTTTTTACACCCAGGGAAGCCGTGATAACATGAGCATTGTGCTAGTGTGTTTTCAAAATGCCCCTAAAGTTTCAGAAGATGCAATCAAGAAAGATGCAGATTTGGATAAGCATTTAGAATCAAGAATTGAAGGTATTTTTGTGTTCAGGTTATATATGAAACTGTAACTGATGTATTAATGTATACAGGTAATGTTTGAACATATTCCTGTACACCTCTGATTACAAAAATCATGGTTCAATTCTATTTGTACTGTGTTTACCATATACACAGACTTTCCTAACCTATTTGGGAATGTCAGGGGAGGGGGTAGGAAATGTCATGTATCAACTTTTTCTTTCTTTTTTTTTCTTTTTTTTTCTTCTTTTTTTAAATCTAGGATTAGAGGTATGAACTAGGTTGTATGCAGCCCAGATGTTGCAGTTTTTCTACCCACAGTGCCCTGAAATTATTGTTTTTTGATTATCTGTTCTATCATCTGGTGATTTAGGTGCCTTTGTCTAGCATAGGGATGCTCTTCTGCCAGCTTGTAGGTTAAGCTGTGTTGCAGACTCATTTCTTTAGATGTATTACATAGGAGTAATGGGTCCTACAGTCCTAACCAAATATTAGAAATGCTCCAGTGGAAGCTGTCTGAAGACCTCATGGCCTGCCATAAATTTTGCATCTAATTTATTTGATTTATACTTTTTAAATTATCCAATTCCTGTGTTGTCCAGCTCCTATTCCTTTATAATCCAGCTTATTATATAAATAAAACTATATATATACTGGGATTAAAGAATGTTCTTCTGTTCTTCCTGAGTTTTAGGGTCATAGGTCTCTACAAAGCAACTGATCTGTGGAGATTGAACAGAGCTGTGCTCAGGCTGTGCTAAATACTCCTGAAATAAATGAAAACAGACGTGGAAGATGCAGTTTAGCAGATGTTGCATGTATGTGGAGCACTGAAGGGTGCAATGTTGAATCGCTTTCAAGCAGCCAGCCCTGAAGATATAAACACAAGCTCTGAATACACTGTACAGAAACTGAAGAATTTTTCTTTTTTGTGCCCATAGTGCAGTTTTTTTTCATCTTATAATAAGAAATTGTAGGCATGATCACTCTTTAGCAGGTACATTTTTCTTGATGAGCCAGAATTTATAATGGACAACATTTGTAGAATTCTGAATGTTTTTTCCTTTCCTCAAAGCATTCTGCACACTGCTTTTTGTGTGCTTATCTATTTTGTAAAAACTGATACTCAAGTTTGGTGCATTGAAGAAAAAACATTTTTCAAAATGTAACTTTCCTCCCACTTTATAAGACTGGTAAAACCACATCAATAGCTGAGGTTGATTTATATTCAAATCTGGGCTGCTTCAATGAGATCTTATAATATCTATATAATCAGAATAATAAAATCTTGCCATTATCAATTCAACCATTATTAAAAACACATTTTTAGCGAGGGACAGTTTTTTTTTTTAAATAAGCGTTAGTGTTCTTGTATCAGAACTTTACAAATAAGATTCGTAGATCTGATCTTACTCTGAATATGCATTAATAATTCCGGTTTTAGGTTTTCCTCCTTTTTTAGGAAATGGTAAGCAACAATAGTGTTATTCATGAAGAAGTAGTCAGTACATTTTATAGCAGCACTACAACTCTCATAATTCCCAGGTCTGTTAGCTCACCTTCCTCTCTGGTTAATACTCAAAATATTTTATTCTTATGAATGCAATCACACATGTTTAGGAACACTCACACTATAAGTCAGTATATACCTACATGTGAGCAGTATGTTTTTTATTTTACTCACCTGTAAAACCAGTTTTAAAATTTGGTAACTTAACATGGAGGACATGGGAAAACTGGAGGGGGGGGGGTATGATAACATAATGCAGAAGTTTGACTTCCCAGCATTGAAAAAACAGTGGCATAAAACTGCAGGCTGGTGAGTTGGAACAATTATCCATTTTCCCACCCATTACGAATTCATGCGAACAGACCTGCAGTTTCACCCTTCTGCCACAACTACAACACACATGATTTATAAAATGGATGCAAAATATGTTGCAATTTGTTCTATAAATTCTGTTTTTAAATTATGAATGTTTACATGATTTACCCGTTGCTCCAATTATTTTCTAGATTGGGAATGGTGAAGTTATTTTGTTGGGTGTCTATCAGCTAGTTTTGTGCAGACACTTGTACACTGAAATGGACTGAAATCATGCATATTTTACAATAGTTGTAGTAAAATATTTTGATTTGTTTATAGAAGTCAGTGTGAGTGGAGGAGGAAATCCCCCAAGCCTTTACATTTAAATAACTTAATACATGCTTAAATGTGATCTATATATATATATATATATATATATATATATATATATATATATATATATATATATATATTTTTTTTGCATTTAAAAAAAAAAAAAAAAGGCTTTTGTTAAAAAAAAATGATTGCTGTGTTCCCTAATTATTTTTAGTACCTTCGTTACCAATTCCTTCCTACAGCAACTTTTTAAAATAAAATAGAATGTTTTGGTTGGTACCTGGAATGTGTTTTGAAAGATCACATGTTTAGTTAGGGATTTTGAAACGTCAGGAGGAGAACTTGGTAAATGTAGAGACAGGGGATGACTGGAGGAATGGTGTGTGTGTGTGTGCGCTCATGATTCAGAACCCCGTCTCTTGGCTGCCCACGCTGCACCTACATTACTTTATGTAAATTAATAACTTCTAAAAATTACTTTCATCTAGAAATTATGACAAATGCAGGAGAGGAAGGAATGCCCGATCTTGCTCATGTAATGCGCATCTTGTCTGCAGAGAATGTCCCCAATTTACCACCTGGTGGAGGCTTGGCTGCAAAGTGAGTGATCAAATATATTGTTTTCTAGGTTTCATATGGTTTTGCCATTGTCTGTGCAGCTCAGTATGTGAATTTTTAGCATTGTGTGTTTAGCGAACTAGTTTTGTTCTGAACAAATATGTATAGTACAAATAGCCCCCCCCCCTTAAACTAATCAAGCCAATCATGCAGCATGTTTATATTAATCAAGTTATACAGTCATTTCTAAGTCCTTCATAGTCTTATGAACTCCTCCTCCTCACCACTACATTAACCTATAAAACTATTTCCTCATCTCAAAACATTTTTCTCTTTAAAATTCATAACTGAATGCACAAACCTATGGACTCAGAACTTAAAATGTTTAATTCTGATTCTATCTTTTTTGTGTACACTTTTTTTTTCTCCCCTCTATTTCAGGCGCAATGTTATTGAAGAGGTTTATAATAAGTTGAACCCACATAGGGAAAATGATGGGGTAAGTGCTCATAAAAATACATTTTAAACAATTAAAATTAGGTATATTAATGTCTATTACAATTTTTCATGGATTTGAATTTAAAATAATTTAGCAATCTGGTAAAGGGAGAGAAATATTTTGAGGACATTACTGTTTTGTCAACAATTCCTTGTTTTTGTTCTATTATATACTCAATGTAAATATGCAATGTTGGTAAATATAACTCATGGTCTTCAAATAATTGTTGCTTACTTTTCAATAAGGTGAGAGGTTTCCCACTAGTGTGAAGAGGCTTTTCATATTTCTGTGTTCTATAGCTGTTCAAAGTTAAGCCAGCAGTAAAATGCTGTTGTTTCTATATAAAAATCCATTTCTGGCTCCTACGTGTCTGATACATTTATCAACTCCTATTCTATGAAGCCGTGAAGCCTTTCTAAAGCTGAAAGCGGGCCCCATAGGAGTTGGGAATGTCTGCCACTGGAGGGAAGGCTCTCACCTTTAAACACTTGTTAGTTTTTATAAACTTAGTGTTAATTATTGATGATAGTCTTTTAATATAAATAGTATAGTGTGTATATACATAGTATAATGTATAGATGCTTTTGTCATCTCTACTGACACTGGGGTCTTGAATCTTAAATAAGGACCCCACTGGAACAGAGGAAAGTGGAACGCATGAAAAGTTGGTGGAAGCTCTCAGGGAGCTGAGAATTAATCATAGGGGAAACTACCGTCAACTCCTGGAGGAGATGCTGTGTAGTTACAGGCTAGTTAAAATGCAGGGTGAAGAAAACACTTCTGGACCATCCGAATCCTCTGCTTCCAGTAATCCTGTGGATGAACCAGTAACTGGAATAAACACTGAATTGGAATAACTACTTTCATAATTTTTAAGTGTTAACTGCATGGTTTTTCAACTATTATAAGTTAGTATGTGCACACATGTAAAGGGGCTTGTAGAAAACTGAAACCAATCTAGGTAGACATTAATTAGTTGTGGAATTTTGTTTTCCTCTGAAGTGACTAAAACTCTGATTTTTGGCAGTTCACACAAGCGGCATGAACTGTATGTATATGCATATATAAAATGTAAGATTTTTTTTTTTCTCTTTGTTTCAGTCTGTATACATGCTGCAGTGCTCTAAATGGTCAACAATAGCTACACACCTAATACTTACACCTTTTTATTTTATACAGGTTTAGTGAAAACAAACTTTCAGAAGTGTATTAAATGGTCGCTATTCATTTTATAATCCTGGCTAGAGTATCTTAAAAAGCGAAGCAATCTAATACTCTGGCTTCAGTAATATGATCTCCTAAACTGTCATAAAAAAAAAATAAAAAAAAAATTAACAGTAGTTCCTACAGTTCATCCCACTCTTTATCACTTAACCTAAACTATCATTATTCAGGAAACCTTGGTAAAACACAGAACTTATTAGCTTGCTTCCCATGAGTTGCTCCCATTTTTGTTTACTTTTTAGCTGGATTTCCAATAGGACCAGCAATTTTTATTTTTCAGCAACTTTCTCTGCCTATTGTGTTTTTTCCCTTGAGCTGCATTATTTCCATACATTTCATAGGGTTTAAATCATGCATTTAAAAAGGGCACATCTTTTAACACCCTATCCTTTTTCATGTATATTTTGGAGGTGTTCTGGTTCAGTTGATCAAAGATTTACTATGTAAATGTCTCTTCTGCAGAAAGCTACTTAGAGATAGCTTCAAACTATTAACGGTTACAATAAGGTGACAGTTTAATCTTAGTTTGTTATTACATATAGGGAAGTCACATAGATACTGTTTGAAGAACCACCTGCAATTGCAAATTTCAAAAGTCGAGATCTTTGTGCTATGCACTATTAGAGGTTAAAACGCATGTGGGGAACATATTTTTAAAATTGATGCGGAGTCAGTTATTGGTAGAAGTCAGGCTTTTTGGTGTGTTGTCTCTGCCTAAATGCATTATGAGTTCTGTACCACGTTGGATGTAATGAATAGTAATTATAATCTGGTGTAGAGACTTTGAATAGAATAATATAATAGATGGCACAGTGGGTTAGGCAGTCTGTTAGGTGATGGTCCTGGGTTCAAATCACCATAAGATAAAAAAAAAAAATTCTTTTTTTTTTTTTATTATATAACCTGAAGATAATTTCTGTTTTTTTGGGGGTTTTGTTTTTTTGTTTAACTGTAAAGTATATGTCAACACGAGGTCACTTGATTTCGTGATTTTTTTAAAATATTTATTTGAATTTTTTCCTCATTGATTCTAATGCAATGCCATCCAGTGTTTTTTTTGTTTTTTTTTAAAGTTGCCTGGATGTATTTACGAACACACGTATTATTCAAACCTACGAATTACCAGTGGACAGTTACAGACTACAGAGTTATTTATGAATATTCTTGAGGGATGGCTTCAAGGGCCAAACTAAAATTATAATATCTAAGCCAATTCCTGATCAATTGTAAACATGTAAACACATTTTTCACCTTTTAAAAATTGTAGCAGAGCAAATATGGAAAAATTGTGGTCCTTTTTTTTAAATGTATTTGTTGCCTAGAATAGCCTCACATTATTTAATTATTTTGCTTTATAATATTTTTTTTTTTTTTTTTTTAAAGCTTGCTACTCAATACACAATAGAAAAACAGGGTGATAGTTGAGTATGCCACTTGGCACTACACATTCTGTATGCTTAGTATTTTATAATGTTGAATTGCACTCTAGTTGTTTAAATATGGGTGGAACTTGTTTCATAGTTATCTATGCAAATTGTTCTAAAATAACATGATTATACTGTTTTATAGAATGTCGGTTGCTCTTCCTGCTGTAATGTAAATTGTGCATGTTTTGATGATTTGTGTAGTGTTTAGTCTTATTCAAAATAAATAATCCTGTTTCTTAAGTTAATCACTGCATTTTTTTTTATTTTTTTTTATAACAATGTCACAAGAAGACTTCAATTTTAATAGCAGCTGCTATTGACTATAGGTTTTATATTTTTCACTTGTTCAACATTTTATTTACAATTTTATCAGGCAGTAAATATTATCTTGGTAAGATTAAATGGTTATAATAGGATGTCTGGGTTCAGTTAAATGGTGAATAAAATTAGTTATTCTTTTTGTTTTTTGTTTTTTTCTTTCCTGTAGGGTGCTGGCGATCTAGAAGACCCATGGTAGCCTTACAAAACTCCTAAATGTTTTTGGTCTGGAAAAATGGGCAAAAACTTTAATCACAGTTTTCTTCAAACGAAGGGGGAGATTCTGGTTGATCGTCAGCTATGTACAAAATGGGCAAAAAAGAAAAATTATTAGTACTTTGCACCATTTGTTGGTTTGTTTTATAACATTGTCACTCTTAGCAGTATTTTTGCCAGCCTCAGGATTTCTGGTCACACGTGCAGCAAACATTATTCCTTAACACTTAAAACTGGAGGGGCTTGCAGTACACAGTTTTGCAGGCACCTTCATTGCTAAAGAGCTTAGGAAGAAATTTGATGCCTCATGCAAATTAGTAAATGTACCAAGGTGCATGCAGTTGTACTTGAAAGGTACAGTGCTTTTGAACTAAACTTGCCACACACGCATGTAAGAACACTTAATTGTATGAGACATTACTTTTTTTTCGGAAGGTTGTGACGGTTTCATAAATTTACTGTTTTTTTGTTTTGTTTTTTTGTTTTGTTTTTTTCCTGCTCCTTACCCTTTTTTGGTTTCTAATGGCATGAAAGACTTATCTCAATGTTGTCTAGAACATATCCCTCAAACGAAGTTGAGATGCTCCATACTTATTCAATTTATGGTTAGTTGTATTTTGCTTTTGACATCTCTAACTGCTGCAGGCATTTTTTTTAATTTTAAAAGTTAAACAAACTAGCCTTTTATAATGTAAATTGTGATTTTGTTCAAGTGGTTTTCTAGTTTTCTGATTTATTTCTGTGTAAGATTGTAGCATTGTGTAATGTGGGTATAACTTTTAATTGTTTGCATTATTTTCAGAGCTCAACTTATCACTTTGAAATTACTATAAATACTATTAAATGATCTATTTTAAACCTTCACAAATACAGAGATATTTTCATGGGTTCAGTGACTTCTTTTCTTCAAAGCAATGGGCATGGTACAGAGTGGCTGTCGTGAGGTACTTGAAGATTGTCTAATTCTATTTTTGCAATAATCTTGTGTGTTTTTTTTTTTTTTTTTTTTTTTTTTAATTGAGCTATGTCTGGAAAAACTGTTTATGCTGAAAATGGAGCAAGAAAAATATTTATTTAAAGCTCTTGGTAGGGCAACAAGGAATGTATAAATCTATGTATGATTTTCATGCTGTGGATGCCTTGTGAATTTCTATTTTCCCCTTTTTTCACTTTCAGCAAGAACATTTACACTTTTTTTTTTTTTTTTTCTTTTGTGTGTGTATTTTGAGTTGATGACAGTCCTCAACTAGTTCTGTGTGAATTGAAGTTCATGGTATTTTTATGTAACACTTGCTGAATCTGTAAATCTACTTACGTACTGGTACCTAGTTCAATTTATCCCAACAAATTTTTTTGTCTCGCTGTCTGTCTTTTTTTTTTTTTTTTTTTCAGGATTATTGCTACAATATTTTATTTATTCACTAGTTTTTAGCTTTGTAAGTTAAAATGTTATCAATGATGATGCAAACCTCTATTTGTCCCTTGACAAAGCTGTTTGGGAATTTATTTTTTATTATTTTTTTGTTAGTGGGGGAAAGAAGTATGCAAAATGGCTTGATCAATCTGTCCACTCTGGTCCAAACCTGTACTGATACCTTCCCAGTATGATATTTTGATGTTTCATACAATACCGTGAACATAACCAACTTGTTACCTTCAATAAAGGATTGCTAAAACACTGTAGTCTTATGTTTTTTTTTTTTTTTTTTTGAAGGTTTGTAAGCTACAAAAGTTTAAATAAAATTGACAACTTAATATTGGACATATGTCTAGATAGCTCCAGAGGTTTGTGTCCGATTTTGACTATGTATCATCATGCTATGATGTGCCAACACTCTTTACACCAGCATTCAGCACCTCCTTTCTTAACCAGACTGCCAGTAGCCAAAGTTTTCAGCGTCTCTCAGCTTGTGTATTTAGAGGAGTTACACAGATTTTTCATACACAAGCAGATACAGCAATCCTAGACCTCTATCGGCCCTTGTTAGACATAGTTCGGTGTATTTACTCCTATATAGCACTGCATGGAAATTATTTAATACTAGCGAATTGCCCGTCAAAAAATGACGTCAATGAAATTGTAAGTGAGCTAATGGTGTTTTGTGTCTACTACTGAAATATATAATACAATTAATAAATGAATATACTTTACCTATTTTAAAGCATTGTGTTGAAGAGCTGGCAATGTGTTTGGATGTTGCTGCAACATTAGTGGTGTGGAGCTGCTGTGTAAGCGTGCTGAATGTGTGCAGTGTAATACTGTGCGTGCGCGAGACCAAACCGTTAGCGTAGTTGTGTACTTCCGCATTGGCGTAAAATGGCGGGTAATGTGTGGTATGCGTCTTTGCGGAATATCCATGTGGCGTTTTGCGTGTTTAGACTGCTGTAGCCTCGTTTTCGTTTTGTTCGGTGGCCATTTTTTCTCTCGCTTAGAGAATTTTTTAGTGTCTAAACTCTTTTAGTTAAATGGAGGTGTAAGTTGGGTTTTTTTTAGGTCCTGGATGCTTCCTCTTGCTTTAGGTAAGCTTTTTATGTATCTGCTGTGTGTATTGTGTTTTTAATTTTTGTCATGTTCGCGAGTTGCGGCCGATTTTTGCAAGGTCGTAATGTGGGGTAACGTGTCTCGTATGTTTTTTGCGTTGCGAGGTAAAGTTTACAAGGGTTGCGGTTGTTGTGTCGTGTTTGCATTTTAACGTAAATTTTGCGAGGGTCGCAGTTGCTGTCTGATTCACTAGTACAGCTAGTACTACAGACACAAATGTGTGATGCAGACCTTTTTGTAGGGACCGTACCACAGCTCCTGCAGTCAGCCACTGCCTCTCTGAGCTCCATCAAACTCATGGTCATTGCTTTACTTACCTTCTCTATCCATCTCTGCCTCTTTTATCCCCCCCTTCTTGTGCCTTCAGTATTTTCCCAGCATTAGAGTCTTCTCTAGGGAATCATGTGTTCTCATAATATGGCCAAAATATTTGAGCTAGAGCCTCATGATCATACCTGTCAGTGAACAATTTGACTATTTCCTGCCGTACTGAGTTTAGAGCACATTTGGTATAAGACTAGATACATGTTTTATATAATGCAACAGGCCTAACACTGAATATGATAAATACTAAAGCCTTTTTTTTTATTCCTTTATTTTAACTTTCTGAATATTTGTGAAATTATGCATACACATTCTTCAAAAGCTCTCTAAAGCCAGATTTGAGCATGCCTCCACAAATTCAAATGGTCCTAGGGAAAGCGTTTCTGTACTACTAGAGAACATCACTGGGTTGTCCTGCAAAAAAAAAAAAAAAACAGAATGCTTTATTATAGCAGTCAACTGGATTTTAACTGGATATACTAGTGTACTGGATGTGAAAGGCAGGAGTTATTTGTATTGATTTTTATCAAATTTTCTTATGCAGAGGAATGATTAAAAAAAAACAAAAAAAAAACAGGAAAATGGAAGGATTTGCTGCTTTATAATGGAGGAAATAGTTTGATAAATGACTTTGTGATGTAGATTTCACTGTTTGTAAACAAGGCTGGCTGGAATTCAGTGCTTTTGGATTATGGAAGTAGAAATAAATCTAATTGTACATATATAGTTGAGAATTACTTCATGCTGCATAATATTCTTCTCAGATACACACCCCACTCCACCCATTTTGGTTAGTTCTTACCTTCTATTCTCAAATACAACTTCCTCACTAACCACCCTGTCTCCACTGCTTCTCTTTATCTGTCTCTCTAATGTCTGCTGAAAAAGCAGTCTTAATTGATTGTCCACTGTTCCTCAAATTGGTTTCTCAGGGCTTGAGTTGGCAATAAAACATCACTACCTCTGAATATAAATGCACTACTTCCAAGACTTACATCAACTTGTGTCAAATGGCGTTAAACTGAATGGATACGGTTTATCTCCATCATTGGCATGCAGGTAAATTTGGCTGTTATGTGAAAACCTAAATCTTACAAGCATATAGGAGGAGTCCAGGGATCATTTCACAGATTATAAAATATGAAACCATGTTCTTGTAAGCATTAAATGGATATCACCAATAGGATTTACACTGCAACCTCCTAGGTTTGTATTAAAGTACAGTGGCCCACACTTCCCCAATCATTGCAGGACCACTTTGTAACATTTATGAATATATGTAGATGATGCTCAAAGCGGGGAAAAATGAGTAACTTGATAACAATAGCTTTTTTTTTTTTTTTTTTATTATTATTATTAAAAGGTAAAAAGTATCCTAATTTTGTAAGTTGCGGAAGTATTAACCTGCTGCGATATCAGAGAAGCATGAGACTATATAATTGTTTACCATAAAAATGATTTAAAAAAATCACATTGTCTGGTTTTAAAGGTGAAACTTTGCAGTAGACCAGTGGTTCTTAATAGCAAGTCTTAAGGCTGGACAAAGTACCTTACACCTTATGACACTCAGGAACAAAAAGAAGAACAGAGCATAACATCTTAAACATATCACTTCCATAGGTCACAGTTTATTAATTGACTGATCTGCTATTACAATGTATTCTAATAAAGTCCATGCAAAATAAATGGAAATTTAGTGTGCACATGAAGTATTCAAAATTGTTCTGTATATCGAATGCACTTTCTAGCAGCTGGTCCTCCGAACAAATATTTTTAAAGAGACATCAGTAGAGTAACGTCACAAACTCATTTTGTTTTCTTTGTACCACTTAAAAGATTCTTATAGTATTCTCAGCCTATTTAATGGGCCACCTAACTCACTGTAAGCACAATATTGTATGTTAAAATAACTTACATATTTTTTAATTACACTAATAACCGCTAACAAAAAAAAATGTGTCTATGGGGGAAGGCATGAATTTAAGCCTATAGTCAGATATTTATGGTGGACCTAGTGATAAAGTTGAATGTTTGTGGGTAGAGTTAAATAGCGGAGCAGCAAATTCCAAAAGAATATTAGTAGGAGTATGCTATAAACACCCAAATATAGCTGAAAGTGAGGAAATACAATTATTGTTAAAGATTGGAAATGCAGCTAAGCATGGGCAAGTTCTAATAATGGGAGATTTTAATTACCCTGAAATAAACTGGATAAATGAGACCAGCAGTTCAGCTAAGGGGAGCAGGTTCTTGAGTACACTCACGGATCATTATCTGGCCCAGGTTATAAAAGAGCCTACGATTTAGTCATCACAAATAATATTGATATAGTATCAAATGTTGGAATAGGGCAACCTTTGGGAAACGGTGATCACAACACAGTCTCATTTGAGATTGAATTAAAACTAAATTTTAAGGGGCCAACCAAAACTCTTAATTTTAAAAGGGCAGATTTTAACAGTCTAAGGGCAGCAATACAAAGTATAGACTGGGACAGAGAACTGGCAGGTAAAAATACTGAACATACTGTAAATGGACAACATTTTAATCCTTACTAAATATACATACACATCGGCATATACCATGTGGGAATAAAAGTAAAAAGAGTAAATCCCATCCAATGTGGCTTAATGATTTAAAGATCAAGATACGGAGTAAAAAACAGGCATTTAAATGATACAAGCAAGAGGGGACAGAGACTGCTTTACGGGAGTACAAGGAAATTAACATGGCTTGCAAAAGGGCGATTAGACTGGTTAAAATAGAAAATTAAAAATTAATTGCAAAAGAGAGTAAGACTAACCCTAAAATATTTTTTAAGCATATTATAGGAAGAAGGAGAGGAAGGAAGCTAAAGGAACATTACAATGTGACACAGGCCCTCTGAAAACTAGTGACCAGGAAAATGCATATGAGCTAAATAGGTTCTTTTCTTCGGTATACACAAGGGAGGTACTAGTGGTTGGGACACTGCAACATAATGGGGCTACACTACCTTTGCCAAATAATTGGTTAACGCAGGAAGTAATACAAAAGAGGTTGGAAAAAATAAATGTTAATAAAGCACCGGGTCCTGATGGAATACATCCAAGGGAACTGGGTTCTGTAATAGCCAAACCATTATATTTAATTTTTCAAGATTCACTTAACACAGGGTCTCTACCAGATGGCTGGAGAAAAGCTGATGTGATATCTATATTTAAAAAGTGAGCAAGAGCAAATCTGGGGAATTATAGACCAGTGAGCCTCACTTCTGTAGTGGGAAAGCTTTTAGAAGGGTTAATAAGGGATAGTATACAAGAACATGTCTATTTGATCAAGTAGGAGACAACACGTATTTACGAAGGATAGGTCATGTCAAACCAATCTAATTAGTTTGTATGAGGAGGTTAGTAGGAACATGGATCAAGGCAACTCAGTGGATGTAGTCTTTTTGGATTTTGCAAAGGCTTTTGATACAGTGCCACATGGGAGACTATTGTGCAAACTAAGGGATACAAGAATTACAGTAAATATCTGCCCATGGATTGAGAGGTGGCTAAAAGACAGGAATGGAACATACACCGATTGGACTAATGTGGTAAGTGGAGTTCCTCAGGGTTCAGTATTAGATCCCTCTCCTTTTTAACATATTTATTAATGACTCAGAGGTGGGACTGAAAAGTAGTGTCTCCATTTTTGCTGATGACACAAAGTTGTGCAAGGTAATTAAATCAAATAATGATGTGCTTTCCCTCCAAAGGGATTTACATACAATTGAGGAATAGGCATCTAAATTGCAGATGAGATTTAATATGAATAAATGTAAAGTTATGCATCTGGGAAGGAAAATAGCCATGCAATTTATAATCTTAATGGAGCAAATCTAGGGGTATCAGATATTGAAAGGGATTTGGGAGTACTAGTGGACAACCACCTAGGTAACAGTGCTCAAAGCCAAGCAGCAGCTGCAAAGGCAAATAAAATATTAGCATGGATTAACAAGGGAAGCAAATATAATTCTGCCACTATACAAATCCCTAGTACGCCCTCATTTGGAATATGAGGTACAATTTTGTGCACCACTTCATAAAAAAGACATTTTTGTGCTGGAAAAGGTACAGAGGAGGGCAACAAAACTAATAAGGGGAATGGAGGGGCTAAGTTATGAAGAAAGACTAACCAAATTAAACTTATTTTCTCTAGAAAAAGGGCATCTAAGAAGAGATATGATTATTCTCTACCAGAGGAGGTGGTGACAGCGGATTTGATAAATACTTTAAAAGGGGACTGGATTTAATTCTAATTAAAAAGGGAATTCAGGGTTAATCTGGATAATTAGAGAGAAAGTATTGATCCAGGGAGAAATCCAATCGCCAGTATCTGGGGTCAGGAAGGAATTATTTTTTTTCCCCTTAAAGACGATTGGCTAAGTTTCACTTAGGTTTTTGTTTTCTGTTTGCCTTCCTCTGGGTTGATTAATAATTTAAAAATTAAAACTAAAATTTTAAATAAATGTTTAAATAAATGATTAATAATTTATTAACAACTAATTAATTAATAACTAATCTGCATATTGCAGATCAGAGGAGATCTTAAAAAGTTGAACTTGATGGACTGAAAGTCTTTTTTCCACCTTAATTACTATGTAACTATGAAGGCTGTGATTAATATTAATATCATTATATTAATTTGTAAGGCTGTGATTAATATTACAGTTTCCCCTGGACTCAAGTTACATTGCACTGATCATTTAACCTGTTTTAGGTGAGTACCAGTCTTCCATGCCTGCACAGCTAGATGTGGTAAGGGTTGCATTTGTGTTTGTTTGGATAAGTACACCTGAGCTGCTGGTTAGGGCTGAATGTAATTTATGATCTCAAAGGAGATACTGAGTTTGTCTGAAAGCATAGCTCAAATTCCAGAGAGGCAAGAGTGCAGAAACCTAAATTTTCTGGCAGTAAGAAAAAAATAAAACCCATTAAAAGGTCTGTCTTTGATAAATATTAATAGCATGTCATAAAGATCTCATAAGTAATGTAAGCACAAATAACATACCAAGTTGAATATGACATGTACAATGCAATTAATTACTGTTGTAATTTATATCAAATTAAAGGCATATCCAAGTTTAATGGATTAATACATTTCTGCACTCTATAGGCAAAAAGCAGCCTTTATGTATGCAGCACATTTCATAAAACATTTTATTTTTATTAATAACTAAAAATCCCTCTAATGATTAAGTTGACACCCCCACAGGGGTCACAGGTCCCTGATCCCCACCTAATCAGCTTGCAGCTTTAGGGGAGCAATTTAATCCATTATTCACCTACTGTTTCTTCCTCCGCAAATAGTCACTGCTGGGATATGACTCCCTGCTACTTCCTGTCTGTGCTGTGATGCTGCCATAGCACCAGACATAGTGCCACACTACATATCCCTGGCTGCTTTGCAGCACTCAGAACCCCAGAATTGCGCAACAAAGCTATCACAAGCTATTATACCTAAAGATAGGGAAATAGTGCAACTGTGCATGCACAGTTTGCATCATAATAACTGCACTTGCGCAACACAGTCACAGTCACGCATATGCAGTTGCACAGTCTTAGTGCTGTAGCAATTGCGCATGCACGTTGAGGGAAGGCGAGTGAGGGAGGGAGGCAGGCAGAGAGAGAGAGGGAAAAAGACAGAGGGCGCACGGAGAGGGTGCACAGAGAGCGACAGAACAGACAATTGAACATAACATATGATACTATCATTTATGACATGCAAATTACTAGTATTTATATAATGTTGAGGTGCAAAATCCTAATCAAATATTTCTAATTTACCAATTGGCAAACAAGTATCTCTGTTAGTTACTATAGTAAACAGACAACAAACAAGAATACATAGAATTCCTGCTTAGTCTTTTCCCCCTGCTGGGAGGCATTACATTAATCCATAACCAATTTTATAAAACATCTACATACTTCCCATGAACCTGTAAACCTTCCATAATTTTTTCAGATATCAAGGCTTTTTTTTTTTTCTTTAAACAATTTTTAAACCGATGTGCAAATACTAGGAATGGAATATAAATGTTTCCTGCATTTTGTAGACTAAAGTTCAACTTGAAAGTGTTAATAATTAGTGATGTGCATATGAAAGGCTCGGGTTCAGTGATACTGTAGATTAATGTATCACAGGAGCATACTAATACTCTTTCAACCAATGGTTTTACCTTCATGAAAGCACCAGAATGTGTATGCAGGTGGCTCCCACAAATTTTTGACAAAGTGAAATACATCCATTCATACTGGAGAGATTCGGGAGAATAACTTTTTGGAGGTAGTATAGGTAATCAGTAAGACAGATGCATAGCTCGATACTCTAACGCAAATTGAACAATATTACTCCATGACATTATTAAATCCAAATAGTGAACTCAACATTAGATTCTGGCAAATAAATGTTATGACCTCTATGTTAACATACCCGTTTGTTTATTTATGAGCAGTCACTAGTGATGTCATCAGCTCCCGTTGTCTTGGTACTAGAAGCCACTATTTAAAATCACATTATGTAAGCAGTTTTGCAAATATTTCTTGTCCAAAGAAACGTTCCAACTGCTAGGGATAGACGATTGTAAAATATTTAAAAAGTGTAATTTACAATGATATATGTTGGAGTATGTGTATTTATAATTAATAAAAGTGTATTTATAATCAATACAATGCAGTATGGTGACTACCCACATGAAACTTGCATACTGCAGAATTACAACGTGCTAGAAATAAGCTTTTTCACAAAAAAGTTACGCATTGAGGGAGTATGTTACAAAACACACACAGGACAACGCAACTTCTTGTTTCAAAATGAACCACTAAGTAAGCAGAGGAAATAAATTGCACATTGAGGCATGGAACATAAGATGTTACAAAGTAAGAGAAATACGAAAAGTGGTTTTAAATACTTGAATTAACAACATGTCCGAAAATGGGAATATTGAGTGATGCAACTCTAGAACAGCTCCTATAGAACATCCTGCAACCCAAGCTGGTTTTATTGTTTGCTCTGGCAATGTCGGGGTACTATCAGTATCTTGTAAATACTTTATTGGTGGTGGTACACTTTTCTCTTTTCTTTTTGCATTTCTCATGCAAAATACTGCTTTTCGCTGCACTTAACATTTTTTTTTATAGAAGTCGGACTAATCCTTTGAGTTATGACATAGTGGCCCATTGAACCTTGCAAGATGTTGTTATTTTGTGTGCAGCTGATACCATTATTTTCTAAACAACACACAGTATCCTATGGAGAGAAAATATATAGACAGTAAATATGAGCCAAATAGAGAGTAGATTTGCTGTTTCTGCCTTCAAGACACTCTGTACTTTTTTTTTTTTTTTTACATTTTTCTAATCTAACACATGCTGCTAACACATAAACATATATTACATTGATTAATTCCATACACATACAGATGTATCTACATAGGCTGGTAACTACAAATAGAAACCTTATTTGTGTACTTACCTTCAAGCCAAAAGCAGCACAATGCAGAAATCCACATAGCAATGTATGTGCTCCTCCCTGCTTCCTTGTAGAGGTTAAAAAAAGACTAGACATTGCACAGTGCTCTGCTGCACACACTGACTTACCAAACATTGAAACGATGTTACAGCTGCTTCCGATTGGCCAAAATAAATTATTAATTTTTTGCTAATTTAGTTATAGTTTTTAAGGGGTATTCCTTCTCAAAATAAAGTCCCAGAAACTGAAGAAATCTGCAAAATCTAGGTTTAGTATATTAATGTTTATTTTAGGATTTTTTTATGCACAAGATGTTTTTATACACTACTGATTCTCCTCTATCAGATACATTCAAAACCCAAGAAACTAAAATATGCCTTTAAGCCACAGAAGCATATAGGAATGCTTTAATACCGTTTAAAGTGCTGGCACCTGCTGCTGCCTAGTCTTCCTAGAGCAGGAGCATCCTACCCCACTGCCCTCAATTTGTTCCTGGCCACTGACAAATTCCTATTACACCTGACATTTAATTTGCTTTCTAAACCGCTATCAATAACCAAGCATGTATATTATGTCACCTAATTGTATAGCGCTAGCACATATTCCAAGGCTAGGATAATGAATAGGCCAATAATGCTCTAATAAGTAAGCCCTGGAGTCAACCAACATCAAAGTAATGTCTTGGAATCCTCTCAGACACATATCCTCTTTCTTGGGCACTGTTATTTATAATAAAACAATCATTGACTGCTCTTATCTCAAATTTGTATCCCTGTGCTATAACCTAGATGCCATTTTTGAAGCTACTTTAAGCAACCTCATGGCCACCCTTGGATCCATTGCCTTCATGTTGTCACTCCCCACTTTAGACTTTTCATCATGCAGGCTGATGCTTCCACCTTTGACATTTACACCACCCTCAGCCAGGTTTCAGTTACTGCTATTGTAAAGTGGTAGTCCTTAGTGTTTGTGCTTTTAACTGAAATAACCGTCTATCAAAAGTTCTGTCTGGATCTCAAACCAGGTTACCTAACTTAACAATGGCCATCCCCATTACAGTATATTTGTATATGCTATATAATTGTTAATACCTTACATATAAATATTTATATATATATTTTTTTATTAATAAAGGTTTTTTTCTTTTTCTTTAGTTTGTTGCTACACAATTAAATTTAGAGTCTTGGATTTCTTTTTAGTGTACTGGTGATCGCCATTTGGTATCCTGTGCACTTTGAATTCCATTATTTCCATTAATTATTTACTCTTTTTCATTTAGGGATTTTTCTTATTACTTTTTCTATTTAATATACTTGTTAATACATTAAATGTATTTATTTTCCATCCTTGTTCTTGTCCCCTTTACCATGCTACAGAATATGTTGGCGTGTAATAAATACAAGTTAATAATAATAATAAAATTCCTGAAATATTAATTAAAAGCGACTGCACAAATGAGACAATAACTACCCCCAGTAAAGATCAGCTTCATATGATTGGAAATAAAGACTGACTTCTATTTAAACTTTTCTTGACCATTGCCTAGTCTTGTTCTTAAATAAATTAGTAGCTTCAGTGATTTAAGTGTAATTCTGCGAGAAATGAAGGTCTTTTAGTTGATAAGGATTACGAGACATATATAATAAGTAATAATGGCGTGACTGTACATTATCTAAACTCAGTGGCATTCAGTGCAATAACAACATTAACTTGTAGAACAGAGCAGGGTTCATATATCATTAAGATAAACTATCTGTTAGACAATTTCCATTCTTAGCAATCTTCTTGTTAGCATTATCTACATAATGTATCCAGTCCATCTCTCTCAAGTACAGTAAATATAAAGGCAGGCAGCCCAAGTGTATGTTATGATATAAACATAGACTATTATAACTAGCTGTAATGCTGGATATACATTATTCAATTAATGTGTATATATAAGGTCAGTCCAGACATTCACTTTAAAAAATCTTTGTGTGGAATATTTATAGCATTAATAGAAAAGCTATTTTTACGGGAAATGCAGAGTGAAGTTAATGACTATACAAGTCTACTTGAGCACAGTTGATTACATAGATTTGATGGCAGATAATAACCAACACACCAGTCTAGTCTGCCTATTATTTGTGCCCAAAAAGCTTGTCTTAAATAACCTTCAGAATGGCTTTATACTTTTTCTTGCCATGGGAGAATTTCTGGGATATCATTCTTCTATTATCCTGTTACACTTATGAAATATGTAATTTAAATCATTGTACAACAATATTAGAAACAATCAAAATCACCTGACTTGCAAAATAGATTTTGAAACAATTCATTCATTTAGGTAGGATTTGTACAAATCTTTAGTCCCACTTGGGTCACATAGGTTTGGTAAAATAATAAAAACAGTTTTATACAGATTTGATTGCACTTCTGCATAAGTGTATATGTGCTAATATACATGTATCTTTACGAGCTGCTTCTTTTGGCACCTTTCTCATCTGTGGGTGTTCTTGTAAACGAGCAGGATTCCAAATAGTTTTATTAGAAGCACTACCATTTCTAGATGCTACATTTCCATTGCAGACAATGGAAATATTTGTCTGTATATGTGGAAATTCTGCCATTTTGTATTCTTTCAGCCATTTTGTTCTCCATTTTGTATTCCTAACGGAACATTTTGACTTTCTCACGAATCTTGACACTTATGAACTTATATACTGAATTCTTTTCTCTGCAATAAATTATCTATTTTTATCTGTAACCGTCCGGATACCTGTTACCAGATTATATGTCCTTGCTAGGCTTGGCACAATACATCATGGCCTTGCTAATTTGTCTTCTGTAGACTGAGACCACACAGCTGCTAATACGTAATTTTGGGTATCTCATTCTCAATAATGTAACTTGGCTTTAGACTTTTCTATAAGCAACTTTTGCTATTAGAAGTTTCCATATACACCTCAAACTAAATAATCCATCTGTTTGATATACTGGATTGTGTCATCCTTCCAAGTGGAATACCAACAGTTGGCGATGCGGGTAGAGTCAACTGTTAGTATTTCTCTTGGGAGCATCAGTCCATATAATGGTGCCAGAGTCTGTTAGATCAAGCAGAACGATTCTTTTTATTATAATGTGTACACAGAGATGTCTCATAGCAGCAAAGGTTTCTGTCTCTCTGTACACTCCACAAGAAATAATCCTTCTGCTTGTTCTACCAGTCATCATTATCTTAGAGGAATACTAACACTCAAGGTCACCTCGCACAAGTAATAAGATCAGCAGAAATCAACATGGTAGCCGTCATGACAAGATAATTACATATAACATGAATGTCTATATTTATTATTTTTTACTTTCTATAAACTTTTGATACTTTTTAGGCATGGTTCCTCAAATTAGTATTATTAAAATATAGCACTACAGTGGTCCGTTAAGGCAACTTTCTGTCCTGGCCCTTATTGCAGAAACACACTGCGGAGCTTTACCCAAAATAAACCTTGTTGTTTGCACCCACTTTGAGTAACCAATGTGATTTATTTTTAAGGTGGTTAATATATGCACATAAACTTAGTAATCTAAATAATAAATGACAAAAACGCATTACCTAATCACAACATGAAATAATTACACTTGATGAACTCTCTGTCCTGGCTTGTAAATAGTTTGCAAACCAATTATCACTAGTTATCTAATGGTTTGTTACTATAGAAACAGCATAGATCGCAAAATAGCATGCCTGTATGATATACTGAACACAGCGCTCCCTTAAAGAACCAGTCAAGTGTCATATTTATAGCATGGCCATGTGAAGAACTTTACTAAATTGTGTGCAAAATGTTTTTAGAAAGTTTAAAATGATTAAATACAACTTTTATTATTTACATTTTGTAATCAAATTTGCTTTAATGGCAGCATCTTGTCTTTTCCTATAACTCTTGGAGGAATGGGATGTTGTGTCAATTAAGTTCTGTTGAAAAACTGCATTAGTATGATGACTCTTCACCTCAAGCAACAGGCCAACTAACAGTTCAAGATGGAAGTGCACATGACACAAGCAGAGTGAACTAAATCTAATATTTTCTCTGAAAAATAAAATATATTCCTTGCTTAAATAGCTGCTTATCTTCTTACTTTGTTAAGATGTTAAAAATTTCTCAAACTACAATGGTCCTTTATAGTTTCTTACACAGGAATACTATGCATTTTATTGAGATATAAGATCAATGCAGGTACATTAAATACAAGATATTAACTAAAATACTGTTATTCGAAATGCCATGGTTTTCTAGCCAAAAAGATACATTAAACATTGACATTGGATCATGTAATACTTACTGTGGCATACAACAGCACTAGACTGAATCAATATAATATGCTATACAATATCATAGCCCCTGTCTGAATATAGTACATCATTCTAAATGCACTGTCCATATGTTCTTGTTATTATTACAACATACACTTTTCTGCTACTGCAGGATCTACTTTACGGGCCAGACAATCCTGAAAAAGGGCCTTAGAACTCCACTGGTTTTAGCACAGCTTGATTATTACGAGCTCTAAATAATTAAAGTTACACAAAAATGAATATTCTATTAGACCCTGTTACGACCCAAGATTTGGGGACCACGCGTACCCAACTTTCCTCTGGGTTGTCACTTTTTGTGTTCAAGATCTCAGCATCCAGCTAAAACAGGGGCATCAGTCATGGAGAAACAGGAAGGCAGACCCCACCCACATTCCTTCCTCTCCCTCTGAGAAATCATTGATCTGGTATATGTAGATTGTCAAAAGAGGGGAAGTTAGATTTTCCTCACTATATTTTACAACCCAGAGGGGCGATAAACTAGCTTAAAACTTTATGGCTGTTTCTTTGATCAGGCATGAGGTACTAGCGCGGGTGTAGAGTTACATCTATGCATTGCATTCCTGCACCAAATACATCAGAATATCACATAAACCATTTCTGCCCCCTTGCATCAATAGCAGCATATACATTGTAACCACAAAAGCGTAACAGTAACTATATGCACACATTAATTCTTTAAACATGACACATAAATGAAAGACAAACTGTTATAATCATTATAACACATCAGACACCCATTTTGATTGCCTTTATGATATCAATGAGATGTATAAGAGTCCCAGATAACAGAGTTACTTGTGGGGTGCAGGGGGGTTCCATCATGGACCCCAAATTGTTCATGACAGATCCCTAGGTCTAGATCGCAAATAAAGTCTAACCTGCAACTGAAAAAAGTATCAAGTTGCTAAAAATATCATTGCAAAGAATTGGAAAACTAAAGTTTTAGACTTTCAGGAGATTAAGAATAAGATCACTTTCATTGCGATAAACGATAGACTATCAAATATTCTATCAGACACAATGCATAAATATAGGGAAATTTGGGGTCCTTGGATATAATTTACTGGAAATACAGCACTCTGACGACCACCAGGAGTGGTATTTTAAAATAGAGCTGAGGGAGACAGGGTAACAAGGAAGAAGGGGGTAGGTCAGGAGTCTGGACGGGAAAGCCCAGAGGTGAAATGACGGTAACGAAGGAACAGATGACTTACTCAAGTAAAATGGATTAATCAATGACCAAAGGTTTAAAATTGTTTATTTGGTTTATTAATGTTTTAGAAACTTGAATAACATATTTAAGTCTTGAAGATAACATGTCTATGTGCACAGAGTGGCATATACATAAATAAATCAATACTTAGTAAAAGATATGTAATAATATATATAAATGTAGGCCAATATAAAGTGGGGAGGTGGTACAATGTACATTTTTAAATTATTAAAATTTTAACTTGCAAAGGAAAATATCTAAGTATATATATTGTATGTACCAACAGGAGTGGAAAAGTGTAAAGATATATTGAGAACACAAAAGAAAAAAGGACACCTATATATCCACACCTGTATACCATCCGTAGTTATAATGAGCAGTAATGAGTAATAATATATAACAATTGATAGGAAGAAGGGAAACGAGAAAAATGGTGGAGAGCATAGAAGAACACCATATATTGTAGTGAAGCAAGTTTTATTAGAATATATGCATATATAAGGTCAAGAATATATAAACCAATTATATGTCACACCACTAAATGTATTATTATGTTCACATTACAAATCGATGATGTGCTATTGATGTAACATGTTGTCTATGCATAATAAAACTTATTGAAAGAAAAAAAAATATTATTAATGCTAAATAGTACTCACAGTGACTTTTTCAAACACTTATTAGCGTGTAACAGATATTAAACATGCAATACTGTACTTTAAACTCGGCTTGCTGATAGGAAGCAGACACATCAAGGTTTTACAAGGGTTTGAAAAATGTACCAGGTAGCAGCCTTGCAAATCGTCTCTGTAGATACTTTAGCTCTGGCTGCCCATTAGGTAGAAATTGCTCTAGTGCTGATGCCCTATGCTACTGGTATGCCGGCCAAATGATAGCATCTTGAAATAACCACTACAATCCACTTGCTAAATATGGATGATGAAGTCTTTGTGCTTTCCTATATCCATAAGGAATATGAAGATTAGTAGACTTCCTCCATGGATTTTACAGGAAACATACAGTGCCTTGCAAAAGTATTCACCCCACTTGGCATTTTTCGTGTTTTGTTGCCTCACAACCTGGAATTACCATGGATTGTTTGAGGATTTGCATCATTTAATTTACAGAACATACCCATAACTTTGAAGATGTTTTTTTTATTGTGAAGCAAGCAACAAATCGGACAAAATAACAGAAAAAGTCAATGTGCATAACTATTCACCCCCTAAAGTCAATACTTTGTAGAGCCACCTTTTGCGGCAATCACAGCTCCAAGTCGCTTTGGATAAGTCTCTATGAGCTTGCCACATCTTACCACTGGGATGCCTGCCCATTCCTCCTTGCAAAACTGCTCCTGCTCCTTCAAGTTGGATGGTTTGCACTGGTGAACAGCAATCTTTAAGTCTCACCACAGATTTTCTATTGGACTGAGGTCTTGGCTTTGACTAGGCCGTTCCAACACATTTACATGTTTCCCCCGTAAACCAATCAAGTGTTCCTTCCTGCTGGAAGGTGAACCTCCGTCCTAGCCTCAAATCCCTCATAGAGTGATACAGGTTTTGCTCAAGAATATCCCTGTATTTAGCACCATCCATTTTTCCCTCAACTCCGACCAGTTTCCCAGTCCCGGCTGCTGAAAAACACCCCCACAGCATGATGCTGCCACCACCATGTTTCACTGTAGGGATAGTGTTCTTTGGGTGATGTGATGTGTTGGGTTTGCGCCAGACATAGCATTTTCTTTGATGGACGAAAAGTTCAATTTTAATCTCATCAGACCATAGCACCTTCCTACATACATTTTGGGAGTCTCCCACATGCCTTTTCGCAAATTCAAAACGTGCCATTTTGTTTTTTACTGAAAGTAATGGCATTCTTCTGGCCACTCTGCCATAAAGCCCAATTATTTTATTTAATTAAGATACTCCTGTCCATGCTCTGGAACTCTGCAGCTCCTCCAGGGTTACCTTAGGTCTCTGTGCTGCCTCTCTGACTAATGCCCTCCTTGCCCAGTCCGTGAGCTTTGGTGGGCGGCTGTCTCTTGGCAGGTTTGCTGTTGTGCCATGTTCTTTCCATTTGTTATGATAGATTTGATGGTGCTCCTGGGGATAATCAAAGATTTGGATATTTTTTTATAACCTAACCCTGACTTGTACTTCTCAACAACATTGTTCCTTACTTGTTTGGAGAGTTCCTTGGTCTTCATGGCAGTGTTTAGTTAGTGGTGCCTCTTGCTTACAGTAGGTGTTGCAGCCTCTGGTGCCTTTCAAAAAAGGTGCATATATGTAATGACAGATCATATGACAGTTAGATTGCACACAGGTGGACATCATTTCACTAATTATGTGCCTTCTGGAGGTAATTGGTTGCACCAGAGCTTTTTAAAGGGTTTCATAACAAAGGGGGTGAATACATACGCACATACCAATTTTCTGTTTTCATTGAACTTAGGGCTGTAATGTAACAAAATGGGTAAAAAGTCAAGGGAGGTGAATACTTTTGCAAGGCACTGTATAGTCTTAGAAAATGTACAAGGTCCAACGAATGATGGTCTTCTGTTTTACTTGGCATAGCCAGAAGAATAAGACCTTGGTTCATATAGAATCTGGACACACTAAATGGAGAAATACATGAAAAGTACTAAGAATAACTCTGTTGAAGAATGATAAATACGATTCTTCCACAGAAAGGGCAGAGAGCTCTGACATCCTTCCTACCGAAGTAATGGCCACTTGGAAGGCAACCTTCAAAGTCAGATAATAAGATTGGGCATGATTCTGGAGGGAAAAAAAGAATTCCAAAAGGGAGTGTAAGACTCAACTCCCACGGGGTAACCAAAGATATTCTTGGAAGCTTGATCTCGATAACAGTCTTATTGAACTACATAATTAGATTGTGAAGAGTGTACTGGGTTCCTGTCAGGGCTGAGTTAGCTGTAAAGAGTGTAATGGTTCTTTTCAGGGCTGAATTAGTGGCAATCTGGACTCTTAAAGTGTTATAGCTGAGGCCTATATTGACATCCTGTAGGAACTGCAAAATGATTGTAGAAGCAAAAGACTTCATATAATCCAGTTGTTTATCCTTATACAATTGAATAAACCTCTCCAAAATCATATGATAGTCCCTGATCCTTAAGCGAGTGCCGCTCATTCTCCATGCCACAATATTCAGTCTCGTGCTCCAGATACTTGAAGGTACCCTGATCAAGAAGGACCTCTCAAGATGGAAGGTTGAGGTATTAAAAGAGCCTGACGAAGGGGAGACTAATGGCTTCCTGGACATAACAGAATTACAGCAACTACTTCTGTTTTGTCCCAAAAGATTTTTTTGAAATACCTTAGAGTTAAGAGCAAAATAAGGAAAGACATATGCTAAATTAAAATCCCAGAGTATAGATGAAAGCATCTTGGGTATGGAAGGACTGAAGATCCAGGATATAACAAAAATGAAGTACCTAGTTGTTGCAAGAAGAGGCCATAAGATCTACAGTGGATATAAAAAGTCTACACACCCCTGTTAAAATGTCAGGTTTCTGTGCTGTAAAAAAATTAGACAAAGATAAATCATTTCAGAACTTTTTCCACCTTTAATGTGACCTATAAACTGTACAACTCAATTGAAAAACAAACTGAAATCTTTTAGGTAGAGGGAAGAAAAAATATAAAAATAAAATAGTATGGTTGATAAGTATGCACACCCTTAAACTAATACTTTGTTGAAGCACCTTTTGATTTTATTACAGCACTAAGTTTTTTTGGGTATGAGTCTATCAGCATGGCACATTTTGACTTGGCAAGATTTGCCCACTCTTCTTTGCAAAAACACTCCAAATCTGCTACATTGCGAGGGCATCTCATGTGCACAGCCCACTTCAGATCACCCCACAGATTTTCAATCAGATTCAGGTCTGGGCTCTGGTTGGGCAATTCCAAAACTTTAATCTTCTTCTGGTGAAGCCATTCCTTTGTAGATTTGGATGTATGCTTTGGGTGGTTGTCATGCTGAAAGATGAAGTTCCTCTTCATGTTCAGCTTTCTACCAGAAGCCTGAAGGTTTTGTGCCAATATTGACTGGTATTTGGAACTGTTCATAAGGCCCCAGTTCCAGCTGAAGAAAAACAGCCCCAAAGCATGATGCTGCCACCACCATGCTTCACTGTGGGTATGGTGTTCTTTTGGTGATGTGCAGTGTTGTTTTTGCACCAAACATATCTTTTGGAATTATGGCCAAAAAGTTCAACCTTGGTTTCATCAGACCATAACACATTTTCCCACATGCTTTTGGGAGACTTCAGATGTGTTTTTGCAAAATGAAGCCTGGCTTGGATGTTTTTCTTCGTAAGAAAAGGCTTTCGCCTTGCCACTCTACCCCATAGCCCAGACATATGAAGAATACGAGAGATTGTTGTCACATGTACCACACAGCCAGTACTTGCCAGATATTCCTGCAGCTCCTTTAATGTTGCTGTAGGCCTCTTGGTAGCCTCCCAGACCAGTTTTCTTCTCATCTTTTCATCAATTTTGGAGGGAGCTCCAGTTCTTGGTAATGTCACTGTTGTGCCATATTTTCTCCACTTGATGATGACTGTCTTTACTGTGTTCCATGGTATATCTAATGCCTTGGAAATCCCTTTGTACCCTTCTCCTGATTGATACCTTTTAACAATGAGATCCCTCTGATGCTTTGGAAGCTCTCTGTGGACCATGGCTTTTGCTGTGGGATGTGACTAAGAACATTTCAGGAAAGACCAACTAGAGCAGCTGAACTTTATTTGGGGTTAATCAGAGGCACTTTAAATAATGGCAGGTGTATGCTGACTACTATTTAACACGATTTGGAATGTGATTGCTTAATTCTGAACACAGCTACATCCCCAGTTATAAGAGGGTGTGCAGACTTATGCAACCACATTATTATTTTTTTATTTTTTTCTTCTCTCCACCTAAAAGATTTCAGTTTGTTTTTAAATTGAGTTGTACAGTTTATAGGTCACATTAAAGGTGGAAAAAGTTCTGAAATTATTTATCTTTGTCTCATTTTTTTACAGCACAGAAACCTAACATTTTAACTGGGGTGTGTAGACTTTTTATATCCACTGTACGTCTGGATTGTCCCATATTCTTGAAATATCTGCATAGACTTCTGAGTTCAGTTACCACTTGTTCTTGTAAAATGATTCTTATGCTTAGAAAATGTACTTTTTAATTCACATTGCCTGAAATCTAGACTGCTGACAGCCCTTCTGTGTTTTATTCTGCTCAAGAGAAAAATAGGAACAACTTCTTCGAGAAAATGTCTGTTCTTTCTCGTGTCTGTTTATTAAAGTGAAAAAATTAAAGGATTGCCAGGACCACTGGATCTGAAAACATTTCTGTTCAAAGCTCTGCCAGTAATCGACCTTAAAGGACAATCCTCTCCATGTCCACAATTGTATCTCTGGAAGAAGTTCTTCTTGAAGACTGCCATGATCTATTCCAATAGGCATTTTGAGGTAGAAAATAATTTATGGGCCTTCTTAATATTATCGTGCAGAAGGACAATTCCAACAAAAAGGAATACATCATAAACTTAAGATAGAAGATGAGTCAGAAGATCATTAGCAAGGCCACAAAAGCCCTTGTAGCAAAGACCACAAGGGTTAGGGAGACCTCCCAGGTCTATTACTACTCTCTGAAAAAACTAAACAATGCATGTGAAAATAGGAGAGAGGTGGGTGGGTTGACTGTCAGCATGCTTGATGAAGACAGGTGAGTGGGGTTTAAATAGGTGGCGTGGGGAGAGGCACCCTCCCACAATTTCAGGTGTTCACCTGATTATTTATAGTAGGGACCCTCTCCCCTGGTAGCTGGTGTGTGGCCAAAGCTACGTCATCTTGGCCTGAAAAGAGGGCCAACAATTGTCTAGACATTTATTGTGTAAGCCATTTGGAGCATCTCTTAGCTCAAGTTTGGGTCAGATATTTATCTGGCATAGTAGTTGGTTTTCCACCGTCCAATGGATTTTTAGTTAAAGGGGTTCTGGCTTAGGCGGGCGAGGACTAGTCTGATGTAGTGGGTGAGTGTGGGTGTATATAGTAGCTGGCTTGAGATGCTTAGTAATGGGTGAAGGCTTGGTTTGTGATGTAATGCTGAATGGAGATTCTAGTTAGGCCTTGAGAGTTTAACTGGGGAGAGGATAGGAGAGGAGGTGGAATTGGGTTCCTGTGGGATAGGTTTTAATTTTGGATAGGTGGAGGTGTAGGGTGATTTAGTGGGCTGCAAAGACCAAAAAGGTGGTGAGTACATGAATGAGGTGAGGGATGGCATGAGCGACTGGTGTAGAGAGACTGGTGTAGAGCGACTGGTAGGGCGCAGAGCACCTGAGACGGAGCGACTGGTGCGGAGTGACTGGGTAGGGCGCAGAGCGCCTGAGACTAAGTGACTGGTGTAGAGTGATTGGAATAGAGTGAATGCTGTAGGGCGACTGCTGTAGGGCGACTGCGTAGGCCGACTGGGTAGGGCGCAGAGCGTCTGAGACCAAGCGACTGGTGTAGAGCAACTGGTGTAGAGCGACTGGTGAAGAGCAACTGGTGTAGAGTGACTGGGTAAGGCGCAGAGCGACTGGTGTAGAGTGACTGGGTAAGGCGCAGAGCGACTGGTGTAGGGCACAGAGTGACTGGTATAGAGCGACTAGGTAGGGTGCAGGGCACCTGAGATTAGGCGACTGGTGTAGAGCGCCTGAGAGACTGGTGTAGAGCGAGTGGTAGGGCTCGGAGCGCCTGAGATAGAGCAACTGGTGCAGAGCATCTGGGTAGGGCGCAGAGTGCCTGTTCGACTGGTGTGGAGTGACTGGGTAGGGCACAGAGTGACTGTGCGACTGGTGTAGAGCGACTGGTGTGGAGCGACTCAGATTGCGCGACTGGTGTATCGAGACTGATGTAGCGCGACTGGGTAGGGTGCCTGAGACTGAGCATCTGGGCAGAGCGCCTGAGACCGAGCGGCTGTGTAGAGTGCCTGAGCTTGAGCGCTGAGACTGAGCGACTGGGTAGGGCGCCGAGACTGGGCAACTGGGCAGGGTGCCGAGACTGGGCGACTGGGTAGAGCAACTGGTTAGAGCGACTGGGTAGGGCTCCTGGATAGAGTGCCTGGAGAGAGCTCTGAGAGAGCGCCGAGACTAAGCATCTGGTTAGAGTGACTGGTAGGGGGCCAAGGCCGAGCACCGAGACTGAGCATCTGGTTAGAGCGACTGGTGAGGCGCCGAGGCTGAGCTCCGAGACTTAGCATCTGGTTGGATCGACTGGATGGAGCGGCTGGCTAGAGCGTCTGGATAGAGCTCCAAGACTGGGCACCTGGATAGAGAGCCTGGATAGAGCTCCAAGACTGGGCACCTGGATAGAGCCCCTGGATAGAGCGCCAAGAATGGGCACCTGGATAGAGCGACTGGATATAGCGCCAAGACTGGGCGCCTGGATAGAGAGCCGAGACTGGACGCCTGCATAGAGCGCCAAGACTGGGCATCTGAATAGAGAGACTGGATAGAGTGCCAAGACTGGGAAATATGCAGAGGCAGAAAAGGAGAAGCAGTTGAAACGTATTAAGATTTAATTGTTTTGTATGCATTTTCACAGTATTGCACCCTTATAGTCCTTTCACGACCTGTAGAGCTCAGTGACTGATAGAGATTGCCTGTGTGAGACCAGCTGCATGTAACAAAGTTGAGCAGGGACAGGGGGAGGAGAGGAGTCCGGGACCATGCTCTGTGCTGTGTACATGTAGCAGCACTGGTAGCTCTAGAGGCTGGGGACAAAGACAAGAGTTTTATGAATGAAGCTGGGAGCCCCCAGCAGACCCTCACCCCATATAGCCCCTATCCAGAGCCAGGAGCCGCCAGCAGACCCTCACCCTGTGCAATCCCCATCCAAAGCCAGGAGCCCCCAGCAGACACTCACCCCAAATAGTCCCCCATCCAGAGCCAGGAGCCCCCAGCAGCCCCCATCCAGAGCCATCAGGGACCTTGTGTGCGACCTTGTGTGCTATGAATCTGGCTATGGTCCCCCGGGCAGTGCCTGCAAATCCACAACAGCGCCATCTAGTGGCCACTTGCAGTTTTGTTGCACATTCCATGTTTAAGACGACCCCCTATTTTAAACTTAAAAATGTTGGTAAAATATATCGTCTTATACACAGAAAATATGGTGTATATATATATATATATATATATATATATATATATATATATATATATATATATATATCTGCCACTGCATAAAAGACCTTTTACCCTCTAATACTAGAATCTAAAAGGCCAGGACCATGATTTTCCACAGTGAGAGACAGGTAGAAATATATAATTAAATAAATTATTAGCAATCACAGAATCATGAAACATCATTTATTTTTACTTACCAATGACATAGGAGTTTAGAGAACAAGCCGTACAAACATCAGCTGCATTAGAAAACAAAAAAAAACTTTTCAATGTGTCATGTCATCAAAATAAAATGAAAATAGGCAGAGAAAATAAGATGTACCCTATTTACGGGATGCATCTAAACAATTAAATCTTCCAACTAGATTTGCAAAAGAACAAAATTGTTTTGATGAAAGATGCGAGCAGTATAGTATGATCCCATCAATAGGGAAAAAAACTGTTTCTGGAGGCCTAAAAGGTTGAGTATACAGAATGTATTTATGAGTTAGAAGAGAAGTATTATACTGAGATCAGAATGGCATTCCATCTTACTTCAGAAGCAGCTACTGCTCCTATTAAATTATCTGCAAAAATGTAAAAAGAAAATATAATGAATTCAGTTTAACATGTAAAGAACCACTAAAGAACCACTATATGTTTGATTGTAGAACACAGACTATTAAAACACAATTTCAAATAAATAGAAGTTATTGTTTTACTCTTTAAATTGTCTATATTATCCTCAAGCAGAGCTGCCTTTCCCCACTTCCCTGGGATCATGGTTAGTTCTGCCATGGGGTTGGATCATCATGGAGCTTGGAAGCAGGCTGGGCTATGATGTCACGGCTCCTACACAGAGGTAACAGCTCTATTGTAACCTGCTTGCAGCTCCCTCAAAGGGAATAATATCACATGTCTGAGTCACGCCCAGGAAGGGGCTAAGTCTCAATGTGAGCTAGTCAGGCAAACAACACCACTGTTCTCTTAGAGGAAAAATCTTTCCTAACATCTCTTAATCACCAAGAAGAGTAACAAGGAGGAAATACCAGCCCATTTTGCTACACCCTATCTAGGGGATATTCTGCTTGGTCACGCCGCATGCGGATATGGAGCAGTGTGTGGAGAGGTCCGCTGCTGTGACGACGGAGGTGTTCCCACCGTGGAGACGCTATCCAACCTGGAGGTTTGGAGTTTTAGGCGGCCGGAGAAACTTGGGATCAAATGCTGAGTAGAGGGGTAAAGGAACACAAGCTCTTTGCCCTTCACATTTTACAGCCGGCGCTGGTATCATTGAGAGAAGTGAAATTATATCAGAGAAGCAGTCATAGACGCAGAGGAGGCACACAGAAGCTGCAACGCTGTATTCACAGAAATACAACATGGGGGTAAGCCTCTTCGTACCATCTGCTATTTAAAGAGTGCAAAGGATTAGAATCACTCTGGGCTGTTATCCCCTTGAACAATCGCTTTGGTGAATTTTTGGTGAATGTGGGGTAAATTGCTTTCAACACCCTATTGAAGAGGATATCCAGAATTTACAATTGTTTACAATTTTGTTCCAACAATTGAAGGAGACAACTGAGGTCTGTCTGGTGGCGTTTTCAGAAACTGAACTTTACAACACCTGATTACCCTATTGGGTCTTATTTACAGCTATATAGCCTCAGACTTCATAAAGTCTTCTATAGAGTCTAGATTGGAACTTTATGTAACAGAAGCTTGTGAAAAGCTGAAAGTTTTTTGGTTCCTATCCTTTTATGAAGAGGGCTTTATAACTGGTTTTGGGACAATAATATAATATTTACTGAAGCTATGTAACATATGTGATCAAACAGACATAAATCCTCTTTGCCTTTTAGTAATTCTATATTAGCATATACAATCTGAAAGAGGAAACATTAGATCTGTTGGCATCTGCAAAAACTGATCTTTCTAATATTTCTATCTAAAGATAAATAGCCTTATCCTTCATAAGATCATAGATAGTTTTTTTGTTGGAATTCTATACTGTGGAAGCTTATGAATGGTTAAGAACAAAAAAAAAAACACTGGTAAGAACAAGAGAAGGCATTTTTCCCTTTGGTCTAGTATAGTTATCAACATGAAAGGTAAAGATACTCAACCTGCTAGAGGCAAAACGGGTAAAAACATTTGTAAACAAATACAAATTCTTACTGATTTTTTTTCATCAGGGAATAAACCTGGTTGTAAAGATAAGATGAATTTGACTTACTCCTCTCAATCTCTTCTGGACCTCTCAATATCTCCGGATGATAAACAAGGTGACTCGAGATTAGAAGAGGAGATTGTTAGTGAGGATACGGAAGGAGAGCTACTGACAGTAACTACTTTAAAAGTTTTGTTTAAAGAATTTCAAATTACTATAAAGGAATATTAATCCCAAGAAATTGCTAATAATGCCAAAGCTATAGGAGGTTTACTAAGCCGAATTGTTAATTTGGAGCAGACTCAGGAAAAATTGATTAAATAAAATGAAGAGCTACAAAATTAACTCAATGAGTTGAAAGTAGAAATGTGAAAATTAAAAACTCAGAATTTAAGAACCATAGAGTTCAAAAAGAGACACAATATCAGAATCAGAGGCATTTCAGAAGAAATTAGGTTTAAAGACTTATTACATTATTTAGAGTCTTTTTTTCTGAGTCTAGTAAACAATGATAGTTTTTCTGAACCTCCTATAGAAAAATGTTACCGCATACCTCTACCAAATATGCTAAGTAAAGACACCCTTAGAGATGTCATAGTAAAGATCCATCATTTGGCATATAGGAAAGTTATCTTGAAAATCTCCTTTACTAAAAAGATTTTTGATCCCCCTTATGTTGTTTGCAGATCTATCAGGGAAGACATTAATGCAAAGGAAAACGTTTCTTCCCATTCCTAAAATATTGAGAGAGGATCAGATCACATATAAATGGGTTTTTCCCATGAAATTAATTATCACATTAAACAATCAGAGACATACAATTAGTGAAGTGGAAGAACTTGAACGTATATTTACCTAACATATCAGATTGGATTTCTTAAACAAGTTTTAAGAAAATTTAAAAAAGTGGTTCAGGGATCAACAATAATATGTGGAGACTTTAATTTGCTAGCAGACCCCATTTTAGATAGAAATTCTATCTATAGTCCAAGGTCAGATCCATCTCTGATTAAACAATCTAAAGATTTCAACTCTATTATGGCCAAGTTTCAATTATATGATATCTGGAGGATTTTGCACACTGATGAGAGAGACTATACATGTTTTTCACCATGCTTCCTGACCTACTCCAGCTTAGATTATATCTGGGTAGACTTGGAGACTCTTAAAAAAGGATTAAAAGTTGAAATTGGCCCAAGAGTATGGACAGACCATGCTTTAGTAAAATTAGATCTTAGAATTAATTGCTCCAGACCTCCTCGAAGATCTTGGAGACTAGATTATTGTTTGTTACAATCAGATACAGATATACAATTAATACAAAAAGAAACTGAGCAATTTTTTGCTCAAAATAATAACTCAGTAAATTCAAATTGTACTATATGGAATTCTTATAAGGCCATTTTAAGAGAGATCTTGATTAAGTTGCAAAGTCAAAAGAAAAAAGATAGGGGTTTCCCTTTGAGGGAATTATATGTTCAATTATTTAAATTGGGAAAAGGAAATAAAATGTATCCGAATCAGAAAGTTTCAGAACAAATCAGGGAAATACAGTTACAAATAAAAAAAATGATTCAATTAAGAACAGATAATTCAGTCTGGTTGCTTCAACAAAGAATATATCATTATGGTAACAAAGCCAGCAAAATGCTGGCGAATAAATTAAAAATGATGGACAAAAGAACGAAGATAGATAAAATTTATAGAGAGGGGAAATGTCTACCTAGGCCAGAGCACATAGCAAGTGTGTTTGAAGAGTATTACTCTAAATTATA
Source organism: Discoglossus pictus (assembly GCA_027410445.1). NCBI lineage: Eukaryota > Metazoa > Chordata > Amphibia > Anura > Alytidae > Discoglossus > Discoglossus pictus. The sequence continues at coordinate 48,272,229 of CM050165.1, forward strand.
TAATTTAAAAGAAGACCCTCAGTTTGTAAAGCCATCTTTGGAGGACATTCAGGAATTTCTGAATAGGATTGAACTGCTTCAAATATCTGAAACAGAAACTTTGATGCTTAATGCAGAGATTTCGGAAAAATACAGTTTAGAAGCTATTTTTAAACTCAAATTGGGTTCAGCTCCAGGAACCGATGGGTATGTTAACCGATTTTACAAACTTTTTGCTAACATTCTGATTCCTTATTTGAAAAATTATATATAAAAATGATATATATATTGTGGCAGAGCGCCCCCTTCTGGCGGGGTTTGCGTCCTGCACTTTCTTATCTCTTTTACCCAGGGAGGAAGACACAGCAGGCTTGTCAGATTTTTACTGCTGTTTATTGGGTAGCATAAACAGAACAAAATAACAGTGCTTGTATTCAGCGATATATCGCCACCTTGTGGCCAGGATGCAAACAGTCTCTTATTTGTGATATATCGCCACCTTGTGGCCAGGAAACATACAGTCTCTTATTTGCCTTTTCCTCTACAGCTTCTATCAATTGTTTGTGAAGCATAGGGCCCTTGTCACCCTCTTGTAATGAGGAACTCTTACTCTCACTCTCAATACACTCTTCTTCTCCCTGGGACCTTTGTAATCCTTCTCTGGATACAATGAGAATAATATGCATTGGCACCAACCTTTTATCCCTTGTTCCTTCCGGCTTCTTAGGGATGGTGTCTCCAGATAATCCTATCTCAGTGGAATATCTCCAATATGACAGAGGTCTTCTCTGTGCGCAAACTCTGGAAGTCCGCAGCCTTCCTGACTGTCTCGCTCCAGCACAAATCCCAGCTCTCAGGATGCCCGCAGCTGAGCTGTCCAGGGCTTTCACACACAGCTCACGGCTCTTAGGCCCAAGCCTAAGTGAGAGACTCCACCCATCTCTCTGCTGCTTTTAAAGGCAGTTCACAGCTAGGCTGCTTCCATTTAGCCACTGATAACTGAATGAATTTAACTCTTTTCATTCTCAAGGGAGAAGTCTTACAGAGCTCTCTTGTGACCCCTAATGGCACTCCATCACATACCCTCCCCCTCAGCTCAACACCATGTAGTTGAGCTACATGAGCCGAGAGGCCGTAAACGCTCACTTGTAGCTTTATCTTCCTCTTGTCTTCTCGTTTAAGGGGCTCATCTTCATAGGGCATAATATTCTCTGGTGCAACTATGCAGTATGGGCTTGGGTCTAGCTCTATTCTCCTGAGCTCAACAGCACGCGTACTTCCATGCGCCAGGATAACTTTCCCTTCTTCAATTGATCCATCAACTTTGACGAAGCAAGGCTTGAGACACCCCTCGAATAGACTACCATGGATTTCGTCCACCACAACATCTATGGGGAACACACTGTCTTGTTCGCCACATGGCACCTCTGGACCTGGTTGGATACTGACAGTATCTCCAAACCACACCTTTAGGTTGTTACACACAACTCTGTTCCTCCTGATCAATGGGTTTCTTTTCAGGTTTACGTTCTTTGACTTGAACGGCCTTGACAGAGGGACGTGAAATTCTCGGCGACCGTCTTAATGTCCGGCCTATGCTTTCCTCTGCTTCAGGCTCCTCAGCTTTTGCAACTGCGGAAACCACAAATAATGCGTCACCTCTCTTCCTCTTGTTGGAGACCCTGATTGTCAACTTGAGACCATCTTTCTGCCTCTCTGATGTCATTTCCTTCCCTTCTGTTCCACTGTTTTCATCTTCAGGTACTAACTTGGATCTAGGTTTACTTTTTAAACCTGGAGCTTGCTTCTCTGATTTTGAAGACTTCTCTACTTCTGGAGTTGCAGCTCCATCCTCTGTCAATTGCGACTCAACTACTGAGTTTGCTCAGTCAGTCTGCTTGCTCTCGTTGGGAAGTAATTTATCTTTATGTTTATTTTTTGAAGTACTTGTTTTCTTCTCCGTTTCAGAAGATTTTTCAGTGTCAAGTGATTTTGTCTCCTTTTTTGTTGATGTTTCAGGTTGCTGCTCTGTATCACTCTGATCCGCTATGGTTGGTGAAACCTTTGTTTCCCTGCTTTCTTCTGGCTGATCTATCACAGCTGACTCCATAGTTTGCTTTGCACCACTCTCAACTTTACTAGATGCTTCTTTGCCTACACTCGCTCTCTCTTTATTAGAGACAGAAATAATGCCTTTCTTTTTCTCTGTCTCTTCATCCTTGGCACTGGTTTTGTTTGAATCGGTCTTACGCAGCTCTTCTTTTGAAAGTACTTTTTGGTTTGATTTTTCAAGATCTGGGGATTTTTCTAAATTCTCTGAGCTTGAAAGCTTACTGTTCTCTTTGAGGTTATGTAGACTTTGGTTTACGTCACTCTCTAAGAGATCTTTCAGATTTTTCACAGTCTCTTCCATAGCAAGCAATTGTTCTTTTAGGTGAAGGATTTCTTCTGTCATTACCTCCTTCCCAGAGATTCTCTGTTCATAAAGAGAGACTCCATTGTGGCTGCGTGAGTCTTACTTTGCGCCTCATTCTCAGTGTACAGATTCTGGCATTTAGCAATTAAACCAAGGATGGTTGCATCCCGTTCTTGCACTTTATCTGCCAACTCTGATTTTTCCTTTTTTAGCTCCTCGGATGTGGCCAAACTTGATTGAAGACCTTTCTTCAGAATCTCAACAGCTTGGTTTAAAGAGTTTAATTCTTGTTCCTTTGTGGATTTGTACTCATTAAACACATTAAGAGTTGACTCTCTCTCACTAATCACCTTATTGTGCTCTACCCTTAACTGAACCATCTGCTGGGCCTTGCTCTCCAGTTTTCTGGTGAACTTTGCTAGCTTGTCCTCAGTTTGCTTCAATATACTGCTTAGATTGTCCACTTGGTGGTTGAGTCCAGCTATGTTTTGTCTTGATGACTCTTCATTTCTTTGCATGTCTTCAATCACCTGCTCCTTCTGCCTCTTCTCATCTTCCACCCGATATTGGAGTCCCTCAAGCTCCTTGTCCTTTTGCGTTAATACTGTTTTCAGCTTGGAGATTTCCAGTTTCAATATGGTTATTTGACAAATCAGCTGCTCCTCTTGAGTTTTAGCCGCTTGGTCTTGTCTCTCCTTCTGTACAGTGTTCTCTGAAAGGGATGTCTGCAGATTGGTAATTATTCCCTCTAGCTGCAGTTTCTCAGAATCAAACCGGGCTCTCTGGGTTTCTAGTTCTGCATTGGTGGAGCTCTTCTCTTGTTCTAGCTTGGTGATCTGTACTTGGAGGGCTGTACACCTAGCAGTGATTTCAGCTACTTCCTGGGTCAATCCTTCCATCTTCAGGATGTCCCCCATGTTTTCCAGCTTAGACTTGGGAGTATTCTTCCTCTGCTCCCAAATTGGCATCAGTTTCTCATTCCTGTAGGACACTCTGTAGTCCTCAAATGCAGGCATCCTCCGCCATTCAGGAATATAGTCTGGCATCATCTTTACCTCTCGATGGTCTGGTTCGGTATGACACCTCTCCATGCTCTGCGTCATATGTCCTGTCTGGGACAGTGTGTACTCCTTGAGTTTTTCAGCATTGCGGTCAGCCCGTTTCTTTTCTCTGTTATAAGCAGCTTCCACTTCTCTGAACTGGTTTTTTATCATCTCTAAGTCGGATGCACTTTGCGAGTAGCTGGCCTTTTCCACTTGAAGTGAAGACTCAAGGTCCAGGATCCGCAACTGGATAACTTCAGAGTTAACCTTAGACTCCCGATGGGCTGCTCTTTCCGATTCAATATCTTCTTCCAGTCTTTTTACTGTGTGTGCTGCTGTCTCCAGTTTCAGAATCAGTCTCTCCTCTTTCTCACGACTGTATTCCAGCTCACTCTTCTGACGTGAGAAGTTATCCATGGAGACATTTTTCTCTGCTTCCATTTCATGTAGCTGCTTGTGCAACTCTTGAACCTTCCTGTTTTTGGACTGGATAACAGATTCCATTTCTTTCTTCATCTCCTGCTCTCTCATCTGAAGCTCCTCAAGCTTGACTTTAAATTGTCCTTGGAGCCTTAAAGAATGCCGTTTCTCCTCCTCTAAGGCCATTCTGTCTGCACTAGCAGGCTCTTTTGCTTTCTCAGCAATATCTGTTACTGTCTCTGCAGTTTCTTTTGTGCACTCTGCATTCTCATCAGCAGCTTCTGCTGTCTCTGTGGCGGCTCCTGCCGTCTCTGTGGCGGCTCCTGCCGTCTCTGTGGCGGCTCCTGCCGTCTCTGTGGCGGCTCCTGCCGTCTCTGTGGCGGCTCCTGCCGTCTCTGTGGCGGCTCCTGCCGTCTCTGTGGCGGCTCCTCTGTCAGCCCGCCAGTTCCTTGCTTGTCTATCTTTGACAATATCATCAAATGACTTCTGAACGCCAAGCTCCAATGGGGTGTCCATAATATTTGGATGGAAATCTCTCCTTGTCATGCCAGTCGCACCTTTCTCGTGTGGTTGAAGTATAGGAGCACTTCTCCGGCTAGCTTGTTGCACCCCCAGCGCCTTTATGCTGGCTGTAAAGTACGCCTTCTGTTCATTCTGGGTACTGATTCTCTGTGCTCTGACATCCCGGGTACCTCCAACTCTGGCAAGGATCTCAGCTTTGAGGTCATCATAGTTTTCTTTCTTTTCTTCATTCAAGCTCAGATAAGCTTTCTGAGCTTCGCCCGTCAAATACGGGGCAATGAGGCTGACCCAGTACCGTTTGTGCCACGCCTCCCTAATGGCTGTTCTCTCAAAAATGGTGAGGTATATGATCACATCATCATCCTCTGTCAGCTCCAGAAGAAGTTCATTGGCTCTAACTCTGGCCGCATCTTTTCTATATTTTTCCAGTATAGCTTCACTCTGGGCTAACTGGATGGCCCACTTTCTATTGTACTCTTGCTGAGCAGCTGTGGCCTCTCTCATGCCGATTATTCTCTCCTCTGCTTGTCGCCGCCACTTCTCTGTGACCTCTCCAAAACATGCAGCAGCACCTCTTAGTTTACCCTCTTTTGCAGCATGGGCTCCGTCCGCTGCAATTACTTTTTGCCATTCTTGCTGACAAGCTCCGCCCACTTTCTGGCGTGTAGTGGCATCTACCAGGGCTTTCACTAGTTCCTCCATGTACATTTTGTAAGGTGGGCTGTCTTCTTAATACAGACAATTTAGCATCCCACTTCTGACACCAACTGTGGCAGAGCGCCCCCTTCTGGCGGGGTTTGCGTCCTGCACTTTCTTATCTCTTTTACCCAGGGAGGAAGACACAGCAGGCTTGTCAGATTTTTACTGCTGTTTATTGGGTAGCATAAACAGAACAAAATAACAGTGCTTGTATTCAGCGATATATCGCCACCTTGTGGCCAGGATGCAGTCTCTTATTTGTGATATATCGCCACCTTGTGGCCAGGAAACATACAGTCTCTTATTTGCCTTTTCCTCTACAGCTTCTATCAATTGTTTGTGAAGCATAGGGCCCTTGTCACCCTCTTGTAATGAGGAACTCTTACTCTCACTCTCAATGCACTCTTCTTCTCCCTGGGACCTTTGTAATCCTTCTCTGGATACAATGAGAATAATATGCATTGGCACCAACCTTTTATCCCTTGTTCCTTCCGGCTTCTTAGGGAACAAGGGATAAAACTCCACCCATCTCTCTGCTGTTTTTAAAGGCAGTTCACAGCTAGGCTGCTTCCATTTAGCCACTGATAACTGAATGAATTTAACTCTTTTCATTCTCAAGGGAGAAGTCTTACAGAGCTCTCTTGTGACCCCTAATGGCACTCCATCACAATATATATATATATAAAAATCAGGGGTATGTTCCATCCAAAATGACAGAGGCCTTGATTGTCACAATACCAAAGCAGGACCGAGATAGGCTGGAATGTAAACACTTTAACCTATTTCGCTACTGAATGTTGAAAAGATTTACTCAAAAGTTTTGGCTGACTGTCTGGGCTCTGTCGTAGATAAATTAGTTGCCTATGATCAATCTGGCTTTATAGGTGGTAAACAGGGGGCAGACAACACTCATAGAATATTTGAGCTGATATCCTTTGTGGATGTACGCAGAATTCCGTCTGTGTTCCTGTCAATGGATGCCGAAAAAGCCTTTGACCGAGTCGGATGGGTTTTATGGAGCAAGTTTTTGTGAAATATGGTTTTGGAGCCTTTGGCTCAAGGATCATTAAGGCTCTATATTCAACCACATCCGCCTCGTTCATAGGCACAAGTTTCAAAACAAATAAAATAATGATTTCCAATGGGACCAGACAAGGCTGCCCCGTCTCCAATTATATTTGCGCTTATATTGGAACCACTTGTGGCTTCTAGTAGAGACAATAATGAGATAGAAGGTATAAGAATTGGTAATGTAACTCACAAGATAATGATGTATGCAGATGATGTTGTGGTTTCAATATCTAATCCATCTAAATCTTTGAAAATATTGCATAAACTGATAGACTCGTATAGTAAGGGTTCTAACTATAAATTAAACATTACAAAATCTGAAATTTTAAGTTTTCATATTCCTAAGGTTGAAAAAAATCCCCTGGTGTCTGATTTCAACTACAGCTGGTAAGCAGAAAGTTTTACTAATCTAGGTATTGTGTTTTATAACAATATACCTTAAACGATTAAGAATAATTATAAACAAGTATTAACTAAAATATTAGATACAGTGACTTCATGGTAACATTTAAAATTATCTTTATTCGGCAGAATTGTGGACTTTATTACAGAAATTTAATTATGTAATTAGGTCAATTCCATTTTCTTTATCTAAAACTCAAATACAACAATTTTAAACAGTTGTGGATGGATTCATACACCAGGGAAAAAGAATGAGAATAAAAAACAACAATAATAATTTCTAGAAAATTCAATAGGGGAGGTATGGCTTATCCAATGTTGCAGACGTATCATGATGCAACGATGCTGTCTCATTTGCTTAAATGGTTGGAACCTTCTGACCCCTGGTAATGGTTAAACGTGGAAAAAAAAAAGGGAATACCTAAATAGAAAATATTGCCATTTCCAATTCTGATTCTACATCTGCAATTATTGGAAGTAGATTTAAAGCTACCATTCCTTAAAGAATGTGCCAAAAATGGTATATATGAGCTGAAAGATTTGGTTATTGATGATATATGGGCATCCTTTCAATACTTGAATAGGAAATTTAACCTTCCAGGGAAATGTTGGTTAGAGTATAATAGACTTAAAATTAAGTATAAAGAATCAGTCTACTTTTTTATTTAAGCTGAGACCTTTAACTAAGTGGGAAAGTCTCATTACAATGAGAAAGAAAAAACACTTAATTTCTAGTTCTTACAATATATTAAGGGAAGAAATGGATAAATCGATTTCCTGTAGGATTAAACAATGGGAAGTGTCCCTTAACAACAAATGGCCGGAAGCAACGTGGTTTGGAGCAATGGCCCTGACAGAAAAATTTATCAAAAATACAAAGAAGTTTATACCAAATTGATTAACCATTGGTACTTAGTTCCAGTGAAAATGGCACAGATTACTAATATTTTAAATAAAAAATATTACTGGAGAGGTTGTGGACAAATAGGTTCTCAATTCCACGTTTGGTGGGAATGTCCTTATATACAGAAATTTTGGAGGGGATTGTGCAATGCAGATTGAAGATATAATTAAGACTCAGATATCCTACTCTCCGGAAATGTATCTGCTTCACATTTTTCCAAATAATCTTTCCTTGGATATAAAGGCAATTTTTATGCAAATTGTAATTTCTGCTAAATTATTGATTGCTAAAAAGTGGAATCAGTCTGCGGTTCCCAGCTGGAATGAGATTATATGTATGACTGGAAGGAATAGAAATTTAGAGATAAAAAAAGGAAAATATGCAGAGAAAATAAGATGTACACTATTTATGAACAGGATGCATCTAAACAGTTACATTTTCCAACTAGTTTTGCAAAAGAACAAAATTGTTTTGATGAAAGATGCGAGCAGTATAGTATGATCTCATCAATAGGAAAAAAAATCAGTTTCTGGAGGCTAAAAGGTTGAATATACAGAATTTATTTATGAGTTAGAAGAGAAGTATTATACTGAGATCAGAATGGCATTCCATCTTACTTCAGAAGCAGCTACTGCTCCTATTAAATTATCTGCAAAAATATAATGAATTCAGTTTAACATGTAAAGAACCACTATAGAACCACTATGTGTTTGATTGTAGAACACAGACTATTAAAAACAATACACAATTTCAAATAAATAGAAGTTATTTTTTTACTCTTTAAACTGCAGAGCTGCCTTTCCCCACTTCCCTGGGATCATGGTTAGTTCTGCCATCAAGGAGCTTGGAATCAGGCTGGGCTATGATGTCACGGCTCCTACACAGAGGTAACAGCTCTATTGTAACCTGCTTGCAGCTCCCTCAAAGGCCCTGCCTATTGGCTGCTCATGAGTCATCACTCAGATTAGATGAGTCTCACAGAAATATGATGTTACTGATTCTGTGGTATCTTAGGGATATATGAAATATGTTCATCTTCATTTTAATAGAATCTTTGAATAAAATATGTTAAAAAGCGAATTAAATAGATTGCTCTATTCAGCTGAAGAAGAAGTTGCTTTGGTGGTAACTTGATATATCAGTAATAAGACATGGAATAAGTTATGCGACTGCAATGCAGTATGGGGCATGTGCAACTTTGTGGAATGTACTGTACTTACATCACTAGTCAACCGTCGAGTAAATATGACAACTGATAGGGTTTGACACACATAATGGCAAACAGCCCACTAAGTTAACTTATTGATACTGGTTACCCCAGAAAGCTGCCAGAAAATGGTCAGGAGTTTATAACTTTCAGTCCAGCATTGTGATGTCTAAAAGAAGACATTAGCAAACCATGTTAAGACCTTCATGACAATGTTTCAGAAATAACTCATCTTTACAATCAAGACGTCCAAATTAAGTTAGGTGGAGAACATCTATGGGTGGATCACAACAAATTATTATTCTGGGAAAGACAGCATACAATCTTTCATAAAGAGATCCATTGAGGAAAGTAAAGTATAAAAGACAAGCATTCAAAATAAAGTGCAAATTTGAGAAGTGCCAAGCAATAGATCTGATGGCATCAAAAAAGAATGGAAAATTGGACATTTTTTTTCTCACAACGATTCTCAACAAAAGAAATAAGGGTAGACAAAATTAGAACTTCCCATGTGTTGTCTCTGGTTTCTCTAATTTTGAAAATCTATTTAAAAAAAAGAAATACATTACACTCAAGTGGACATAATATGTTTCTTAGTTGGTCCAGAAAACCATGATTACCATTAGTAAAAGAACTGCAAAAAGTGACAGCTTTTTGATCTTGATCTCCATTACTTTTCTTGTACAGTAAAAATAATAAAAAAAACAATCAATATTTTTCCCCAAGGATTTATTAAATGTTTGCTTCATGTACTATAAACATTTGCGAAGCTCAGAAACATCTGGTTCTTTAATGTATAAGGGCTCACTCCTGAAGTGCAGTTTTTACTTTATGACCAGAGAGAAATCTTCCAAGTCTACACATATAGTCAAAGTGACATTCTGGAGTTCTCCTTACACCTCAATGAGATATATTCAGCAGAAGCAAGATTTGAATGGAATTCTATAAATGTTTGTTAAAGTTTGAACATGTATCTACTACGTGTCCATCACAAAGCATATTATGGACGGCAAACATTAATATCCCCTCAGGTCTGTCAGCCAATTACTCCATCTTTGTTCAATTTGTGAATTCACACCTTTGGTAAACATCCATTCAAATTCAAATTGCATATTAAATGTTTTCTCTGCATTTCATCTTAAAATGCATACTAATATTCAGGTAGTTATGCCGTTTGTAAATGAATGTTGAAAATGGGCGGAACAATATGCTATTTAGAACACCAAGACAATAGTTTTTCACAAATCACATAAATAGCAGCTGCCAAGGAGCAGAAATAAGAGACATCCTTTTGGTTTAGGGTGACAAACATCAATTCATTTATTTATAGATAGATAGACTATGCTGTACAGACTAAAAAACTTTATTATTTTAATAACAATAAAGTGATCTGCTATTCAGCAATACAATATATTTGTATCCTGCAACAAATATTATGCATGGTCATTCTTGCACCATCTGAACAACTCCAAGCTGTCCAATAAATAATTCTGGAATTCTACTGGATCCTGATTTTCATTCCTACATGTGCACTGCAGATTTGTTACCAGTCTGGTGCATTGTAACCAGCTAAGTGAGGTCCGGAAAGGTCCCTTATCATTGTTTTGAAGTGTCCTATTTTTCATTGCACTTCATAGTAATTCTGGTTCTAATCCTTGCCTTGTTTTGACAACAATTTTTGCCTTCAGAGATCTCTGAAGTTCTGCAACATGAACTCTGGTTGTGATCTACCTGCTTGAGATCAGTTTATATAAAAACTAATTATCTTTAACTTACAGACTTGGAGCCTCATTCAATTTGGGGCTCGCAACTCGATCGCAGATAGCCGAATGTCTGGCAAGTTAGGGTCCGATTGTGAAAATAGGAAACTATGCTATCGAAAGTAGCATTTGCAAGCTTGAACTTGATCGCTAACGCAAGGCCGTAACTCCCGGTTCAAGCCCGTAGGACTTTGAAATCCAAACTCCATTTTTCATTGAAGTCCTACATGAGTTACGATTGGACCCACATTCCAGGTATAATGCAATATTGATAAAGCCGTAAATATGAAATTCTATTACATGCAAGTTCCATTATATGTGTTAACACATTGATTGCCAGGATCAATATAACTCGGAACATAAACATGAAATCAAGTATTTTGTTGGGCCGATTTGCGAGCTTGAGAATGTTGTGCTATTAATTCTAAGACCTAACATCACTTTCACTTTTAATAAAAGTACAGTAGAGTTTTTGTATATGCATTTACAGTGCTCTGTACATGTCATTAAGCCCTTTGCGAGACCTCCTTGGTACCATCAACATGTGGTTCGATTTTTGCCATTTGCGGTCTTGACAGAGTGGTTAGCGAGGAGGGAATCTGAACAATTGAATAGCGATTTGCGATTTGCGAAAGTGAAAGAACAAAGGTTTGGAGGGTAATAACTTGCAATTTAAAAAAAACTATATGAATCGCAGCTTGGAGCCCATAAATCCATCGTAGCCCGCAAGAAGTTGTCAATTTAAAAGCAAATTAAGTTACGGGCTCCATTTCCGAGCCCCGATCTCCTGAAGGGCTCAATTGAATAAGGCTTACATTGGCCAATTTGTACTGATGCATGGACGTTCTTCCATTAGTATAGTATGATGAGTGTAGCACATTTGGCTTGGTTCTTTGTGATTACAAGGAATGAGGTGGCAAAACATTTACATTTTGATGGGTGTAGTAGCCCATTCATGACATAGATTGGACAGATATCATGTTGAGAAAGCAGTGATGAAATGGAGAACAATTATAAGGAATACTGCTTTAGGTATTGGGGGTTCATCAAACATAATGTGGTGGATAGGCAGTTGTATGGTAATATTCAGTACTAGGTTGAGTTCAAATAGAGACAGAAAGCAAGATTGGTAGATCTGGTTATGAAGTAATATCTGGTTATGAAGTAAGGGGCAGAAATGATGTATAGATTAGGGAGAGAAAGAGGCTCAAGAAATATAAGATACTCCAGTAGAGAAGGTAGTGTAGTAGAAAGAGAATAAAATGAGATACAGTTGTTTACGTACGCTCCTACAAGAGTAGGGCCCTTAAATCCTTCTATACTAGTACGTTTGACATGTTTGTCACATTGTATTCATTGAACTCCCTGTACAAGTTGGGTACAAAGATGTAAGAACAGACTGCATGGTGACCTTGGGCCTTAGTACAAAGCAAACCACTAAGGCACAACTCCTTACAGCTCCTCTCAGAAACAAACAAACCAGCACCATCCTCAAGACCAGAACTTATTATTATTATTTATTATTATCTTTATTTATATCGCGCCAACATATTCCGTAGCGCTGTACAGGGGTTGAGTACATAGCAGAAAACAAATTAAACACCTTGTAAAGAATGGAGGGCCCTGTTTTTGAGCATAAAATCAAATGTACATAGAGCTTGTTTCCAAGGCCTGACACAAGATTGAAAACTCGCAAACTTACAATCTAAGGGTTTAGGTGTGATACAAGAGGGTGACAAATACAATTGAAAGCAATTGGTTCAGTAAAGTGGAGGGGTCTGTGTGTTGTACTGTAGATTGTGGGTGGGAGTGTTATTAAGCTGTGGAATGTTCAGTTGTACATGTTAAGGCTGAAGATGATAAGATTTTTTAAACAGGTGTGTTTTTAATAATTTCTTAAAGGTTTTGAGGCAGGAAGATAATCTAATGGAGCGGGGCAAGGAGTTCCAAATGGATGGGGAAGCACGAGAAAAGTCTTGAAGACGGGAGTGAGAGGAGGTGATGAGAGAGGAGGAAAGAAGAAGGTCGTTAGCAGAACGAAGGGGCCGGTTGGGAGAGTATTTTGAAACAAGAGCAGAGATATAAGGGGGTGCACTGTTGTTGAGGGCTTTATGTGTTAGGGTCATGATTTTAAATTTGATTCGGGAAGCTATGGGAAGCCAGTGGAGTGATTGACAGAGAGGGGCTGCAGACACTGATCGTTTGGTATTGAAGATGAGTCTAGCGGAGGCGTTCATTATGGATTGGAGGGGAGACAGACGAGAGATGGGGAGGCCAGCAAGGAGGGAATTGCAGTAGTCGAGTCGAGAGATGATGAGAGAGTGAATTAGAATTTTAGCTGTGTCTTCTGTAAGATAATGACGAATTTTGGAGATGTTTTTTAGGTGAAACTGACATGATTTTGTTATTGCTTGGATGTGAGGAATAAAAGAGAGGGCGGGATCCAGTAGAACCCCAAGACAACGGGCCTGGGAGGTAGGGGCGATGATGGTGTTGTCAACAGTTAGAGATATTTGAGGTGTGGAAGCTGTAGTAGAGGGTGGAAAGATTAGAAGTTCAGTTTTAGACATGTTGAGTTTGAGTTGACGGGTGGACATCCAGGAGGATATGCTAGAGAGGCAGTTGGAAACTTGAGCTAAAAGAGAGGGGGATAGATCGGGTGCAGAGAGGTAGATTTGAGTATCATTTGCATAGAGATGATACTGAAATCCAAAGGATTTTATAAGGGTGCCAAGGGAGGAGGTGTAGATGGAGAAGAGGAGGGGGCCTAGGACAGAACCTTGGGGAACGCCAACAGACAGAGGGAGAGGTGAAGAAGAGGTGCCAGAGAAGGAGACACTAAATGTACGATCTTTAAGATAGGATGTGAACCATGAAAGAGCTGTGTCCTGGATGCCAAAAGAGCGGAGCGTTTGGATTAGAAGAGGGTGGTCAACTGTATCGAACTTGAAGAAACACCAGATTACTTTAAGAAGTTTTTATTCTCAGAGCTTGAGACTGTCCAGCAAACCACATGTTAATATGAAAGAGAAGAACTGAAAGCAATTACTCAATATGGTAAGTTTTCTAATTTTTAGTAATTGCACTGAAGAGCTTTCATGGCAATTTTCCACATAGTATAGGAAAACGGCCATTAGTGATCCACTTTACACCACTGTGGTGCTTAGTGTATCTGAAAGTATAATTGTAGCTATGGCAGATCACATTATAATGAGCCTATTTAATCTGATACTATTTGGACCCTTTGGATAGGTCGGCCAAATGAAAAGATGGAAATTACCACCACACAATGCAGGCTGTGGTGATCAAAATTTGCTACATCATCAATAACCACTATCACATCACCACTATATAGGACTTAACACCATTGATTTCATCATGTTTTCCTTTAATGTGAAACAGTTATAAATAATATATATATACATGTCTACCTAATTTTCCAGTCATCTTCCAAATTAAATCTGCTGTGCATGACATATTAAAATTAGTGCTGTTATAACATGCAAACAGAACGGCATGTATTGCATTTACTCATATTCATAATTAATTGAATTATTTTTCTCATTGAATACTGATATCTTTATTGGACAAACATTTAGAGTGACAAGCTTTTGAGAGATGCAACTCTATTTTCTTGTCAATAAGACAAAATTATTATAAAGGCTCTCCATGCATAAAGAAAATAAAATTAAATCAGGGTAATTATCCAGCCAGCACAGAGGGACAAGCATGACTCTTAAGGGAAAAAAAACTACAACAAGTAGTGGGTGCAAAGTAGTCCTCTACTATGGAGTAAGAACTCCTGTTCTTTTCACATTTTTGTGCTACGATCCATAGGTTCAGGCCAATCTTGCATGCAGAAATACAACTAAAATAAAAAAGCAGTTGTGCCCAACTGTAACTGTGGTCTGCAGGGTTTAGATGTACAATATAGGTCAGTAACCAGTTGAGACAGTCATATTAAGAAATAAACAAAACGGTATTACATACAGTATCTCACAAAAGTGAGTACACCCCTCACATTTTTGTAAATATTTGACAACACTGAAGAAATGACAATCTGCTGCAATGTAAAGTAGTAAGTGTACAGCCTGTATAACAGTGTAAATTTGCTTTCCCCTCAAAATAACTCAACACACAGCCATTAATGTCTAAACTGTTGGCAACAAAAGTGAGTACACCCCTAAGTGGAAATGTCCAAATTGGGCCCAAAGTGTCAATATTTTGTGTGGCCACCATTATTTTCCAGCACAGGTTGCCACCAGAGTCCTTTTCCACTCCTCCCTGATGACATCAAGGAGCTGGTGGATGTTAGAGACCTTGCATTCCACCACCTTCTGTTTGAGGATGCCCAACAAATGCTCAATAGGGTTTAGGTCTGGTGACATGCTTGGCCAGTCCATCACCTTTACCTTCAGCTTTAGCAATGCAGTGGTCATCTTGGAGGTGTGTTTGGGGTGGTTATCATGTTGGAATACTGCCCTGCGGCCCAGTCTCCGAAGGGAGGGGATCATGCTCTGCTTCAGTATGTAACAGTACATGTTGGCATTCATGGTTCCCTCAATGAACTGTAGCTCCCCAATGCTGGCAGCACTCATGCAGGCCCAGATCATGACACTCCCACCACCATGCTTGACTATAGGCAAGACACACTTGTCTTTGTACTCCTCATCTGGTTGCCGTCACACGCGCCTATCACCATCTGAACCAAATAAGTTTATCTTGGTCTCATCGGACCACAGGACATGGTTCCAGTAATCCATGTCCTTAGTCTGCTTGTCTTCAGCAAACTGTTTGCAGGCTTTCTTGTGCATCATCTTTAGAAGAGGTTTCCTTCTGGGACGACAGCCATGCAGACCAGTTTGATACAGTATGCAGCGTATGGTCTGAGCACTGACAGTCTGACCCCCCACCCCTTCAACCTCTGCAGCAATGCTAGCAGCACTCCTACGTCTATTTCCCAAAGACAACCTCTGAATATGATGCTGAGCACCTCTTTGGTCGACCATGGCGAGGTCTGTTCTGAGTGGAACCTGTCCTTTGAAACCGATGTATGGTTTTGCCCACCGTGCTGCAGCTCAGTTTCAGGGTCTTGGCAATCTTCTTATAGCCTATGCCATCTTTATGTAGAGCAACAATTCTTTTTTTCAGATCCTCAGAGAGTTATTTGCCATGAGGTACCATGTTGAACTTCCAGAGACCAGTATGAGAGAGTGTGAGAGCGATAACACCAAATTAAACACACCTGCTCCCCATTCACACCTGAGACCTTGTAAGACTAACGAGTCACATGACAGCGGGGAGGGAAAATGGATAATTGGGCCCAATTTGGACATTTCCACGTAGGGGTGTACTCACTTTTGCAGGCAAACGGTTTAGACATTAAAGGCTGTGTGGATTTATTTTGAGGGGACAGCAAATGTACACTGTTATACAGGCTGTACACTTACTACTTTACATTGTAGCAGAGGGTCATTTCTTCAGTGTTGTCACATGAAAAGATACAATAAAATATTTACAAAAATGTGAGGGGTGTACTCACTTTTGTGAGATACTGTATATGGGTATTGCATAACTAACATGGCAATCTTTTGTAAAAGATAAGACATTTTGTCAAACTTTAACTATGGAAGAACATGCTGAAAAAAGATCCTGCTTAAAGAGGCATATGCTGTAAAAGTGCCAAGTTTAAATGGTTTGAGCTTTAAAAAGTGTTATACATGCAAATGTACACAAATGTACTACTTTACTTGTTGCACTCCATGAAAATGGCCAAAATGATGTTAGTGGTTACATAATTGTTTTCCTTACTCTCTTTTACCCATTATCTCGTTAAACTCTCCCCTCTCCCTCTTCCCTCCTTTTGTTCTTGTCTGTCTCTCCTCCCCACCCCACATCCTCCCTCTCTTTCACTTTCCTTACCCCTCCTTTTATCTGTCTTTCTAAAATAAACCAGGAGCTGTACACATGTTAAATAATGTTATAGAAACCTGCATTAATAGATTCTATAGATTATAAGAAAAACTATTAGTATATGTGTGTTGCCATGTCAGTGTGTAGCATATACATACATACAGTAGACTATATATATATAAATAAATGCATCTAACCATTCTTATTATAGACAGTTTTGAACTGAATTGTGTTATGAGCACTGTTCCCTCTAAGCTGTGCACGTGTGCACGCGCGCACACAGGTCTTGAGACGAGCACACACAAGAAAACATGGAGCGCACACTGACATTTCTTAATCCCTTTAGAGGTATATTTAATCTTAGTTTTCCAATGAACCTTTTCCAAC
Source organism: Discoglossus pictus (assembly GCA_027410445.1). Taxonomy (NCBI): domain Eukaryota; kingdom Metazoa; phylum Chordata; class Amphibia; order Anura; family Alytidae; genus Discoglossus; species Discoglossus pictus. Next base: position 48,288,952 of record CM050165.1, read on the forward strand.
CAGGGAGAAATAGATGTCCATTGATAATTGGTTAACGCAGGAAGAAATCAAAAAGAGGTTGCAAAAAATAAATGTTAATAAAGTACCAGGTCCTGATGGAATACATCCAAGGGTACTGAGGGAACTGGGCTCTGTAATAGCAAAACCATTATATCTAATTTTTCAAGATTTACTCAACACATGGTCTCTACCAGATGACTGGAGAAAGGCGTAGGTGATACCTATATTTCAAAAGGGAGCAAGAACAAATCCAGGAAATTATAGACCAGTAAGCCTCACTTCTGTAGTGGGAAAGCTTTTAGAATGGTTAATAAGGGATAATATACAAGAACATGTCTATTTAAACAAGATTATAAGTAGGAGTCAACATGTATTTATGAAGGATAGGTTATGTCAAACAAATCTAATTCGTTTCTATGAAGAGGTTAGTAGGAACTTGGATCAAGGCAACTCAGTGGATGTATTCTTTTTGGTTTTTGCAAAGGCTTTTGATACAGTGCCATATGGGAGACTATTGAGCTGGCTAAAAGACAGGAAGCAAAGAGTTGTTGTAAGTAGAACATACTCAGATTGGACTAATGTGGTAAGTGGGGTTCCTCAGGGTTCAGTATTAGGTCCTCTACTTTTTAACATATCTATTAATGACTTAGAAGTAGGATTGGAAAGTAGTGTCTCCATTTTTGCTGATGACACGAAGTTGTGCAAGGTAATTAAATCAGATAATGATGTACTTTCCCTCCAAAGGGATTTGCATAAATTAGAGAAAGGGGCGACTAAATGGCAGATGAGATTTAATACGAATAAATGTAAAGTTATGCATCTGGGAAGGAAAAATAGCCATGCAATTTATAATCTTAATGAAGCAAATCTTGGGCGTATCAGATATTGAAAGGGATTTGGGAGTTCTTGTGGACAACCACCTAGGTAACAGTGCTCAATGCCCAGCAGTGCCTGCAGAGGCAAGTAAAGTATTAGCACGTATTATGAAGGGTATAGAAGCAAGGGAAGCAAATATTATTCTGCCATTATACAAATCCCTAGTACGTCATTATTTGGAACATGGAGTACAATTTGGGGCACCACTACATACAAAGGACATTTTAGAGCTGGGAAAAGTATAGAGAAGAGCAACAAAACTAATGAGGGGAATGGTGGGGCTAGTTCCACTCCCAGTGAGAAAATGTATTATAGCATGAAAATAAATAGCATAATGAAAAATTATAAATCCAATTAAAAATATGATTTGTAATAATAAAAAAAATATTATAAATCCAATGAAGGCATGAATTGTAATAATATAAAGAAAGACTAAGTGGAGTATTTTTATGAATCTTGTATTCTCAGAGAATATGAATACATAACATTGTTGTCAACATACATAACTAGCTAATATACGTGCAATATATCTATAAAATGTAAATGAAAGTGTGTGGTGTCCCTATGATATAAGAGAATATAATGTATTAATATGTAACTTATGAAAATGTAAAGTGCTAAGTTCAATGAATTAGAATCATAAGTGAGTAAAGTCATGTAAGTATTTTCAACTATCCTATAGTACAATAAATATTTAATAAAGTGCTACAGTGCATATATTACAATGGAAGCTAAAGTGGTAACACTTTGTGATACAGACGTAAATTTAAGTATGAATAGATAATAAAAAATGAAAACAATGAAAAAAGGGGTATATATATTACATACAGTGTAGTGTGGATTAAATGAATGCACAGCCCCATAAAAAAAATCTTAATAATGTATGTGACAATATAATGTCATGAAAACTCAAATTTACTGTTGATTTCAATAGCGTAAATAATTAAAAATTAATGAAAGAAAACCCTTTTACAAAAATGCATTATAGGAGAATCCTTTATTGAATCCACTAGGATTCTGTGAGTCCAACCAGAAAATCCACTGGCTTTCTTTTTGCAATAGGAGGTTATCCAAATTTCTGCCTCTAGGACCTCCAAGTACCCTATCCACTACATTGAACTGCATAGTTTGAGGATTATTTGCATGAAACAATTTAATGTGTCTTGAGACAGGGGTATCCATATTTGTATTGATCAAATACACATGTTCCAAAATACGTCTACGTAATTGTTGTATGATTTTTCCTACATAAAGCTTGGGACATGGACATACCATAACATAAACTACATGTGTGGAACTACAGTCCAGGAAACTTTTGATTGGATAATATCTGCTAGTGATTTGTTGGGTTTTATGTATTTGCAAGCGCTGCAGTGATGGCATTTAAATAAATTCAAAGTTGGTTTTGATCAAGTATCGGTTTTCTCCATGGGTTGATAAAAGCTGTTTACTAGTAGATCCTTAATGTTTTTATTTCTACGATAGACAATTGATGCCTCCTCTGGTAAGTAGTCCTTTATTGTAGGGTCCTCTTTAAGGATATAACAATATTTATTTAGCACAGATTTTACCTATTTCCAGTCATTACTGAAAATCATAATACATTTGATTTCAGCATTTCAGATTTTACATTTTTATCATAAAGAAGATCTGATTGATCTGTTTCCAATGATTTTTTATTTGCTCTTTTAAAAATTTAATTTAGATACTCTCTGGCCTTGAACCTTTTCCTCAGGTCGTCTGCTTGCATTTTGAAATTAGCTGGGCTATCACAGTTTCTTTTCAGTCACAAATATTGTCCCATTGGTATACCTGCTTTTAATGGAACAGGGTGTTGACTGGACCATTGTAGCAGTGCATTTAAGGTAGTTGGTTTCCAATGGGCTGATGAATGTAAGTATCCCATAAAGTCTTTGACTATGCTCAGATCCAAAAAGTGTATTTGCTGTTCGTCAATAACGTACATGAATTTCAGGCCAAAAGAGTTATTTTTGATTTTATTCATAAATAGCTCAAATTCTTATCTTGAGCCACACCATAGGACCAACATGTCGTCAATGTAACATTGCCATAAAAGTATTTTACCTGAATATTCAGATATCTGATCGGAAAAAATGCATGATCACTCCCATTGACCCAAATATAGGTTTGCGTAACTAGGGGCACATGCCGTATTAATTTGGTGATACCAGCGTTTGTTAAAAAGAAAAAAGTTCTTTAGTAAGCATGGATTTAAGAAGAGTGACAATAAACTCATTACATTTCTCATATGTCTTACCTTTAGTGCACAGAAAGTATTCAGTCTCTGCTATACCTTGTTCGTGTGGGATGCTTGAATATAATTATTATATTATGAAATAGTTTAGAATATCTGATGCTAGAAATTGCACCAGTTTTAATTATCGTATACACCGTTTTTTTGTAGGTTTTAACAAATCCTTATTAAAATATGTATATATTATAAACAAATGCTAAATTTCAAGCAACGTATGCTAGTGAGCTTAAGACACAATAATATCAGCACCTGACTCTCCAATGTGGACAAAAATTGACTCTCCTTGCAAAATGTTGCACATCAGAATTTTTTAGTGCGCACAGATTGCAAAAAATTAGAGGGAACATTGGTTATGAGGAATCAATCTGAATGAGTATATATTATTATACATGGATATTGGTGTATTAACTTGATTCCAGCATGGATTCAGATATGGCTGTACTAATAAGAACATGCTGAGTGTTTCTGTTGCTATACATGGATCTGGGTGTATCTGCATAATCTGGGCAAGAATCCATGTGCCTTTATATAATAAGGTGTGTATCCAAAATGAACTTGGTCTACTCTCTGTTTAAATTATGCAACAATGCAATGCAAGTAGTTAATAATAAGTATGTGTCTAATGCAGTCTAAATTTATGAAACACAAATAAACATTCACAATGGGCTCTTTGTTCGCTTCAGATGAGGAATTTCTTGTTTGAAGCAAACATTGTTCTTGTAGGATGATCACATTACCCAGAAGTTACTGCACTGTATGTTCTGTCTCGTGCTGAAAGAATAACTCCTCATTGCCTTAAAGACAGAATAAGAAAATACAATGTGCTAATGACCTGGCTCGCTATGCAGCAGTGGGAAATCAATGATTACCTGCACTTTGTCATTTTTTGTCTCAGTGTACCTTGACCTAAGCTTGAGCATTTAAAAGTGATTTGCAGCAAACCCCAGATGAACTCTGTGTTCAGCTACTTCTCTGACACATCTCTACGCACCAGAAGCAATGCAAGAACCCATAGCCGATGGTTTAAACTCAATGGAGTTGAAGCAAAAGAATGGCCTTGAAAATAATGGATTTGTTTCTGATCAGGGATCTGATTTGAAGGAGAATGATGAGGAGCAGAAGAATGAAACTGAAGCTTATGCCATCAGTGTCAATAATGCACTACATGAAGATATTCTGCCTTTAAAGCCTTATGCTGGCATGCCCAAAGAAGTTCTCCTGCAGTTTTCTAGGCGGCCGTGCTACAGAGTTACCCGAGAGATTATCTTTTGGTTGATCATTGCAGCTACAATAGTGATTGTGGGGGCTACTGTAGCAATCATAGCCCTCTCACCAAAGTGTCTTGATTGGTGGCAAAGTAGCCCAATTTATCAAGTGTACCCCCAATCCTTTAAGGACAGCAACAATGACGGTTCTGGTGACCTCAAAGGTAATTTATATTTTTTAGATAAAAATATAAGTTAGTTTATATCTTGTTTTTAGAGCTAAATGTTTACTGTATTGCACCTGTTAAATGTCATTATATAGTTATTTATTTATTTAGACTAGTACATATTGTATTTAAATTACTAAGATATTGGTTATATTTATAATGTAAAATGTAATATAATTATCATCAAGTTAATTAATATAAATGTATACTATAATTTGCTATAAAACATATATTATTTATCATATATTAATATTATTGTTTTATTTATTTTTCTACTTTGTATTTTTTAGATTTTCCAAGAAAAAAAAAAAGATAACCAATGTACTCTGAGGGAAACTAGGAGCAGACTTCATTTTCAATACTGTGTTAATATCTGTAGACCATATATTCAAGAGGATATTAATAAATTAGAAACAAAGTAGGGCAACTAAAATGGTCCATGATCTTAAAGACAAGCCTTCATGAACTTAATATAGCTTAGTAGACAGAAGGGAAAGGGTTTACATGGGGGGAAAGGTCTAATATATATAATTATTTAATAAAATCCATAGAGAGTGCAAAAACAAGATATCATAATTTGAAGTTATAAGGTGAAAGATTTAGTAGTAGATAGTGGAACAGTCTTAAAATCAAAGGATTAGGCATAAGGATTAGGTTAAGGATTAGGCATAATTAGGCCAAGCTTTTCAGGTAGTTAGAATAGGCAGGCTACATGAGCCTCTTAGCTCCAACCTGACATCAAAGCTATGTTTCTACGTAAGTGATCTGAGATATATTATACACTGAGCAGAAGCTTCACAGAGGAAGCTTTTTGTTAAAGTATAAAAACGTGTAGGAACATATATTTTGATGGTAGATAGGAATAGATAGGACTTTCGAGACCACTAATTCTGAATACTTGGCTTAATTAATCCTCAGACTAACCTTATAAATATTTACAGGGCACGTTTCATTCCATTACTGCATATGTGTCCTAAAATCTACATTTATGTGTTTAAACATTAAAAAATACTAGAGCGACCTTTGGAAAATTTGGCGATGATCCCACAATTATAGTGGACTTATAAAATAAAGGTTGAATCACTTGTATGGAACCAATACTTATCTCAATAGGCATTTATTAATGCAATTACTATATCTATAAGGCTGCTACAAACTCATGGGGAGGATACAGACTAAATTACAAGGTTAAGTCTAAGGGTCAGCTTTGTGACTTAACATCTATAAATATATTTTAATTGCATTTTTAAATTGATCGTTGGCTTTTGTATAACATATTTTACCTACCACATTTTTATTTTTATTTCACTTGGCCACTTTCAATCTCCATAACCAAGTAATGTTCCCCTAGTCAATGAGACCCAATTGGGCAAAACAACTCCTGGGAGTTAAAGGACCACTGTGGTCAAAAAAATAAAATAGCCCCTTTTAAAGAACGTAATTTGAAGAAAAGCAACATGTTTTCAGGATTTAAAAAGAGAAACAATACAGCCTTTAATCTGTTACTTTTTATATGCAATTATGCTGATGGGGAATCTGCCATTTTTGGTTCCAGTGCGCAACCTCCCGAGGTGGGAGGAGACTTTGAATACACAAAATATTTGTGTCTGCACAATGGGCAGGTGGCAGAGATGTCTGTCAATGCATTCATTAGCTCCAATAGAGAGCTCATTTGCTGGACAAAAGCTTGAAGAAGCAGGTTTAATAAAGAAAATGGAAGCCTGCAGTAAAGCATAATTGCACATAAAACATGAAAAATTAAAGGCATTGATTATTTTTTTTAACTTTCTAATACTAATTTGCACATTATCAGGTTTCACTATTCGAAAGATCATATAGAAACATTTTGACCACAGCATTTATTAGCGATGCATTTCCACCCAAAACTGCTCTTTGGAAATGTAAACATAAAAAATAATCTCTGTGTATATGAATGGAAGATGAAATCTATGAATTTGTTGTTGCAGTTGAAACACTTTACATTGAGGTGTATTTTAATATATAGTATAACAAATTGTTTGGAAGCAGGCAAAGATAAATGGGTCACAATTGCTAATCCATCTCATGCCTTAAGGCCTTATATGATGGTCACTGGGTTCCAAAGTGTCTTCCAGCAACGAGCTATATCTAAAGGCTCATTCTTCCTTTGCATGAATAAGCTTTAACTTGGCTTTTGGCATCAAAAGAGACCATATGGAGCAGCACTGCTTAGTCAATTTATAGCAACCACAATAAACTTTAGGCTACAAACCACGTAATAGCTTATTTATTGGTTCATGTGAACTGAAAGCAGATACAATTCACCTGGCTGAACTTGTATCCCTATCTGTTGTGTGTATACAAGCAAATATGTTTATTTAGGCTATATTTGTGTATTGTGATCATTTTGGTTCACAGGATCATTGTAAACCTGTAGAAAGCACATCTTCAAATTTACAATTTTACTTGACTTCGTTTCAGTTTTTGTATTAAAGATACACAGTGGTAGATCTGTTAATAATTAACAGATACAACTATCCTACACACACTTAGATTTGTTTGTTTTCTGTTATAACCTACTTCATAACTGTATATTTTGTGCAACAGAGCATGTGGTGTGCTGTTAGTATCTGGGCATATTCCAGTTAATGAATGACGTTACTGGATAAGATAGAAGAGAGAAAGAGAGTGGGGAGGGAGTGCAAGAGTTGGAGGGAAAGAAGATAGGGCCACTATGTGAGAAAAATCTATCCACTAAGCAACACATGCACAGAACTTATGTTATGTTTAGGATGAGTATATAGGTATAGTGCAAAAAATGTGGACTAGGAGTGGCACAGATGGGATGAAGTTACAGTAACAATTTGGAATGTAATGTTTATATGGAGGCAAAGCGAAATGTTTACTGTAGTAGTTGCAGCAGAGGAAAATGTCTCTAAGTGGAGAGTAATGGGTACTGAAAGAGAAGGCATTCCATATTGTAGAATATATTGTAGAATATATGAAAACTAGCAACTTGCCCGTCAAAAATGACAGCAATAAAATTTGAAGGCTGGCAATGCAACGCAAGTCTCTACCCCTCTAAGTTGCAGGCCCCTCGATAAGCGCCTTCAGCGCTCATCGTGGGCCACGCAATGAGTGCCATTGGGGCTTGTTGTGAGCATCTACCACCATCTACTTTACAAGGCTCATCCAACCCGCCACTATCATGCCTTGTGCCTTTGGCACTTATTGCGAGTCAAGCGATAAGCGCCATTGGCGCTCATTGCAAACCTCTCCCCACTCTCTGACCCGTGTCGGTTTCACGTGCCTCATGATGAGCGCTGTTGCTTTTATTTTGCAAGTCTTGCGGTCCTTGCGTTGATCGGCTAAGTGTTACATGCTTCAGCCTCGTTTTGAGTCTTTTTGAAAAAATTTACGCCACCAGTTTTTTCCTTGCTTAGCCGATTTTCGATTCCCCCAAACATGCCAATAAAGACTCAAATTAGCTTGCAACCTCACTCACAGGCTCACTGTCTCTCCCCCTGTGTGTGAGGTTGTAAGTTTATTTTTTTATTTATTGGTGTTTTTTGTTGGTCTTCGGCCGGCTTCCGAGTTACAGGCTTGAAAAAAATATTGTCCGTTAAAGCTGTATGTCTTTCAAAGTCTTGCGTGCCCCGCGATGCTTGTCAAAGTCCTACGGCCTTTGGCACTGATGGCAAACATCGACATGAGCGCCTTCGGAGCTCATGTCGAGCCCGTTTCAAAGTCTTTCTGGCCTTCGGCGCACATTGCAGCCTAAGCCATGCGCCTTTGGCGCTAAATGCGCATGCGCAAGCCTGTAACTTTTACCATTGCGTGACCAACATTCATAATTACCACAACTATATATGAAAATTGAGTGTTACTATGTACTTTATATGTTACAACCATAACGTTAAATTTAATTCTAGATGATATGAGAAGCCAAGAAAGAGACAGTTACATAGCTTCCCAATTCGGGATGGAGTAATTACAGTAGAAAGGAAAGGCAAGTAGCAGTAAACTGCTGCAGCCAATGTGGGATAAGGTAGCATTTGTTATGAATATTTAAACATTTTTACTACAGCATTCTTTTAAATTACTAGTGATGCATTTATCTATATACCATCCTGAGCTTTGCTCAAAGCTGTGTAATACAGCAGGTTTATGCATAAAGGAAGCCATGTTTAAAATGGTAATGGATCACAAGAGCAAAGATGCAGTGTAATAACTGTATTTCTCAAAATTCCGAGCAGGAAAAAGTTTTTTTTTATTTTTTACTTCTTTTAGACGTTCGAATGTGAACACAATGCACTATTTATTTACTATATATAAGTTGAGTAAAGTCACAAGGTAGCAAGTTTTAGTGTCATGACCATGGATCTGTTTACAGGGATGGAGATATAAAGCCATGTATTGAGGTAAAAGAAGTACACTAATATACCAGATTCTAAGGCTTTAACCAGTATATAGTGGAAAGAAAATGGGCAATAAAGAACAACCAAATTAACAGCCTTATTAAATTGCAATTCAGCCAATTGAATAGGGCTCTATATAAGCACATAGAATATTTAACAGTAGTTTTTAGTTAGTGAACTTCTATCCAAAAGCAAGGTCATCAGTAACTAAAAACTTCTGTAAAAAAAAAAATGCTATGTGCTTATATAGAGCCCTATTCAATTGGCCAAATCGCAATTTAATTAGGCTGTAAGTTTAATTAGACTGATTTTTGTGTGGTATCATGCATTTGTTCGCTGCATAATAACATTGTCATTTCTTTTAACTTTCAGGAGTACAAGAAAAAATAGATCATTTCCTATACCTTGATGTGAAAACAGTCTGGGTTGCTCCTTTTTACAAGTCTTCTTTAAAAGATTTTCGTTACGCAGTTGATGACTTTAAAGATATTGACGAAACTTTTGGCACCATGGCTGATTTTGAGAGTATGATCTCAGCCATGCATGATAATGGTGAGCTGAAATTTCAGTTGTTACCAAGTTCACCAATAATACTTTTGTTAAACAAATAGTAAATTTCTCATCCCTCTAGAAATAATCTTATCTACTCTTTCCAATAGGTATTAAACTAATAATTGACTTGATACCAAACCATACCAGCAATAAACACAACTGGTTCCAATTGAGCAGGAGTAGAACTGGGAAATACACAGATTATTACATCTGGCGTAACTGTACGAACATAGGAGACAGAGCTGTACCTCCAAACAATTGGGTAAACAAATGTTTTACTTATATTTTCCTCTAATCTATAATCTATATCGCACAAGAACTACCTCAGTAACTTCATAGTAAAGTTACTACAGATTGCTTATGGTGTACAGTACTTTGGTAGTGTATTTCTGGAGACTGCTAGGTTTATTCAGAAAACCTAGAATCACCCCCATCCCACTGGACACACAATAATTTTGTAGCTATCACAGTTCAAGTATTCAGACTGGGAGGACAGTGTCAGGGGAGAGAAGGAAGAAAGAATTGCTAAAGTCGATGTTAATCCAGGGCCCCCCAAAGTCCAATAGTCCTGCAAAGTCTTGGGGTCCCCCTGGACATCACACTCATTAATTAATTAATAAATAAATATAAATGTATGTATATAAACATACATATATATATATATATATATATATATATATATATATATATATATATATTTATATATATACACTATTAATTTTTTTTATTCTTTTTTTTATTCTTTTTTTATTCTTTTTTTTGACAACAAAATGTAATTGCTCAATGGCTATATTACCAGTGACCGCCATTCTATCTATACTATAATCTGTTATTATCCCACCCATTTAACTCACAGATTTTATTAGACTGTGAAGTTTTCTAAATTCTGATGAAGATATTCCAGTCCTATAATTTGCATTTATTACAGTAGGCTGAAAGAAAAGTCTGTAATGATTATAGAACAAATAGAGCTTACAGAAAAAAAATACAGTAAACACTCAAAAAGTTGAACATTTTAAAAACTAAACTCTTGGTAATAACAACAAATCTCTCAAAATAAATTTTTACTCAAGGTCAAGTTGTGGTCCTTTAATATGATTTTCCTTAATAGATGATAACGTGTGGAGCTTCAGCACAAGTAATACCTGGGTTATATACACAAATTAAAAAAACTTACCAAGATCTTTAACTGTGTACTGCAACTCACAAATCTCAAAATAATAGTAAGCGTCTTTGTGTTTGTGCACCTCATTATTTGTGCAACAACTATTGTACAAACAAAAAGAAGCAAGTAAATTGTTAAAAAAAAATTATCAGTATATTCACTCTTACCTTGTAAACTATTTTAAATTCTTCTTAGGTCAGTTTCTATGGAAATTCATCTTGGGCGTATGATGACGTCCGACAGCAATGTTATCTCCACCAGTTTCGGAAAGAGCAACCTGATCTAAATTTCCACAATCCAGATGTGCAGGAAGAAATTCTAGTAGGTATCTGCCAAGCAAGACTAATTAAAGGAAAGTTGTCAATTACAATTTACATTATAATAAATGTGTTAATGTTACAACAATCATTAATAATGATCAGAAAAGCTATCATATATTAGATCATGTGCCACATATTGGAAATGATATGTTACTATGTGATATTTAATACATGCTTTCATGTTTAATATGATATTCATTTTTTAAATGTTCTAATATTAGCAAAAGAGAATAAGCATTGGTGTTTGTCCCAAATTTTAAAGAGCTGCTCCCTCAAATTCATATCCTTCTCATGCATTCTACTTGCAGAATTAGCTTAAATATCTCAAAATATATATTCCTTGCATGTACAGTATATACACTTGATTACCACTTGCAATCTGAATCTGAAAATGTATGTTTGACAGGTTACCTATATTTTTTATATCCTCTTTTGAATAATTAAATCTGATAATACTTTATTGCTTTATAAGGCAAAAATATAAACATAACATTTACATTTGTAACTTTTATATGAAATAATACTTACTGCAGGGTTAGAATGTCTCTTCTGTGTTGATTCTGACTGCTACTTTCGCAGTTTGCTTACATTTCTGAAGTAATATTTATAACTAGCGAATTGCCCGTCAAAAAATGACGGCAATGAAATTGTAAGGTAGCTAATGCTGTTTGGTGTGTAATAATGAAATATGTAATACATTACTAAATGAATATACTGTACCTATTTTGAAGCATTGTGATGAAGAGCTGGCAATGTGTGTTGATGTTGCTGCAGCATTAGTGGTGTGGAGGTGCTGTGTAAGCGTGCTGAATGTGTGCACTGTGTGGTATGAATATCCGTAGGTCGTTTGTGGCGTTTTGCGAGTTTCTTGTGGTGTTTTGCGAGTTTCTTGTGGTGTTTTGCGAGTTTAGAGTGCTGTAGCCTCGTTTTCGTTTTGTTCGGCGGCCATTTTTTCTCTCGCTTAGATTTTTTTTTAGTCTCTAAACTCTTTTATTTCGAGTAAAATCGAGGTCTAAGCTGCATTTTTGAGGTCCTGGGTGCTCCCTCTTGGTGTAGGTAAGGTTTTTATGTATGTGCTGTGTGTATGTATTGTGTTTTACATTTTGTAATGTTCGCGAGTTGCGTCCGAGTGTTGCGAGGCCATAATGTGTGTGAACATGTGTCGTATGTTGTTTGCGAGTGTCGTAATGTGTGTGTGTCGTGCTGTTTGTGTTGCGACGTAAACTTTGCGAGGGTCGCAGTTGCTGGCATGGAGCGCCTTCGGCGCTCCATGCCAGCAACTGCGGCCCTCGCTTTGCGAGGTCCTCAGGTGCTGGCATGGAGCGCCTACGGCGCTCCATGCCAGCAACTGAGACCCTCGGCCAGTGCCCTCGCTTCGCGAGGGCCTTGGCTCGCTGTGCGAGCCCGCAGCGTTAGCAACAACTCGTACGCTCACAACTATATATGTGATGGATCATACATTCTAAGCTTTATATAAATGGTGGTTTGATGTGTAATGTGTATAAAGAGACCTATCTTTAAAGGTATATATGTTTCCTGGATTTCAAATGTTTGGTAAGAAACAGGCAGTGATTATCAGAAAAATATGTGTTTTATAGGGAAGTTCAGTGTACTTACAAAGTAAAATCCAGCTTTGCACACCCACAGAGAGCTTACATAACCAAGTATACTGAGGAGAGCAGCCAGATACAGAGTTTGACCTTCCTGGTAGAGACCAAAAAAAGTAATGCTCCAGGATGGAATCACGTGGTTGGGTGGGGTCTGAGCTCAAAGTAGAATCAGAGCACAAGGGTAGAGAGACTACATATCCCAGGCTGCTTCACAAAACAGGAACCCCAGAGTATGATACACATGTTTTAGCTAACCTCTGCTCTCTATTGATTGACCAAAATGAATTTTATGCTAATCTTAGCAAGGATTTTCAGGGGTGTCAACTAACAAAAGCTGCAGCTTGCAAACTGAAAAGATTTAGCAAGAGTTTGCAAATGTTTATTTTGGTATTTTTTCATGCAAAAAAAATTCTGCGTACACTAAAGATTCTCCTCTATCAGATGTATTAATATTCCAGGAAACTTACCTTTAAAGGGAATTGGAAATATGTTTTCTTTGTTGCATCAGAAAGAGGCTATTGCTTAAATTATGCTCTCTGCCTTTCCTATTCGCTTCCATGAATTGTAATCAAGTTTTAGTTAATATTTTTCATGCAAAAAGGCAACCTTTGTAATGTTTAAAATATGCTCACTTAAATGTTTAAAAAAAAAAAAACTGTGTTCCATATCTGTTTAAGTTAAGCATGATTTTCTTTGTAAACTGATGACATTTTCCTTAGTCTTGGAGGAACTGGCACAGTTTTTAGTCACATTCCCATTTTCTAAATCTACCCTACATCAGCAAATTGTTCAGCAGGAAAGAAAATAATACATTATAGGGTGTATTTTTTTTACATCAATGTTATTTAAATATTTAGTTTTTCAATTTAGAGCACTGGATTACCTTAACAAACTCATTATGATTTTTGCTAAATTTCTTAAGTTTGCAAGCAGGTGATGTTCAGCGTTAACGCCCCTTGAAATCCCTGCTAAAATTAGCATAAAATTCTAAATTAGTTTTGTCCAATCCAAGGTAGCTATAAATTATATCATCCTCTAAAGCCAGTCGGTGCAGCAAAGAATCATGGGATATGTAGTCCTGCGGAACAGGAAATCCCCAGACACTGCTGTGTAAGATGTCTGCATTAAGCTGCTGTTGGCTTGAAGGTTAGTAAAGAGTTAAAATCCATACCCAAATACAGTGTTTCTATTGGGAAGTACACTGTGGGAGGTACACTGTGTAAGCAACTCTGGGGGTGCGGACAACAAGCTTTATTTTTAAACAAAATACATATCTATGAGCTTGATTCAATTGCAAGCCTGCATCTCGTGGGATACTGTGGGCTCCCGTTTGTCTCCAATTCTAGTGCTATTCAATTGAAGGAGCCAGCAAGTTACTGGCCAAAAGCCGATTCCGTAAACCATGCACTCGCCCGTAGCAGTTCAGGGCGGGAATATGATCAATTTAAGAAAGACCGTAACCTCCCATTTCGAAAAAGCCAATAGAAAATTAGACTGCCATCATTACGGCAGTAAAACACGGAAGTTACATGTCAATCAATTAGGTTCGGGAATCCAATATGGGACTCGCAAACCCTCAAAAGACAAAATTATAAAAATGAATGCCAATACTGTTCTAGTCCATATGGGTGGCCTGATATGTATTAACGCATTGATACCCGAGATCGATATAAAACCCGAAATGAAACATACATTTTTTTTTATACTGCCGATGTGCGAACTTGAGACTGTTGTGCAATTAACTCTAATGTCTGTCATCGCTTTCTCCGTCATTTACAGTGCAGTATTGATTTTTTATTAGCATTTACAGTGCTGCGGACAGGGGTCCTCTCTAGCACTCGTAGGATTTTCTCCAACATTAGCCTTTACGGGTGTGAAAACATTTGCGGGGTTGGGGAATTGGAGCAATTGAATAGCCATTTGCGATCTTCGCGATTGTAACTCTTATGGAAGTGAAAGCTCAAAGGCATCGGGAGGCTGTAAGTTCCGGGTTTAACCATCGCAAAGTTTTCAAGGCCGTAACCCGTAAACCATTAGGAGCCCGCAAAAAGATGCCAATTGAATAGCAAATTAACTTAAAACGTAATTTACGGGCTACAGTAAAGTACAATTGCTCTATTGAATCAGGCCCTATGTGTATAGAATGACTCAATATAATGTGTGTTTCTGATAGAAGTTAGTGTTAGATTAGAAAAAGGGAAAAACAGGGAAACTTAGATATACCTTTAAGAGAATCTATATTGAAAAAATAAAAATCTCAGTAGGCTTCTTTATCTCTGCATATAACATTGTACTATATATTTACTTTCATATCAGTATATTGTTTAAAAATACACATTACACATACATAATAAGATCCAGATCTTTCCTGTTATCTGCCTGCCACTTTGTTGTTAGGGTAGTGGAAGGTAGATAACATGAAAAATACAACAATTTTAAAATGTCTAATTAACACACTAAAGGAATTAAGTGTAAGGTATAAGAAATACCAAGTTTTAGTTATCTTGTGTGATTACAGAGGAGCAATATCAAAAGGGTATATCAATCTGGGCTCACTAGTAAGCAAAACGCTCTTCTTTACATGCTGTAACCCAGACTTGATAGGTGCCTTATCAAAAATATTCTTGTGAGCCATTTGCTTTGATCTTCAATGTTCTGCCAGAAAATATTAATTTTACTTAGAAACTGGGAAGGTTAATATTTATTTTTACGTCAATAACTGATAAGACTATTGAACTTTACACCTCATTGCTTTTGCATTTAGCAGTGTTTATATACTTATTCACACTCTTACATTCTTGAAATAGCTGACAAGTAATCCAAGAAACTCTTGGATCAATAAAAATAAGATTCATAATTATTAACTTTGCTTTATGAGGGGCAAATATTGTCTAATAGGCAAGTTTTACTTTTTTTATTACCTAAAATAAAATGTGATAAGAAGTAAGACTACTGGCTAATAATTAGATATTTTAACTGTTAAATGACCACTGTGGTCATATATCTAAAATATACTAATTTGAAGAACTATACTTTAAAACATACATGCATATGTTAAAAGGGTATAAAATAACACAACCTGTAATGCATTACCTTTTATATACAATTAAACTGCTGTGGGATCTATAATTTGTTTTCGGCTAGTAAACTTCCTGAAATGGGAGGAGACTTTAATTCCACAGAAAGCTCATAAGCCTCCAAGGCCACACTCTCCTGAGAAAATAGCAGAATCAGCTGACAAAAGAAAATGGATCTCTCCAGTAAATAGTGTGGTATAAATATAAAAATGATAAGGCTGTTTTTTTTTTTTTTTTATTATTTACCAGATGAGGATTGTGGAGCAACAAGCATTTTCTCTGATGTTTTGTGGTGTTCCTTGCATAGAAAATTTCTAAGCATAATTTTTTATATATCTATATACATATAATTCAGTTTTTTCGTGTATAACTGGAGTAAAGAACCTGACAACACAATCAGATAATATATTGTACTAGCGACTTGCCCGTCAAAAATGACGGCAATAAATTGAAGCCTGGCAATGGTGTTTGTCACACACTGCGAGCCTCCCCCCCCCTCTACTTTATTGGCCTCACGGTGAGCGCCTTTGGCGCTAATCACGGGCCTCGCAATGAGCGCCTTCGGCGCTCATTGCGAGCCCCTCTACTTGACGGGAGGGGCTCATTGCGAACCTCTCCCCCCTCTACTTTACTGGCCTTGCGATAAGCTCCTTCAGCGCTCATCTCGGGCCTTGCAATGAGTGGCTTTGGAACTCATTGTGAGCCTCTCCCGCCCTCTACTTCCTCTCCCTCCCCTGTGTCTCTTTCCCCTCTCCCTCCCCTGTGTCTCTTTCCCCCCTCTCCCTCCCCTGTGTCTCTTTCCCCCCTCTCCCTTCCTTGTTTCTCCTTCCCCCTCTCCCTCCCCTGTGTCTTTCCCCCCTCTCCCTTCCTTGTTTCCCTTTCCCCCTCTCCCTCCCCTGTGTCTCTTTCCCCCCTCTCCCTTCCTTGTTTCTCCTTCCCCCTCTCCCTCCCCTGCGTCTCTCCACCCCCTGACCCTCATCTTTTCCTCCCTCCCCTGTGTCTTTCTCCCCTCTCCCTTCCTTGTTTCTCCTTCCCCCTCTCCCTCCCCTGTGTCTTTCCCCCCTCTCCCTTCCTTGTTTCTCCTTCCCCCTCTCCCTCCCCTGTGTCTCTTTCCCCCCTCTCCCTTCCTTGTTTCTCCTTCCCCCTCTCCCTCCCCTGTGTCTCTGCCCCCTCATCCCTCCCCTGTGTCTCTCCACCCCCTGACCCTCATCTTTTCCCCCCTCCGCTGTGTCTCCTCCCCCATGTCTATTCCTCCCCTCCTCTCCCTCCCGTTTCTCTTCCTCCCCTCCCTCCCCTGTGTCTCTCTTCCCCCTCCTCTCCCTCCCCTGTGTTTCTCTTCCCCCTCCTCTTCTCGCTCCCCTGTGCCTCTCTTCCCCCTTCCCTGTATCTCACTTCCCCTGTCCCCTGTGTCTCTCTTCCCCTGTCCCCTGTGTCTCTCTTCCCCTCCCCTGTATCTCACTTCCCCTGTGTCTCTCTTCCCCCCTCCTCTCGTGTCTCTATTCCCCTCCTCCTCTCCCTCCCTCCCTCATGTATCTCTTCCCCTGCTTCTCCCCTCCTTGTCACTCTTCCCCGTGTCTCTCTTCCTCACCTCATTGCTGTATATGCGCGCGCGCACGCTTGTGTGACGTCTTCGCGTGTGCGCGCGCTTGTGTGACGTCTTCGCGTGCGTGCGCGCTTGTCTGCCCGGGTACCCGCGCACGCGACGTCTTCGCGTGTGCGCGCGCACGCTTGCCGGCTACCCGTGCACGCCTGCAGTAGGGCTGATGGGAGCCATGGGGAAACTGCGAGTTGTGGTCAGTTGCGGCCCTTCCTTTGCGAGGGATGCAAAGCGTGACGACAACTCGCAGTAAGACAATTATAATATGTGATAGAGTGAGGACACACAAGTTGCAACTACCCAATAACTTCCAATATTTCAGTTGGCAAGGGATACCTAAACTATGTTTTAGAAATAAATATGGAACACTTTATGTGCCCATTGCTCTGTATACATAGATTCTGTAAAACAGACACATGCCAGGCTTCTATCATTCTCCTAGACTTTAATAGAAAACAAAAACATGAACCAGAGAAAGCAGGTGAGATAGGGCTGGTAGATGGCGACTTGTCCTTTCAAAAGAAGTACTTTTGGGATACTAGGAAGGAAAGAGGGGGTTTTCCTTATGGAGGTTTCCCTTAAAGCTTCACTTCCAATGCAAGTTTAAAAATATTATTGTGTTTTTAGTAGTGTAGATATACAAGAATAAATTGTAATATATTCCAATGCATGGTTGGGCAACAAAATGGACATACATTTGCAAGATATATAGCCTCTGAAAAAGCACCAAAATCATGGGTTTACAGAAACATGGAAGGTTCCCTGTTTTTAATAATAAAATAATTTGTGATTCATTTTCATATATAAACATAATTTTATGTGCTTAATAGCTCTTTTGAAGACCCCTATGATATAGGTGACACAGGGGATCTCCAGGGTTATACTTTAGATACAGGATGCCCTGGCTCAGGGCTCATTGCAAGGGATCCCTTGGCTCATAGGGGGTGGCTGGTAGGAAGAGGGAATCCTGGGGCATCCCCGGGCTCATTATAGGTAGTAGATATTGGGGGGTATCCTGGAGATCTTCTGGCTCATGGAGGTAGCAGTATTAACCCCTAAATTGTGTCATATTTGAGAAATCAAGCCTTGAATTCAACACAATTAAGGTGTTGACTTGTTGATAGAGATGGATGTTTACATATCTAGGCATCGTACAGGGGGTTGTAAGTAAGGTTTTTTAAATATTTAGGGCACTCGGAAGTTAACCTGAGCTAGATCGGATATTGATATGGAAGGCATGCAATAGGGATTTGTACAATAGTAAGGGGACGCACACTCGGGGCTTATGATGTTAGGAATATTTGGAGCATTCATTGGCATTTCTCTGAGGTTAGATTTATGTTTGTGATCTGATAGCTCTGTAGTGAGTTAGGACTGGACTTCTATCTACAGGACCAATGGAATGGAGGCCTTTATGTGTTTTTTATAGACTCAGCTGGCTATATCCATAAAGATGACCTTTTTCTGTTTTCTAATCCTAGATTTATTTGTGGAGAATATTAAAGTGTGAAAATATCCCTCTATCCAGATATAGATGCTCCAACATATGCTTTAGCATAGGTTTTTCTTAATAGTGAGAAAGTTCTCAACCTAGTGAACATAGCGTAAGGTATGAAAATCAATCAAGGTAACATTAAAAACTAAAGTTAGACATTATGATTACAAAAAATATATAAGAATATGCATAATTCCAAAAAAGTAATAAGTTATGTCCTGATGTTTTGAGTTAATAGAGGACTTAAGACCATTTTTATTGTGTATTCTTTTTAAAGAACCAAACAAGACTTGATAGAATATGTTTTTAGGTAAAATAAACAACGTATAATGTTAGATATCTATATTTAATGCATAAAAAAACATTGTAGATGCAGAATTATTCAATATTTTTATTTTTCTCATTTGTGCAGGGTATCATACAGTTTTGGCTAGAGAAAGGAGTTGATGGACTTACAATTGATTCTGTAAAATTTCTTCTGGAAGCAGAACATTTCAGAGATGAACCATTGGTTGACAAATCTCAAAACCCTGTAAGTACTCATATAATCATACATATTCATATACATTTTCTGCATGCGCAACATATTAACAGCAGGATGGATAATTTTCCTTGAAGCCATTTTCTGGCCAGTTCACACTTTTCTTTAAAGGGACATTAATATTTTACATCTATTCTCCTCTTTTCCTTAACTGGTAGACTGGTGAGCATTTTATTAATAATTATTATTATTTAGTAATTTATTTCTAAAAAAAATTTAGCAGGGAAAAACACTCACTGGAGCACAGAATAATTATAACATCAACTGTACACACTATATGTTAGCAGCTTGTGGAGCTGGCTGAGCCAGATGAGTGTATTTGATTGTTTTGGCAAGAAAAGGCCTCCGGAAGCTTAAGTATGCCAACTTTCCTTCACTGCTCATATTACTTTAACTCTAGTATGTTCTGAAAAATAAGTACATTAGACATGTCATATAGCATTGTAGATGATAGCATATCAAAAGTCAAAAAAATGACCACCATGTAAGCTTCGATTATATTTGAGGCTTAGCATCTTAGTTAATGGGCTTAATGCAATCAAGCTCTAAGATATACTTTGTTGGCATTGTGCTATGGCATTGTGCTACTCAGCTTAATCTCGTGACTTGTGTTTACTTATATTTATTGTATGTTAGAAGAAGTTAGTTATAAAGTAAAATATTAACACTTATAAGTCATTAAGGTTTGGTCAGCTCTCAGAAGCATTCAAGCAACACATGATACTTTGTAGATATCTAAATTTAGCAAACTGTGGTTGGCAGACCTCCAATGGTAAGGGAGTTTTACTCAGGTTTACCAACTGGGATTACAATAAATTATTAAACATAAAAATGATAGAGCTACCTATGGAAGGTCTGGACAAGTTGATAAAGTGCTTCTTAGCAAGGGCAATGTTACAGATCATGTGAGTTTGCCAACAGGTTTATGGAATCGTAGTTCCAAATGGCATATCCCAAAGAGACTGAAATTATTGCAGTACTTACTCATTATTCCATGGTGAACAATGCGGCCATGCATTGTCCTTACATTTTTAAGGGGAAAAAAAAACAAGTACAACTGCACAATTACACAGCACATTTTTTTAGAATCGACAATCTAATGAGTCTTGTCTTTTAGATGGTATTATTTGTTGCACTGGTATAGAAGAAAAACTCTTCTAGATCATGGTTTATATTTGTTTTTGGAACACTCCATTATTGTTTAGTATAAAAAACAACAACAAAAAACAAACAAAGTAAGTTAGAGTAAGTCATAATGCTAAAACTAAACATATGGTTCATGTCCATATTATTTTTTAAGTGTATGTAAAATTGCACATAAAGAGCACATAGAGCCATAAAATATATATAATAGACATGTTTACATACTGTGTAGATTACACCATTGTGTACTTTATAATTTCAGGATACAATAACAAGTTATAATGAACTTTATCATGACTACACAACAACTCAAGTCGGAATGCATGACATTCTTCGGGATTTCCGTCAAAAGATTAACCAATATAGCAGAGAACCAGGACGATACAGGTAAAGCAGCTTCAACTGCATATTATCTACAAAGCAAAAAAGAAAGATGTATATTGCTGTAAAAAAACATGACTCACTTTATTGTATTATGACATTAGTTTCCAACAATCTTCATTACTGATAGTTATTGCTTATGTGCTATTAAATCTCAATAACTGTTGCTAAAGCTCCAAATATTGCTTAAATAAGATAATAAAACAATTTAACCCATATTTTTCCCCTAAGGTTCATGGGTACAGAGTCCAATGATCATGAAGCAGTTGATAAGACGATGATGTATTATGGAAATGAATTTATCCAAGAAGCTGACTTTCCACTTAACTTCTACCTACTTCGGCTAGATAAAAATATTATTTCTGGAAATTCCATATTTTCAGTTGTTGACCTATGGATGAAGTCTATGCCAAAGGGAAAGTGGCCACACTGGATGGTAAGACATTTAAAGTACTGTAAAACCCAGAAATGGCTGTGAGCTTACTTAATTTAGGACAATCTTTGAAATAGTTTAGGTAAATGTTCTAGTTTATTAAAAATATTGGGCTGTACACATGATGACATTAGATATATTTTGATCTGGAATACATTTCGTAGATTGGACCTCACACTTTCTATGTCTTACCTTTCACAGAAAACGAATACATTTTTATAGCATGTACTTTTTGTAAATGATCATTAATATCAATGCAATCTTCAAAACAATGTAAGGACATATATTGTTTCTTGTGAATATCAACAAAGTAGACAAGTACAAAACATGAAAGCAATGTAATTATAATTGGTTCATGGCAATAAATGCAGAAAAGGGAAGGCTGGCATGAATTAAGGTGGCTCTAATAAGCTGGCAGAATGTGCCTTATCCGCCTTGAATGTTGTCATAGGGATGGTGGATGGATTGTAGTACAATATGGTTCTGGTGTTAGGGATTATGGCAGGTGTTAACTTATGTGTCCCTGCCTTGGCTTAGCTAATGGATGGTAAGAAGGCCTATGGAAAGTCTGGATTAGCTCATAGGATAAAAGGTGGTTACTTACAAATAGTTTATTATACCTACCTATATTTTGTGTTGATGCAACTTCTTCCTTATGTGTAATATGTGTTTCCCACTGAGTGAGTTTCAAGCAACAAGTTGATTTCAAGTGGCAGATCCTCAAGAGCCAGATAGTAACTGCAGTAGCTTCCTATTACACCTTAAGGCACAATGCTACTACTCACTAATCTTAAATCTACAAGGAAAAACAATACAAATACAGTTGCACAGCTACACAGTTGTGCAATTGTGTGAACAGGGCCCTGACATTGTCATGTAACTTCTCTTTATGTTGTCTTTCTGGAGACACAGTATAAATACAGCAGACACTTCTAATTAGATAGAAATATTCTGAACACATTTGGCAGTATCCAAGTGGGCTGAGCAATTAGACTGAATTATTGCTATAATAATTTAATTGAGTTTAAACTTGTATTGCATCAACGACTCACTGTATCAACTCCCCAAAGCACCCTCTGCTCATTAGTTTTTAAATTGCTGATAAATCCTAATATTTTGTATCTTACAAATGCTCTTATTATCTTGATAGGCTGGAGGTTCCAGCAATTCCCGTATTGCATCTCGAGTTGGGATAGACTATGTCAATGTTATTAACATGCTTCTGTTGACACTTCCTGGCACGCCGACTATCTACTATGGTGAAGAATTGGGAATGGTAGATGATCCTGCAGCAAACAATGAGAATACAAATATTTCTGCTGAATATGATAAAGTAAGTGATTATAATAAAATACTAATAAAGTAGCAAAACAAAAACATGGAACTGGAAAAGAAAACAGGGCCTCAAAAGCTAGCTGTCAAAATGTTAGTTGTTAATTATTAATTTTTTTTTTTTTAATTATTGATTAATCCAGAGGAAGGCAAACAGAAAAAAAAACCCAAGTGAGACTTAGCCAATCATCTCAAAGGAAAAAAAAAAAATCCTTCCTGACCCCAGATACTGGCGATTGGAGTTTTCCTTGGATCAATACTGTTTCTCTAATTATCCATGATAACCCTGAATTCCCTTTTTAATTAGAAATAAATCCAGTCCCCTTTTAAAGTTATCTATCGAATCCACTGTCACCACCTCCTCTGGTAGAGAATTCCACAGATTAACCACCCTTACTGTGAAGAACCCTTTTCTTTCTTTAAGGTGGAATCTTTAATTGTATATTTTGTTATGTTGCCAACTCTAATTCTTGTAGACCGCCATCATTTGGATATTTAGGATATATTACTTGAGTACTAGTGGGTTAATCAGTGCATTGAACTTTTTGATTTTAAACATCTGTGCTCATATTTCCTCACACATAAATGTCATGAAAACCTAAAAGTTGGTCTGCTCTACAACAAGTGAAAAGATAGCGGATACGGTCTGATTTTATGTGTTATAGCATTATTATAATAATGACTAATATTCTGAAAACATGTTATATCCAAACTCTGGTAAATTGTCAAAAATATGTAGAGAACAATTTCAAATGTAAATTCCAAAATTGTACAAGATCTGAGACAATAAAATATTCAGTTACTGAAATGTATTAGAATTAATTTATATTTGTGGTATTTGCTTCATGTATGCAAAATATAAACTACAAAGATATTTACTAGGCAGTCCTGATAAAAAAAAGCATAATTGAATTTATACATTTAGATGTATAATTTTTTTATTATAAAAATATAAATTTATTGATAAATCACGTGTTCTTAAGGATTACCTACAAAACAATAATTACATAAAAAAATAAATCTAAGATCATTTGATTTATAATATAAAAAAATGAAATGTAATGGCAATAATGACCTAAAGAATCACGATGGCCCCATTTTACTATATGCTCTTTTCATTACTAAACATAATAATGGGTACATTTAACTTTTTTTTAACTTTTATATGTATTTATTCTTTTCTGTGTGTTTTCACAATTTGGATGCAAATGTTCATGCACTACGGTGCACATCGCAGGCGTTACTCACAGCTCAGAACTATTACAGTGGATTTTTACACAAAAGAACATGTAAGAGTGCAGTGTCCTTTTATTAACTAATTTCTTGCAG
The DNA here is from genome assembly GCA_027410445.1 of Discoglossus pictus. NCBI lineage: Eukaryota > Metazoa > Chordata > Amphibia > Anura > Alytidae > Discoglossus > Discoglossus pictus. Next base: position 48,312,907 of record CM050165.1, read on the forward strand.
CATGAAAAGACCCAAATTCCAAAAAACACAACCGAAAACTAGAAAAGCAGGCAGCTGTTTAAAGGGGAATAGAAGTACTTGATAATTAGCTTAAACACAAAGTATTGCATTCAATTGCATTACATGCTTAAATTATAAGCCATATTTTTTTTACTACCTGTGTTAAAGTGTACTTTAAAAATGTGGAAATAAATATCTGAAACATCTAACTCCTACACCAAGTAAAGCAAAAACAAAAAGCATTCTGGTGTGAATCAGCCATAATCTAGAGTTCAATGTATTAATAGGTTTGGCTTTGTAGATTATGACAGCCAGTCCAAATTAAAGCATTGTTGTTATGCTTCTTGGTGTGGAAAAAGTTAAACTTATTCTTTTAATAATTAATTTTAATAATTAGTAATAATAGTATTTTTTTTTTTTCTGTGATACTTGGGCCACAGAGCAAATAACTCCCTCTCTTTTTATTTAGAGTGAATATCCAGAAAAGACCCCAATGCAGTGGAACTCAGACATAAATGCTGGCTTTAGCGAGTCCAAAGAAACATGGCTTACAGTCAATCCGAATTATCAGGAATTAAATGTTGAAGTAAGTATTCACATACATCAGAATCTCAGTTTCCTTATAATGTTATAAATTACATTTCTAAAGTCACATGTATCTAGCTGAAATCCTTGAAGAGACTTAGTCATCATATGATCAGCAGGGCTAGTTTGTAAAATCCAGATGGTCCAAGTTAGTGTTACCTACCAGAGCCTTGAAGAAAAATTATTACTTTTTGCTTTGCTGTCTGAAAAGGACACTGCTAAACGCTACAAAAGTCAAGTTAAGCATAACTAGCGCTACGGAATATGTTGGCGCTTTACAAATAAACTATAATAAGTAGCTGCCACCATTCCTCTGACTTCAATTGGAAAGTTCCAGCAAATAAAGATGTACATGTTTGATTAACTCTATACTAATATAATTTGATATTCGAATATATTTATCTGAATGTACTTGTGATGTGCAGATCCTGATTATTAAATATACACTGGACCACTGTACTGTTTATTCACTAGGGTTTTGTTTTTTTAATAACGGATACCAAAAAATAAATCAGTATATCAAAAAAATGGTGTTGGCTTTAATCCATTTGAACTTTATGGTTTATGACTTCGGCGGATCTGCTTCTCTCTATCGTGTAGTGTCCAGAAGTAGGAGAACATCTGCCCAGGAGGCTGTCCTTATATGAATCCATATCTGCCTTAGTACAGATAAAGACTGCTAACAGCCCCATGGCAGATAAAGTGGCCACTGGAGGAAAATTTAGGCTCGCCAGATTTTTTTTAGGACACCCCCCGCCACCAGATAACTAAAAGTTAGTAGAGGGAGGTATCGCTACTAGTCCCTGAATGCTACATTTGAAATGTAAGTGTTAAAACATCTTGCATTTTAATTCTTTTTAAATATTGCTTTTATTACTAATCAGGTAATAAATAAAACCTCACACTACAGTGGCCCTTTAAATATGTTATACAAATGAATCAAAATAAATGTTTAAATCTGAATTTTTGTTACAGATGCAAAAGAATGACACGCACTCGACCCTGAACTTGTATCGAGAGATAAATTTACTACGGAAAAAAGAGTTACCTCTTCACCGAGGGTGGCTTTGTTATCTATTGAACGATGCCAATGTTTTTGCGTACGTGAGAGAACTTGACGGCTTAAACAAAGTATTTATGATTGTGCTCAATTTTGGGAACGACGCTGTTACGGACATAAGACAGATCGATTCGGATATCCCTGCAGAAGCAAAAATCAGACTAAGCACAAAGAAAGGAAAAGATGGAAATGTGGTTAACACAAATAGTATCTCAACTCAGAAGGGGGAAGGTTTACTTCTAGAATATAAGACAAGTAAACCAGTACATAAGAAAGATAACTTCAAGGATAAATGTTTCATATCAGAAAAAGCTTGTTATTCCAGTGCATTTAATTTACTGTACAAAAACTGCTAAGACATGCTTTATTTACCAAGACAAAATATGGAAGATCTTGTTCAGATAATTGACAGTAATTTATCAATCAAGATTATTTTATATTATTTTATGAAACACTTTATTTTGTAAGACAACAATCATTGCAATGTTTTGAATTAAACAACATTTAAAAAGAAATGCGTTAAGACCTTTGATTTCTTTTGCATACTGTTGTTTTAATTAAAAAAAATGGGTTCAAAGCAAACAGGTGGTCCTGTACGGGAGCAGTTATATAAGTAATTGCTGTTAAATGTAATGGTATTTTTTTTTAAATATATTTTAAACATTTCTGAAAACACTGATATTAATAAATAAATGTAACCTTTAAAAGGGAAGTTTCACCTAAACACAAGTTGCTTGTATATGAAATAATTCAGTTTTAGAAGTTTAAATATATGTGCATATATGTGCCTTTTATTGCTACAAGTTCTCTGTATGTTAGGTGATGTGAGCTGCTCAAGAACACAATATGAACATAACGGTCCCAGCTTAGAACTTGAGTAGGCTCTTGAACTTTTTGACCCAATCAACTGAGGATTCTAAGCGTCAGTAATAAAAATGAACACACTTAAAAAATATGGGTTGATCATTTGAGTAACTGGCAAACTAAAAGGAGTTTATATTTATAGCATAGTGGGAAAAATATTTTATTTACATTTATTTACAAGAACAACGGCGCAACTTAGACACTTAAAAACAATTAAAAAACATAAATGGGATAAAAAACATCCCCTTTTTCCATTATCTGTATATTAGGTCTTATAGTAGAGAATAAACTTTGTATTTACTAAACTGCATTTGCCTCAAAGCATTAATATATTCTTTTTTAATGCAGTTCAATATGTATTCCAACTATAATAATAATAACCAAAAAATATAGGAGACTTTTTGTACAGGTTAGCCAGGGCAACACAATAGTATTGAGAAAAGAATGTGTCTTTCCAGAGCAGTACTTTTATTAATTCCTCTTATACTATAAATTAGAGATCGTACTCTGCCACCATACTTCTAAATTATATTGTAGTACTGTGAAATTTAATACTGCAATTGTATTTTGTATTCCGTTTTACACTCTCTATATGCTATGTATTTACAAAATTCAATTGCAGTATTACCTTTCACAGTACTACAATATAATTTAGAAGTATGGTGGCAGAGTACAATATATAAGCACTTCTAGTGGGAGGTAAAACGCCTATAAGTTTTTCTTATACTTAACTGGCAAACTAGGCAAGTGAAATAACTTACACAGATAGTATTCTTAAGTCAAACTTTATATTAAAGAAAAGAGAAAGTAGTTTTAAAGCACTAAATACCAGGAAAAATTCCAGTATTTTCTATTTTTATAAGATAATTATTACTGATCTGTTAAATTTTCAATACATTATAATACCTAAATAACAATTTAAGGGATGTTAATGTTTTTTATATGTGGTGAATATTTGTAGGCAAGGTATTTTTATACTATTAAAACAGGCGCTCAAAGCTGTCATATCATCAGCCTTATTAAATTGAGATTCGGCAAATTGAATAGGGCTCTATATAAGCACACAGCATATTTTTTTACAGAAGTTTTTAGTCAGTGAACTTCTATCCAAAAGCAAGGTCTTCACTAACTAAAAACTTCTGTAAAAAAATATGCTGTGTGCTTAAATAGAGCCATATTCAAGCCGAAGCTGCATGTTACTAAATTATGATTAAAACAATCACTGAAGTGCTCCTTACTACCCAATTCATACAGTGGGTACTAAGAAATCAAAGGTAAACCTATTATTATATATGGGGGAATCGTTGGCCTGAAAGCAAAAATACCGTAAGAATCAGAAACAAAACAGAGTAAGAATAAATGTTCTCTTCAAAAAAGATCACAATAACAAAATGCCAGTGAGTAACAAATATGTAAAGGGACTTTATTATAATTAACCATTTAGAATATAACTTGCATTGAAAAAAAATATGATTAAAGATATGAAGAGAGGATGACTAAATGTGTATTTCAACATAAAACAACATTCATTATTAGAAATGAACCTTTTAAATTCATTAATTCAGTATGTGTTATACAAAGTTAGTGTCACTGAAGTCACCAGATGAGATATAGTCTGAAGTAAAAATGTTTTCATTTCAAAATTGCAAGGTGTTTGACTTTTTTCTTTCCTCCTTTAAATTATTTGAATGTGCAAGAGGCCCCCGGGTAACAGTTGACCCGTCTTATAAATGACCTGTTCTTAAGAACTGGCTCCCAAGGCTTTTTGTATGAGTTTTTTTATGTTTGAAGTTTGTTTCTGTAACTTATTATTACACTGCATGGGGTATTATTACCATACAGTCAGGTCCATAAATATTGGGACATCGACACAATTCTAAACTTTTTGGCTCTATACACCACCACAATGGATTTGAAATGAAACAAACAAGATGCTTTAACTGCAGACTTTCGGCTTTAATTTGAGGGCATTTACATCCAAATCAGGTGAACGGTGTAGAAATTACAACAGTTTGTATATGTGCCTCCCACTTTTTAAAGGACCAAAAGTAATGGGACAGATTAACAGTCATAAAACAAACTTTCACTTTTTAATACTTGGTTGCAAATCCTTTGCAGTCAATTACAGCCTGAAGTCTGGAACGCATAGACATCACCAGACGCTGGGTTTCATCCCTGGTGATGCTCTGCCAGACCTCTATTGCAACTGTCTTCAGTTCCTGCTTGTTCTTGTGGCATTTTCCCTTCAGTTTTGTCTTCAACAAGTGAAATGCATGCTCAATCGGATTCAGAACAGGTGATTGACTTGGCCATTGCATAACATTCCACTTCTTTCCCTTAAAAAAATCTTTGGTTGCTTTTGCAGTATGCTTCGGGTCATTGTCCATCTGCACTGTGAAGCGCTGTCCAATGAGTTCTGAAGCATTTGGCTTAATATGAGCAGATAATATTGCCGGAAACACTTCAGAATTCATCCTGCTGCTTTTATCAGCAGTCACATCATCAATAAATACAAGAGAACCAGTTCCATTGGCAGCCATACATGCCAACGCCATGACACTACCACTACCATGCTTCACTGATGAGGTGGTATGCTTTGGATCAAGAGCAGTTCCTTTCCGTCTCCATACTCTTCTCTTCCCATCACTCTGGTACAAGTTGATCTTAGTCTCATCTGTCCATAGGATGTTGTTCCAGAACTGTGAAGGCTTTTTTAGGTGTTGTTTGGAAAACTCTAATCTGGCCTTCCTGTTTTTGAGGCTCACCAATGGTTTACATCTTGTGGTGAACCCTCTGTATTTACTCTGGTGAAGTCTTGTTTTCCGTGGTCTTCCGGGTCTTTTGGTGTTGCTGAGCTCACCGGTGCGTTCTTTCTTTTTAAGTATGTTCCAAACAGTTGATTTGGCCACAATGTTTTTGCTATCTCTCTGATGGGTTTGTTTTGTTTTTTCAGCCTAATGATGGCTTGCTTCACTGATAGTGACAGCTCTTTGGATCTCATATTGAGAGTTAACAGCAACAAATGCAAATAGCACACTTGAAATGAACACTGGAGCTTGTATCTGCTCTTTGTAAATGGGATAATGAGGGAATAACACACACCTGGCCATGGAACAGCTGAGCAGCCAATTGTCCCATTACTTTTGGTCCCTTAAAAAGTGGGAGGCACATATACAAACTGTTGTAATTCCTACACCGTTCACCTGATTTGGATGTAAATACCCTCAAATTAAAGCTGAAAGTCTGCAGGTAAAGCACATCTTGTTAGTTTAATTTCAAATCCATTGTGGTAGTGTATAGAGCCAAAAAGTTTAGAATTGTGTCGTTGTCCCAATATTTATGGACCTGACTGTATATGATCCATTAAAGTATTGTTATTATTATTCATCAGGGTTTAAACTTGCAAGTAAATCTGACTTAAGAACATTCTTAGTAATGGATCTCGTCTTTAACATTGGGGACCACCTGTATACTGAGCAGCACTGTGCAATGACACAAATTAAACCCAGCTATTCAGGTTGAGTGTTGGATTTAACATATTTGTTATATTGCTCTTTTTCACACATAGCTAGTCAGTGATGAGAGCAAATTACAATATTTTCCTTTGGTACCATTTTTCGTAAACTTTTTATTTAAGTTACAGGATACAATAGAAACCATACAAAAACGGTATGCTTTTAAATATGCAATTTGAACAATAAATATTAATGTAAAACCGAAGAGTGAACGAAGACTTGACATTACAACCTACAATACATGTGCAGTTGTTTTATCTGCCGCCCCATCTCTCCGATTTATAAGGAGTGAGCATGATAGTATGATCAGTGAGACAGTCACAGCCTGAACCTCACTCATTATCTATGCAATTTCTTGTGGGAGGGATCCAAAAACGGCAATATTTAAGCCAAACATTTAAACAAAATTCCCACATGATTATCAAGTCTCTACTTGATGGTACATAGCATTGCTGGTGACCTCAATGTGCCTTTATTTAGATATGCCATGATTTCATATAAGTGACATTATTTGTATTTGTTTAACTCTGTAAATATAGTTTGTAAACATAGTTGCATAAATAAATACATACCATATCTAAGGTTGAGAAATCACTAACAGTACTACCCATTATTGCTGTATAAAACTGGTAAGAAATAATAATAAATTAGGACAAATCCATTTGCAATGAGCAATCAATTATAAACCCATCCTTTCTGCAATGTATGTCTCATTACCCTGTAAATACACACAGTTATATTACATGCAAGTTCAGTGTTTCTTTTTAATGTTGTTTTCTTCTTCTAGTTTGAGTTCTGTGTATAGAAAGGCAAGATGCATTGCCACCTGTAAAAAGAAAAGATTTGCATCAAAAGAAGGCAGCTTTTATATATACCTGCAAGCTCTGCTTGCCTCACTCTATATCCTACCCATAATTCCTTGTAAAGATAGTACTATTGTCATGTTAGAGGGACCCCCATGGTACAGCAATTAATATTAGATACAATGTGGATCCATAAGGACCCCCATGGTAACAAAATATATATTAGGTGCCACGGGGGTCCAAAAGGAATCCCATTGCTATACTTCAGAATAGCCTGGAATCCCGGTGAGTAGACTCCATACAATATCATAGAAATAAGAGATAGTTTTTTCTCTTTATTTAGGAAACTCTCAGTACAGTCCATTGTCTTTCAATACCCATTTATTTATACATCGACAATATTTATTGTTGATTTGACCAAACCTTTTGCAATGAGTCTTCCCAAGATAATGAATCACAATGGCTGCCACCTGGATGCACATCTAGAAATATATTTGATGTCCTTAGTCCTGAAAACAAAGTGATATTATTTATCTTAAAAAAATATTATACAAAAAGTTGAACAAAACACAACTTTATATGAAATTTGATCCTCAAAATAATATTCTAAATTGTAAAATACTCTTTAAATATAACATTTTTAGACAGCAAATTGGTTCAGTGCAGTTACCTGACATGTCTGAGCTATGGCAATAATCTGCTGCAGCTTTCCGAAGTTTGCCCATGAAACGCAACAGTCCTTCCAGTGGAATGCGTTGGTCATTTTTGTAAGCTGTAATCAGGAGTGAAGGATAATGCTGTAAGGAAAAATATGTAGATTAAACTATTAAAATAACACAAGAAAGGATACAGAAATGAATTAAAACATTAGCTAATATTAGTCACTGTAAAACGAGGATCCTTTTATAACAAAATTGTCTGTTTGGGTTTTTGTTAAAGAAATATTGACAATTTTGTTAGATATTTTTAAGGAGAGATCACAAAGGGGTCTAATATAGACAGTGTCATTGCCCCCCTGAAAAGGCTATTGATATCACCATCCTATAGGAAGTTTAAAATCATACAGAAAAAAAAGTGTTTTCCTTTTTGAAACTGCTGCTAAATTTATGAATTTAGAAGTTAGGGAATTTATAGTGTTTGAACACACCCCTGAATGTGCTGTATATATAAAATAGAGCCACACTGGTCGAGGCACTAATTATAATTAGCACTGCAGCCTGAGTGAGAAAGTGCCTATGCTGTTTCCACTCATGCTTAGTCATGTAGCGAGATAGGTAAAGCGACTGCCTAGATGGTTGTGAATTAAAATTTCTTAATTTCTTTGTTTTTTCATTCATTTTTTATATAGGTGAAATGATAAAGCAGGGAACAGTAAGTGGTGGTAAGAATGAAAGTCTGTATGATTGTACAAGGGGAATATCTGTAACGGTTAATGCACTATATAGCCAACAGTTATCTTATAGTTTATATATTTTCTCTGTTTTATTCTTTGAAATATTTCTCATTTATAAAAAAGGAGTAACCAGTATTTGATCTCTTAGCCTCTACAATCACAGGTAATCACTCTGCCCTCTAAATACAGAAACAAAGCTAAACTATAACTAATGTGACAGTATCAAGCCTCATATAATCAATTATACAATGGAAGTGCAATACAAACAAAAACTGAAAATGCTAACATATAAGTAAATTTTAAAAACATCACAACAGCTTTCCCACAAGATTTTTACACCATTATATCGGATGGTGCAGAGCAGCTTTGGTGAACTCCATGTCCCTTTAATTTAGATGGCAAGCAGAGATCATGTAATGTAAAATATAGTCACAGCTCTACATGCCACCTTATCCTTATAATAAAATGATGAAGGTTTTTTTTTATCATAATGCCTGAAGCTCAGATGCTCTCTTGACAAAATGTATTACTACCCAATGAAATGTAATAAAATACTTCTAGTGGTTCAAGACACTAAATATGTTATTATAGGTTGGAAGGTGATTATCCAGGAAGGAAAAAAAACATCATAGTGGTTCAAGGGAAATTTTGTTTATAGTGCCAAAGATCAAAAAGGTATAAGTGGAAGTCGAAGATTCAGAAGAAGCCTTTATTCATTTTAAACTGACATGCCAATGTAATATAAGTGCATAGACTTCTATATTCATAGTGCAGAGACTTACTTGAGTCTTTAATCATATCCTGCTGTAGAAAGAATAATTGTTTGCCACTTTAGTTTTCCATGAGCTTAGACTTCTGATATTACCAGAAATGTATTTATGTCCAATAAATTATGGGATTGATTTATACTAGTGACATCCAGCTACTTCTTCCATCTTTTTTTCTCAGGTAAGATATGTATGCTTCATTTTTCAGCAGAAATGTAACCTATGCAACTGCCTTTTGGCTTCAAGATGTTGGAGGATATATTTGAGACTTTCCTTGGAGACAGCTCTTTCCACTTCTGATCCAATGCCATAACCTCCTGCACCTGAGGATAGTACCAATCTATATCTCCCAAAGTAAAAAAAAAAAACGTGCCACCTGACGTATTTATGAACAAAATTAGTAACATTCAAATTTTGGGCTTAATAATTGAGGTATTCAGTCTGCAACTTGGCTTATTTGTTTAAAAAGCTGAAATTCTGTACTGAAATGTTTCAGATTTCTATAGCTCAAACAAGGGCAAGGACCCTTTTGGTAGCATAGAAGTCTGAAACTACTGTACTCTTCAGGTAAAAAAATACTAGAGAGAACCTTTGGTATAAGAAAGCCAACGTGGAGAAAGGCAGATGTTGTGTGAAGCCAGATCCAGGCAAAAGTTATCAGTCTTCAGGGCACACTAGAATAAACAAGAGACTAGCTGGATCAGGCACATAATCCAGGGATCACAAGATCTATTTAGGAGGGCCTGGAAACTGCATGGATGGAGTGATTATCTCCAAGAAATTGATAATCATTGAGAAAGAGAAAGAACTGCAGCAAATGTGGTTGTAATATTATTTTAATGGGCAAAGCAAACTTGTGAGCACCCACAATGCATGCAAATTCTCACAGAATGATTTCAGTTGCTATTGTTATGTCCAACAGTGCTCACAGGATGATATGCTTTTTAGAGGCTATTAATTACTAAGGGTACATTAGAAAATGTAGGCGCCAAATTTCCAGGCCATTTCTTCCAAATGCTTTGCTTAAGTTACCCCTCAGGATAGCCTTATGCTTATATCAGGCATGCTTGAATATATTAATTGTATAAGTACCTCTGGAAGGCTGTTCCACTTATCCTCTATCATTTCTATAAAGAAGTGTTGTTCAGCCATTCAGTCATGTCTGACTTTCAGTGACCCTATGGACCGCAGCACGCCAGGCACGTCTGCCAGCCACTACACCTCGGAGCTCCCTAAAGCTCATGTTCATTAATTCAATGACCTCATCTATGCATCTCCACCTCTGCCGCCCCCTTCTATGTGTACCTTCAATTTACGACATGGTCAAAATATTTGAGCTTTAACCTCATGATCATACCTTCCAATGAACAGTTTAGCTTGATTTGCTGTAGTATTAACTGATTAGATCTTCTTGCTGTCCAATGAACTCTAATAGTTTTCTCCAACAACACCATTCAAAGGTGCAATTCCATGAGCTCAGGCTTCTTAATGGTCCAGCTCTCACATCTGTTTATTACTACTGGGAATACCATAGTTCTGACTATGCAGATCTTTGCTGATAGTGATGCATCTTTACTTTTTAATTCTTATCCAGACTTATCCAGATGTTAGCATCTCTTAATTTCATCGCTGCAGTCCCCATCTTGGAGTCAGGAAAAATAAAATCTGTCACTGTCTCTGTTTCTTCCACATCTATTTGCCAGGAACTGAGATTGCGGTTTGCCATTATCTTTGTCATTCTAGTCTTTTTTTCTGTTGAGCAGCAGCCCAGGATTTGCACTACCTTCTTTCACCCTCATCAATAGGCCATTTAGTTTCTCCAAGTTTTCAGCCATCAGAGTAATATCATCTGCGTATCTGAGGTTGTTGAATATTATTATTTCCGTACTCCGTATAGAATAAATAAGGTGACAATATACAACCTTATTGCAATCCTTTCTTTATCTTGAACTATACAGTTGTTCCATGTTCAATTCTGACCTTGGCTTCTTGGTCCCTATGCAGATTCTTCAGGAGGCAGATGAGATGGTTTTGCTGGCAGGTGAAATTAGTGAAATTATTCGATAATTGAAGCACTCTTTGGCACTGTCTTTTTTGGGATTGGTATATAAACTAACCTTTTCCAGTTTACTGACCATTTTTGAGTTTTCCAAATTTGTTGGCATTATGCAAGCACACACTTTCACAACATCATCTTGTAGGGTTTTGAACAGTTCAGCTGGAATTACATAAACTCCTGCAGCCTTATTATCTCTTTATTTGATCTGCTTCTGTAAAATCCCTTCTATTTTTGTCTTTTATAACATCCACTTTTGAAAGAAATGTTCCCTTGAGATCCACGGTTACCTTGAAGAGATCTCGACTATCCTATTCAGTTATCTTCTTCTATCTCTTCACATTGCTCATTATGGAATGTCTCCTTGCTGTCCTCTGAAATCCTGCATTCAGTTGGACAAATTATTATTTTATTATTATCCTAACGCGCCAACATATTCCGTAGCCATATACAGGGGTTAAGTACAGATCAAAGACAAATTAAACACAATGGAAAGGAATGGAGGGCCCTGTTATTGAGCTTTCAATCAAATACACAGTGTTTTCACTAAAGCACCTAACAAGATTGAAAACTCGCAAACATACATTCTAAAGGGTATAGGTGAGGTACAGGAGAGTGATTGATGCATTGTGCATATAGAGGCTAAAGATGATAGCCTTCTTTGAACAGATGAGTTTTCAATGAAGTTTTGAAAGATTTGAGGCAGGAGGATAGTCTAGTGGAGCGAGGCAAGAAGTTCCAAAGAACAGGGGCAGCACGAGAGAATTCCTGAATGCGAGAGTGAGAGCAGGTGATAAGAGAGGAGGAAAGAAGAAGGTCACTAGCAGAGTGAAGAGGGCAGGTGGAAACGTATTTTGAGACCAGGGCAGATATATAGCAGGGTGCAATATTGTGGAGAGCTTTATATGTTAGGGTCATGATTTTGAATTTTATTCTAGAGGCTATTGGAAGTGTAGTGCCTGATATAGAGATGCTGCGGACACTGTACGTTGATTGTGGTATATGAGTCTAGCAGATGCGTTCAATATGGATTGGAGTTGAGATAGCCAGGTAATGGGAAGGACAGCAAGGAGAGAGTTGCAATAGTCCAGGCGAGATATGATTAGAGAGTGAATTAGAATTTTAGTTGTGTCGTGTAAGGTGTGGAGGTATTTTGGAGATATTTCTTAGGTGACAAGATTTAGTGATTGAGTGAATGTGAGGAATGAAAGAGAGGGCAAGGTCCAATAGAATTCCAAGGCAGCGAGCCTGGGAGGTCAGAGTGATGATGGCATTGTTGACAGTGAAAGACATGTGAGGAGTGGAAATTGAGGAAGAAGGTGGAAAGATAAGGAGCTCTGTCTTAGACATGTTAAGATTGAGTTGAAGGGCAGACATCCAGGAGGATTTGCGAGAGAGGCAGTTGCCAACTTGAGCTAGCAGAGAGGGAGATAGTAAAGGTGCTGAGAGGTAGATTTGGGTGTCATCTGCATATAGATGATACTAAAATTTAAAATATTTTATTAGGGCACCAAATAAGGATATAAAGATGGAGAAAAGGAAAGGGCTTAGGACTGTGTTGATCAATGCCCGTGCAGGGTAACTATAAAGTAAAAATTTAAATTACATTATGTCAAAAGCACAGAAGAAGTTTTTATTGATTTTAGAATTTGATTTAATTAATTTCTCTTACTGTTATTTCCACTTGGCCATACCTGTAGAGATTGTTCCTATATTTGGAATTTTATGAATGCTTTTAGAAGGATACTGAACTTACTCGCCACATGTATGCTACAGCATCAATCTATCTAGTAGTAAATTCTAAACAGTGGTGTCCCTTATGAAAGTTTTGCAACTTTCATATCTGTTTGAATCACTTATGGTATTTGCAGATTATACAGGTGTTTCTGGTATATGGGCTTTAATCACAAGCCTGTACATGAAGGTTTTTGGAAACCAGGCAAAAATTGTGGGATGAGTGTAAGCAATAATGAGTATTAATATTTATGCATTTCATAGTAGAATGCCAGGCACAATATAATGCCCAAATTAATACAGTTTCTTTAAGGTGTTTTGAAGAAGATGTTGCCTGAGATGTAATCATGCTAATAACTTAGTTTTAGGGCTAAACTACTGTGCCAGATTTGTGTTAGAAGAAGCAGACTTGGCTTTTTTCCAACGCATTGCATATCTATAAAGAGAAGGCCAAAATATATTTATAAAGGTTCAGGAGATTTAATCATCCATCCGGTTTAGAAAGCTGCAATTTAAAAAAAAAAACAAGCATCACTGGAATGATTCCTTCCCTAATTTGTTTCTGTAGACATTTCTATTTTCCTTAGAAGGACTGGAAGCATTTGAAGTATGTATAACATTTTAGGAAATGTAACCATTTTTATCAAATAGCATCTTCACAACAGCAAGACGCTGACATTCCTCCAGTCTTTTAATTCTTTACAAAGCTTTCCAACAAGAGGAATTCCATTTGAGAGTATATTAAATGCAGATGGGGTGTGATTTGCAAGCTTCAACATTTTAAAAGGAAACACATAGGACCAATAATATTCAGATCTGGAAAATATTGCCAGTGCTTCAGTTTGAAATTACGCAATTATAATTTCTTCTGTTCCAATCCTGATGTCCTCCAGCTGATGGCGTACACCATTATTTTTTGTTTATAAAACATAGGTTTATAAAACACGTATGATTACGATATTAAACATGGTATTAGAAAAAAATATATATTTCAGATTTGGGAAAGCATTCTTTCTTCATTTACAAGGTAGAGCAATAGGGGGAAATTATGTCCCATCTTATGCTAATATTGTTATGACTGATTTTGAAGAGCAGTTCCTATTATCTAATAAATTTGCTAATAATGTCTTAAAAAAATAGGTGTGTGGATAATAGATGATCTGGAAAACAAAATGATGGGATACCTGAATCAGGTTCATGATACCATTAAATTCACTATGGAATATCCTAATGAACATATACATTTTTGGACATAATATTAAAAGAAGGCAAAATTGACAGTGAATTATTTCTAAAATCTACTGATAAAAATAGTCTGCTACATGCTGTCAGCTTCCATCCTGTTGGTAGTAAGAAAGGCCTCCCTAAAGATCAGTTAATTTGATTTTGAAGGATCATCTCAAATGATGATTAACAAATTTAGAGTAAGGGGTTATGACAAAACGGATGTATGTAAACCTATAAAGGAGGTTAGATAGATGATCAGATTTTGATCTGCCAAAAGAAGAAACCACTAAAAGAAAGAATAACTTTTGTCAGCCATAATATGCACTATTCCTAACAAATTATTCAAATGCCATTTGGCCAATTGAATAGGGCTCTATATAAGCACATAGCATATTTTTTACAGATTTTTCTAGTTAGTGAAGACTTTGCTTTTGGATAGAAGTTCACTAACTAAAAACTTCTGTAAAAAAATATGCTATGTGCTTAAAAAGAGCCCTATTCAATTGGCCAAATCACATTTGAATGAGGTCCATTGTAAGGTATTTTGGAAATAAACCTTATTTTCTTAAAGAAGAAGGAGAAATTTAGGAGAGCAGTTAATGAAAACAAATTTGATGATAACCGAACAAACTCACCTAGCTGTGTCCAGAAATGGTACCTACCCATGTTTAAAATGTCAACATTAGAGGGCAATTATTAACAGATTTTGTTACATATACATCCCATATTGGGGGCTTTAACATAAAAGGCTTTGATAGATCTAATGTGATCTATGTACTTAAATGCCCCCGGTGGGAAGGGCTATGTGGGACAACCTTTTAAAGACGAGTAAAAATTAGATTGAATGAATATAAATCTTCTATTCTAAATTATAATGCAAATACATTTAACACATCTATAGACAATTTTTATGAACACAAATATCATGTATGTCTCCTAAAATTGTTAATTTTAGAAGTAATATTCCCATCATAGTCATAACAATATGGAATTTAGATTACTACAACGAGAAACATAAAGGATTAAAAGTTTAGGAACTTTATATGCAGAAGGGATAAATGAAGAGTACAAATGTTCTTGTTTTCTCTAATTAGAGTTGTTAAAGATTAGAACTATGAGAGTTGAACTATTTGAAAATATATGGTCTCCAGAGATAATCTGTATACTGATAATTTAGTGCAGGGGCGAGCAATTAATTTCCCAAAGTGGCCACATGAGAAACTCGGAATGTTGTGGAGGGCCGAGCCATAGGCTGAACTTAATTCTGCTAAATATTAATTTTATAGCAATATCTACAGAATCTATGTATGTATCAGAATTTGCAGATGAAAGGTGGCATGTAGTCCATGAAACTTTGAATATTTGTAAATTAAAAGTTGGATAATATTCCCTGAAAGAATAAAGCAGTGGAGTATCCTCCATAAATGTTTTATGTATATTGGCTATAGGTGAGACACAGAATCTGGTATTAAAACTCCTGCAATATATATGGTAAGAGACTGAATAAATTATATTGAAAGCTATGTGAACAGGCCCATCATTGTAACATGTTCTTACCTGCGGTGTAATATTTTGGTAAGGACAGTATGTTCTTATATATTCATAGAACTTTTGGTCAGTTATTGGATTGCCCCATTCTTCCTGTTCTTCAATAGTCAGTGGCAATGAAGTGTCCATCATTGTATTTAGTACATCCAGAAAGGGAGCCTGAAAAATAATTAGTCCCTAATTAAACAGCCACCACACGATTATAGCGATTAGTAAACAAGTTGGACAAATAAATAATATGGAAATAAGGAAGATAACTCCATCAAAATGACTAACAATTGGTTTTGTCTAAAGAGGTAAATTCTAGTCATAGTTCTATAGTGGGTAGAAAGGTGAGTGAAATAACATCCACGGTATAAGGAGTATGGAAAGAGAATAAACATTATGGGCCTCATTCTATTATCGGCCGTGGGAGATGCGGGGCCGCAAGGACCGGCCGCAAGCTATTCGGCTATTCTATTCCCCTCAGGCCGGGGATTCCGGCAGGCTTGCGGCCGGCGCCTTGCTATCCCTTGCGGCTGCTCGCGCCGGAGGAAAGCCTTGATCTAAAACGGCCGCAAGAGTTTCGGCCGCAAGACAGCCCCGGTTGCTATTCTATTGCTCCGGGAACCCTCTCTGCAAGGCTAAAAGCGAGCAGCAGCTTACTTGCAGGAAAAAGGTCCCGCTAGCACCAATTAAGCACATTATAAAGCTAAAATAAAGCCATCCTGCACTCTGAGGAGACTAAAAAGTGATTGTAGGTGTTAGCAAAAATAGCACAACATTCCCCTACACTCAAATCCGTAAATAAATTATTTTTTAATTTATGGCAAAAATCCATGTAAAAAGTCCAGAGAGCTTGGAGCACCTCAGACCCGGCCACGCTGCGGCCGGAAAATAAACAGTTAATGTAAACTCGGATTTGGGCTGATGTGCAAGCTTGAGAGGGGGTTGCTATTAATCCTCATGTCCCCCAATATGATCCCTAGCATTTACAGAGCTGTACAGTGCCGTCTTGAATTTATTTTTGCGTTTAAAGTTTTCTGAGCTTACGGCCGGTTGCAAGATATACGGCCGGCCGTAAGGGGAGATCCTTGCCGTATACTTGAATTCCAAGATAACGGAACCCCCGCAAGGAATCGCAGCTTTGCGGTCGATTTACGGCCGATAATAGAATGAGGCCCTATGAGTGCAACTTAATTTCCAAAGCAGGTCATGCAACTTGTTTCCCCAAAGAATTTCGCAGTGAACAGTTTTTCCACTGCTGCTAAGGTTTCAGGGTAGTGGGGTAGAGAGTACTGAAGCCACCTAATTATAGTAGCCAGAACAAAACTCACATTAATGAACTCCATATATTGGTGAAATAGCCGCTGAGTGGGTTTCTGATGCTGTACCCTAATACAAGACTATATTCTGAAGAGAGTAGGGCATGTTCTCCTAAATTGATTCTAAGTTTATTGGGCTAGAGGCACAAAGGAGGTACATTTCATGTCTCATTTGCTTGTCATTCTCTCTTAGGACAGTGAGAACAATGTTCACTTAGTAATTCTTTGGAAATACAGGTCTCCTGTCCTAATTGGCACTTGTAGATGCACTTCGATTATACCTCATGGAGAGAAAAGCTATTCTAAATATATAGAGCCTCATGCAATTTGGAGGACGCAAGTTATGGAGTATAGTCCGTATATCTGCGGGCCTGCTGCGAACCCGCAACGGCCGCAACTTATGATGCTATTCAATTTGGCAAGCCACTAAGTTAGGGGTCGATATCGAAATTCGGAAACCATGCTATAGTATGTAGCATTTCTGAGCTTGAACAGATCATTTAATCAAGCCCGTAACTCCCGAGTTAGAAACATTCAATGGAAACAGAGATCGTCATCATTACATCAATGAAAAATGGAGGTTGGACTTCAAAGTCCTACGGGCTTCAAATACGAGTTACGATCGGACCCGCATTCCTGAAATATTGCAATATCGATAAAACCGTAAATATGATATTCTATTACATGCAAGTTCCATTATATGTGTTAACACATTGATTGCGGAATCAATATAACACTGAAATTGAACATGAAATAAAGTATTTTATGTTGCCTATTTGCGATCTTGAGAATGTTGTGCTATTTATTCTAATGCCTTTCATCACTTTCCCCGTATTTAGAAGTACAGTATTGATTTTTTATTGGCATTTACAGTGCTCTGGACATGTCTTTAAGCTCTTTGCGAGTCCTCCTTGGAACCCTTAACTTGTGGAGCGACTTTTGCCATTTGCGGGCTTGGCGGGGTGGTTAGCGAGGGGGATTCGGAACAATTGAATAGCGATTCGCGATTTTAGAGATCGGAACTCTTGCGGCCGTGAAAGATCAAAGGCTTGGAGGGGCATTAACTTCCGATTTTCACCATTGCAATGAATAGCAGCCCGGAGCCTGTAACTAGATCAGAGCCCGCAAAAAGACGCCAATTGAATAGCAAAATACGTTACGGACTCCATTTCCGAAGCCCGGATCTCCAAAAGCCTCAATTGCATGAGGGTCATATTATGTAAACAGATTTAAGAAAACCAAAGTGTTTATGTTTATTACATGCACAGAAAGAAATAACAGTAGTGTAGTAAAGAAGAAGAACTGCATCCTATATCTAAAATATACTACTTTGATGGCCTATACCTATTAATGGGCAAAATGTTTTTAGAAACATTATTAGCTATATATTTTATGGTGCAATGTATTCTATAAGTTTACATTGTACCTATCTACTTCCACAGCTGGGTACAATCTATGAATGCAGAGGAAGTTTCATTCTGCAATATAGGTTTCTTAAATCTAATGCAAACCTCATTTCTTTACAAGAACATGCCCAGTAGAGACAGAAACTGCAAGGGGCAGTCTAATAAATACAATGGAAGCCTGCAGTAAAGACTAAATGCAAATAAAGGCTGTATTTATTATTTTACTTTCCAAAACGTTTTTCCCATGCTCAAATTAAATAATTCAAAGATCCATATAGAAAAAAAAAATCTGACCATGGCGGTCCTTTTAAATAATATATTATGTTTAATGATCAAAAATCGATATAATAATAATAATAATAATAATCTATAAGTGGTAGAACTGCTACATCAAATTAAAAACGAGCAGAATTAGGCGAAGAATGTTACAAATTTGATTTATAAATGAAATAATTATTCACAAAATGGAATTTTCTAAATGTGGATTGGATAAAAAATTGAAATAAATTAAATATAATTATGTCCAATGGCTAATATGAATTCACAGTCTATGTACAGTTGTAGAGTTTTTACCATCACAAGATATTTGACGATATTTGAAATTATTCTGTTTGACATACCTCTAAGGCCATGGCTTGAAACAACTGAGGGTTAGAATTGTAAAGTGCTCCGGCCAGAACTCCTCCTGCACTGGAAGCTTCAACTGCTGTATAATAGTTTTGGGAATACCCCAGTTCATGCAGGTGGGCAATACAAGAAAATAGATCATCAACACCATTCTGCTTTTTGTCTAAAATGCCATCTTTATGCCATCGAAAGCCTAATTCACCACCTCCCCTATGGATCAAAATTTTTTTTTTATTATTTCAAAGAAAAATATATTGACAAATCTTTTGACTGCCATTGAATAATACATAAGAACACTTTTGGAACAAGTAGAATCAGATTTACCTAACATGGCAATATGCCAATATCCATCCATCGTCTATTACCATCCTCTTCTCAGCTTTAAAACTCATGTTTAGATCCATTCCATATGCTCCATATATATGAATTAGAAGAGGTTTTTGACTCCGCTCCCTACTGCATGTTTTATATAGAACTGTAATTGGCACCATAGTGCCATCCTGTAAATGAAAATACATATTAGCCTATAATAGGGTTTTTCAGTAAGCAAATGACTGCAAATAACATACTTCAATAAATATCATTCAACCACTTCAGGTATTCATAGATCACAAAAACACACTGTGTATTATTTTGTCCAGGTAAGAATTTGCAAGCATTATTATCATCACCTGAAATATATATATATATATATATATATATATATATATATATATATATATATATATATATATATATATATATGTCAGCAGAAATCAGCCAATTAACAGAATAACAGAGAAAATTGTACCAAACCTTTCAACAGAAGTCATTGTAAGCTATATCAAGACATATGTAAAAGTTTACACAGTGACTCTTAACAACAAGACCTATAACATCAGGGGGTCAAATTCACGCACATCCTCCAATATGGTTTAAATAACACAATGTACTGTACGTGAAAGGGGTTGTTACATGGGGGGGAAACAGACAAAAATGTCATCTAAGGTTGAATCTGGACAAACTTTCTATTAAAAGGAACTAAGAAAATAAATTATTGTACCCAAGTAAACATTTGAAATGAAGATGATCACATTCTTTAACAATAAAGATACAAGATTTAACATTGACTTGGGTGTTCTGTCACATTATCAAAATTTCTTTTGATCCTGCCACATTCTTTCTCAAGTTTTATTGTTGCTTTTCAACTCATTTATATATGTTGGTGTTTACAATCCCTAACTAATTAACAAGGAAATTGACACATAGAGAGATAACACGGTCTTTCCTATTATATTGTACCTCGTGCGTACACTCACACACTTGACCAACTAAGTTCTTTATTTAGGATGCCTGTCTTCAGTCCCACATAGATTTATTTCTTATCTTTCTTATATTATATTGTTTATTCCAATTCTCATGTGAAACCTTTTTCAGTATTTCTTCCAACTTAATAAAGAGAGGTGTAACTCATTATTATTCATATATCTATTATATATATACTACCGACTTGCCCGTCAAAAATGACGGGGCAATAAAATTGTAAGGCAGGTAATGCTGTTTGCCACAGAAAGTAAGTGTTTTGGTCGTGTGAGTACCTTGGGCGCTTATTGCGAGCCTCTCGGTTGGTGTATTTTTATCAGAGGCGCTTTTGCGCTCATTGTAAGGTCCGCGCTGATCTCCTTTTGGCGCTCATTGCAAGCCTCTCCCCTGGTGTACTTTGTGTCCTCTGAGCACCGTTGGCGATCCTTGTGAGGCACACAGTGAAGACCTTTGTTGTTTATTGCGATCTTGTGGTGTTTTCTTTTCTGTATATGTATTTTTTTCGAGAATTAATTAATTATTAACATTTTAAATGAATATGCTTTAAGTAATTGTAATTAATATATGCAGCAAGCAATGTGCTGAAGAGCTAACAATCTGTTTTGATGTTCCTGCAGCATACAATGTAGATTTGCACTGTTGTTGACCGGAGGTGTAAGTGTCAGGAATGTATGAAGTGTGCAGTATAAATAGGCTGCATGATTGAGGGCAAGCCGTTTGTTTAGTTGTGTAATTCCGCATTTTGTAAATTACTATTGTAAAATGGCGGCGATTGTGTATGTGGTACGCCGGTGTGGATAATTTTGCGTCCTTGCTTATAGTGTACTTTGTAGATTGTACGGGTTTGTGTAAAAGTCGAATGTGCCTGGTGGTGTTTTGTGGGTTTAGGGGTCGTGTAGTCTCGTTTTCGTTTGTTTTGGCGGCCATTTTTTCTCTTGCTTAGGGGATTTTCGAGTGGCTAAACTCTGTAAATTGGACTTAAATTTGATTGCAACCTGACTCCCAGACGTCCTGGCAGTTCCCCCTTGCTGTGTGTAATGTTCTTTTTTTATTTGTGTTTGTATTTTGTGTGTTTTTCATGTATTTCAACGTGCGAGGTTCGGCAGTTAAGTTCGTATTTTTGCGACCTCGTAATTTTGCATTTTTATACCTCGTATGTCCTTGTAAAAAGTCGTATGTGCCTGGCTGTTATTTGCGGGTTTTGGGTCGTGTAGCTTTGTTTTAATTTTTTTTCGGCCGCAATGTTTTTTCTCGCTTAGCCGATTTTCAAGTTCCAAAACTCCTTAAATTCGACTTTAATTCGGGGGCAACGTCACTGGCTGATGTTGTGCCTGTCCCCCGATGCTGTGTGTGTGTTTATTTATTTATTATTTTGAAGCGTTTTTGTTGTTTGTGGATGTCCGCAAAAATTTGGTATTTTTGCGAGGTTGTAATTTTTTTTCTAAGTCCCGCGGTTCGTATTTTTTTGTGTAAGTCCGTATTTAGTCATTGCGTGTTATTGTTTTTTTTCTAAGTCCTGCGTCATGGTTGTTTTTTTTCAAAGTCTTGCTTCTGTGGTTTGTTTTTAACCGCGAGTGAGGCGCCGTAGTACCTTCACCTTCGCAAATGCGGCCCTTCACCGAGCCTTTGGCTCATTGCAGCCGACGTTGGAGCCTCCACCTTCCGCAAATTCGTCCCCATTGTGTCCCTCGCTTTGTGACGACGACTCAAAGTTTGACAACTATTATATGGGATATATACACAAACATACGCGCTCACACACTGTGATTTCCAGAAAATAAGAAAATATAGGTGTAAACCAGCTTCAAACTAAGACAACATAAAATAACATGTCGTCTTTGAATCATCTGGATATGTTCAAACCTTGCTTTTTGCTTCTAATCTCTCGGTCCGATAAGTGCTCTTGTCTGCAATCTTGTAGTTGGCATCAGCTGACAGTCTATGTTCTTTTAGTGAATAAACAAACAACACTGGCCGTTGTACTGGAGATGTCAGGTAAAAATTGAAGAAGTCTGTGTTGTTTTTTGGATGTTGATCAAATTCAAATGAACAGGCCCAAGCAGGCAGCTGGTAGGACAATAAAGACAGAGTAACATTTTAAGCAGGGCAATTGTAATTTTTTTTTACAGTTGCATATGTACTACATATTTAATCTAAAATGCTGTTTCACCCCAATGCATATGACAATAATATATATATAAATATATATATATATATATATATATATATATAATGATTTCAGAGAAAAAATAAAGCATTATAAATCTAGAACAAAAACACATGAGGACAGTGGCACTCTGCTTAATAATCATATCAATTAACAAGGCAATTATACAGGCCATTATTCTATCGTCAAATTACATTTGTTAAATTTAGGTGTAGGTGCTCTTCATGGTGTGAAAGAGAACAAGATTGTATGTTATAATTACCTTTTTTTTTCATTACACTAATAACACCTAAAAAAATTAAAGTTTAAGGTCAAACATACTGCTCTGCCTCCTGACTGTTCCATGATTAATAACATATTCAGAACTGTGCCGTGAAGACACACATTTATAGCAGTTTTGCCTATAAGTAGGAATGCAGCTAAACAAAAAGCAGTTAAATCTCAACTGTCCTATTTAGGTGGTTCAGACATTCCATTCTCTGCACAGATGAATTTGGGAAGGGTTAACTCTTTTTTTGCTTTTTGCACAGAGATGTTGCTTTGGGTCTATCTGGGGGCAGCTAGTGACACGTGTAAACAGAGATTTAATTTATTTTTTTCTCAGTGAAAAATGTGCGTATTTCAAAGATTCAAGGAGGATTTTGACATGCTTTTAGGAGATATTTACAGTGGTGCACTCCAAATTGAAAAGCATTGATCTCTGACAGCAATTACATTTTTTAAACATATGTAAAACCAGGTTTAATGTTTTACATTTAACCATTGCTGCTATGAACAATGTGGAGTCAAAGCTCTTTTAAAAAGAAGAGCACATTTAATTTATTGGTAGGCTCAAAGATTGATTCTGGAAACAGCTGCTGTTTAAATCATCTAAGAAAGAGCCCAAATTAATATCCATTCTTTATAAATAACATCCTATAAACAAATCTATTTAGTTCTCCCTTTCTCATCTTCCCACACACATTATATGGCACCTGCAAACTCTCTTGTCTTGTAACCGAGCCAGATTAATTTCACCTACGGCTCCAGGTTATTTCTATAGCATTTAAGACACTTGAAATTGGCTTATTAAAACAAAGTGTTACAGAAAAGTACTGAGCAAAACAATAACACCTTTCTTAACACATCTATAATTTGTGGGTTGTTGCTTTTATGTATTGGATTCACAGAGAAAGAAAAAAAAGGAAATCTATATTCATTCACAGCTGAAATGAAATGACATAATTGTAATTGTTCCTCCGTTTGTAAAAATAAAGCTCAACACAACTTCATAAAAAATGAGTAACCACTGCAAATTCATCCATTTTCCCATCCTACTCATATTATGTTAGTCCATGATTTTTGCACTGGGCACACTCATAGACAGTGAACGAGTTTGGAAAGCCCACAAAAAAACTCAAAACGTTGAGAGTATCTGAGGCATGACCACTGGAATGGTTGTTAAGAAGTTAATTTAATTATTTGAACATCTAAAGCAGTGGTAGTCAACATGGTCCCTACCACCCACTAGTGGGCAATTCAAGCTTTCATGATGGGAGGAGGGGTAATTGCTAGGTGGTGTCGCTGAGGAGTGACGTCAGACACTGGAGACCCGCAGAGCCATGCTTGGCTAGTTGGAGAGCTGGGGCCTTATTCAATTGCAATTTGGCCAATTGAATAGGGCTCTATATAAGCACAGAGCATATTTTTTTACAGATGTTTTTAGTTAGTGAAGACCTTGCTTTTGTATAGAAGTTCACTAACTAAAAACTTCTGTAAAAAAAATATGCTATGTGCTTATATTCAACCTATTCAATTGGCCAAATCGCATTTAAATGAGGGCCCTGGTGAGAGGGCCTTGGGACAGAAGTCAGGACCGGATCACTATCTAGTAAATACAGGGTGATACATAGCTTGGGCCATTTGATTTATGGAACCAGAAATGAGATTGGGTAAATTGAGTTACTGCGTCACCAGGGTTAAGGAAATGTTACCATCAAAAGTAGGTAGTAGGTATTAAAAGGTTGACGACCCCTGTTGTAAAGAATGCATACTAATAGTCAAAGGGTGCTTTGCAAGCAGATCTAACAATGTACATAACTTACTCAGTACAAGCACTCACATTTAAGTCTACCTAAAATAGCAGGATGGTTGACATTTTCTGTTTTTAATAGTTTGGCCAATACAATCTGATCAGCTTTCAAGCGTTTAAGAAACTAGCTGATTACAGAGCCCAACCAGTCTGCCAAGATTTACTTTTATTGATGTTTACCATTGCTGATATTTCAGTTTTGCTAATATGCTACTGTAAAATTTTAAATAATTTCATAAGGTTATAAAATGAAGGAAACAAAATATTTAATTGTTAAATATCTTGTAATATACTGTATTTTTCCATCTAAAGACGCCCCCATGTATAAGGTAACCTCTTTTTTTGGAGCCCAAAATGAATTAATATATCAATATATCAATTAAATAAATATGCAAGTGTGTATTTTATAAGTTTTTTATTGTGTTACACATATATTTAAGGACACTTTCTGTCATGATTTTCACCGATTTCCATTCCAGCTCAATATCCTTGTGATCACATCACTTATTACTCAGTCCTGATGTGCAATTACATTTTTTCGGTTTAACACAGGATCACAAAGATACTGAGCTGGAATGGAAATCAGTGAAAATCATGCCCTTAAATATATGTGTAACACGATAAAAACCTATAAAATACCATTAATTGCAGATCAGAGGAGATCTAAAAAGGTTAACCTTGATGGACTAAAATATTTGTTTTCAACCTCAATTACTATGTAACTATGTAATCTATATGTTTTCTGAGCATTTTATTCACTAATATTGATTACAACTTTGTATGTCATATGAAGCTTATTTAAATAAAAAAATAAAATAAAAGAATTTGAAGCAACAACATTAGAGAAGGGAACACACTGGTTTGGGCTAGAAGAAAAGGGTACTGGGACCGTTGCATGAACTGTAAGACCAGTGATAACTGAGATGCAGTTATTGACTCATTTTGTGAAAACCAGTAGTGTCTGTGGATTATAATGATCTTACATTAACCTGGATAAGTATTCAAGAGATCACAATACAAACTCAAGCTAGTTTTCAAATTTTACAATTGTGAGGCATTCTTTCACATCAGCATATGATTATGAATTATGAGAACTTATGTTATTTGTGCTTATCATTAATATAAATATACACCCTAGAAAGCCTATATCCTCAACAGAGATGTAAATCCCAACAAACATATAGCAACAAACATTCTAAAACTATGTTTTTGGCAACATTTAAAATAATTAATGTACCTTGATGGACTGAATTGTTGACCCAGTAGAGAGTGAAACCACTTCCAAATATGGCCAATTGTAGTGCTTCAGAAACATGACACAGTAATCCTTTAAAATCTCCATGTCCACAAGCTTTGTATTTTCTTTTACTTTGTAAAATAGTTTCCAGTCTTCCATAGGAAATGAACAAGGTGTCTTCATTAGCTGAATCAGTTAAAGTATTGTTAATAGAAAAATAAAAAATATTAAATTTTTCACTTGGCCATGATCATTGTTTATTTTTCTGCTGGTAGCTGGCTTTTCCTTTAAAGGGATACTATGGTGGACATGTAAAACTTTTCATTTGCTTATCTAGTGAATAACAGATGAGCCACAAAATCAGTAACTGAGAAATATAAATTCAATATAGCTTTTAAATCTTACAGCTGAACTTTTGTGATTCAGAGACTAGCAGAGCTGCTTCAACTCCTTTTAGGTGCCCAAGGATAGGAGAATATATGTCCTAATTTTTTTTCTGACTGATCTAGCTTTTCCTGGTGGTTAATAGAGACTCCTGTCAGGACAGTCTGCTGGGCATATAATCTCCCATCTGCTGGACAGAAGTATACCTGCTGAAATCTGCAATACCAAACACAATGTTTTCAACCTACAAAATGTATTATTTACTTATTTATTTTGCCTGCACTATTTCAAAAAAAATTTTTGGCAACTGAATTACCTTATATTCTGCAGGCTTTCCATATGTAGTGAGAATATACAGATAACCATTACTGTGTTCCACATGGTAAATCATTCCTGGAATTCGCTGTCGAACCAGAACAGGGGGTTCAAGGGGACACAATCTATCAATGAGCCAAACTTCAGATGTCGTTTTACTATTACTATTGATAGTTAGAAATGTCTTATCTCTGGTGGTGTACAGATCCACAAAAAACCTGAAGAAAGGAAATCACTTTCACTACACAGGTGCCACAATCTTATCAATTAATAAGCAAAAAAGAACATTTTCTTAGTAAAGTGGTATTGACTGATATGTTGTTGTTCATTTGTGTCCGACTCTCTGTGACCTTATATACATAAGGTTTTATTGGCAAAGATACTGAAGTGGGTTGCCAATTCCTTTTCCAGTGGATCGCAATTTGACCTCTCTATTATGACCTGCCCATCTTGGGGGACCCAACAAGGTACAGCTCACAGCTTCATTGAGGTACACAAGCCCCTTCGCCACGGTAAGGTAGGGATCCAGAAGGAAACTGACTATATTTATCAGTACAATACAATGTCCATCTACTGTATATCAAACTCATTTTGTTTGCTTCGCTATAATCATAAATTAATTATTTGTTTTGATTTCCTAATATTCCAGATATTTATTGGTGGGACATAATATTTCTTCATGAAGGAAGTAGAGTGGTTGAAGCTAATGGACACTTACAGTGGTCATAAGTTAATATTCAATTAGTTAATTTAATAATTCATAAGCAAAAATATTATTACTTGGAGAAAAACTGAAGCTTTTCAAAACACACACTGAACTTTTACTGCTGCAGTCTCCTCTTCCTATTAGATGCCCAGGTGATTGGAGAAGATCTAACCATAAGACTGCCCTAAAATGTTGCAGACAGTGGCAAATAACGTAGGTAAAAACTCGGAACAGCAAATCTCCCACTGTTTTGCACATTTGCTAAAGGCTGAAACAGTAAAGTTCAAACGTAAGTTTTAAAATATACATTAGTCTCGCTTTTCATCAAGTACAGCTTTTACAGTTATTAAATATACTAAAAGAAACGCTACAGTATGACCACTAGAGTATTTTTCAAAAATTGAAATCTAGATATTTGTGTGTGTTTAATTGTGCTTTCCATGGTGGAGTGGCTTCACATTTTAAACATATATTAGTGGAAATTTGAAAAACAAACAGGTTTTAAAGGGAGATTGAAGGTTTCTGGATTTCACTAGGATATAATATACCTATAATGTATCTCTTTACTTTGTATAGGAGTGCACAACAGGAATGAGAGAGGAGAGAAAACCAAACACGCAACCACCTGAAAATGAGGAAAATTATTAAATAAATAAATAAATAAATATATATATGCAACTTGTTTACCACTAAAGAATCACTAAAGTCAACGTTTACACTATGTTCAAAAACCTGATAATGCCTATTATGTTTTAGAAAATAAGCAAGAATAAAAACAGCCTTGAATCTATTATTCATCATATGCAATTGCGTCATTGGCCCAAAGCAAGGGGGCTTGTAGATGGAGATTAGTCCTAATGATGGCAGTAACATTAACAATTACCATAATTACATTTTAGCACCTGAATTGTTATCTACATTCAAGGTTCTGTCCCATATGCAGAAGAACACTAAAGACCCATTTACCTCACTGTAGGTGCTCTTCCTGCACCTGGCGTGTTGTGGTCCATAGAGTCACGGACAGTCGGATGCGACTAAACGACTAAACAACAACAACAAGTGCTCTTCATGGTGTGAAAGAGCACAATATTATAGCTTAAAATTATCTATTGTTTTTTTTTATTAGACTAATAACACCTAAAAAGAAATCTAAAGTTTTAGGTCCGTTTACACACACACACACTGTGCCGTGCCTGCTGACTGTTCCACGATTAATAACATATACCAACACTGTTCTGTGAAGGCTCAATTAAGATTTATAGTTTTTCTCTGAACTCAGGAATGCAGCAGGAGATGTTAACACCCAACTGTCCTGTTTGGATATTTCCAGCATTCCTTTCTCTGCACAGATGAATTTGTGAAGGGATAACTCTTTTTTTTTGCTTATTCTCACTGCCCGAGGGGTTGCTGTGGGTCTGTCTGTGGCCATGCCAATGACACATGTAAACAAAATGTAATTTATGAATTCTTCTGTGAAAAAATGCACAGATTTCAAAACATGTTTTAGGAGATCTTTTCACATTCTTTTCATAGCCCTTTATTAGTCAAAACAGTTTATTCTACAGCATAAATGTACATAATGCTCAAATTAAAAGTTTTTTTTTCTTTTACTTTCTAAAACATTCTGCCCATTATTAAATGTACAGTCATTCTTCAATACAGCATATCCTAAATATGGGATTAAACTGGTCCCTAAATGTATAAAAAGCATAAAGTAAACTGCACCTAGTGTCTATAAAATGTTCTTTATACTTTATTGTACTTAGAAAACAGTTATTCCTTGAGGAGTTCTCTATCCCCAATTTCATTTTCAAGAATTGGGAACAATTAAAACACTTATATGCATTTGTAACTGCACCTCTTTGTGGTGTTTTTGAGCAGCAAATTATAAAGATTTTTTTCTACAAATAAAACTAATATTGTTTTTTTATGCCAATTTTATTGTATAAATATATACAAAGTATTCAGGTCATTTTTCACTCACCTGGGATCATGTTCTGTGTAAACCAGCTTAGAAGTGGTTTTGTTGTTTAGGTCCGTCATATAAACTTGGTGACAATGTAAATTCTCCTGCCTTGTGTGAAATAAGATGCCATCTGAAGCCCACTCTGCAGATAATAGAACATTGCTATTTTAGTTGCAAATAAACTTGACAAAATATAACCCATAAGTAAAGATTTTAAAACTAAATATATTGACAAATCATTAATCAAATAATAATTCATCATATATTAAAATAATGTTATTACAATATACATTAAAACAAGAGTTACAAGAGTTATAAGAATTAAATTCTAATAAAAGGATAGAAAAAGTAAAATAATATTTCTAAAGAGATTTTAAATTAATGTGAGAACATATAAATGTAAAAAATTAAATATTAATAAACTACATATGATAATTTATTATAACAGATGTATTTGCTTAAAAACAGATACGTTTTAAAAGCGAAGTTGGAAGAAAGCAACTTCCTGTTGGGGTGATAGTTTTTCAAAGTTTGGTGGTTTGACTATTTGGGAATGCACTAGTTTACCAATGTGCCTTTCTTTTGTAATGTTGTATCAGTTTAATTACACATGATTACCAGTTAATTTTTCCTTTTTTTTCTGATACATTAGTTGATTTTGAGAAACATTCCCCTATACTATTAGGTCATCTTTTTTGGTACTCGACACGGCGGACTGAGAAAAAAATGCCTCAGGACACATTGCTTGCGCCACCCCGCATCCTGTTTCACCATGAAACAAGAAAGTACTGTGGCACAGTGTTGCATGCCTACAAGAGCCCAAGAGCAGTCTATGTGTCTACAAGTGCCCAAGAACAGCCTGTTTCTACAAGAATCAAAGTGCAGCCAGTGCCAATAAGAACCAAAGTGTAGCCTGTGCCTAAAAGAACCAAAGTGTAGCATGTGCTTACAAAAAACTAAATAAAGCTTCCAAGTAATAACTGCTCTCCCCCTTCTCCTCCTCGACATTGCCACGATCCCTTTGGGTCCTCAAGTATTCGCATAGCACAGTTAAAGTGAAGTTAAATTCTATTTTATTTTATCTAATTATAATTTTTTATTGATGTTTGTTTCTTTTAAGGTTTTGTATCAAGAAACAACACCATCAGTTTAAACTAAAATGTGAAATTTTGGTGAAATGCTTGCTTGGTACTCAACCTGCCATCTGGAACGGATAAAGGTCGAGTCCAATGTACCACTGTATGCTGGCAAGTATAAAAAAGCACACATGTGAATAAGGGTGTCTGAGTCTGTGAGATAGTGTAACACTGACTGTGTGTCAGTTAGTGTGAGTATTTGTTAGAGTGAACTAAACCATGGCAAGTGTAACCTGAAGATCCTACAGTGTTACTCTGCGGTTCTTAGTGAGTGCCTGTGTGACTTGCTGGACTCATACATAAATTCATACCTAAGATTTTACACATTTTAGAATCACTTGCACTTACCAAAACTGAACACATTTGGTATATAATGTGTTATTTCAAGCTTGTTCTTCAGTTTTAAAATGATGCAAGTTGACTCTTCACTTTCAGAAGATTTGAATCCAGCAGCCAAGAACATCTGATCAGGAGACACTCGGATACGTTGAATTTGATGATCGTTGAATCCAAGATCCTCTAAATGGAGCAAAATCTCAAAGCTCTCTTCCTCTGTAAAATAATACAGAAGAGACTTGGGTTGGTTATCTGCCTGATCTATCTATCTATCTATAAAAAAACAACAACGTATAAAAAGAGTTTATACAGGATATGAATTTACTCAATCAATCACATATCAAACAAATATAACTGGCATCTGATATCATTATAGTACCTCCAGTACACTACACTGCTCAGGGTAACAATATCTCAATGTCCACTTCTACTACTACTGATACTTAAATGAGAATATCCAGTAAAAGACATGTTCATATTTTTCATATGTAACTACGTTAAGGGGTCAGCCAGGAAAGGGGAGTCCTGATGAAATGGGCAATAGATTTTTATCTAGTTTAGCATGCCGCTCAATATAGTATTAAGTATCTGGCAATCAAAAAGAGGATATGTTCATGTTGTACTGATCAAAATACTGTGAAAATTGCTCCACTTGTTCTTTTTTCTCAAATGCTTACTTGTATTTGCCAGTTTGGATACTGAAATAATATAAGCAGCAATATACCAATCATTAAAAACAAAAAAAAACGCTCAAAACGAGATTGAAATTGTCGCCCTTAACAATGGGTAGGGATTGTAGTTTTCCACTCATTAGAAGGTGGTAAACCTATTTCTATTAACAGGATTTCTGAAGTTTGCTCTCTGTTTCTACATGTGAGAACAAAATGTAAATATGGACCCTAATTTGAAAAGTCTGGACAACACGGACTTACAGTTTATGGCAAGACAAAACCATTATTATTAGTTACTGGAATTCTTTTATTGAAGATTAATTATGCATGTTGTGATACATCCCTATCACATATTATAATTGTCAAACTGCAATTTGCCGTCACGCTTGCGAGCCCCGTGAACTTGTAAAAATACGAATGTAACGTCTGCAAAGCGGAAATCGGAAAAAAACGAAAAAAAACAAATTAAACCACATTCACACACAGCACAGGGGGAGAGTCAGGACGCCTAGAAGTGAGGTTGCAAGCAAATTTAAGCCGAATTTGCTGTGTTTCGTCACTCAATCGCGAGAAAAAAATGGCGGACGAAAAACGCAAAAAAATCTGAAACTGGATGAAAACGAGGCTCTGCAATGCCAGGAGCGCAGACCTTGGAAAATGCAGGACACCACACACAGTAACACTTACATGAACAACACCAGGCACGCAGGACTTAGAAAATACACAACGCCAAAGACAGTAACACTTGCACAAACAAAATACGGATTCGGAAAAATACGAATCTAACGGCCGGACCGCAAAAATTGAAAAACACGAAAAGCAACAAAAAAAAATAAAATGTAAATTAAAACACACTCACACACAGCACAGGGGGAGAGCCAGGACGCCTGGGAGTGAGGTTGCGAATTTAAGCACAATTTGCTGTGTTTCGTCACTCGAAAATCGGCTAAGCGAGAAAAAAATGGACGAAAAATGTAAAAGAAATCTGAGAACGGAATGAAAACGAGGCTAAGCACATTGCGACCTCGGAAAAATACTGAACTCAGAAAAATACGCGAGACTAAGAAAATACACAACAGCAAAGACACTAACACTTGCATGAACAACGCCAGGCACGCAGGACATTGAAAATTCAGCACACATACAGAGGAGAAACACACAGGGAACAGACAGGGGGAGATGCTGGAAAGAGACACATGGCATTCCCAAGCACAAAACTTGCAGGTTAATGAACCCTGCAATGAGCAGCCCCGGGAGGAAAGGTTCCCAATGAGCACTAAAGGTGATCCTTGCAAAGCAGGAAAGTTGAAGTACATGAGGGGAGAGGCTCTCGCCGAAGGTGATCAGGGGCCCAAAAGACTCACATTGTGTGGCAAACAGAATTGCCAGGCTTCACATTTTATTGTTGTCATTTTAACGGGCACGTCGCTAGTGGATATATAATAGGGAACACTGGGAAGCATACAGATATAAAGTACCTTAATTATATATTTTCCAGGAATTCAGCACTAAACTAGATACAGTAAAAAAAAAAAAATTGTACGACCTTCATTAAATTATTTTAACAATTTAAATAAAACATATATTAAGTTATCAAGAAGTTCTAGAAAATATGTAGTAGTTACCTAATGGCTATGTATTACAAACAAATTAACATGCAATATCAGTATACAGTGCCTTGCAAATGTATTCACCCCCTTGACTTTTTATCTATTTTATTACATTACAGCCTTAAGTTCAATGTTTTGTTAATCTGAATTTTATGTGATGGATCAGAACACAATAGTCTAAGTTGGTGAAGTGAAATGAGAAAAATATAAACATAAAACAAGTTTTTAGAAATATAAAACAGAAAATTGGTATGTGCATATGTATTCACCCCCTTTGTTATGAAGCCTATAAAAAGCTCTGGTGCAACCAATTACCTTCAGAAGTCACATAATTAGTGAAATGATGTCCACCTGTGTGCAACTAAGTGGCACATGACCTTTTTTAAAAGGCCCCAGAGGCTGCAACACCTAAGCCAGAGGCACCACTAACCAAACACTGCCATGCAGACCAAGGAACTCTCCAAACAAGTAAGGGACAATGTTGTTGAGAAGTACAAGACAGGGTTAGGTTATAAAAAAATATCCAAATCTTTGATGATCCCCAGGAGCACCATCAAATCTATCATAACCAAATGGAAAGAACATGGCACAACAGCAAACCTGCCAAGAGAGGGCCGCCAATTGTTTGGTTCACCGTTTGTGTGTCTGAAATGATACCACTATGATGTGACTGCTTTTACAATTTACAAGTGTATTTAGCTTAGTATTTTAAAAAACAATTTGTAGTCCTGTTTCACTGATATTTGTTTAAAACATGCAGAGTTTTCATAGATATACAAACTGAAAGAGAATTTGAGCATTTTTTACAGTTAATGTTAAAGGATCAGTAGATCATATATTTAAAATATACTATTTTGAAGAAGTACATCAGAAAAAATGCCAACTGTTTTTGGAATAGAATATAACATTACACAGCCACTAATATATTACATTTTACACACAATTATGCTGCTGTGGGATCTGTCATTTTAATTTATTTTAATCAATTTCCTAAGCAAGGAAAATGGAACATGCCGAGAGTTACAGGGCTTCATACGCAAACCCGTAAACCATTTTTTTAACGTTGAATGAGCAGTCGTGAACATGATCAATTAGTCAAACCCGTAGTTACGGGTTTAGATGGAGCCAATGGCAACAGAGATAGTCATCATTACATCACTGAAAAATGGAGGTTGGATTTCAAAGTCCTACTGGCTTCAATTACGAGTTATGATTGGACCCGCATTCCAGAAACAATGCAATATTGATAAAGCCGTAAATACGATATTCTAGTCCATGCGAGTTCCATTATATGTATTAACACATTGATTGCCAGGATCGATATACCACAGAATTTAAACATTAAATACATTATTTTATATTGCAGATTTGTGAGCTTCAGAATGTTGTGCTTGTAATTCTAATACCTAACATCACTTTCTCTTTTATTATAAGTACAGTAGTATGTGTATATTTGCATTTAAAGTGCTACGAATTGGACTTTCCTCTCTGGCACCCGTTGGCTTCTTGGCTCTATTTGTGGGTTATGGGCTTGAACGCCAGTGAATTTGTTGCATATTAATAGCGTGATTGGAAACGTAACAGGGCTTGACAGATCAAAGGATTTGCGGGTGTGCAGTTCAAATTTCCACGTCACGTAGCTTTTTCTCGCCCTTACCCCGCAAGTCGTTGACGGGTTGCTTTACGGGTCTAATTTAATAGCAGTAAGTCTTGCCGGCTACGGTTTTCAACGTTGAGCTAATTTAATAGGGATGTTTGACTGCACAGGAAGACTCTAACGTCACAGTGGGAATGCGGCATCTACAATAGACAACGCTTGCAGTAACAGTAATAGAAAGCTCACTAGTTTACAAGGATACATCCTGCTGAGAAAGTAATAGACAGAATAAGCTAATTACAAAATGGACGCCTGCAGTAAAGAAAATGTTGCTATAACGATAAAAAAAAGCAAACGTTGAATATATAGAACAAATACTGACCACAGTGGTTCTTTACGTGTGTGAAAAGACTATACATGATGAAATGTTATGAATTAGATAGCCATATAGCAGACTAATAGTGAAGACATTCCAACAGATCAGTTCTTTGTCAAGTATGCAGAGCTTTAGCATATTAAAAAAATCCTACAGAGCTCAATAACTTCATCTACAAAGAACTCTATTGTTCTACAAACAAAGAATTATACTGGTGCTTGGCCAACCTTATTAGTAGGAGCATGAACTCCATAGTAATTATAGCTAGCAGAAACCACACAGTATGGCATTTATAGTGTAGTGCTTGTCTGCTTAAGCGTATGTGTGTGTGTGTGTGTCCCTTCTCTCCCATCCTCCAATGACAGATAAACACATCCTTATGATCTAGTTCTTAGGAAGTGATGTAACAAAGACAAAATAGTCTTCAAAAATTCTCTGAATAGTTTTTTTTTTTCCATGCAAAGAGCTAATGTTGTTGGGGCCTCATTCTAATCCTAAATTTTTTAAATAAGTAGCCACAAGGGGAAGCCGCAAGATACTTAGCTATTCAATTTGCGGCCTCCAGCGGCTTACTGCTGTCCAGCTGATATCCCTTGCAATGAGCTCAATCGCAGTTTACTTCCGTCAACGCCTTTGATCTTATGCGGCCATGAGAGTTGCGGCCACAAGAAATCCCAACTCGCTATTCAGATGCTACACACACTCTTCCGTCAAGCCCGTAAAATCGCTAAAATTGAGCATCAGCTTTCTTACACCAAAGAGATCCCGCAACGCTCTTACTTACAAAACATAGCACCAATTAAGCAAAATATAAAAGCCATCCTGTACTTTTATTAGAAGTGAAAGTGATTTTAGCACATCATTCCCCTACTCTCAAAATGGCAAATAAAAAAAGTTTATTTCACGTAAAATTTTCGTCGTTGACGGGCTTCAACATACAAGCCCCTAGGACATTTGAATCCAACCTCCGGGCTGGGGTTGAAGCACGTAGGATTTCATGGAGGAAATTTAACATGCAATAAAGTAGTTATTTATGCCGAGTTGCGGGCTTGAAAATGTTGTGCTATTAATTCTAAGACCTAACATCACTTTCTCTTTTTACAGTACAGGATGGCTTTTTTTATTTGCCTATGAAGTGCTACATTTTGACAGCAAGACCTATGGCCTTGAATGACCTCCAAGCCGTACTCGTTATTCGCGGCTGCAAGCCCGTGACTCGTGGTTCAAGGCCGCAAACTGGGAGCACTGTTAATGCAAATATAAATTCAAGACAGCACTGTAAAGCACAGTAAATGATGGGGTATACAATGGGTGACATGAAGATTAAAAGGGACAACATTCTCAAGCTGGCACATTACGACAATACAATACTTGACTTCTTGTTTAATTTTTTTTAAATTTGAGAATGTTGTCCCTTAAATCCTCATGTCGCCCATTATGTACCCCATCATTTACAGTGCTTTACAGTGCTGTCTTGAATTTATATTTGCATCTCCATTTCTACAATGTTTGCGGGTTTGAAACACGAGTTGCGGCTGCGATCCTGTTCAAGCACAGAAGGGCCTACGGCCGATTGCATGGTTTGCGATCGGGCATAAGAGGGACCTTCTTGCGGCACCGCCCATGTGAATACCAGCATAAACGCAGCGCTACGCGGGTCCGTAAGCCGGTCACAAGGAATCGCAGACTTGCGGCCGTTTTACGGACCGATTAGAATGAGGCCCTTTGTTACATAGCAAGGACTTTTTATAGTGGTTCTTTAAGTGGAATCTGTCACTCCAAATCAAGATTTTTTTATGTTATTCTTTAAGAAATGCTATGTTATTCATTTTTTTTTAAGTAAATTGGTCTTGGAAAATTCCATATTGTTACATAGTTACATAGTAATTGGTTAAAAAAAGACTTTTAGTCCATCAAGTTCAACCTTTTTAGATCTCCTCTGATTTGCAAGATGCAGATTAATTGTTAATTGTCAATTGATCCAGAGGAAGGCAAACAGAAAAAAACACAAGTGAAACTTGGCCAATCATTTCAAAAGGGAAAAAAAATCCTTCCTGACCCCAGATACTGGCGATCAGACTCCTCCCTGGATCAATGCTCCCTCTCTAATTATCCAGGATAACCCTAAATGCCCTTTTTTATTTAAAAATATATTTAATCCCTTTTTAAAGTTATCTATCGAATCCGCTGTCACCACCACCTTTGGTAGATAATTCCACAAATTAACCACCCTTACTGTGAAGAATCATTTTCTTTTTTTAAGGTGGAATCTTTTTACTTCTAAGCTCAAAGGATGTCCTTTTGTCAGTTGAAAACCTCTTTGCACAAAAAGTTCACTTGACAAAGCCTTGTATTGACTCTGGATATATTTATATACGGAAATCATATCCCCTCTTAGACGTCTTTTTTTCTAGATAATAAGCTTAGTCTTTCTTCATAACTTAGCCCCTCTATTCCCCTTATTAGTTATGCTGCCATTCTCTGTAGAAACCAGCTCTAAAATGTCCTTTTTATGAAGTGGTGCCCAAATTGTACTCCATATTCCATATGAGGGCGTACTAGGGATTTGTATAGTGGCAGATTTAAATTTACTTCTATACCCTGCTTAATACATGCTAATATTTTACTTGCCTTTGCAGCTGCTGCTTGGCATTGAGCACTGTTACCTAGGTGATTGTCCACAAGTACTCCCAAATCCCTTTCAATATCGGATACCCCTAGATTTGCTCCATTAAGATTACAAGTTACATGACTATTTTTCCTTTCCAAATGCATAACTGTTGTTGCTGCATATGCAAATGACTGCCTCATACATATTAATGAATTGCTTTGATGTGATAATTAGCATTAGAATCTGCTGGTCTCTGCAGTGACCAAAATAAAGACAATAATGTTATCTGGCAGATAGACCCCTCTCTCACCCTTATCAAGAACTCTGAGCTGCACATTAGCAAACAGGGGCCGCAAATTCAATTCAAAATATAACATGATTTACTGTAGAGAAAAATGGCTAGTACAGATTTAATGCTATATAAAATGAAATCAACTTCCTTTTGATGTCAGGGTTGATAGAGTCCATTCAACTATGTATATAAAAAACGGAAAAACGTCCAGATGGAACCACAGACTACAAGTACACTCTAAATGCTTTTATAGTATCTTCACTCCTACAACAAAATTTCATCTGTCTTCGTTATTATGTTAATATGTCTAAAAAACCCAAAGAACAAGCGGATTTCTTTGTTGCCTCAGAATACAAAAGCAGATAAAGGGAGTTTCTGATTTCTGTTTTTTCCAGAAGCTTCAGACACACTATACAGAGAGGGAGGCAGCTAAGGAATAAGCATTAAGGAATAAAACAGATAACAATGTGAAACATGCATCAATTGTAAGAACTCAAAAGTTTTTTTCCACTTGGTTTGAAGTGTTCAGTTTGATAATGTAAAGCAGAATTGATAAACTAAGTGTCCCTTTAAGGGAATATATTGACATAAAACAAATAAATATGGTACATACAGAAATACTATTTCAAAACATACCCGATTATGTATAATTTTACTGGAGTTACAATCCCATTATATTTCAAGAACGTAGCGGCAACGGCACACCCGCAAAGCCCGCGGGCTTGAAATTCTGCTGTGTTACAGAGCTATTACATTGAATCATGCCACAAGTAAAGGGACGTAGACGCAAGCCCGTGAACCCTTTCTGCGCATGCAAGCTGTTAAGGGGCTGGCCAAGCCACGATCGGCCGTTATTTTCTAATTGCGGTATAAAGTAGTGCGACACAGGCCTCTCAGCCAATAGAAAGTGGTCTAGCCGCAGATAATTGTCAGAGGGAGATTTTATATTTGCGCTCCACCCGCCCATGCGTTGTATTTTATTTTGAAGTAACACGCAGGTCCCGGAGTTGGAGGAAGGGGAGAGGGAGAGAGAGAGAGGGGGAGAGAGAGAGAGGGGGAGAGAGAGAGAGGGAGGGGGGGGGGGGGAGGAGAGAGAGAGAGAGAGAGAGAGAGAGAGAGAAAAAGAGCAGAAGTTATTTGAGAGCAGTAATTTGCAGTTTTGTTAATTTATCTTTTACTATTTAATATTTTACTCTTAATCCTTTATTACACATATTTACAGTTTCTATTATTTTTGTGATAGAGATCAAGGGGGGAGAGTAGTGGAGGAGGAGAAGAGGAGAGGGGAGGAGGAGAGAGAAGTGGCCATGGGGAGTAGTGGTGGGGAGGAGGAGAGGAGTGTAGAGGAGGAGGTGGGTGGTGGCCGGGTGGCCCGAGCAGCAGGAACACGTAGGAGAGGGACAGTGGGGAAGGGGCCGGATCCCAGAAGGGGGGGGGGGGGGAGGGATTTGGGGCAGGGACAGGCCTCAGGGAAAGGTCAGGGAGGCAAAGATCCCCATCCATTGTTGGGAGGGCAAGAGGCTAAGGGCAAGCACAGGGCCCACAATTACATGCACTGGGAGAATGTGGTCCTCCTCTGTGCTATCCGTGGCCGCCCCATGATTCTTGCAGAGGGAGGGAAGTTAGGCCAGGGTCTAGGGCTCAGGAATGGAAGGATGTAGCGGCTAAAGTGACAGCAGTAGGCACAGCGCCAAGGGATATGATGTCTGTCAAGCAACGGTTTGATGACATGAGGTCCAAGATGAGAAGGATGATGGCTAAGGAGGACAAGAACCAGACCGTGACCTATAATGAGTGGAAGAGGGTCGCCAAGGACCTTCTGAGACAGGAGCCTGCCGCTGGAGCTTCAGGCCTGGTGGCCCAGCAGGACCAAGCCTGCATGTCAGGTGAATATCAAATACACCAACATGCCACCACATGTACATCACACACACTACACATGTACATGATGACCAAAAAGGACACTGGATGCCTCATGAAATCCATGAAGCTGACAAATCACTGTCATTCTTGGGCACAACAACAGTAATCAAGCAATAGAGAGTCCAATTATTAGTGTGTCCACCGCAGCCTATACAGTTGCAGAATGCAGCTGGAAACAAGATAGCGTTAGGAGCCAAGAACGACCAAGACCAAGAAACAAAGAATAGATCATATCTAGCAAATGATAGCTAATCTAAGTTGCAATTAGGAGAATCATCCAGGTTCAAGCCTAGATGTCAGATATGTAAGAAATCAACCAATAATTAAATAATTAATGTATAATTTATACAAGTAATAAGTTCTTTTGGGCAAATCAATAAACAAGCATACCCATAAGTTAATTAAAAAGGATATATTTTACATAAATGAATATACAGTTACACAATGGGTTTTAGACAAACAGATAGACAGTAGGGATAAAATGATATTTACAAAAAAATACTTATATGAATATACTACATTATTACTAGATACTACAGCAAAAGTCAGCAATATCTTCAGTCCATGCCTTTAGGCCTCAGGTCACACCACGGCATGGCTTCTACTCAGCTGGGCACTCCTCTGGATGGCTCTTCTGGACACCTCTTCATGGACACACACCCACTCCTAGACTTAGACCAACTAAACAACTCTCTGGACTTTGTATATCTATCTTGGAAACTCCCCCTTGATATGTGACTGTCCGTTTCAACTGAAATGGGAAACTCACACACACGATGTCCCCTTGTTTACATATAAACACTCTAGGCCAAGAGACCCCCTATTATGTTGTCTATATGATAGATGCAAGAGTCCACCACACCCAACTGTTCTTTTGTTTACTCATAAACAACCCCAGGCATAAGTCTTTTGTTACAGTATCAATGGAATAGATAGTCACACCTCAAGTTTCTCAGGGCACAGTTTGTTTGTGATAAGTTGGTTGTGACTGAACACAATTTATAGATGATCACTTATAAAATATATGTAGTTGTATAATTCTTTATAAGATACACTTATTAAAGACACAATGTTTAAAATGTTTACTGTATAAGCCTTATCTTACAAATAGTTAGGAATGAACACATAACACTGTATTATTCATCATACTAATAACATATACCTTTCTTTTTTATCTTTCAGCATCCAGGAGGAGGTCTGGGTCCAGTGGCGAGCCAAAAGCGGGGGTGTCAGCTCTATCGGAGCAGAAAATTGAGGAGCAAGCCCCCTCCCAGCAGGAACCGGCAGAGGGGGAGGAGGAGAGAAGCGGAGCAGAGGGACCTGGTTCAAAGGAGGAGGATATTATATGGGTGGTGGGGTCACCATCCGGCCACACCGCCAGGATTCAACCACACTATCCCCTCCTCCAGACACTAAGGCTATCGCCAGGGCCCTCCAACTGGAGTGATGATACAAGCCAGCCACCACCTCCCCCCCCACAGCAGTGAACTGGACTGGCTGCCACCACCAACAACGGGCCCAACCACTTCACCTCCAATACAGCAACACCCTCCAGCCGGCAACCAGACCCTCCCCACTCCCACACAGCCACCTCCTCACCATGCCATGCCCCAGGGACCTCCATCCCCAACATCAGGCCAGCCTGCGCAGGCGGAGATGCTTTCCCTCATGCGTCAGAAGGTGGACTGTCTTTGGGGGATCCAGGCCAGCATCTCCACCAATCATTCGGAGCTAATGCTCAGTCTGGCTAGGCGCAATAGGGAGGAGAGGAGGCATCATCCAGAGTCTTGGATCTTGGCCTATGTGATGGTGATAATTTGTATGCATATGGCTAACTCCCATCACATGGTTCATGACCCTCTTCTCTGTGGACACGTAGGGTTCTGTTTAACATGTCATCAATTGATGATCCTTGAGTAATGCTGTTGAGATGCTGCAGTCCCTATAATTTTTGAAGGCCCTATTTTGTAGGTTTTGTATTTCTTTGTCTTTTTTGGTTTTAGGTACAATTCAGGTCCATGATGGCATCATCTGCATCGGCAAGTATTGTGAAGTAAATGTATGAGGTGTAAGGTTTTCCCAGTGCCTCTCAGGTAGAGATTTCTTCAATGACAGCCCCCCTTAACATGCGACTCCCACAATATTAAAGCTATCCTATAGCCAGATACCTAAGACATGATTGTTGTTAGCTTAAATGTAGACAAATAACGCTATGGCAGTGGACTTTCAAAGTCTCACAATGGCATGTTAATGACAGCCAGCATTGACGTATGCACTAGTGAAGCATGTGATCTGAGTCTGAGAACAGATCCTTGGGTCTGATGTAAGTAACAGTGAATCTGGCTGCTGACCCTTGTGTTCTCTCCGTATTAATGGGTATTTTCCCAAATTGCTGATTATCCAGAGACCTAGCTAATAGTAATGCTTGCAGATGGGAATCAGGTGAGTTGGTATATTGTTACAGTTACAGTATTTAGCACTGTACATGCATGTTGATTATTTTTTTTATCCTCCTCCGCCTTTTTTTAGTTGACCACTTTTTTACAGATTTTTGTTTTGTCACCACACTGTATGTGTGAAACTGGATTGGATTACACAGTCTAGAGGTTGAATCATCTATTTTATTGAGCAGATCTAGACAAGTTGTAAGTGCTATGCACATTAATGGTTTCTTCAATTAAATGTAGTGATTTGTGATGATCCTTTTTTTCCATTAGATTCCGGATGCAAAGGTATAGTGACCACATGTGACCCCGGTAGGTGCTATGCATCATGCTTTTTGTAGACTATCACATTACCCACTGTAGGTATCCCCTTTAACCACAAGCCTCTTGCTCTCCCGCGATCCGCTCACACCACAACCATGATATTAATGCACAGTCTTGACCATTTCTGATTGTGCTCCGTGTATGAAACAAAGCTTTGTTATACCATTCTCACGTGTCAGTGTGTTTTCAATGGTTGGGGTTATGGGACATT
The DNA here is from genome assembly GCA_027410445.1 of Discoglossus pictus. NCBI lineage: Eukaryota > Metazoa > Chordata > Amphibia > Anura > Alytidae > Discoglossus > Discoglossus pictus. The sequence goes on from CM050165.1 coordinate 48,355,475, forward strand.
CACATACATCAAATTTGTGTCACATTCCTATATATGTAAATTAATGAGCCCTAGTTACTATACAATTGATCAATACATATAACAATAATAATAATAATAGTTATAATAGCATTAGAAACAGTTCCTTCTCTAGTGGACTGTGATTTGTCTGGCCTCTCTGCTATGATGTGTCCACCTACAGTGGCCCTACATGGTATAGTTCCCAGTTTCATTCAGGTACACAAGCCCCTCCACCACCACCACTTAGCAATCCATTATTCCCCCTTTGTCTCTTTCCCCCTTTCTTCTGCTGGTGCTGCTCTGAGCATGCGCAGTTGGCACTGTGGCTTGCGCATGCGTGGCTGGCATCACGCATGTGCACTGCGGCATGTACGGAATTCTGTACATATAGTTTGGAAAGTGCGCATGCTCTCCCCTGGAGCGTTACGCACACTTTACAAACTATATTAATGATTATTATTATTATACTAAGTAATAAAAGATGGTAGCAGCCCCAGGCCTAATGACGAGGTGAAAAACAGTTATGTGTCATTGAGATCTACCATGAAAGCTCAAATAAAATGAAAAATTGTGTATATTATTATTTACTAGTGAAGGCCGGCAATGCTGTTTGCCACAGAATAAAAGGCTCTCCCCCGTCTAACTTGCGGGCGTTGCGATGGGCGCCTTTGGCGCTCTTGCGAGCCTCTCCCACCGTCTACTTTACGCGCCTTGCGATGAGGGCCTTCGTTGCTCATCACGAGCCCTGCAATGAGCGCTCATTGCAGACGTCGTCCAACCTGTCACTTTCGTGCCTTGCGCTGAGCGCCTTCTCCCTACTCTCCGACGCCTGTGCCTGCTTCCCCCCCCTTCCATGTGTCTGTTTCCCCTCTCTCCGTCCCCCTTGTTTTTTCCCCCTTATTTCCCTTCCCTGTATCTCTTTCCACCCTCTCCCCCTCTCCCTCACCTGTGTCTTTCTCCTTTCTCTCTCTGCTTAAGTCTTGCGGTTCTCATTAGCAACGTTGCTTCTATTTTCAAAGTCTTGCGGGCCTGGCATTGTTGTCCAAGAGGTATGGGCTTCGGCCTCGTTTTGATCTTTTTTGGAAGCATTTACGTTTTTACGGCCACCAATTATTTTCCGCGCTTTGCCGATTTTCGATCTCCGAAAAACGGCAATTGAGCCTCAAATTATCTTGCAACCTGTTAACCGTTAAAGCCGTATTTATTTCAAAGTCTTGCGTTCCTAGAGATCCTATTCAAAGTCCTATGGGCTTCAGTGCTGATCGCGGGCATTGAAATGAGCGCCTTTGGCACTCATGTCGAGCCTGTTTTAAAGTCTTGCATGCCTCACGCCTTTGGCGCTCATTGCCAGCCTTTTTCAAAGTCATTTCAAAGTCATTTCAAAGTCTTGCGCCTTCTGTTCTTATTGCAGCAAAGTAGTGCAGGCCTCGCGATGAGCAAGCCTGTAGCTTTTAGCATTGCTTGACCAACATTCGTAACTTACCACAACTATTATATATGACTACATTAAGCTAAAGTTTTTCAGGAGATCTGATATTTTGATTTGGATAAAACGCTCAATGTGGATCTTCTATCTGATATCTTCATTTCAACAGTGAGCCGAATAACAGGTGCAATCATAAATGATATAATGGCATACAAATGAAAACATTTATTGATAATAGAGAAAAATTACCATTTTTTGGTTGAAGCCGATAGATGCATCCGTTCTCCTCAAAATATGTGTAGTCACCATGTCTTATCTGGCAAATGAAGTGCAAAAATGTATTACAGAACAAACATAATGTTGTGGGTTTTGTGGGTAAAAAGACCACATACATATACTGACTACATTATATGATTGTCTACTGGTTTTGCTCTTACCAATTTAAATACAGACAGGTACTTATAGTATACTCCTCTAACATGTGAGGGGTTAAATCATTTTCCTTTGCACAAATTACAATTTCTGTGTCAAGTAAACAAGTTAAGGCAAGATTGGAGCCAATGCTAGATATGTTAGACGTTTAGCAGAGACCTTGGAAATGTAACCTACAAGATAGAAGATGATAAGGCTTGCACATTTGACATCGATTCACAATTGTTCTAATTGAGGGTGTTATCAAGCAGGTGTGAGATTGAGTACAATGGGGGGGGGGGAGTACAATTAACTTATAAAATGTTGGCAGACCCAATCTGGAAAAAAGGTCTCTAATAAATTAATTTTAATACATGTACCCAGACTGCTCTCTTGTAGGCAGAAACAGATATACACAACATGTTTATCAACACATTATAATTATGCATATACATGCAAACCTGTTGTAATTGGTGGAAAACAACCTGGTGACAATGAGGAAGAAAGAGTTTATCTAATAGGCATAGAGAAGGATCTGGGTCTTTTCCGGTTTTCTGGTCGTTTCTGGGGTTTTCTGACTGCCGTTTCTCTGGGCTAAATTCTGACTCATTTTCTGGCATAAACTTTGCCCCTCTTATATTTTCTCCTATATATATATATATATATATATATATATATATATATATATATATATATATATATATATATATCTGACGATATACAATTGTTATCCTATCTTTCCTACAAAGAAATGTACCAAAAAGGATTACTTCATATATCTTCAGTATGGGTCCTATATGAGACAGGGTGTTACCCTGAAATCCTATACCTGGTAATCTATACAATTGTTTAAATTTCTAAATTGTAGTAGAGTTAAAATAGTCCAATATACAAAACCATTCTTTTTGGAGTGGTTACAGAGCAAAGACTAATTAGTACCTGCATTTGGGACTGTAGGTGTTAATAAATATATTTAAATCTGTGCTCATTTTCCCTAAACAGACAAATTGACTTCATTCAATAATATAACCATTTAACACTGTTACAAAACCAATTATTAAAATACACCTATACTCAAAAGCTACTTAGCCACTCAACACATACTTTTTTAATAACACAATCAACCAAAACAGTTGTATGCCCTTATTGACTGAATTTATTGCATACAGTATATAGAATCACACTATATCACTAATTAAACACCCTAATATCGATATACAAAAGTTACTTAACCTGCTATAGATACATTATAAACTAAGTAGTTATATCGCTTCTGCTCTTTAGACTTTATACTCTTATATTACGCTATTGAAGGAAAACAATCTTATTGCTTTAAGATAAATTGTTAACCACGTTTAATAAGATTATATACACTGTTTATTGATCCATATATTGAACTAACAAAATATTGATTGTCTTAAAATAGATTAAGGATTGTAATATTCCTATATTGAACTAACCAAGTATATAATGTTTTAAGACAGATTGCTAACCAAACTTGATAAGACTATATACACTTCTTATTGATTCCTATATTGTACTAACAGAAATATAAAATGTGTTAAAACGAATTGTTATCCGATCATTCACAAGAGATTGTAATAGACATCCTATAGATAGTATATTGTGATCTAACTAAAAATCAAAGGTAACAAGTTTAAATACCTACAATTGTTTATTCTTGATTGTACTATTATCCCAATAAACATCATTCTGTACAAGGCGTATACTTGCCTATAAATTGATAATTGAACTCAAGGAACTTATCAAATGCAAACATTGTAATATTTGTGTCATATCAAATTGTATGACAATACAATACACAGAGGTTAAACCCAGACTCCTGAAAAAGTATTGTTTCATAACAAATATTGCAGTTAACATGATTGTGTATACTAGACATGTCTACAATACTTAAGCAAACCAGTATCACTTATTGTAGAAACATTGCATAGTATTTTTCTACAGGTTACTCTAAACATGTATGTCAGCTTCAAATGTTAGTGTCTTATTGTTTAGTGAGTTTTCTCTTCATATTGGTCTGTGTTGGACAAAAACGGAGAAAAGGCAGAATGAACACAGTACATGAGAGATAAAAGTAGTACATCCTTTGTGTATAGTACAGCATGTGGTATGCAAGATGATTTTTGCTCCCTTATTGTGGGAACCAATAACCAAAAACTTGGCTGGCATCATGAGATAATGGAGCCTCATGTGACCCTCAAAGACTTCCCTTCTTCCCTTCTGTGGCTCTCAAAGACTTCCATTCATATCTTCATGCATGCCGCATCTTCCACATAATACAGTACATTTTCCCTCCACACAGCCAGCTTATCACTATTTTGCCAAACACAGCCTAATACTAATTTCCACCTTAATTTCCTTATCTTTAATGTTGACTTTTGCCATCTATTCAACCATCCAATAGAAGATTTAACATATTGTGGCAGCCATTTGATGACTTCGGGGGTCATCATATGTGTTGCCCACCAATGGTGGAGCTACTGCTGGTGCAGCAGGGGCAAAGCACTATAGCCCCCAAATAGCTCTATGCTACTGTCAATAAAGGAGAAATCTTGTTTTATTAGATGAGAATGGCAATTCACTTTTATCTTTATAGTTTTATTTTTAACTTGCGGATGTGATCACCATAGGGGTGATATAGCCATGTATATGTAATGATGTATGTTTTATTGACCCCTACAGGGTGGATAGGGAAGTTGTAAGAGGGGCCCTCCATTCACTAGCTCTTCCACAGTTGCCCACCACAGGTTTTTCAATACAAAAACTTGTTGAATAATTTTCTGTTGATATTCTGTACTATGGAATTTAATTTAATTTGGCTTGAAGCTTAATAAGTACTTCCTCCACATAAGTTCCTCTTATGAATGTTTTCTACCTTCTTTTATACCCAGCATTTTGTATTATTGATGTTCTTAAAGGACTACTTTAGTCCTAAATTGTATTATCTATTATATGCACTTATGAAGCAGTGGAAGCTGTCATTTTGGTTTCTCCTCATCTACTTTCACAAGTGGGGAAGGGGTATGGGCGAATGGTCAAAAGTAAAGAATGAAAAAAGGAGAATCAATATTATTTCCATGCCCATGAATTACCTTTGTGCCTTGTCTCTTAGAAAATTTATGGCTAATTTATGGTTAAGTTAAAACATGAATAAAAACTATTTTTGAAAAACATCTAACGTAAATGTCAGGATATGAATATGGAATAGTCATTGATAGCCATATACTGTATGAGTTCAAGGTTTCAGAGAAAATGTTATAAATAATTTAATATAAAACTACAAATTGCATCACTGGTCCTGGTGAAAGAGCACATTGGTCTTAGTTGGTGACAACATTTTGATCAGGCATATAACACTTGAATTTTCAAAAAGGATGGAGGAAAAGCTACTAAAATTAAGAGATAATCCTCAAATTGTAGAAAAATATATGATATATGGATTATCTAGTTATATAATAATATTAAAGCTAATAGACTATGATATATATATATATATATATATATATATATATATATTTATTTATATTTATATAGTGTTTAATAATATAGAGGACAAAGCGATGACGAGTGTAAATTAATATTGTTTTACCGATAAGAGAGACAGAAAAAGTGTCAAACTAAAAAGCAACTTTTATTCTACAACTTAGAAATATTTAAAAACATACATAAAATAAGGTACATACGTAAAATAAATACTGTCGCAATTATAGTCAGATATCAAAAAGTAATATTGTATTCAAATACTGTTATGCACAATAGTCAAAACTAATATTATCACTATCGGGTATGTGGCAGATCCCCATTTGCCACATTTTTGCAAAGTTAGTTGTTTTTTTTAGTAATGGTAGTGTAGTTCTTTCCCCAGGGAGCTTGTGGCGGGCGCCAGTACTGCCACATTAGTTTATTGTAGGGATACCAATAGTAGTTTTTTTTTTTTTGCTTATATGAGTAGAAGGTGTTTTAACTTAACACATTGTGTATTTCTTTATTTATGTATCTTTTTTGTTCTATGATGCGCAATAATATTCATGAATTCTATTTGATTATCCATATTTATATGTTGAGTTTATTGGGATCAAGCACTTATCACTTTACTGTAATTATCATATACATTATTTAATTTAAGAATTACTGCTACTGATATCTCCATTCAATTGCCTCACACAGGGGAGGGGGAAAGAGACACAGGGGAGGGGGGAAAGAGAAACAGGTGAGGGGGGGAGTGGAAAGAGACACAGGTGAGGGGGGGAGTGGAAAGAGACACAGGGGAGGGAGGGAGGGGAAAGAGACACAGGGGAGGGAGGGAGGGAGGGGATAGAGACACAGGGGAGGGAGGGGATAGAGACACAGGGGAGGGAGGGAGGGGATAGAGACACAGGGGAGGAAGGGAGGGGATAGAGACACAGGGGAGGGAGGGAGGGGATAGAGACACAGGGGAGGGAGGGGATAGAGACACAGGGGAGGGAGGGAGGGAGGGGATAGAGACACAGGGGAGGGAGGGAGGGAGGGGATAGAGACACAGGGGAGGGAGGGAGGGGATAGAGACACAGGGGAGGGAGGGAGGGGATAGAGACACAGGGGAGGGAGGGAGGGGATAGAGACACAGGGGAGGGAGGGAGGGGATAGAGACACAGGGGAGGGAGGGAGGGGATAGAGACACAGGGGAGGCAGGGAGGGGATAGAGACACAGGGGAGGGAGGGAGGGGATAGAGACACAGGGGAGGGAGGGAGGGGGATAGAGACACAGGGGAGGGAGGGAGGGGAAAGAGACACAGGGGAGGGAGGGAGGGGAAAGAGACACAGGGGAGGGAGGGGGAGAGACACAGGGGAGAGAGGAAGGGAAAGAGGGAAAGAGACACAGGGAAGGGAGAGGGGGAAAGAGACACATGGGAGGGACGGAGAGGGGGAAAGACACAGGGGATGGAGGGAGAGGGGGAAAGACACAGGGGAGGGAGGAGGGGGAAGACACACATGGGAGGGAGAAGGGGGAAGAGACACAGGGGAGGGAGGGACAGGGGGAAGAGACACAGGAGGGGGAAGAGACACAGGGGATGGACAGGGGAAAGAGAAACATGGGAAGGAGGAGGGGGAAGGGACACAGGGGAGGGGGAAAGATACATAGGGGAGGGAGGAGGGGGAAAGAGACACAGGGAAGGGTGGAAGGGGGAAGAGACACAGGGGAGGGAGGAAGGGGGAAGAGGCAGAAGCGAGGGAGAGGGGTAAAGAGAAACGGCGGAAGGAGGCGGGGGGAAGAGACACAGGGGAGGAAGAGTGGGAAAGAGTGGGAAAGAGAAATGGGGAAGAGACATAGGGGAAGGAAGAGGGGGAAATAGACACAGGAGAGGGGAAAATAGACACAGGGAGGGGGGAGACAGGGGAGGGAGGAGGGTGAGAGACATGGGGGGATACACACAGAGGAGGGGGAAAGAGACACAGGAGAAGGGGGGAAGAGTCACAGGGGAGGGGGAGAAAAAAAGGCGAGGGAGGAGGGGGAAGAGACACAGGGTAGGGAGAGGTGGAGAAAGAGACATGAGGGGGAAGAGATACAGGGGAGGGAGTGGGGGGGGGGAAGAGATACAGGGGAGGGAGTGGGGGGGGGGAGACACACGTCAAATATTATTCTGTCAATTTTGACGGGCAAGTTACTAGTATTATAATAATAACGAGATAAAATACAACCAAATTGACTTATGCTTAATGCAAAAAATCAACAAAATACAAATAAAATTACTAACCCTACACTTGTAAAATGTGGAGAAAGTGACCGTGCTGATAAGTTTCCAGGCTAACCCTCGAAGACTCACACTCATGTGCACTACGGAAACTATTAAAGGTGATGAGCAGCGCGCAGTATTATCCATGCGTGCGCTTCACCTGTGCACTTGCGACATTAGCCACGCATGAGCCCTGCTCTCCAATGCACGGTACTAGGAGGAGGGCAGAAAGACAGGAGGCCTGGATTCCATGTGTTATTATTATTAATTATTATTGTCTTTATTTATATCGCGCCAACATATTCCGTAGCGCTGTACAGGGGTTTAGTACATGGCAAAAAACAAACTTAACACCTTATAAAGAATGGAGGGCCCTGTTTTTGAGCATGTAATCAAATGCACATAGTGCTTGTTTGCAAGACACTGACACAATTGAAAACTCACAAACTTACAATCTAAGGGTTTAGGTGTGATACAAGAGGGTGACAAATGCAAGATGGTGGTGTGAAAACAATTTGTTCAGTCAATTGGAGGGGTCTGTGTGTTGTACTGTAGAGTGTGGGTGGGAGGGTTATTAAACTGTGGAGTGTGCAGTTGTAATTATAAAGGCTGAAGGTGATATGATTTTTTAAATAGGTGTGTTTTAAGTCATTTTTTAAAGGTTTTGGGGCAGGAAGATAATCTAATGGAGCGAGGCAAGAAGTTCCAAATAGTAGGGGCAGCACGAGAAAAGTCTTGAAGACGGGAGTGAGAGGAGGTGATGAGAGAGTAGGAAAGAAGAAGGTCGTTAGCAGAACGAAGGGGGCGGTTGGGAGAGTATTTTGAAACAAGAGCAGAGATATAAGGGGGTGCATTGTTGTTGAGGGCTTTATGTGTTAGGGTCAAGATTTTAAATGTGATTCGGGAAACTATGGGAAGACAGTGGAGTGATTGACAGAGAGGAGCTGCAGACACTGATCGTTTGGTATTGAAGATGAGTCTAGCGGAGGCGTTCATTATGGACTGGAGGGGAGACAGACGAGAGATGGGTAGGCCAGCAAGGAGTGAATGGCAGTAGTCGAGATATGATGAAAGAGTGTATTAGAATTTTAGCTGTGTCTTGTGTAAGATAATGACGAATTTTGGAGATGTTTTTTAGGTGAAACTGGCAAGATTTTGTTATTGATTGGATGTGAAGAATAAAAGAGAGGGCGGGATCCAGTAGAACCCCAAGACAATGGGCCTGGGAGGTGGGAGTGATGATGGTGTTGTCAACAGTGAGAGATATTTGAGGAGTGGAAGCTGTAGTAGAGGGTGGAAAGATTAGGAGTTCAGTCTTAGACATGTTGAGTTTGAGTTGACGAGTAGACATCCAGGAGGATACGCTAGAGAGGCAGTTGGAAACATGAGCTAAAAGAGAGGGGGATAGATCAGGTGCAGAGAGGTAGATTTGAGTATCATCTGCATAGAGATGATACTGAAATCCAAAGGATTTTATGAGGGTGCCAAGGGAGGAGGTGTAGATGGAGAAGAGGAGGGGGCCTAGGACAGAACCTTGGGGAACGCAAACAGACAGAAGGAGAGGTGAAGAAGAGGTGCAGAGAAGGAGACGCTAAATGTATGATCTTTTAGAGCTGTGCCCTGGATGCCAAATGAGTGGAAGAGTGTGGTCAGCTGTGTCGAAGGCAGCAGAGAGATCCAGGAGAATTAGAATTGAGAAGTGACCCTTTGATTTGGCAGTTAGCAAGTCATTGGTGACTTTTGTGAGGGCTGTTTCTGTTGAGTGTTGGGCACGGAAACCAGATTGGAAGGGGTCAAGAAGGGAATTGGAAGAAATAAATTGAGTGAGGCGATTGTAAACAAGCCGCTCAAGTAGTTTAGAAGCCAGGGGAAGTAGTGAGATAGGGCGGTAGTTGGAGGCAGAAGCTGGGTCAGATGAGGGCTTCTTGAGAATGGGTGTAATTATGGCGTGTTTTAATGAGGATGGAAACCTGCCAGTGTTTAGGGAGGGGTTGAATAAATGTGTGAGAGCTGGGATAAGTGCGGTGGATAGGGGAGGGATTAGCTGTAAAGGAATAGGATCATGTGAACATGTTGTAAGGTGAGAGGTTAATAATAACGTAGATACTTCATCCTAGGTTACAGTGTCAAAGGAATCCATAGTGGAGGAGGGATTGGGGAAGGGTAAGGGTTGGGTGTTGTCGGCTTGTGGAAAGGATGGTGGGATAGGGCCAAGCTGGGAGGAGAGCTCATTTTGGATAGTTTCAATTTTGGTTTTAAAGTGGCTGGCAAAGTCATCAGCAGTTAGACAGGAAGGGGCAGGAGGTGGGCAAAGGAGGGTGTTGAATGTAGCAAATAAACGTTTAGGGTTGGAGGACAGGTTTGATATTAGTGATGAGAAGTAGTGTTGTTTGGCAAGATTGAGGGCAGACAAGTAGGATCGCAAGGTAAACTTGTAGTGGAGAAAGTCTGCTGAAGTGCGAGATTTCCTCCATAGTCGTTCTGCAGTGCGTGAGCATCTCTGTAGATAGCGTGGTTGTGTGGTGTGCCATGGTTGTGGATGAGAGCGAGGGCGTTTGCTTGTGATTATGGGGGCAAGAGAGTCAAGGGTGGAGGTCAGAGTAGCGTTGTACTGTGAAGTGGCGATGTCAGGGCAGGCAAGGGTGGTGAGGGGGCTAAGAAGGGGTTTTAGTACATTTGAAATTGTTGTGGGTTGAGTGCTTGCAGGTTTCTGCGTGTTCTGGTGGCAGGATTTGAAGAAGGGTGGTGAGCAGAAGATGAGGTGAGGTTGCAAGTTAGCAGGTGGTGGTCAGATAGGGGAAGTGAGGAGATGTCAAGGTTGGAAATAGTGCAGAGATTAGTAAAAATAAGGTCAATGGAGTGTCCACCACTGTGAGTTGCGGAATCTGTCCATTGTGAGAGGCCAAGGGAAGAGGTAAGTGCAAGTAATTTTGCAGTTGTTGGGGAGGTGGGTGTGTCAGTGGCTATGTTGAATTTGCCAAGAATGAGTGAAGGTATATTGGAGAAGAGAAAGTGAGGGAGCCAGGCGGCAAAGTTGTCCAGAAATTGACAGGGTGATGCAGGGGGGCGATAGATCACAGCTACTCGCAGAGGGATGGAAGAGAAGATGCGGATAGTGTGGACTTCAAAAGATGAGAATTGAAGGGAGGGAACAGGGGGTATGCAGTGAAAAGTGCAGCGAGAGGATAGCAGTATGCCCACACCTCAACCTTGTTTGTTCCCAGGTCTAGGAGTGTGGCTGAAGTGTAGACCACCATAAGAGAGTACGGCAGGGGAGGCAGAGTCAGATGTTGTGATCCAGGTTTCCGTGATAGCCAGTAAATTGAGGGAGTTGGAAATGAAGAGGTCATGAATGAAGGTAAGTTTATTGCAAACAGACCTTGCATTCCAGAGGGCACATGAGAAGGGCAAATTAGATGGTTTGTGACAAGTGATGGGTATTAGATTATGGGTGTTTTGGGCATTTGCTGCCCTGGGGACTCTGCGTGGCTGACAGCAGGTGGCAATGAGTGAGGGGCCTGGGTTAGGGGATATATCCCCACAAGCCATCAGAAGAAGGAGAGAGAGTAAAAGGAGATGGGAATAGGACTTACATTTCTGCTTTCCAGCTTTAGGGGAGGGATGAGATACTGACTGGAGGAAGGAGAGGAGCTCATGGGAGCAGAGAAGAGGAGAGGAAAGCAGGGAAGGTGAGATAGTTATATTATTGGAGACATGATGTGTAGAGACAGTATAAGAGAGTCTGAGAAAGAGGCCGGAGTTTATAATAAGGAAGGTGGTGTGAGGAAACATAATGGCACTGTGTAAGCAAGTATTCTTGAAGGGAGTTGTTAGAGGTGATAATCAGATGTCACTGATTGAACATGTGCAGGTAATTAGTATTCCTCAATATATTAAGTGTAAACAAGGGTGGGTGGGTAGAGGGGCAGGGTGGGATGGGACTGCTTTCAGGTGGACTTCTATGGGAGATGTTGGTCTGCAGTATGCTTTTAAAAGAGATATTTCAGGGGGTGGAGACTATGGGGCTGTAAAATGGATCAGTGAACACAGAGCATTTCTGGTTTACAGATAAGCAACAGAATATCATGATAATACCAGAACAATCTAACAGTAAAAAGTCTATCTCAGCAATGTGTTAAGTGGCAATAACTTTTTTTCACACCGGCAGGACATTTTAGTGGACGGCACCGGTCCATGGACCGGCCATTGAAAACCACTGATTTAGGAAGTTATCAGAATTAAGAGTATTTTGCTCCTATAAGAGTATTCTCTCTTATGCTTGTAGATAGCATTAGATATATGCAGATTTAGCACGCAAGTCTAAATGTTTAAAATTGATACAAAAATGTGCATATTCATGAATGAAACAGTATATCTTATTAAGTGAAAATAAAAGCAATTAGCAAAGTAGTAAATGGATTACAACAGCACAGTCACATGATGTCATTTGTGTGGGAAGAGCCATCAAAAAGTCCATACAGTGCTGCACAAAAACTCTCCAGAATAAAGTCAGGCTGAATACAGCTTGATGATCTCCTCCAGACTCACGTAAAGGGCCATAGAGTACCATGGCAACACTAAGCAAGCAAATGTATCCCATAGGTTTGACATGAAAATGCCCTTATTTGAGTTTGGTGGGAATCATAAAGCTACATTCTAGTTAAAATGACTTTGTCACCCCAACAAAAGTTACATTAATTTTAAAGAGCATTAAAAACTGACTATACATTGTACCATATAGAATTGTGTGGCCCCTGTATTGTAATGTGCGGCTCAGTATGCTAATGTAGCGCACCCCCATACATCTCTGCTCTCATCTCCAAATACTCCCCCAAAGGCCGACCTTCTTCTTTCTACCACTCTTGTCACCTCTTCTCGCTCCCGCCTCCAGGACTTTTCTTGCGCTGCCCCTATGCTCTGGAACTCCTTGCCTCGCTTCACCAGACTATCCTCCTGCCTTAAATCCTTCAAAACATCAATAAAAACGCACCTCTTTAAAGAAGCCTATAACCTTCCTCCCTAACATGCTCAGCACTACTCTCTCCCTACTGTACCACATACAAACTTTAACCTTTAGATTGTAAGTCTGTGAGTTTCAATCCTGCAAGGTGCTTTAGGGAAAGCGCTATGGACACTGGATTCCAAGCTCAAAGGCAAGGCCATCCACTCTTTGCAATGTGTGAATCTTTAACTTGTCATTGCCTGTAACTTAACTTATGTATAGCGCTACGGAATATGTTGGCGCGTTACAAATAAATGATAATAATAATAATAATAATAATAATGTATGGCTAGGAGTGACTAATAAGGGTGGAAAAAACTGTAATCCTATTTAACATATTAAAGCAGTTAATTAATGTGCATGAGTAGGACAGATTCCCTTTAGAAACAAAATGGACTGATTCCAGGATTGATTCACGTTAGATAAAAAAATGATATGATGATTAAATGGTATGGACAGTTTTCATGCCCTTTAAAAATAACTTAAAAATAAACTGAATTTGGGTAATGGTAACCTAAAGCATATTTCTGGAGTTTTATATAAACTGTTGACTTTTGTAGGTAGGACAGGCGGCTGGGACAGTTGTAGCAGAGGTGGATCCATATCATCCCCCCTAAAAATATATATTTTTTGGCTTAAAATGAAAGTTCACAGACTGGAACTAGAGTGTAGAGTACTCACTGTTCACTCATCCCATGGGTTTCCTGCTGAGTATAGAACTGCACCAGTTGAACAGAAAAGCATAAGTACAGGGGTAGTTTAAGTCAAAACTTTAATAAAACAATGAAGTAAAAAAAAAAAAAGGAGAAGAATGGAGGGCCCTGTTTTTGAGCTTAAAATCAAGTGTACACAGCACTTTCACTAAAGCACATACAATTGAGAACTTGCAGACTTAAAATCTAAAGGGTGTGGGAGAGGTATAGAAGGGTTATAGATGTGACCTGTATGTTAAGGCTGGAGTGATAAGCTTCTTTAAACAGATGAGTTTTTAGTGAGTGTTTGAAGGATTTGAGGCAGGAGGATAGACTAGTGGAGCAAGGCAAGAAGTTCCAAAGAATATGGGGCAGCATGAGAAATGTCCAGAAGATGGGAGTGAGAGGAAGTGATAAGAGAGGATGAAAGAAGAATGTCATTAGCAGATCAGAGAGGGCAGTTGGGGGGTGTATTTAGAGATGTGAGCAGAGATATAAGAGGGTGCATTATTGTTGAGGGCATTGTAGGTTAGGGTCATGATTGGGAAGCCAGTGGAGTGACTGACATAGAAGAACTGCAGATACAGAACATTGAGTTTATACAGTATAATTTTTTTTTCCACTAAAATGTTTTTATTTTTTGCATAGAACTATTGGTAGAAAGTAGCTCCTCAATTGTGTTTATTATTGGAGGTAGGTATTCCTGGGTTAATATTTATGTATTTATATTTACATTTATATATTGCTATGCTAATTATAGATGACCCTTGCTGAATATACATACATTTGTATGCTTATAGGTGAAGCTGGTTAAATATATATGTGTTTATATAATAATTATGGGTGAATATCTGTAAATGTATAGATTTTAGGAAGCCCTGGCTGAATATATATTTAGAAAATAAAAATATGGGACCCTGGAGGACCTTGGCTGAATATGCGTTTGTTTGTATGAGACGCTGATTACATTTTTATATACTGTATTACTATGATGATTACAGCTGACCCCCTGGCTGAATATGTGTACATATATAGTATTAGAGGGGAACTAAATAAGAAAATATGTATATATTTAATTTATTACACAGGACAAGGCTGAATATGTGTATACTTATTTCAATATCTGATTATTCATATATTTGTATTATAATTTTAGTGGGCCCTTAGTGAATCACATATTATAATTGTCAAACTGCGATTCGTCGTTGAGGTATTGAAAGACGTGGGACTTAGCCTCCAAGCAGTTAGGAAACGTGGGATTGCCTTAGGCTGCAAGTAGTTGAGGAACGCGGGAAAATTGTGAGGAGCGGAACTTACAAAAAGAAATTACAAGGTCGAAAAACAGAAAACACAAAAAATAAAAAACAAAAGAAAACCTCACACACAGCATGGGGGGACAGCCAGGACGTCTGGGAGTGAGGTTGCATGCAAATTTAAGCTGAATTTGCTGAGTTTCGATACTCGAAAATCGGCTAAGTGAGAAAAAAATGGCGGACAAAAAAAATGTAAAACGAAAATTGACCCAGAACTGTGCAAAACACCGCAGCTGCGTAACACTTTTACCCAGGAACGTACAAGGTACAAAATACACTATTAGAAAGGACAGAAAATGCATGCGAGCCGCTTAACACATAGACAATCGGCACCATTTTACAACACTAACTTACAACTAATAACATTACGAATCTAAAATAGCGATGTAACCAACTAAACAAACGTTTTGGCCTCGAGCACGCAGGCTATTTATACTGCACAATTGGCACATTGCTAACACTTTCTCCTCAGGCCAGCAACACTCCAACTGTACATTGTGCGCTGCAGGAAAATAAAAAGAGATTGTTAGCTCTTTAGGATATCGATTGCTGGATATAATAATTAGAAATAGGTAAAGTATATTAATTAATTAATTAATTATTTTTTATTAAAAAAAAAATATATATATATATATATATATATATATATATATATATATGGAAAAAAAAACGCTAAATAGCATATTTTACCGTGCCGTTTGAAGGACACGAAGGGAGAGGCTTGCAATGAGCGCCGAAGGTGCTCAGAGGAGCAAAAGTACTCGAGAGGTGAGGCTCGCAATGAGTGCTGAGGAGCAAAAGCTTTACATTGTGTGGCATACAGCATTGCCATGGCTTCAAATTTTATTGCCCTATCATTTTTGAGGGGCAAGTCTTTAGTGCTGATATAATATTAAGAGGCCATGGTCTAAAATGTTTAGTTTGTAGGAGTAAAAATTATCCTGACGGAATATGATTACATTTATATGTAGGGAACCCTGTAGTGACTGGTGAAATGTTAAACTGGAAGGGTGGTAGAGTTACATATATAAATACTAGGAAATTACCTTTGGCGCTCATCTAGTGGCCCACAATGAGCACATTTGGCGCTCTTCGCGAGCCTCTCCTCCCATCTACTTTCCGGCCCTCGCGAGTAGCGCCTTTCTCCTTTGTGTCTCTGATGAATCTTTGCATGGCGCTGGCTGACTGCCGTTGTTTTATTTTCAAATTCCTGCGTGCCTGGCGTTGTTCGTCTGTGTTACTGTCTTTTGCATCATGTATTTTCTAAGTTCTTCGTGCCTGGCCTTGCTGAGCCTCGTTTTCATCCCATGTTTTTTGTCTTTTTTTTTTTTGCAACCTCACTCACAGGCTCCCTGACTCTCCCCCTGTGCTGTGTGTGAAAATTTATTTGAGGCATATTTGAGTGTTTTTGCCGTCTTTTCCAGTTCGGTAGTTCGCCCATTAAAGTTGTATTTTGCGAACCCTGCAATCCATCATACGGGCCGTAATTTTGCGTCCGTCGCAAAGTCCAGACTCCTCGCGATAAGCCTCATTGCAGCTAAGTCCCGCGTGTCTCGGAATGAGTGCCAGCTAAGTCCCGCCTGTCTCGAGATGAGTGTCCAACCCTGCAATGAGTGTCCTTGGCGCTCATTGCAGCCTAAGTCCAATGAGCGCCTTCGGCGTGCCTCAACGTCTCGATACGCAAGGCTCGCAAAGACAACTTGCAGTAAGACAACTATATATGTGATATATACATACACGTAGCATGGATTTCGCCAGGCCCAGCAGAGCCATCAAAAATTAATTTTATCTAATTAAAAACCAACTGTATGACTTTTTCCTGGTCACTTATGCTCTTAGCGAGACTCAATTTTTTCTAACAATTTCTGCTTTCATTGTGCAGTAGCCCCTTTACCGCTCATAAATACTTTTTAATTGTGATACAAGATATGTGTTTGTGTAGTATATGCTTGATATGTAAATACTAACTTGCCCGTACTCCCCCTTTTCCCCCCTCCTCTCCCTCCCTTGTGTCTCCTTCCCCCCCTGTGTTTTTACCCCCGTCCCTGCCCTGTGTCTTTCCCCCTTGTCCCCCCCCATGTCTCCCCCCTTTCCCTCCCCTGTGTCTCTTGCGTCCTCTCCCTCCCCTGAGTCTCTTCCCCCCTCTCCTTCCCTTGTGTCTCTTTCCCCTCCTCTCCCTCCCGTGTCTCTTCCCCCCTCTCCCTCCCCTGTGTCTCTTCCCCCCCTCTGCCTCCCCTGTGTCTCTTCCCCCCCTCTGCCTCCCCTGTGTCTCTTCCTCTCCTCCCTCCCCTGAGTCTCTCCCCCCTCCCTGTATGTCTCCCCCATGTCTCTCCCCCTCGCCTGTGTCTCGTCCCCCCTCCTTCCTCCCCTGTGTCTATCCCCCCTCTCCCTCCCCTGTGTCTCTTTCCCCGCTCTCCATCCACTGTGTCTCTTTCCCCCCTCCCTCCCCTGTCTCTTCCGACCATCTCCCTCCCCTGAGTCTCTTTTCCCCCCCTTGACTCTTTCCCTGTGTCTCTTTTCCCCCACTTCCCTCCTGTGTGTCTCTTTTCCCCCACTTCCCTCCTGTGTGTCTTCCCCCTCCTCTCCCTTCCCTGTCTCCCCAGTCCTCTCCCACCCCTGTGTGTCTACCCCCCCTCCACTCCCATCCCTGTGAGTCTCTCCTCTGCACTGTGTCTCTTCCCCCCTCCTCTCCCTCCCCTGTGCCTCTCCCCCCTCCTCTCACTCCTCTGTGTCTCTCCCCCCCTCCTCTCACTCCCCTGTGTTTCCCCCCTCTTCTCACTCCTCTGTGTCTCTCCCCCCTCCTCTCACTCCTCTGTGTCTCTCCCCCCCTCCTCTCACTCCCCTGTGTTTCCCCCCTCTTCTCACTCCTCTGTGTCTCTCCCCCCTCCTCTCACTCCTCTGTGTCTCTCCCCCCTCCTCTCACTCCCCTGTGTTTTCCCCCTCTTCTCACTCCCCCGTGTCTCTCCCCCCCTCATCTGTGTCTCTGCTCCTCTCCTCTGTCTCTTCCCCCTCCTCTCATTCCCCTGTATCTCTCCCCCCTCCTCTGTGTCACCCCACTCCCCTGTGTCTCTGCCCACTCCCCTGTATCTCTCCCCCCTCCTCTGTGTCTCCCCCTCTCTTCTCATTCCCCTGTGTCTCTCCCCCCTCCTCTGTGTCTCCCCACTGTGCACGGCTCGGTGCGCAATGCGCATGTGTAGATGTTGCGGCAAAAATAGTTGTCAAACTGCAATTTGGCGCAAGCGTGATGACGAATCTCAGTTTGACAACTATTATATGTGATGGCCCACCATCAAATGCATTTAATAAACAAGTAATAGTTTGTATGGAATAGTTTGTATGTTGTAAAAATGGCTGTTATGGGGGGAAAGTCTTTGATTTGGTCACACAGCAAGAGAGCGATATACACGACCCAAAAAGGGAAAACGGGTGCGTGAATACCTTGGGCATGATCTTGCAGGGGCTCCTCCACTTCACTGCCTAGGAGTAAACTGGCAGCCATTTTGAATTGGTGTAAGCAGCATTCTGGGGGACAAAGATGTGAATTGTTTATTTGCGCATTAAATTAATTGCTTGCATCTCCACTGCTCATTGGCATGCAGAGAAAGTGCCTGGAACATTTTCAGAGGAGAAAGATAAGCTGTTCACTGTAAATTAGAGCTCTGTAAAATCAGTTTAGAAAGCACTTGTATAAAGAGGGAGACATGGTTGTAAGAGACATAAATTAAAGAATTATAACTGTTCAAGTAGCTGGAAATCCTTACTAGCCCCGGACTACTAAAAACAAAAACAGATGAATACAAAATGTTGTTTCTCTCTATGTTGAACACTTGAAGGATTAGTATGTTTATCACCTTGATTTGTAATTGTATTCCTCTTACTACAGGCTATTTGACATTTTTTACTTTAAGTAGGCTTAGCTGCTCTACCAGCAGCCCCTCTCTGACAATTACAATTTTGAATTATTATGCTAATTATGCATGCATATATAATAATAATAACGCATGATGTAATATTTAAAGGCATATTTACGTTTCATGGCTTATAAATGCATCTTAAACGGGAGAATCAGTAGTGTATGAAAAAACTTCTTTGCATGAAAAAATACCCCAAAAAACATGATGATTCCTGCCTGTTCTAGGACTTCAGTGTTGGGGATGTGGTCATTCCAGTGAATGTTGAGGATGGTGCTGAGGCAGCGTTGATGAAAGTGCCCAAGAAGTCGTAGGTGGTGGTGGTAGGTAACCCAAGACTCGGAACCGTACAGAAGGGTGGTCAGCACAACAGCTCCATACACATTGACCTTTGTGCACTTGTTTAGATGCTTGTTTTTCCAAACTATTTTATATAACTTGCTGAATGCACCATTTGTCTTTGCCAGTCTGTTGTCAATTTCCTTGTCAACCTTTGCATCTGAGGAGATAATACAACCCAGGTAGGTAAACTGTTAGACTGTTTTCAGCTTAGACTCACCAATAGTGATGTGAGGAGGACAGTAATCTTCCTAAGGTGCGGGCTTGTGGAGAACTTCAGTCTTCTTCAAACTGACTTCTAGACCGAAGAGCTAAGCAGCCTCGGCGAAGCAAGATGTCATTTGCTGAAAAGCTGCCGCTGTATGGGAATCGAGGGCAGCATCGTCGGGGAAGAGTAGCTCTCGAACAAGTCGTTTCACTGTCTTGGTGTGGGCCTTTAGTCGCCTCAGGTTGAACAGACTGCCATCTGTGCGGAATTGGATGTAGAGTCCATCCTCAACATCAAGGTCTACTGTGGCTCTTTGCAGCATCATACTGAAGAATAGCGTGAATAGAGTGGGTGTAAGAACACAGCCCTGCTTCACGCTGTTGGGAAGGGGTCAGATAGGTCATTGTTGTGCCTAACTTGGCCACGCTGGTCTTAGTGTAGCTGAATGATCATGTTGAGGAACTTGGGAGGACATCCTATACGTTCCAGGATTTGCCACAAACCCTTCCTGCTCACAGTGTTGAACACTTTTGTAAGGTCGACAAACGTCACATAAAGTCCCTTGTTCTGTTCTCTGCATTTCTCTTGGAGCTGCCGGAGAACAAAAACCATGTCAGTGGTGCTCCTGTTGGCTCTAAAGCCACACTGACTCTTGGGTAGGAGTTATTCTGCGATAGTGGGCACCAGTCTGTTGAGGAGTACTCTTGCAAGGATTTTCCCTGTGACGGAGAGCAGAGTTATCCTACAGTATTTGGAGCAGTCTGACTTATCTCCCTTCTTCTTGTACAGGGTGATGATTGTATCACAAAGGTCCTGTGGCAGTTTGCCTTGGTGCCAGCAGCAAACAAAGAGCTCATGGAGTTTAGCGTTAAGTGCTGGGCTCCCATGTTTCCAGATCTCAGCTGGGATCCTATCAACTCCTGCAGCCTAACCATTTTTTAGCTGCTCAATGGCTTTTACAGTCTCATCCTGTTCTGTTTTCATTGTTTGTATTGGAATGCGATGGAGCGCTGAGACTGAAAGTATGCGGTTGGCACAGAATGGAGTCTTAAAGTGGTCAGAACACCGGTTCAGAATCAACGCCTTGTCTGTAAGGAGTGTTTGACCGTCTGCACTGCGCAATGGGCTATGAACCCGGTGTGAAGGCCATACATGGCCTTCAGGGTTTCATAAAACCCTCTATAGTCCCTGACATCCGCGCAACGCTGAGTTCTTTCATAGAGGTTGGTCCACCACTGGTTCTTAATTTCTGGAAGCTTTTCTTGGAAGTTGCTGCACACAAG
Organism: Discoglossus pictus; assembly: GCA_027410445.1. Classification (NCBI taxonomy): domain Eukaryota; kingdom Metazoa; phylum Chordata; class Amphibia; order Anura; family Alytidae; genus Discoglossus; species Discoglossus pictus. Next base: position 48,375,798 of record CM050165.1, read on the forward strand.
CCAGAAGGCTGCTTTCTTGTTAGGGCAAGACGGCTGAGCGAGATGAGCTTGATTGGCGGATCTCTTTTCCAACAGTAATTGATGGATCTTTGTTTTTCTTTGAGGAGAAACCTAGGACCTCTTCAGAGGTCTGTATGATGCTGGTTTTGAGATGTTCCCATAGAGCATCTGAGGGATCTGTGAAGCATCTGCGATCTTCTAGTCTTGACTGGAGATTCGCCTGGAAGGTGGCCTTCACTTCAGCTGATTGGAGGTTACCAATCTGTAATTTCTTCTTTGGGGCTCCTTTACTCTTTGGTTTAGGGTTGAAGTGGAGTAGAAGGTTGCAGCGCACCTGACGGTGGTCTGTAATACATTCTGTGCTGGGCATCACTTGGTGAGTAGGACATCTTGAAGGTCTCGCTGGCGCACCAGAATATAGTCTATAAGATGCCAGTGCTTGGACCGAGCATGCATCAAGGTTGTCTTTAGTCTGTCTTTCTGGTGGAAAACTTCTGTATTTCTGCTGGAAAACTGTATTGTGATGGTGAGCTTCTGCTCAGTGCAAAACTCTAGCAAAGCGCCCATTGTCATTGTAGTTTCCAACACTGTGATTGCCAAGTACACCTTTCCAAGTTTCTGAGTCCTTGTCTACTCTGGCATTGAAGTCGCAAAGGATGATGACCTTGTCATCTGCAGGGACATTTTGTACAAGATTGCGCGGGTCGGTGTAAAACCTGTCCTTTTCTGCAGGATCCGCTTGAAGAGTTGGGGGAAAAAAAACACTGAAAATGATAGCATGCTGTTTGTTTTGAAGTGGGAGGCACATAAAAATGATGCTGTCAGAGTGACCCTTTGCCAGTCTATCCAGTTTGGAGGTGATATGGTTCCTGACCATAAAGCCCACACCAGATAGACATTTCTCATTTTCTGGCTTCCCTGACCAGTAGAGGGTATTGCCTGCCCTATATTCCTGAAGGCTTCCTTCCTCTGGGACGTCACTGAGGGCAGCAATGTTAATAGCCAGCCTTGATAGTTTGTGGGCTTCTAGAGCAGTGCATCGTTCTGGGCGACCGCTGTCTGTTGTGTCAAGCATAGTTCTGATGTTCCAACATGCAAGTTTCAGTCCAAGTACACCTTGTGAGGCAGATGGGAGCCTTTTCTTTTTTATTGAGTTTGGACCGCATTTGGAAATGCCCGTTTACTGCGGCTAGCCAACTGGGTGAAGTAGAAACAAGCTTTCTTTAGGCCACCTTTTCTAGGCTCCTCTCCATGTGGAGCAAGCAGTGCTGTCCCTAGAGAAGGCTACTTGGTCGTTCAGGGTGCTGCCGAATTATGCCGTTGTCTCCTGGGTCAGCATCAGGCGACCCATACACCTGATCCGCCTGCATGCAGGATTGAGACTGCGGCTTCCAGTGACATCGTCGACCTGCCGTTTCGACCCTTTCTTATAGCTGCAGAGCTTTAAAATATCAATTGTTCTAGATGTAGACGTGCCCCTTGGGCCTGCGCAATGGAGTTTTTAGGTGAGATACAGTGTGCGCAGTACTGGTCCCACCCTTTACATTCAGGGTTCATCTGTCATGGCCTAGCAAGCTTGGACGGTGACAGTAAGGTCCTCTTGTCGTAGGTGTTATATTGGAAGATGGATAGACTTACAGGGTTAACGAGCTGCATCTGCCCAGGTTTTAAATCAGAGTTTTCCTTCTCCTAGGCTGGCTGCCAACCAAGGCTAACAAGTCCAGCCTACCCATCTGTTATAAGCAGCATGTGTTAGATTTAGAAACGGTTATGTTGAGCATTCAATTGTAAACTCAATTTGTATGTGCTTATAACTTTGTATTGATTTAACCTATTTTTTTGTAAAAAAAATTCTCATAGGGAATTTTGGCACTAGTACCAGAATAGTTTTGAATAGTTTGTGTGCTAAATGTGAGTGCATGTCAATAGGTTGGGATTTTTACTTACATTTTTTATCTTTTTTTTTTGTATTTTTTACACTGTTACTGGTATTATCTTTCAACATGTTTGCATTACTTTGTGATTAATAAATAAAGATTATTATATATTAACTGCAATGCCAAAAGTGACATTATAGAGGGTCTAGTGTGATGTCATCAGTAACGTCATGGGTGAAGACATTTTTATATTACATGAGATGTCACTAGTCATGTCATAGCTGATATCATTAATCATATGATGCCATGAATTCTAAGGTCTCCCTCCCATTCCTCTCTAACCCCCCTATCTTCCTGGAATGTATGTCCCCCAATCCATCTTTTCTATTTCTTTCAGTGCAAATTCATTCTGCTTCATGGCTTCTACATCTGTGAGATTCTCAGAGCTGCATGCACACCACCTCAGCAGGTATGGAGGAGACTATGGAAACTGCACCATCCCTGGAGCCAATATATGTTTATTAATATCACTACTATATGCATGTTATTATATCTTGGCAGATAGAAATTGAAAACAAACAGTTAGAAATATTTCTGTTTGCTATACCCTGCTTGGCTGTCTCCACCTTCCACCATCCTTTCCCCATTTATGGCTGGCATAATTACCTCAACTCTCCTCCCCCTCCTCACATACCTTCATTCTAAGGTCTCTCTCCCATGAATATAAGGGTAAAATGATTCTACTCACCATTTCTCTTTCCAAACTGGTAGGATGATTTTCATGAATTACTTCTAACTGCTGTTTTAGTGTTGCCGCTAGATCTTTATATTTAGTGGAGCCCGTTTGCCAATGTTTCCGCTCTGAGTCCAGAAGATCCTTTGAAATACAAAATGGGTTATGTTGAATGACAATTAAGGTCTCTAAAAAGCCTTTAATGAAAGTAGAGCTGTCACGTCTCAGGCTGTTTGTTTTATTAAAGACCAGTATTCAATGTACTAGCCATTTTATTCTAAGCTAAAAAAAGCAGATATACATCCCTGGTGGCAACACCGCATGCTAATTAGCTTGGTGAGTGACAAAAGTGACTGTCTGTTTGTTATCAATCAGTTCATGGTTGGGTCCCCTCCCAAGAACACTGTAACATTAATACTGTGTGTGTTTGTGTGTGTGTGTGTTGCGTTGTTCAGTTGTGTCCGACTCTCTGTGACCTCATGAACCATAACACACCATGCTGAGCTACTTGGTTTTAATGGCAGAGTTAATGGACTGGGTTGCCAATTCCTTCTCCAGTGGGCCACAGTATACATAGTTACATAGTATTTAAGGTTGGAAAAAGACTTTCAGTCCATCAAGTTCAACCTTTTAAGATCTCCTCTGATGTGCAATATGCGGATTAACTATTAATTAATTAGTTGTATAAAAAAAAAAAAATCAATTCCCTCCTGATCCCAGACACAGGCAACCGGACTTCTCCCTGGATCAATACTGCCTCTCTAATTATCCCCGATAACCCTGAATTCCCTTTTTAATTAGAAATAAATCCAGTCCCCTTTTAAAGTTATCTATCAAATCCGCTGTCACCACCTCCTCTAGTAGATAATTCCACAGATTAACCACCCTTACTGTGAAAAAACATTTTTCTTTCTTTAAGGTGGAATCTTTTTACTTCTAACCTCAAGGGATGTCCTCTTGTCAGTTGAAAACCTCTTGGCACAAAAATCTCCCTTGACAAATCTTTATACTGACCCTGGATGTATTTATATAAGGTAATCATATCTCCTCTTAGACGCCTTTTTTCTAGAGAAAATAAGCTTAATTTGGTTAGTCTTTCTTCATAACTTAGCCCCTCCATTCCCCTTATTAGTTTTGTTGCCCTCCTCTGTACCTTTTCCAGCTCTAAAATGTCCTTTTTATAAAGTGGTGCCCAAAATTGTACTCCATGTTCCAAATGAGGGCGTACTAGAGATTTGTATAGTGGCAGAATTATATTTGCTTCCCTGGCTTCTATACCTTTCTTATTACGTGCTAATATTTTATTTGCCTTTGCAGCTGCTGCTTGGCTTTGAGCACCTACCTAGGTGGTTGTCCACAAGCACTCCCAAATCCCTTTCAATATCTGATACACCTAGATTTGCTCCATTAAGATTATAAATTGTATGGCTATTTTTCCTTCCCAGATGCATAACTTTACATTTATTAGTATTAAATCTCATCTGCCATTTAGATGCCCATTCCTCAATTTTATGTAAATCCCTTTGGAGGGAAAGCACATCACTATCTGATTTAATTACCTTGCACAACTTTGTGTCATCAGCGAAAATGGAGACACCACATTCCAATCCTACCTCTAAGTCATTAATAAATATGTTAAAAAGGAGAGGACCTAATACTGAACCCTGAGGAACGCCACTTACCACATTAATAGAATCGGAGTATGTTCCATTTACAACAACCCTTTGCTTCCTGTCTGTATTTCTGCTGTCAGTTCTCAATCCATGAGCAGATATTTACTGCAACTCCTGTATCTCTTAGTTTGCACAATAGTCTCCCATGTGGCACTGTATCAAAAGCCTTTGCAAAATCCAAAAAGACTACATCCACTGAGTTGCCTTGATCCAGGTTCCTACTAACCTCCTCATAGAAACTAATTAGATTTGTTTGACATGAGCTATCCCTCAGAAATCCATGTTGACTCCTACTTATAATCCTGTTCAAATAGACATGTTCTTGTATATTACCCCTTATTAACCCTTCTAAAAGCTTCCCCACTACAGAAGTGAGGCTCACTGGTCTATAATTCCCCGGATTTCCTCTTGCTCCCTTTTTAAATATAGGTATCACATCAGCTTTTCTCCAGTCATCTGGTAGAGACCCTGTGTTGAGTGAATCTTGAAAAATTTAATATAATGGTTTGGCTATTACAAAACCCAGTTCACTTAGTACCCTTGGAAGTATTCCATCAGGACCCAGGGCTTTATTAACATTTATTTTTTCCAACCACTTTTGGATTACTTCCTGTGTTAAGCAATTATTTGGCAAAGGTAGTATAGTCCCATTATGTTGCTGTGTCCCAACCACTGGTACCTCCCTTGTGTATACCGAAGAAAAGAACCTATTTAGCTCATCTGCCTTTTCCTGGTCACTAATTATCAGACGGCCTGTGTCACATTGTAATGTTCCTATAGCTTCCTTCCTCGCTTCTTCCCATTAATATACTTAAAAAATATTTTAGGGTTAGTCTTACTCTCTTTTGCAATTAATTTTTCATTTTCTGTTTTAGCCAGTTTAATCGTCCTTTTGCAAGCCTTGTTGATTTCCTTGTATTCCTGTAAAGCAGTCTCTGTCCCCTCTTGTTTGTATAATTTAAATGCCTGTTTTTTTACTCTGTATCTTGATCTTTAAATCATTGTTAAGCCACATTGGATGGGATTTACTCCTTTTACTTTTCTCCGCTCCAGATCTCCAATTTGAGATTCCAGAGAGGCAACATATTCACACCTCTCACAGAGGTATGGACCCTGGATCATCTGTTCTAGTATTGCATACATATGACAGGATGTACACTGAGTGAGGTTGCCACTGGACTGACTCATAATTATTATTATTGTCTACAAAATTTCAGTGGGAAAATAAAGAATATAAAATAATATATTTGTATAAAGTTTTCCTCCTTTGCACTATAAATCTGCCCTCCCTTTTCTTTGAAGTCCCTACCCCTATTTAAACTCCTACACTTTCACTAGAACTGCACCTGATCCCGAAAATGTTCGCAAGCTCACAAGTTCGCCCCTTCTCCCGTTTATACTAACTTCTGCCTTCTCACCTGGGCACAATTAGTGCACTCTGCAATTTATCAGCCTATACTTGTAAGGTAAATCCACTTGTAAACAGGCCCCAAAACAGCTCACAAACCTTTTATACTAGTTAAACAGTCAAGTCACACCCCTCTCACCTGGGCACAATTAGTGCACTCTGCAATTTATCAGCCTTTACTTGTAAGGTAAATCCACTTGTATACAACTCCTGGTATTCCTTGGTGGTCTCCCATCCAAGTACTGACCAGGCCCAAAGCAACTAATTAGTATTCATGAGCCACACATTTGCATAATATAGCACAAACAATGGTGAATATATCTGCATTTACTTTAGAAAATGTCTAGTACAATGTTTAGAAAGCTTTAATGTTCTTTAATAACATAAAAAAAACTACCTAATATTGGGGAGTTCCCATATGATAACGCAGCAAAGTATGGCTGTATTTTATGAATAAACGAATATTAGCAGCTGTGTGATCATGAGACCATTTTCATAGAAAATCTGAATATTTGAATGCTGTATGATTGAAAAAATAGCATTATTAGGCACAAAAAATCATAAAGTTATCTTTTATTTAAAAAAAAATGATTTTGCTGCTGGACCCTGAAGTCATTTTTGCTACTTTTTGGTGAACGTTGCATGTATGAGAGGTGAGCTCTTGTGTGGGGAAGGCAGTAGGTGTCGAATTCCAAAAACGTCTAATAACACAAACCAATACATATTTTGGTGCCTCAAATGTTAGACCTGTTTCTGTGTATATTTGACCTGCTGATTCCAAAAATGGCACCAACTTTCCCCTATCAACTCTAGTTTTTGAGATACAGAACATATGCCATATACCACTTTATGGTTTATGGTACACACTTTCCAGTCATTCGACACACAAGAAGCTCCTTTTGTAAGGCATTTGAGAGTGGGAACTGCCAGGACAATCCCGCATAAGATTACAACACTAAACTGCCATCATGTGAGCATCCCATCTTCCTTGGTATCTGGCTTCCATTGTTTTTATGTCTTGGTGAAATCACCATGACCTTCATTTAAGTCACCAAGGTTCTCTGGAAAGCGATTTAAGTGATTGTGCACATAATGGACTATAACACTCATGTTACAGCAAAGCTTGTTAAAATGAAAGAGCTTATCCTCTACTAATTGTGTGTAGTTGTCTGCTTCTGTTTCACAACAAGAACAAATGAAGACCAGGCACATGATTCAATTTCATTCATTGATGCTATGAAATGTGGGTCATTTATAAGTTGTCTGATCTGTTCACCATCGAAAATTCCTACCTTCAGTTTTTCCATGGTAAGTAAAGGTAATTTATACGCTATGTATTAAATGCACGAACCGTCTTTATTCAAAGCCTTTTCAAATGTTTTCATTAGGCCTAGCTTTATATGTGGTGGGGGCAGTATGAATTATCAGGCCTAGCTTTATATGTAGCAGGGGCAGTGTGATTCATCAGGCCTAGCTTTTCATTAGTGGTGGCAGTATGATTCATCACGCCCAGTTTTATATGTAGTGGGGGCAGTATGATTCATCAGGCCTAGCTTTATATGTAGCGGGGCAGTGTGATTCATCAGGCCTAGCTTTATATGTAGTGGGGCAGTATGATTCATCAGGCCTAGCTTTATTTGTAGTGGGGGCAGTATGATTCATCAGGCCTAGCTTTATATGTAGTGGTGGCAGTATGATTCATCAGGCCTAGCTTTATATGAAGTGGGGCAGTATGATTCATCAGGCCTAGCTTTATATCAGGCCTAGCTTTATTTGTAGTGGGGGCAGTATGATTCATCAGGCCTGACTTTATATGTAGTGGTGGCAGTATGATTCATCAGGCCTAGCCTTATATGTAGTGGTGGTAGTATGATTCATCAGGCCTAGCTTTATATATAGTAGTGGCAGTATCATTCATCAGGCCTAGCTTTACAGGGGATATAAAAAGTCTACACACCCCTGTTAAAATGTCAGGTTTCTGTGCTGTAAAAAAAATAGACAAAGATAAATCATTTCAGTACTTTTTCCACCTTGTGACCTATAAACTGTACAACTGAATTGAAAAACAAAATGAAATCTTTTAGGTTGAGGGAAGAAAAAATATAAAAAAATAATAATATGGTTGCATAAGTATGCACACCCTTAAACTAATACTTTGTTGTAGCACCTTTTGATTTTATTATAGCACTCCGTCTTTTTGGGTATGAGTCTATCAGCATGGCACATTTTGACTTGGCAAGATTTGCCCACTCTTCTTTGCAATAAAACTCCAAATCTGTCAGATTGCGAGGGCATCTCCTGTGCACAGCCCTCTTCAGATCACCCAACAGATTTTCAATCGGATTCAGGTCTGGGCTCTGGCTGGGCCATTCCAAAACTTTAATCTTCTTCTGGTGAAGCCATTCCTTTGTTGATTTGGATGTATGCTTTGGGTCGTTGTCATGCTGAAAGATGAAGTTCCTCTTCATGTTCAACTTTCTTGCAGAAGCCTGAAGGTTTTGTGCCAATATTGACTGGTATTTGGAACAGTTTATAATTCCCTCTATCTTAACTAAGGCCCCAGTTCCAGCTGAAGAAAAACAGCCCCAAAGCATGATGCTGCCACCACCATGCTTCACTGTGGGTATGGTGTTCTTTTGGTGATGTGCAGTGTTGTTTTTGCGCCAAACATATCTGTTGGAATAATGGCCAAAAAGTTCAACCTTGGTTTCATCAGACCATAACACCTTTTCCTACATGCTTTTGGGAGACTTCAGATGTGATTTTGCAAAAATGTAGCCTTGCTTGGATGTTTTTCTTCGTAAGAAAAGGCTTTCGTCTTGCCACTCTACCCCATAGCCCAGACATACGAAGAATACGGAATTGTTGTCACATGTACCACACAGCCAGTACTTGCCAGATATTCCTACAGCTCCTTTAATGTTGCTGTAAGCCTCTTGTTAGCCTCCCAGACCAGTTTTCTTCTTGTCTTTTCATCAATTTTGGAGGGAGCTCTATTTCTTGGTAATGTCACTGTTGTGCCATATTTTCTCCACTTGATGATGACTGTCTTCACTGTGTTCCATGGTATATCTAATGCCTTGAAAATTCTTTTGTACCCTTCTCCTGACTGATACCTTTTAACAATGAGATCCCTCCGATGCTTTGGAAGCTCTCTGTGGACCATGGCTTTTGCTGTGGGTTGCGACTAAAAACATTTCAGGAAAGACCAACTAGAGCAGCTGAACTTTATTTGGGGTTAACCAAAGGCACTTTAAATGATAGCAGGTGTATGCTGACTCCTATTTAACACGATTTGGAATGTGATTGCTTAATTCTGAACACAGCTACATCCCCAGTTATAAGAGGGTGTGCAGACTTATGGAACCACATTATTTTTCTTTTTTCTTCCCTCCACCTAAAAGATTTCAGTTTGTTTTCCAATTGAGTTGTACAGTTTATAGGTCACATTAAAGGTGGAAACAGTTCTGAAATGATTTATCTTTGTCTCATTTTTTTACAGCACAGAAACCTGACATTTTAACAGGGGTGTGTAGACTTTTTATATCCACTGTATATGTAGTGGGGGCAGTATGATTCATCAGGCCTAGCTTTATATGTAGTGGGGCAGTGTGATTCATTGGGCCTAGCTTTATATGTAGTGGTGGCAGTATGATTCATCAGGCCTAGCTTTATATGTAGTGGGGCAGTGTGATTCATCAGGCCTAGCTTTATATGTAGTGGTGGCAGTATGATTCATCAGGCCTAGCTTTATATGTAGTGGTGGCAGCATGATTCATCAGGCCTAGCTTTATATGTAGTGGTGGCAGTATGATTCATCAGGCCTAGCTTTATACGTAGTGGGGGCAGTGTGATTCATCAGGCCTAGCTTTATATGTAGTGGTGGCAGTATAATTCATCAGTCCTAGCTTTATATGTAGTGGTGGCAGTATAATTCATCAGTCCTAGCTTTATATGTAGCGGGAGCAGTGTGATTCATCAGGCCTAGCATTATATGTAGCGGGAGCAGTATGATTCATCAGGCCTAGCTTTATATGTAGCGGGGGCAGTGTGATTCATCAGGCCTAGCTTTATATGTAGCGGGAGCAGTGTGATTCATCAGGCATAGCTTTATATGTAGCGGGGGCAGTGTGGTTCATCAGGCCTAGCTTTATATGTAGTGGGGCAGTATGATTCATCAGGCCTAGCTTTATTTGTAGCGGGGGCAGTGTGATTCATCAGGCCTAGCTTTATATGTAGCGGGGGCAGTGTGATTCATCAGGCCTAGCTTTATATGTAGCGGGGGCAGTGTGATTCATCAGGCCTAGCTTTATATGTAGTGGGGCAGTGTGATTCATCAGGACTAGCTGTATATGTAGCGGGGGCAGTGTGATTCATCAGGACTAGCTTTATATGTAGTGGGGCAGTATGATTCATCAGGCCTAGCTTTATACGTAGTGGGGGCAGTGTGATTCATCAGGCCTAGCTTTATATGTAGTGGTGGCAGTATAATTCATCAGTCCTAGCTTTATATGTAGCGGGAGCAGTGTGATTCATCAGGCCTAGCTTTATATGTAGCGGTAGCAGTATGATTCATCAGGCCTAGCTTTATATGTAGCGGGGGCAGTGTGATTCATCAGGCCTAGCTTTATATGTAGCGGGAGCAGTGTGATTCATCAGGCCTAGCTTTATATGTAGCGGGAGCAGCGTGATTCATCAGGCCTAGCTTTATATGTAGCGGGAGCAGTGTGATTCATCAGGCCTAGCTTTATATGTAGCGGGGGCAGTGTGGTTCATCAGGCCTAGCTTTATATGTAGTGGTGGCCGTATAATTCATCAGGCCTAGCTTTATATGTAGTGGGGCAGTATGATTCATCAGGCCTAGCTTTATTTGTAGTGGGGCAGTATGATTCATCAGGCCTAGCTTTATTTGTAGCGGGGGCAGTGTGATTCATCAGGCCTAGCTTTATATGTAGTGGGGCAGTATGATTCATCAGGCCTAGCTTTATTTGTAGCGGGGGCAGTGTGATTCATCAGGCCTAGCTTTATATGTAGTGGGGCAGTATGATTCATCAGTCCTAGCTTTATATGTAGCAGTAAAATGCAGCACCATCTAGCGGCTGCTGCCACCAGCATCCCATGCTCTGCACAGGTAAATGAGAGCTTACCTGTTTTTCTTTTTCTCACTACACAGGGTTGCAGCTGTGTCTGACTTTTAGAGTTTTTTTTTATGTTCTGTTTGTTTAAATGAAAAGATATAGCACAATAGTTTCTGTAACCTATTATTACAGTGTACGAGTGTTATTATTTTTATAGTATTATTACCACATATGAGCCATTATAGTATTGTTGTTATGATTATTCATCAGGGATCTGAGTCGCATACAAATCCGACCTAAAGACGTTCTCAGGAACGTATCTCAACCATAACCCCTGGACCACCTGTAACGCGGGAGGCCTGGGAAGAATAGTAGCCACAGATAAGAACTGTATTCACTTCAGTTAAAAATGCCCTCTTCAAATAGCACCTTGACAGTAGAATACAATGGAGAGCAAAGCACCATAGGATAACCCTACCTCTCAAAATAAAGACAGACTATCAGTCCAAGATGGAATACCACTATATAATCAGACTCATATAAATATAAGATTTTCTCTAAAATAATATTCGTTTTCATGAATACCTACTAATGTTGTATGCTTGTTTTAAACTTCACAGGCATATACATTTTTGTTTTATCAAACCACAGTGGTGTTTTAGTTTAGTGATTCTAATTTAAGAGAGTCTAGATACTCAATCCCCTTCTGGATCGCTACATTGTTGTGGTGAAGGGGCTTGTGTACCTCAGTGAAGCTGTGAGCTATACCATGTAGGGTCACTTAAAATGTGCAGGTCATATCAGAGAGGTCAGACAAATCTCGGTCTACTGGAGAAGGAAATGGCAACCCACTCTAGTATCTTTGCCAAGAAAACTATATGGATGAGCACAACCAGAAATATAAATAGATTTGCCTGGAGTGCTGCGTCCATATGGTCACCGAGAGTTGGATACGACTCAAGGACTGAACAACAACAACCACAATACTAGATAATAGATACATTTTCATTTTATTTAAAAAATACATACAAAATGCTTAAATAACATTATTTTCAAACGCCTTTGTTTGACACACGCTGTAAGACTAGGTACTCTCACTGACATCCCTCCTCCCAAGGTTGCAATCTGTAGACCTTGGTGACACACCTTACCTTAATCTTGGAAAAACTAATTGGTGACCCCTAGTGTTAAGTTTAATGAACTCCCACATGACCAACTAACGTGCTGTGGTTTATAGAATAATGAACGGTGCATTTTCAAAATGGCAGGGAGCAGGGTTTCCAACAGCTGGCTGCAGAAATATATCTAAAAGCAATAAACATAATGCCCACCTCACAACATGTGGAATGCAGACAAGTATTGAGGGTGTAATTGTGTGCAATGTACATACTTCCCAACTGGATGGACAGTCCCACGAATCCGGGGAATTCCCTCTGTCTCTCTTAGCCTCTCAAATCTCTCTTTCGGAGACCCTTTTTTTCCGGCTCAGACCAAGCCCACTTTCCTTGGTTCCTCTAATTAATATCTTTCAACATCTAGGAGAAAGATAAAGGCCTAGAGTGTCATTTTTTTGTGTCTATATGGGGCATTGAGCACAACATTTCTACACATCATACAGTATGGTGGCAGGACTACCCAATTCACATATATAGTTGTGAGCAGGCGAGCCAGCCAGAGCCGTTGCTCACCCTTTGCGAAGGCCTAAGTTGCTGGCATGGAGCGCCGAAGGCGCTCCTTGCCAGCAACTGCGACTTTCGCAAACTTTACGTTGTAAAGCAAACAACACGACACACCGACTTCGACCCTTGCCAGCAACTGCGACCCTCGCAAACTTTACGTTGTAAAGCAAACAACACGACACACCAACTTCGACCCTCGCAAACTTTACGTCGCAACGCAAATAACACGACACAGCAATTGCGACCCTCACAAACTTTACGTTGCAACGCAAACAACATACGAGACACGTTACCACTCATTACGACCTCACAAAAATCGTCTGCAACCCGCGGACAAGAAAAAATGAAAAACACAATAAATACACACAACACATACATAAAAAGCTTACCTACAGCAAGAGGAAGCATCCAGGACCTCAAAAAATGAAGTTACACCTTAATTTAACTCAAAATAAAAGAGTTTAGACACTCGAAAATTCTCTAAGCGAGAGAACTCTAAACACGCAAAACACCACAAGAAACTCGCAAAACACCACAAAACACCTACGGATATTCCTCTAAGACGCATACCACACATTACCCGCCATTTTACGACAATGCGAAGTACACAACTACGCTAACTGTTTGGTCTCGGGCAAATACACTATTACACTGCACATATTCAGCATGCTTACACAGCAGCTCCACACCACTAATGCTGCAGCAACATCAAAACAGATTGCCAGCTCTTCAACACAATGCTTCAAAATAGGTAAAGTATATTAATTTATTAATGTATTATATATTTCATTATTACACACCAAACAGCATTAGCTACCTTACAATTTCATTGCCGTCATTTTTTGACGGGCAATTCTCTAGTAGTATATAACTACTAGCGACTTGCTTGTCAAAAAATGACGGCAATAAGATTGTAAGGCAGGTAATGTTGTTTGCGTGCAAAATTTATTTTGTTGGTGTTTTAAGATCCTTCGGCGCTCATTGCGAGGCTCTTGATTGTTTGTGTGCTATGAGCAGCGTTGGTGTTTTTTTTGGTATGGCAATGAATAATTAATAAAATAAGAAATTAATATACTTTACCTATTGTGAAGTAATATATGAAGGAAGCATTATGTTGAAGAGCTGGCAATCTGTTTTCATGTTGCTGCAGCATCAGTGCTGTGGAGCTGCTGTGTAAGCGTCATGAATGTGTGCAGAGTGTAGTGTGCGTGCGCGAGGCAAATCCGTTAGGGTAGCTGTGTACTTTCGGATTGTATAAGTTAGTGTTCTAAAATGGCGCCTAATGTGTGGTATGCGGCTGTGGCTGATTTAGTGTCCTTGTTTTCGGAGGTTGTCCGACTTTTTGGGAAAATCCATACTTGTTTGGTGGTGTTTTGCGTGTTCAGGGTCCTTTAGCCTAGTTTTCGTTTTTTTGAGGCGGACATTTTTTCTCTCGCAAATGGAGCCCTATGCGTAACTGTTACGTTTCCTTTTACGCTATTAAAATGGAACAAATTCACTGGCGTTCAAGCCCATAACCAGCAAATATAGCCAAGAAGCCAACGGGTAACAGAAAGGACCCACTATAGTATCCTGAATAACTAAGCTTGATAACAGGTTAATGTTTTAGAAAGGAAAACATAAATATATTTAAAAAAAATAAGCATACAAATTTAATTTTTATCAATGCAATACATGCAACTATTCTTTATTATAGTCTTCGATTTTCTTTGCTGATCTGTTTCTGTTTGCTTTCACAGGAAGGTATGTCACTACAAACTAATGAGATGTCCATTATGACTACCGGGAGCATTAACAGTTTTAGCTGTCACTTTCTTATTTTTTTATTGTGAAGCAAACAACAAATAGGACAAAATAACGGAAAAAGTCAATGTGCATAACTATTCACCCCCCTAAAGTCAAAACTTTGTAGAGACACCTTTTGTGGCAATCACAGCTCCTAGTCGCCCATTCCTTCTTGCAAAACTGCTCCAGCTCCTTCAAGTTGGATGGTTTGCCCTTGTTAACAGGAATCTTTAGGTCTGACCACAGATTTTCTATTGGATTGAGGTCTGGGTTTTGACTAGGCCATTCCAACACATTTACATGTTTCCCCTTAAACCACTCAAGTGTTGCTTTAGCAGTGTGTTTGGGGTCATTGTTCTGCTGGAAGGTGAACCTCCATCCTAGCCTCAAATCATGCACAGAGTGGTACAGGCTTTCCTCATGAATATCCCTGTATTTAGCACCATCCATCTTTCCCTCAACTCTGACCAGTTTCCCAGTCCTGGCTGCTGAAAAACATCCCCACAGCATGATGCTGCCACCACCATGTTTCACTGAGGGGATGGTGATCTTTGGGTGATGTGATGTGTTGGGTTTGCGCCAGACATAGCGTTTTCTTTGATGACCGAAAAGTTCAATTTTAGTCTGATCCGACCAGAGCACCTTCCTCCATACATTTTGGGAGTCTCCCACGTGCCTTTTCGCAAACTCAAAACGTGCCATTTTGTTTATTGCTGAAAGTAATGGCTTTCTTCTGGCAACACTGCCCTAAAGCCCAACTCTATGGCGCGTACGGCCTGTTGTCATCCTATGTACAGATACTCCAGTCTCTGCTGTGGAACTCTGCAGCTCCTCCAGGGTTACCTTAGGTCTCTGTGCTGCCTCTCTGATTAATGTCATCCTTGCCCGGTCCGTGAGTTTTGGTGGACAGCTGTCTCTTGGCAGGTTTGCTGTTGTGGCATTTTCCTTCCATTTGGTTATGATAGATTTCATGGTGCTCCTGGGGATCATCAAAAATTTGGATATTTTTTTTTTAACCTAACCCTGACTGGTACTTTTTAACAACATTGTCCCTTACTTGTTTGGAGAGTTCCTTGGTCTTCATGGCAGTGTTTGGTTAGTGGTGTCTCTTGCTTAGGTGTTGCAGCCTCTGGGGCCTTTCAAAAAAGGTGTGTATATGTAATGACAGATCATGTGACACTTAGATTGCACACAGGTGGACAACATTTCACTAATTATGTGACTTCTGAAGGTAATTGGTTGCACCCAAGCTTTTTATGGGCTTTATAACAAAGGCGGTGAATACATACGCACATGCCAATTTTCTGTTTCTAAAAAATAGTTTTATGTATATAGTTTTCTCATTTCACTTCACCAACTTAGACTATTGTGTTCTGATCACATAAAAATCAGATTAACAAAACATTGAACTTGATGCTGTAATGTAACAAAATAGGTAAAAAGTCAAGGGGGTGAATACATTTGCAAGGCACTGTATATATATATATATATATATATACACATATATATATATATATATATATATATATATATATATATATATATATATATACACATACAAGAAAAAGAAAATCTTCTTCTGGATTGCTACCTAGTTGTGGTGAAGGAGCTTGTGTACTTCAATGAAGCTGTGCGCTATACCATTTAGAGTTACCAAAGATGGATAGGTCATAGCAAAGAGGTCAGACAAATCGCTGTCCACTGGAGATGTAACTGGCAACCCACTCCAGTATCTTTGCCAAGATAACCTTATGGATAAGCACAACCAGAGACATAAAAATTGTGTCTGGCATGCTGAAGTCCACAGGATCAATATATCTACTGTATATATGTGTATATATATATATATATATACACATATATAGATATATTTACAAAACAACTAAGTCAGAGGTGCTCATCAGAGAATGAAACAACCTTAATAGGTTAGATAACCCACTCTGAGAGCAACCTCTTTTAGCTCACTTGTGCTCTTCACATCCTGTAGTACATCAGTCTGTTCCCACTCACTAGCGTGGACCAGCTCCGAAATACCAGGCAATTCTACATTTATATAGAGAGAGATATCGATATATAAATATATATATATATATATATATATATATATATATATATATATATATATATATATATATATATATATTTAAACTAGCGAATTGCCCCTAAAAAAATTACGGGCATAAAATTGTAAGGCAGGCAATGCTGTTTGCTTTTGCTTCTCTGCACACCATCGGCGCTCATTGCAAGCCCCGTGATTAGCGCCTTCGTGAGGCTCGCAGGAGCGCCTTTGGCGCTCATTTCAGCCTAAGTCCTGAAGTCTTCAATGCCTCAACGTCTCGCTTTGCGAGGCTCGCAAACGTGACGACAAATTGCAGTTTGACAACTATCATATGTGATATATATATATATATATTTTTTTTTGTTCATGTAATGTTTTTTTAATAACTTTTATACTTATTTTTTAAAGAAGAGTGTGTTGATGTAAGTGTATTGTTTCATATGAAGGGTTTTCATTGACACTGTATTCTAATCCAATATAGATATAAACAACACTCATCCTCTCATGAGAGGTTGCTAAAAATACCAGATGTGAATAAAACCGCATAAAATATTCAAGATAAATATATCATGTAATTAAGACTTTTTTTTTTTTTTTTCCAACATGACCCCAGCTATGAGTTGAGTGATTGTTGCTAGCTGTGCAATATAGTAGGAAAGTTGAAAGACATTTATATCACCTAGAATTTCAAGTCAGTTTAACAACGTGAGTTATTTGAACATGTTGCTCTCTTCAATATCTCATAACAAGGTATAGAATTACCCACCTAATGGCCTCAATGTATATATTTTAGAAATGTACTCTAAATGTACAGCTAACCTGGAAAACCTTATTATACCATACAGTGCGTTTTTTTATAATATTTGGCAAAAGGAAGGCTTCTACCAGGTTCAAATCAAGGATATTGTTGTGCACACTGGTAAATGATGCTAAAAAAAGCCAACTCACCA
Organism: Discoglossus pictus; assembly: GCA_027410445.1. Lineage (NCBI taxonomy): Eukaryota > Metazoa > Chordata > Amphibia > Anura > Alytidae > Discoglossus > Discoglossus pictus. The sequence goes on from CM050165.1 coordinate 48,393,040, forward strand.
CTGTAGTCTAGATGTAGCTCATTTAAAGGAATTATTTGTCTGATTACAGAAGAATACCAAAATAGTGTTGAAAAGATGGCCTGTTTCGCCGTGGTAATATTATTTTACCATTGCTTTTTATTACAAATTCTTAAATAGAAAGGCAAAGCCTTGTGCTTGTAGCTCCATCAATTTGAAAAGTCTTAACATATTATTTTTTTCATGTTGAGTAAAAGATTATAAATTGTAGAAATGTGAGGGTTTAAACAGCAAGACATGGTCTAATGCCAAGTAAATAATGTTAGTTCTTAAAGTGTAATTCCTTGAATAGGAAAAACCTAATTCCAACAGTGTCATATTTATGGCTGTATGTATATCGGTGTAGTCACACATTTACAGTGTCATCTTTTAAAGAACAAGATTTGATCATCAATAATAAAAATCTATATATGAAAATAATAAAAATAAATACATACAGACTTTATTTTTTTTTTTTATTATATACAGATCTATATACTGTAGTCAAGAAATTAAAAGCCATTTGCTTCTGGGTAGAAAAGCTATGGCAAGCTTGGACAAGCTATTAAAAAGTAAAGATATTAAACTACCAGCAAAGGTCTGCATAGTTAGAACTATGGTATTGCCAATAGTAACATACAGATGTGAGAGTTGGGCCATAAAGAAGACTCAGCGCCGTAGTATTGACACCTTTGAATTGAGGTGTTGGAGAAGACTGCTTAGAGTCCCTTGGACTACAAGAAAATCCAATAAATCAATACTTAAGCAAATCAAGACAAACTGTTCACTACAAGGTGTGATCATCAGGCTGAAGCTAAAATATTTTGACCATATCATGAGAAAACAGGATTCCCTAGAAAAGACTCTGATGCTGGGAAAGATTGAAGGCACAAGAAGAAGTCACTGAAGCAACGAACATAAACTTGATGGAGCTCATAGGGGCAGTGACTGAGAGATGTCCCTGGCATGCTGCAGTCCATAGAGTCACAGAGAGTCGAACGCGACAGAATGACTAAATAACAGCATTTACATCCTTAGATGGATTAAGGGGAAAAGAGTCAATTTCAATCTTATGAAATTATCAAACAAATCTTTGGACTTCTACCTTTTCCCTCCTCCACTGATACAAGCACATACACCTATCATCCAGCTCTCAGATTGTGATTTATAAAAAACACACAAAACTGACCCATAAACAGTCTTCAAGAATTAAAAATTCCAAAAGAAAATGTTTTACATCCATTACTAATATTAGTTTGGTACATACTTCACAAACACATTGTCTTTCTTTCTTAAAATGCAGTGGTCCTTTATTTGAGCTGCTTTCCCAACAGGGGCCGTGTGGAACGATCACATTTCCATTCATTCTATTAAAATGACTGGCACTTAGGACTAACAAATTTCAATGGAAAGCCCCTATCTGATAAAGTAGAAACACACATAATTAATTATATATTACACTTATACTAATAAGTCATTGTTTTTATTTTCTAAAACATATTTCCAAGTGATGTTCTTCAAACTAGAATATTGACAAATAATTGATTACAGTGGACCTTGAAGACTTTATAGGGACATGGAAGTTTTCTGGATTTTACTAGGTATATAAAATACCTGTGTATATATTATATACAGGATTTCATTAAGACATTCTAAAAAGCTCTGTTTATTTCAGTAACTGAATGCAGTCACCCTCAGAGTGGTTGTTGTGTGATTGTGACTGGAGTTCTGGTCAGGTAAGATTCACTTTGATAACTTAACCAATTGTTGTCATGTGTCCAGCAGCTGCTGATTTCCACCCACATAAATGGATATTACCAATTCCTGCATGCATAAACTGGAGATCACATATATAGTTGTGAGCATGCGGGCTGTTGCTAACGCTTGCGGGCTCGCAAAGCGAGGGCCGCAGTTGCTGGCATGGAGCGCCGAAGGCGCTCCTTGCCAGCAACTGTGGCTCTCGCAAAATTTACGGAGTTACGAAAGCAAAATACGAGACACATTACGACCTCGCAAAAAACCTCCGAAACTTGCTCTCATGAAAACCACAATAAATACACACAACAATTACATAAAAACCTTACCTACAGCAAGGGGGGGCACTCAGGACCTCGGAAACTGAAGTTACACCTCAATTTAACTCCAAATAAAAGAGTTTAGACACTCAAAAATCCCCTAAGCGAAAGAAAAAATGGCGGCGGAAAAAAACGAAAACGAGGCTACAGCACTCTAAAGACGCAAAACACCACCAAACACCTACGGATTTCGCAAAAAAAAGACGTACGAGATCCAAAAACAAGGTCGCAACCCGCGCGACCCCAAAAACATTACAAACACAACAAATACAAACAACAAACACATAAAAAAACTTACCCACAGCAAGGGGGGGCACCCAGGACCTCTGCAAGTAAAAGTTACACCTCGATTTAAGTCCAAAGTTCGGAGTTTAGACACCCAAAAATCACCTAAGCAAGAGAAAAAATGGCCGCCGAAAAAAAAACGAAAACAAGGCTAAAGGCCCCTAAACACGCAAAACACCACCAAACACCTTGAAACACCGAAAAAGTCGAACTACATCCGAAAACAAGGACGCTAAATCAGCCACAGCCGCATACCACACATTAGGCGCCATTTTAGAACAATAACTTACACAATCCGGAAGTACACAGCTACCCTAACGGATTTGCCTCGCACACGCACACTATTACACTACACACTGCACACATTCATGACGCTTACACAGCAGCTCCACAGCACGGATGATGCAGCAACATGAAAACAGATTGCCAGCTCTTCAACACAATGCTTCCTGCATATATTACTTCACAATAAGTAAAGTATATTAATTTCTTATTTTATTAATTATTCATTGCCATACCAAAAAAAAACACCAACGCTGCTCATAGCACACAAACAACCAACAGCCTTGCAATGAGCGCCGAAGGATCTTAAAACACCAAGAAAAATAATTTTGCACGCAAACACCATTACCTGCCTTACAATCTTATTGCCTTCATTTTTTGACGGGCAAGTCGCTAGTTATAAAATAAAAATGTATTTATTAAACTGCATACAGTCTTTAAATGACAGAAAATATCCCCCTCTCCCCCCCACATTGTTTAGACAACAATTGCTCCTTATAGGTTGTGGTAATAAAATGTTAATGCGGTATTATTTACAACAAAATCAATCATTTAATTGAAAGTTGATAAACAAAACCTTTCATCTCTGCAGATTATCTAAATAGCAAAAGTAAAGATATATTTTATCCACTAGCTGTACCCGCATTCAAGCTATTCATAACCATAAACTAGATTATAACATGAAAATAGCTTAATTTAAAAATAAGAAAAAAAGAACTTCCTAGGTCGGTTCTATCCCTCTTCACCTTCGCATGTCTTCGGCAGCACTGACAGCTGCAGTTAATGGAGCCATCCGGCAGAGGGAGCTATCAATTTTCAGGCGCCGTCATGTTTGATGTAAGGCAAATAACTATTCTCCCCTCAGACATGGCGCAACTCAAGATATGTTCGGCGCGGGCACTTGCCCCCCCCCAGGGCCGGGTGCGCCCCTCTTATAGCTCAAGGCCTCTTCTGTCGGCGATCCTTATATGAAAATCGTCAGCGCCATCTGTCGGTTGGCGTTGGGATTGCAGCGGTCAGATTTTGTGACGGTGAAGAGGGAATGGACCCCTGGATCCAATCTAATCCTAATGCCACTTGATAATAATAATCATAGATTAGATCAATCAAGAGAATGTATTTTAAAACTAAAATAATCTTAATTATTACAAATTAAAAAAAAACACTAAACAAAATTGTTGTATAGAGGTTTAAAAAAACATAAATTCCCCGTATGAATAGACAGTAAATGTATCCAAATCTAAAATACTAGGAAATATGACATATGTATATCTGGCCAACTGAATTGCAAATTACAATAGGTAGCAATTATAGCAGGGATTAAACACGAAACGTCAAATATATGTAACATCAATCGCAAGAAGTGAATTAATCATAACAATATAATCTTATAAATTTGAATCTATGATTGTTTACTTACATTACAATATCAATATAATAAAGTGCAATAGTGAAATGTGCATATTATACACCAAAAAAGTACAAAATGCAATATGATTCACCTGTACAGATATATTTCAATGGTACAGTGATTCACAATGTACAAATAAGTATCAAAAAGTATATAAAGTGCATAGCACGTGAATCATAAATATGGCTAATACTTTACTATAAGGTTTATTCAGATAATATGTTATTGTTACCCCATAGCTGTATATAAAGTGCAAGCTATGTGAACCATAAACATGGCAAATAAAGAAAAACAAACTATAACTAATCTATGTGGTGGTACTGGAGACCACCGCGGACTACCAGAACGGTAAACTACACTAACTATACTGACCCTAATGCAAACACTGATGTAGGATAGCCCATCATTCAAGAAGTACACCATTGATTAGTGCATTGACAGGTTGACTTTATTTTCACACACCACAGTCCAATATCCAATCATATTAGCTATTTTACCTGACAAGGTGTTTTTGATTGAAAGGCTTGTGTTCCCCTTCCTTCAGCAACAAACATTGTCCAAAATAAAAGTGTATTAACTGTCCCATTACTAGTATGATGTTAGGGTTATTTAGTACCTCCCTGTGCTTAAGAGTCTAAAAGTCTAAGAGATTAAACCATTTGCTCTCTTTCATGCTTTCTATAATCTGTAGGGGGTAATTAGCGAGCAATGTTTTCCCTTTTTAGTATCTTGACTCTTACAATCTAAAAATTCAGGAACTGTCCCTGCTAAGAAGTAACAAATGGCTAGTGGCACAATAATGCCTGAGTAGAGTTTTGCTAAATACAATTATGGCAGGAACATGACAATATGGAGGCCTCTTCCTCCATGAACAACATAGCTTCTCCACACAACTATAACTGTAAATCATCACAAACAGGATGGCTGACATGGCCCACAATACACAATCTAGCTGTCTCACACAAATAGCTTTAGTGACATTATCCATCTTGGGCCAACATGGCAACCACAGTTCAGGTATTCAGGGGTTTGGGCATTGTTCTTGGTGGGAAAGGGAAGGAGCTGTGTTCTGGTACTAGGTCCCCTCCTGAGCGTCACACTGCTGCTTGCCCACCTCATATAGTAACACACTCTGAATTATGGTGGATAGGGATAGCCAATATGGCAGCCCCTTACATATATTGTGGAGAGCAAAAGGAAGAAAAGTAAAACAAGAGTAAGATGATTCTGAATCACATGGAATTAAAGTTCCTGTTGTCATTTATGAAATCAGTGTTGGTGGTGTTTATCTTTACTTTATGGTCTTGCAGAGTTACAGCTCATATTTGATCTGTGAGGGTTATTGTGAGATATTACACTGCTGACAAGTGTCCCAGGTCTCAAAAAGTCTCTGTCACAGAAAAGGGCACCGCACCCCCTCACTAAATTGGTGTAATCATAAACAACATTAAAAATGTTACTACCCATTTGTAGCTACAGTAAATTATTACCAACATATTATCAATGTTTGTATGATGCCTTTATTTGAATGTGTGGCTCATCTGCATAATATATGATCATTTGCATAATTATGTCACACAATGCTGAATATAGCTAGTACAATATATAGATGTTTTGTGTGCTCCTTAAAAAGAACTTTAAAAAAAAAAAACTACATTTTTGGATGACAAATTCCCTTTGCAGATACAATTAGTCAGGGTAGTAGGAATTAGGGGGAAGGGGGTTGGGGATGCATATCCCCCGAAGCTTAAATGAATAGGGGACACAAAAAATAATGTTTGTTATATTTTTATATGTTTTTTTAGTTTGTGACATCAGTACCCCTTTAAAGGGAATGACGCTCTGCTACAATGTAATGTAGTAAGTGTACAGCCTGTTAAACAGTGGAAATTTGCTGTCCCCTCAAAATAGCTCAACACACATTAATGTCTAAACCGATGGCAACAAAAGTGAGTACACCCCTAAGTGGAAATGTCCCAATTAAGCCCAAAGTGTCAATATTTTGTGTGGCCACCATTATTTTTCAGCACTGCCTTAACCCTCATGGGCATGGAGTTAACCAGAGCTTCACAGATTGACACTGGAGTCCTCTTCCACTCCTCCATAATGACATCACAGAGCTGGTGGATGTTAGAGACCTTACACTGCCCCACCTTCCGTGTGAGGATGCCCCACAGATGCCCAATAGGGTTTAGGTCGGGAGACATGCTTGGCCTGTCCATCACCTATACCTTCAGCTTCTTTAGCAAGGCAGTGGTCTATATTTTATATATATATATAAATATATATATATATATATATATATATATATATATATATATATATATATATATATACACATACATATACACACACACACATATTTTCCTGTAACGCTATACATAAGTTGTGATCAAGGAAAAACAATATTAAACACGTTACAAAAGATAGAGGGCCCTGTCTTTGAGCTTAGAATCCGGTGTCCATAGTGCTTTCCCCAAAGCGCATTGCAAGATTGAAAACTTGCAGACTTACAATATACATATATAATTGTTAAATATATGGGGGGCAGGGGCATTGCGAATTTAAACAAAGAAATAAAAAAATATATTTTGAGGTGCATGCAGCACCCCCATGACCCCCCCACTCCCACCAGAGGAGGCGCCCAGGTGCACCGTGGTAGATCTGTCCCTGCTTCCTGTCCTGCATGTAGAATTCAATTATCCCCCCCCCCCCCCAGAGTTTTTTGGGCTCCCACGCCCATGCAAAAAGCACTGCAAGTGTTATAAAAAACAATTACCTGTAATCCCTGTACAAAACACTTTTGGAAAGAAAATCACGATCTCCCTCTGAAACTGTTCTGGCTGCACCACATTCAGTCAGAAAAGGCACAACTATTTTTTCCTTAGAGCCATGATACATAATACAAATATGTAAGTGCAGTGTAAAAAAATACTTTTTTTAGTGCAGTGTAAATTAGACACTTTTTGCAGGTATCAGAGCATAATAAAGTGATTTAAATCTTTAACTGCTTTGAGACTCTTATAGCTGTCAGCCAATGAGCAGTAATACAGATATATAAGTGCAGTGGAAAATGTATATGTTTGTTAGTGCAGTGGAAAGGATTTTTTTTTTTTTAGTTACTAATTATTAAATGTATGTACCTTAATAATTATGAATGAATGAATAAGCGTATTACAAAGTGTGAAGCATTTATGTATTCATAAAGTAAGGGCAGTGTAAAACATATTTAGCCTATTTTTATTTTTTAGCTTTTTTTTTAATAATAATTAATTAATAAATGAATACATTAATATACTTTACCTATTTATAATTAATCAGCAGCAATCGATATCCTGAAGAGCTAACAATCTCTTTGGATTTTCCTGCATCAGAAAATGTACAGTTGGACTGTTGATCACCTGAGGAGAAAGCAATGTGCCAAGTGTGCAGTGTAAATAGGCTGCTTGCGCAAGGCCAAACCATTTGTTTAGGCGGGTAAAGCGCCATTTTAGAATTGTAATGTTAATAGTTGCAAGTTAGTGTTGTAAGATGGTGGCTTTTTTCTATGTGTTACTTGGCTTGCGAGCATTTTCCGTCCGTTGTAATGGTATATTTTGTATCTCCTGCGTTCCTGGCTAACTCGTACGTGCCTGGCGGTGATTTGCACGCTTCTGTCTCCTTTAGCCTGGTTTTAATTTTTTTTCATCCACCATTATTTTCTCTTGCTTAGCCGATTTTCAAGTGCCGTAACTCGGCAAATTTGGCTTAAATTTGCGTGCAACCTCACTCCCGGGCATCCTGTTGTTCCTCAAGCGCTGTGTGTGAGTGTGTTTTTATTTTATTTATTTTTTCTTGTTTTTTTCAAGTCAGAATGCTCTAATTTAAATATCGACTTTCAACCAACAGTGGTCCTCTAAGCCAATCCAAAGATATATAACCTTTCCCTGTCTCATTAAGCCAGTAATATTTCATCCCCTCACAAAACCGTTTAAATTTATGCATTCCTCAAAATTACAATGACTGAATCTGCCATTATAGGGGTGACACTAGTTTTCATAAATTCCCCCAACTAAAAGGGGTGATATGGTCACCCAACCTCCACCACTCTCACCAAGTCATCATATCAAATACCCATTTCAAGAAATTGCTTACATTCCAACCCCAATCTCGTCACATCACCTACATTTCCTGCCCATCACATGAAATCTACAATACATCCCCATCCCATTGTATCACCAACAGTACATACTACAACTAATTAAATATTCTTCTTTGCACCCCATCTCATCAAATGTATTACATACATCGCCATTACACGAAATGGCCTATATTATACTTCCCATCTCATAGTATGTCCTACATTACATCTATCAGCTCATGAATTGCCTACATTTCACCTAAACTCGTTAAATATCATACATCTCATCCCCATCTCATCAAATAACCTTTGTTACATCCCCACCTCATCTAATCAACCATATCACCCACCCTCACTTATCAACTCTGGCTCCTAGTGCAATTAAAATCCTTTCGGTAGCTGCTTGGGGCACTAGTATCCTTGGTAGTGTCCTTGATCATCAGGAAGTGGACCTGCCCTACTGTTAGGAAGACTATCTGTATGCAAGGTAACAAATCATGTTAACATACATAATAGTAACCAACTCACTAATAATAAATGAAAGCCTGTACTTGGCAACAACTTATTTTTATCTTATAGCATTTATCCAGTCCTAGGGAATCACATGACCTAAGCAAGGCCCATTTGGTAGGTGCATATAAGAATTTATACCCCATCACCCATTGAATACAAAATTAGACACAGATTAGACACAGACCATTTCTTGGGAGATAACTGGCCACAGCGTTTATTGGTAAACACAACATGATGTAATAACCATAACGATAAATACATAAATAAACATAACCCCGAGGGGAGGAGCCTGGACAGAGACAGTACACCCTACGCCCAGAAGCCTCATCCAGGGCCTACCGTGTTGGAACATCCGTACCACCGTAGGGTAGGATCTCCCCCATTTTCCACTGTCCCGGCGACTCCCCTCACCACCCGCCGCTGTGACAAAATAAACAAACGTCTGATATCATATAATATACACTTAAAAGATACATCTACCACAATGAATACATAGACAACAACTTAATACACAGCTGCTTTTTTTTTTTTTTTTTTTTTTTTTACAGTACAATATATACAACACGTTAACAACAATACTCTAGGGATGGGTGGGTGGGCGGGCATCTGCTCCCATGGCTAGCTGGGGGCGGACTGGAGAAAATTGGCGGCAAACTCCTACATTGCTCCACCTCCCTCAGCTAGCCACCACCCCGCCCCTACCCGGGCCTGCCATGTCAGGTGGCCCCTCCCCCCAACCCCAGGCAAGCCTGAGGTGGGCTACGGGCCCTCCATGACCTAAGCAAGGCCCATTTGGTAGGTGCATATAAGAATTTATACCCCATCACCCATTGAATACAAAATTAGACACAGATTAGACACAGACCATTTCTTGGGAGATAACTGGCCACAGCGTTTATTGGTAAACACAACATGATGTAATAACCATAACGATAAATACATAAATAAACATAACCCCGAGGGGAGGAGCCTGGACAGAGACAGTACACCCTACGCCCAGAAGCCTCATCCAGGGCCTACCGTGTTGGAACATCCGTACCACCGTAGGGTAGGATCTCCCCCATTTTCCACTGTCCCGGCGACTCCCCTCACCACCCGCCACAGAGAAGATCGCATAATACCTTTGCGGATTCGACTCCCCCCACCAACAAAAAACACCATGGCCAGCCACATACCCTCCTAAAACCTAACTCCAAGGCCACTCGCCCGCATGGTCTGCTTTACTAATAGCCCATGCTATTTCCGCCCGATACCTTCCAATTCTCAAGACCATCTTCTCCAAAAGCCCATAGGGCTGTTACTGCATCTGCTTCTGCACCAAGCGAGTGGGCAGCAAGTTCCATGCGGAATATGCCCAAATGCTGCTGGCAATCTCCCACGTCGTAGAATCACTCATATAGAACCAGTCCCATTTCATCAAGGGAAGGTGCAAACCAACTTCGTGATTGGCTGAACCAAGAGAGCCGTAATCCAGGAAGGGGGAGCAATCAGCGTGCCCAACACACTGTAACTACCTCCTTCCCACCTGCTCAACTGGCTGCCGCTGCCACATGGTCACGTGATCACCCTGGATCGCCAGACCAGTCACCTGAGGTCGACATACCTTGTCTGTTTACCAACCAACCTCCTGCTACCATCCGACCAGCGGAAAGAGATGGCCGCACAGAAACGCAAGGATTTAAACTTGTCACAGACCTCTTTCCATAACCGCAGTAACCAGCCATATGGTCATACCTGAGGTCTCCCCACCTTGCCTGTATATATTAACCAAACTCTCACTACCGGCACACCAGCGGGAAGGAGAGATGGCTGCACAGCCCGCAAGGCTTCGCCCTTATCACAGACCTCCTTCCCGAACAGTGGTATCTCCGGCCCTTGGGAAAAGGCTACCAGTCGCCTGCTGTCCCTTTGCCATACCTCCTGTTCGCCTTTACGATCACCCTTTGGATCCCAAGACTAGGCACCAGAGGTCGCCCTTCCTGCCTGTATACTAACCAAACTCTCACTGCCGGCACACCAGTGGGAAGGAGAGATGGCTGCACAGCCCACAAGGCTTCGCCCTTATCACAGACCTCCTTCACGAACAGTGGTATCTCCGGCCCTTGGGAAAAGGCTACCAGTCGCCTGCTGTCCCTTTGCCATACCTCCTGTTCGCCTTTACGATCACCCTTTGGATCCCAAGACCAGGCATCTGAGGTCGCCCTCCCTGCCTGTCTACTAACCAAACTCTCACTACCGGCACACCAGCGGGAAGGAGAGATGGCTGCACAGCCCGAAGGCTTTGCCCTTATCACAGACCTCCTTCCCGAACAGTGGTATCTCCGGCCCTTGGGAAAAGGCTACCCGTCGCCTGCTGTCCCTTTGCCATACCTCCTGTTCGCCTTTACCCCTTGCTTTCTCTATCCATTCCTACGTCAGGACCCATTAACCCAGCTTGATTTCCGATGGGCCACACTGCTACTTGCCCCCCCCCCCACCTTTGGGGGACTCCTCCTCTGAGCCTACGGATAGCGTACCCAGTGCCCAAACTGTCCAACCTCCCACCCTGGCCTGCAGTCTGAGGCTCGCACCTGAGAAGGAACCGTCCTCCATCCTGTCTTTTTGACCTTGTATCCTCATAATACTATATGCTCCTCTATACGTACTGAGCACAGGGTTTTCAACAACGTTGGCCTGAACAAGCAACTACATACTGAGAAACAGCCTGCACCACCACTGCAATCACTGCCTACTCTACTTACTGCCCTTCGATCCACTGCCAACCATCCGTGTATAACTCTAGCAAGATCTACGAAGCCAAATACCTTACAGCACATACCTATCACAATAGCTTATGATACCACCTTGAATGATCAAAACAGGGTCCTCCATTTTTGGAATGTTGTTAATGCTGTATTTTCCCTTGTTTTTTTCCCCTGTATTGCGCTACGGAATATGTTGGCATGTTACAAATAAAAGTTAATAAAGTATCAAAGCGTGATACAACCGCCGGGGACGACAGGAGTGACAGCCCTTGTTGCATAGAGACCAAAAAAAACCACCTCTGTAATAACCCATATATACTCCTCAGTCTGCACGTTGCCAATCCCGGTACAAAGAGTTAATAATATCCTGGAACTCACCTGGAAAAGCATATAATACCCTCTGCTTTATGACTATTACCGGATATCAAGCGTTAGCGCCCCGCCAGCACGACCCCTAAGACTTTTTTTTTAATTTTTTTAATCCGAGACAAAATCTGACAATCCCTTATACATATCTCCATTACCATACAAAATAAAAAAAAATATATACATGTGATAGACCCACTGAACACGCACACCGCTAACCACCAAATGGCGCAATCATGGCTTACAATCTTTCATCTCGCTGCATAACCTACACTACCTCTAACCAGACAGACCAGGGGCCCGACGCAGGTCCCCAGATGCCGTTACAGCCAGATTTGAAAAGAGCTGGTATATGAAAAGAAAAACTGCTACCAGCGGATCTAATCCATCATCTACCCTGCCAACACTATGGAAAAACGTGCCTGTGCAGAAAACAACTGAGACAAAAATTACATATAAAAAACACTTGTCCACCTTTAACATCGGTAGCCTAGAGCACCTATGTCTATATTATCAGACCCAAACACCTCCTATAACTTGGAATGGACCAAACACCTACCCTAGACCCACCTTCAGGAGTCAATGTAACCACCCAAGACCATAGCGGATAAGGCATAAGAGTAAAACGTGGAGGAGTATACGACATACCCAAAAAGGGATAATTCTGCTGGAATGCCACCCGGCCTCCTTCCAAATCCCACTACAAACCTGAAACTAGTGGTATGAGAACTGTCTACCTGATCAATGGAACCCACAACGCTAGAGATGATGAACGGGGAATGAGAACCTACGGCACAGAACGGTAATGCGATAAAATGGTAAAGCCTCCCAGCATACCGGGAGGCCTATACCCCTAACGTACCCTAGAACCACAAGGACAACCCTGCCAGGAACATGCAGGAATGACCCCGCAAGACAGCCGAGATGAAAATGATACCAAGGAGAACGAGTACAGGCAAATAGATTTACCCCATATAACTAACCTCCCGGTGGACCGCCTATGAAGGGAACTCAGTGAAGACACCGATCCCAAGCTGCGACCAACAGCACAATAACCTAACTATATCAAACATACCTGGCAGGAACCTACACAACAAATACTTGCTATGCCCAAGCCATCAGACCCCAAACTCCCCACTATCCCTTGATATGGACCTCTATAAAGTAGACTGTTTATAAAAAGCCCCAATACCCCGATGTCAAGGCGGTTAAGTATAATAAGCGCGCAATGTCACTAAACAACCTGGGCACCAACCCGTCTAAGGAGGACACTATGGGAAGGAATTGGCCCTATAACTTTCTAAGGCCTCTCTGCCCTGCTCCCCCCTTAAGACAGCCCCTGGTAACCTGATATATAGGCATATGGCCCCAATATGCCAAGCAGTTCCATAAGGGTGGTCCACTGACAATCCTTAAGGCACAGCACTAAGCGCTGTGCCTAGTGCAGTTGCAGCAAGAACAACCGCAAATCATATGATCGTTCCAGACCGCAACTGCTACAGTCCAATCTCACTATAAATCACCTGGTGTTCAACCCCTTAGACTGCAATTGGAGAAGCCAACTGCCACCGCCAGAATTAAAAGTTCTATCTGTCCCCCGTACTCCAGTTATGAACACACTATTATACAAATAACGCAAGGGAAAATTATGTAAGTATTAAATAATCACACAACGTCCTCAGACTCGTAGATAATAATATGAAATAGATTTATAGCGGATGAAAACCGCAGTATACAGAATATGTCAATATATATAACAGCAGTCCCCTAGACTTGACTATCATATTGACAGAGAATACTGCTATTAATGTGACCAAGTGCTGCTTACCTACACTGCAGCTCCCAGACAGCATGGCAGCCTGAGAGGGAAGGAAGGCCTGGGGACATCACCACGAGTCCCAGCACACAGCAAAATGGTACACACAGCCTTCACTAATATGATAATGTGCACTCTGACCACCCCACACAATCTATACACAAACATATATACAATACACAAACATATGTACCCATACAACAAAACACAATACACATATGAAATACACACAACACATATACACAATGCACATGAACCAAACAAAGCCCATACATAACCAATATACCTACAAAACAAATATACATACATATAAATATCTCCAAATACATACATATATAAATAGATCCACATATAGATACATACATAACAAGCACATGTATATCCATATACATAAACACAGAACCAAAAGCATACATATATCCAAATACACTTATATATATATATATATACATAACCACATGCACACACATATTCATAATACATGCTGCCTTGATAGCAGGGACACAGCTTACCCTCCCCTGCACACCCAGAGACAACACAGCCCTCACAGCTGCATCAACCAGGTCTGTGGCCTGAACCAGCTCAGCAGTGTTCACATCAGTGCCCCCCAGCACTCACATACACTATGACAAGGAGCACTAGCAGCTCCATCCTCTTCCATGGCTAGCTAGGGGCCAGCTCCCTAACACTCTGGAGGCCATAAACAGGGGCTGCAGCACATCTGCTCCCATGGCTAGCTGGGGGCGGACTGGAGAAAATTGGCGGCAAACTCCTACATTGCTCCACCTCCCTCAGCTAGCCACCACCCCGCCCCTACCCGGGCCTGCCATGTCAGGTGGCCCCTCCCCCCAACCCCTGGCAAGCCTGAGGTGGGCTACGGGCCCTCCATGACTCTCAATACATAATTGTCAAATGTGCTGGAAAACAGCTATGACTGCCCACTCCAAACACTGATCTCTGAAGCCTACCTCAGACAATGTCTACAGTATTTAGTATACAAGTGTCCTATTGCATTTGTGACAGTAAAACATACAAACTATCTGATTTGAATATTGTGAGACTACTAGCTTTCGAAACCCAGAACTTCAAGAGCTGACTCATAACCTACGAAACACTCTACTAGAGTTATGTGTATCCATCCTTCCACTTTAATTGCACTTTTAGAAGAATGAATCAGTCATAAAGAATGTCTGTCAGTCTCTGTCAGTCACTCCACTGGCTTCACGTAGCCTACAGAATAACATTTTAAATCCTGATATATCTCTGATCTTGTCTCTAAATACTCTCCCAGTAGTCCTCTTTGCTCTGCTAATGACCTTCTTTCCTCCTGTTATCACCTCCTCTCATTCCAACCTTCAAGATTTTTTTCTTGTGCTGCCCCTATTCTATGGAACTCCTTTCCTTGCTCCATTAGACTATTCTCCAGTTTCAAATCTTTCAAAACCTCACTAAAAACTCATCTATTTAAAGGAGCTTATCATCTTCAGCCATAATTTACACAATACATTGTACCTTACCTTTCTATACCTCACCCATACCCGACAGACTGTAAGTTTGAGAGTTTTCAGTCTTTAAAGAAAGCATTTTGTTTGCTTGACTTTAACTCAATAATAGGGCCCTCTATTCTTTCGTAATTCGTTACGTTTGTTTTTGACTTGTATCCACCCTGTTTATTTCTACAGAATATGTCGGCACATTATAAATAAAGGTTAATGATAATAATGTTTTTTGGCTCTTTCCCAGAGGTTAGTTCCAACTCCAACCAACAAAATCCCCACTAACCTCAGCTCTTGCAAAAATGCATTTAAAAAAAAAGTCTGATTTCTTTACATGAACTGTATGGCTAAATCAAGCTAGCCAATCCGATTCTTAAATAAATGCAATTCTGCATCAGCCACTTACAGGGTGTTTAAGTCTGTCCCAAGCAGCTATTGTGCGGATTCAATTGTATATTTACTATATCATATATAACAGGATAATACAGAAGTACTGAGGTAGGTTGACACAAGGATCCATGGATATAGCTTATTAAAGGGCATGTGTAAGTGATTTTCCTAACTAAATCTATTTTTTAGTTCACCATTAGTTTAAAATTAAAAATCACATGTGCAGACAGCAGCAAATCAGCGCTCTAGCTAGAAAAGAACTTAAAAAAAACAGCTTAACTCATCAATAGCTACTGCTGTACCTCCCCCCCCCCCCCATTGTCCTGAGAACTACTGAAAAGAGGTAGAAAAATTCAACTGCAATAACATTATCAAGCCTTGCCAAAACCTAATAAATATTATCTCAGGTGAAAGTTTCCACTTCCTTTCAGTACTGCATATGGCAATAAGAGAGGTAGGGAAGAGTATAGAAGTGGCCATAAATGGGTTAAACTGTGCTTTCTGTCTAAAGACTTGATTGTCTGTTTGCTCATGTATTTTTAATGTTAATTAATGGTGAACTAAAAAGGCTTAACATGAAAAGCTTGCACACTGGTCCTTTAAAAAATAAATTTGTACTGATCCCATAACTGAAAGGAGTTACAGAAATGGATAAATGCCAATAAATAAAAAAAAAACATTCTTCCTTGACTACACTGCAAACTGAATGCAGGACTTCTGTACTCCTACTGACTATTCCCACGTGTAACAGATCAACAGCCCCATTAAATTCCAAGCCTGTCGCGGCAAAGGCACACCCGCAATGCATACGGACTTGAAATTCTGCTGTGTTACAGAGCTATTACATTCAACCATGCTGCAAGCTACGGGCTGTAGACGCAAGCCCGTAAAGCCTTTCCACGCATGCAAGCTGTTAAAGGGCTGGCTGATCCGCGATCAGCCGTTACTATCCAATAGTGCAACGCAGGCGCACAGCCAATCAAAAGAAGGGTATCGCAATTAACGCCGCAGTAAGGGGTTTTAAAGGATGTGAAAAACATAAATCATTGACTGTGCTGTAGCTGAGCAAGTGAACACACGAGAGAGAGAGAGAGCTTTGTAAGTTTCATATTTTAACCTCTAATATATATTAACCCTTAATTTACAACACACGTAATCACTGATATCACATAATTCACGCACATAGATTAATACGTACACATAGCTATACATAGCGGCATTCTTGGTTTACCACATACACATCAACGTATATATTATATTTATATATCCTTATTTTTATTTCATAAATCATAGGAGGGTAGAGGAAGGGAGGGGTAAAGTGAGGAGTGGAGGAGAGAGAGGAACACCGGAGGGGGGGAGTGAGGAGAGTGAGGAGAGCTAGAGGTATGGAGAGAGTGAGAACCAGGTGAGGAAGGTCAGCTGGAGTAGAGCGGCGGCGGCGGCGAGAGTTAGGGGCCTCCCAGTGGGGATAGGTAGTGGGGATGAGGGACCGGCCCCAGGTAGAGAACAGGCCAGGAATCCCAGGCACAATTGGGAGGGCAAGAGGCTGTGGCAAAATACAAAGCCCCCAATAATAGCCCAGAGGAGATGGATGTCCCCCTCCGGGAAATACGTGCCTGCTATTGGATCATACATGATGGGAGAGATATGAGGCGTAGCCAGAAGGCAGAGCCCTGGGATGCAATAGCTTCAGGTGTTGCGGCATTAGGGGTTGCAAATAGGGACATAAAGTCTGTCAAACACAGATATGACTACAGCCGGCCGAAGGTGAAGAGGAAGATGGCAGAGGAGGCAAAAGCTGCACATGTAACCGGTGGTGGGCCACCAGTCAATATAACTTATTGTTAATGGGAGCAGACCATAAAGGAGTGGATTGAGCCAGCAGCAGTAATGGGCCTACGAGGAGAGGTGGTCACGCATGTGCCAAGAAACATGCAAAGTGAGTATCATATCACACCACACACATGGGGGGAGGCAAATACCCCACAGATAACATGATGTTTGTATGTATGTATGTATAATTAAGCTTTTTCTATGGCTGGTGCATACAATGCGCTGTATCCCCCTAGAATTATTCTGGCTCCTACATACAATGGCACTGCAAGCACTATGGTTATGACTAAAGATATATGGGACATCAATAACCATGTAAATCCTGGTAGCAAACATATCCTTTTCATAATTTGTATCAATGAAATGTCTGGCCAAACCTGCACTTTAAAAACTGATTCGGAGTACGATTTCCTATTAGATAGAGATTGATTTGACATTCAAAAGAGACTACATGTCTGGGTGTGGGGTCTGTAGGACTGCATGTGCGTGTCATATACTGTCCTAACCTGGACCATGTCTCAGCTACTTATTAACAACCATTCCTGGGAACATGTCCCAGATTGGTCAATCTCAGACACTGCACAGCAGATCCAGCAGAGCATTTGTCTAATGCACATGCAGATGGCACACCGCACCTGCAGTACACCTATTCATATGAGCCATGATCCACAATGCTCATTATGCAGGCCGTGGTTCATCTGTGTAACACAAGAACCACAGTCAATCACAGGTGACCATGATGTCAATGATATGGAAACACAATCTGTCAATTGTGTAGGGAAAGCAAGTGAAATATATTTTTTCTTCCAGATCAGTACCAAGGAGGACAAGGCCGACCACAGAGGGACAGGTGGGAGCTCCACTAGAGGTAGGATTGGTTGACGAAAAAGGCCAGGACATTCCAGAGAGCCCGGACCTTCCACACAAGCTGGCCATTCACGTTCACCGTCATATTAAGAGTGGGAATCACTGCCTGGGCCCTCAACAGCATCATCCAGCCCCTCCCACCGGCCATGTCCTGGCCCGAGCCATCATCACAGCTGCCACCTGCTATAACAACATTGCAGCCATGGCAGGCCTCAACCACTCCCACACAATGCGGTCCCTCAACATGGCTCCCACACATTGGACTCCCCCAACATGGCCCAACACCCCAGCTCTCCTGCCGACACCTCCGGCCCTGCTGCCGCCGCCGCCTCCGGCCCTGCTGCTGCCGACGCCTCCGGACCCGATGCCGCCGACGCCTCCGGACCCGATGCCGCCTACACCTCTGGCCCCGATGCCTGCCACGCCACCACCCCTGAGGGCAATCATGGCCCATTTAAAAAAGGAGTACATGGCACTCAAGAAACAACAGACTGAGAGGCTCCTCCAGTTGCTCAAAAGGCAGTGTCGGCTCACACACATCATCCTGGTGAGCACACGATAGCTAGATTCTGAGGTGAGGAGGCACAACCGAAGGATGGAGAGATATGAGGAACAGCGATTCGGGACAGACAGCAACTCATCCAACTAGCCGAACTCCAGCTCATACCTCTCCAGCCTTCGTTTGCACAACTGCAACCGGAGACGTCGGCCTCCTCATCTCAGACCTCACTACCATCTCAACCATCTCAGCCATCCAGCGTAGTGGCACCTACAAGACGTGGAAGAGTGAGACGGGGCATGGAAGATGGGGGCCCAGTGCAGCGAAATAGGAGGTCTTAGGACCATCCACAAAGTCCTCCTCTTGATCCCTCCTCACTGAATACTGATTGATATATATATTGATTAAAGTTGTAAGTCTGGCAATGCTGTTTGCCACACAAAGTGAGGCTTTTGGTCCTCTGAGCTCCTTCGGCGCTCATTGCTAGCCTCTACCCCCATGTACTTCAAGTTTCCTGCTTTGCCTGGTATTGCTGAGCCTCATTTCCATGATGTTTCTGAAATTTTGCGTTTTTCGTCCAACATTTTTTCCTCGCTTAGGCGATTTTCAACTGACAAAAAACGCCAAATATGGTTGTTATTCGCTTGCAACCGCACTCCCAGGCTTCTTGTGTCTCCCACTGTGCTGTGTTTTAGTGTGTTTTAATTGTTGCATTTCATCCCGTTAACAGTACAAAAGCGGATTGTCATATCATCCACAAACAAAATGGATAATTTTCTTGATTTGACATCAGGATTAATGTGCATGTGTTTAGCGGTAATGTGAACAGTGTAATCTGTCTGACCAGTGAGATGTGATATCAGCATGGCACAACTATTCCATGTATATAGTAATAGTACTCTTTGCTGAAAGATTGTGTTCACAGTGAAGCATGCCTTGCTGTATTACACATCATCAACTTTTTCCGGGAAGGCTGATTGAACAGGACAGAATCAATATGGTTATTACTGCTCGTAGATGACGTTCATGTTAATTGGTCTATTGCAGTGTTCAGAGCAAAAACAATGTACTATAATGATAGCTTATGATTGCTCAAACACCTCCTCTTTATGTTTTCCAGATTCCTATAATCTATTTGGGAATCATAATTAATGTATGAGAACACACTGTGTGTGGAATTGATTAGTATCACATAATCCATGATTTCTAGCATCTGTTTAATATGGCAGATGGGGACCATATGGTTGCAGTATGCGCAATAATGGTTATTTCTATGAAATGGAGTGTTATATGACGTTCCTATGTCACATCCGATTACGGTTACTGTGGTGTCCTGACCACATGTGAACCTAGTAGATGCTATGCCTCATCTGTATAATGTTGTCCAACTGTAAACCCTTTAGGTGTCGTTTGATTGCCTACAGCCTCTTGCCCTTCCGGTATCCGCCCCCACACCACACCCATGATATTAATGTGCAGTTTTGTCCATTGCTGATTGTGCTCTGTGTATAAAATAAAGCTTTGTTATACCGTTCTCACTGTATCAGTGTGTTTTCAATGGTTGTGGTTATGGGACATCCACATACATCCCATTTGTGTCACACTACTATATCTGTGAACTAATGAGCTCTAATTCCTATGCAATAGATTCATACATATAATACTAATAATAAGATCATAAGATATCATATTATAATATATAAATATATGATGATAAAGGGTTAATGCACATGACCGGTTCAATTTATAATCGTGTGGAGTATCAACATTTCCCTAAAGGCATGATAAGAATATGACAGGTGATATTGTGAATTGATTGATAGCAAAACACTTAATAGTAGGTCATTAAATGATCATGGGTATACATCTTGGCGCATGGCCACCAGCAATGGCGTGGGACTTTCCAGCCTCAATGTGTGTTTGCGGCCCTTCCTGATGGGTTAGAGTAGATTGGTGTGGTGCATTTTCCCTGGTTCCCCTTCTGCCTTCTGTGTACTTCAATAAAGCTGTGAGCTATACCATGTAGGGCCACTGTAGGTGGGCAGGTGATAGCAGAGAGGTCAGACAAAATCACAGTCCACTATAGAAGGAACTGGCAACCCACTCCAGTATTTTTGGCATGAAAACCTTGTGGAAAAGCACAGGCAGAAACCTAGCTAAATGTGCTGCAGTTCATAGGGTCACAGAGAGTTCGGACACGACTGAAGGACTGAACAACCAATAATAAAATGTTCCCCTTGTACTTGATATATATGATGTGGCGGTGTAATTTGGCCACTATTTGTTTTCCCAATGTAGATGTGATGAGCGCGATGTAAATGCAATCACATATATAGTTGTGAGCATACGAGCCGTTGTGAGCATACGAGCCGTTGTGAGCATACGAGCCGTTGCTCACGTTCGCAAAGCGAGGGCTGCGGGCGAGGGCCTCGGTTGCAGGCATGGAGCGCCAAAGGAGCTCCTTTCCAGCAACTGCGACCCTCGCAAAATTTACGTTCAAACGCAAAACAACCACACAACAACCACGACCACGTAAACAACACGACACACCAACTACGACCCTCGCAAACTTTACCTCGCAACGCAAACAACATACGAGACACGTTACCACACATTACGACCTCGCGACAATCGGACGCAACTCGCGAACATTACAAAATTCAAAACACAATCAATACACACACCACATACATAAAAAGCTTACCTACAGCAAGAGGAAGCATCCAGGACCTCAAAAAAAAAACTTACAGCTTCATTTAACTAAAAATAAAAGAGTTTAATCACTAAAAAATTCGCTAAGCGAGAGAAAAAATGTCCGCCGAACAAAACGAAAACGAGGCTACAACCGCAAACAACATATGAGACACGTTAATACCCATTACGACCTCGCAAAAATCGGCCGCAACTCGCGAACATGAAAACATTAAAAACACAATAAATACATAAAAAGTTACCTACAGCAAGAGGGAGCATCCAGGACCTCAAAAAAACAACCAACACCTTCATTTAACTCAAAATAAAAGAGTTTAGACACTAAAAAAGTCACTAAGAGAGAGAAAAAATGGCCGCCGAACAAAACGAAAACGAGACTACAGCACTCTAAACACGCAAAACACCACAAGAAACTCGCAAAACACCACAAAAGACCTACGGATATTCCGCTAAGACGCATACCACACATTACCCGCCATTTTACACCAATGCGGAAGTAGACGACTACGCTAACGGTTTGGTCTCGCGCACGCACAGTATTACACTGCACACATTCAGCACGCTTACACAGCAGCTCCACACCACTAATGCTGCAGCAACATCAAAACACATTGACAGCTCTTCAACCAAATGCTTCAAAATAGGTAAATTATATCCATTTATTAATGTATTACATATTTCATTATTAAACACCAAACAGCATTAGCTACCTTACAATTTCATTGCCGTCATTTTTTGACAGGCAAATCGCTAGTCATATATAAATTCCAGGGTCCACATTAGAGCCTCTGTGAATGAGAAATGGTTAATGTGGCATGAATTTTATGTTTTTGTGTCACAGTTTAATCATGTAGTGTGTCTTTAATTGCTTTATGCATGTTGCAGTATGGCTTTTCATATTGGCAATAATAATTTTTTAAATGCCTATTTTTATAGGGGGATTATTGTGCAAGTAATTGTATTGGGGGATTATTGTGCAAGTAATTGTAATGTCTTTCTATGCTTTCCCCATATTTTAAAGTCCAGTGGTGTGTTTATATTGTCTTTTACAGTAATGAGAACTAACTTGTCTGTAAACCCTTTGTGGTCCTATTTGGTGGCCGTAATATTTTTGCCTTCATTTGCGGGTTACGGGCTTGAATGCCAGGGCTTCTTTGGGAAATTGTAGCAATCTAATAGCAATTTTCAAATGTAACAGTTACGGGCTTGAAAGATCAAAGGTTTTGCAGCAACAGAGTTTGGGTTTTTCCGCTTGTAACCCTAAGATCGTTTGGGCGTAGCTTTAAGCGGCCAATTTAATAGCCGTCTTGCGGCCTCCGTTACAGGCTACAGTTTTAGACGTTGGGGAAATGTAATGGGGCTGCAAGACTCTCAGCAAGGTTTGGGTTGTCCAGTTAGACCAACAGACATTTTTTAAGTGGTTCTTCCAAAAAGAAAAACGCTGGACTGGTGTCAAAAGGAAATGAACTGAGTGGATCTATTTGTTATGCACAAAAATTACAGTAAATAGCCGTAATATGACTTTCTTAATATGATTAATTTCTTAAAGGGCCAAAAGCATTTTTTTCCTTTTTTGCATCTGAAAGAGGAAATTTGATAATGTTGAGCAGTGTGTTAATTATTTCAATGAAACTCCTATCTAAGTTTCTCTGTTTTTATCTTTTTCTAATCTAACACAAGCTGCTTATATCAGAAACACACATTACATGGAGTCATTCTATACATGTACAAGTTTATTTTATTTAAAAATAAAACTTGTTTTCCACACCCCCAGAACAGTGTATCTACCAATGAAAACACTGCATTTGGGTATAAATTTTAACCCATTACTAACCTTCAAGCCAGCAGCAGTACAATGCAGAGATCTACAGAGTAGTGTCTGACTCCTCCTTGCTTCCTTGTGCATGGGTCTACACATTTCATAATTGCTTGCTATTCAAACTACTATCACAGATTGATATAATGTATTAGCTGCCTGTGATTGGCCAAAACAAATTATGAATGTTATGCTAATTGTTACAGGGATATCCAGGGGTGTTAACTGCTTGCAAACTCAAAAGACTTAGCAAACTTTGGGGTAAGTATAGTAATGTTTATGCAAAAAAATGTTCTTGCAAAAAAAGTACCGGTATGTTTCCACACACTACTGATTCTCCTAAGATGCATTCATAATCAAGGACACTTAAACATGCCTTTAAGTCTATTTACAAACACAGTCTATCCTGCCTACTGGCAATTTTTATGATCAATAACAGTTAGCTACACGCATGGCGAGGACACAAATTGATAGCAGTTTTTCCCTTAACTTGGGAATGCACTAAGAGGTTAACCAATAACCGACCAGTTTAGGTGATTCTAGCATGTTGATGGTTAAACTTTGTTTTTCTTTCGCTCACTACACAGGGCGGTAGTTGCGGCTCTAGCAGTTGGCAGTCAGTGACACACGTAAACATAGACTTTACTTGAATACTCAGTGAAAATGCACGTATTAAAAAAAGTTCCAAA
The DNA here is from genome assembly GCA_027410445.1 of Discoglossus pictus. Lineage (NCBI taxonomy): Eukaryota > Metazoa > Chordata > Amphibia > Anura > Alytidae > Discoglossus > Discoglossus pictus. The sequence goes on from CM050165.1 coordinate 48,416,951, forward strand.
TGTATTTCAACATGCTTTTAGGAGATCTTTACAATGATGTGCTCCAAATTGTGCTAAATTAGATGGCCCTTAAACTAAACATTTTTTGTGATAAAAGAAACTTTCATAATGTTGAAAACATGCTCTTTTATCTGCATTATAGGAAAAAAAAATCTGTGTCCCTTTAAGCTCAACAGCAAATACATGTTTCTCAATTTGTTGCTGCAACATAAAACAGACATCCTTGGACCATACCTGCCAGGTGCTGTATCCTCGAGGTGTTCTTATTTGGGGGCACTTTAATTTGGTTTTATAGCTCCAGGTAGAAGTCTGAAGTGCTTTTCTCAAGACGTTATTGGTAATCCTGTGTCTGTACACAGCCATCTTCATCCATATCTTCATCTTATTCACTGGCAGGTTATGCTGTCACTTCACAGCTTCTTCAGGTATGTCTCTGGGGCTGGCAATATTCACATATATTTTAATTTATCTTTTTTTTTAATAAATGCAATGGATAATGTTATTATTTCCATAAAGTCACCTCTTCTATAGGATATTTTATTTACTTCCAGTTAAACAGCAGAAACAAAGTGCAGAGCTACTGAATCAAACTGACAATATAATAAGCGGTTACACAACAACATTTCACAGCAAAGTGACAGCTCCACGTGGGAATGCCATGAAAAAGAAAACACGTCGCGATGTGATGACGTCACCCACATAACGTCTTCCGGCTGGAGAGAATGGAGGTCTCCAATTGGATTCCTTCTGTAAAAAGGGCGTGTCTAGTTTGTTTCCGGAAGAAGCCTACAGTCTGTGACAGTTCGAAGCCGGTGTAGTATCAGATACTGTATCCCTCTCTCATGAACCGGCATCAGCTTCAAGCCCCGCCCCTTAAGGTGGATTTGCAGATTCTGCTCAGTTAACCCAGAAAACCTTAAATGTTTTTTTTTTGTTTTTTTTTTTAAGATAAACTAAAATGCACATATTAAACAAAAAAGTATCACAGATCTTTCCTTTAACTGACCTTCAGCAATGACTGCCTCAGATACGAGGTGGCCAAGATTTTTGTGAATGTCTTGTTAGTGTAAAGCTTATCATCTGCTGGTACTCTAACCCTAAACCTTAAGCCTTAACCTTAAATCCTAAACTTTAATATTAACCCTAAACCTTAACCTTAAACCCTAACCTCAACCCTAGACCTTTACCCTAAATCCTAACCTTAACCATAAACCTTAACCCTAACCTTAACTCTAAACCTTAAACCTAACCCTAAACATTAACACTAACCCCTAGCAAAGCTAGCAAACTTACTAAAATGTTGCCACTGCTGGCGGTTATCTTACAGGAAAGATCATGTATCACTGCTTACTCTGATAATACTGACACATCTGTAGCTACTCCACTCTTTATTACTTTGTTGCAAGGCTTGGAAAATATTTCAAATAAGAAAATCCCAATACTAAATAAACCATTTGCATGATTATTTTCAGCCAATGAGATAACATACTGCTGTATGATCAGAACATTTATTGAAGCTTCCAACAAGGTATACTTAAATTCCCTGGATTATGAATGCATCTGATAGAGGAGAATCAGTAAAGTATGAAAACATGTTTTTTGCATGAAAAAAATACCAAAATAAACATTAATAAACTTACCCTAGAGTTTGCAAATTTCTATAGCTTTTATGACAGTTGATTTTGACAAAGAAAATCCTTGCTAAAATAGCATAAAATCCATAATTTGTGTTGGCCAATCATAGGCGGCTATAATATTGTTGCAATCTCTGTGTTGTGGTTAAAGTTATATAATCGTTTTGAATGTCAAGTCTTTTTGATTATTTGTCTTTATTCATCACAAGTGCAACATTTGTGATAATTTATTAAATGACTCTGCATACATATCGCTCAGATATCACTAATTACAAAATGCTAATTATACCCACAGTACATTATTTGTGCTAATCCACCTTAAATGAACATAACAGCCAGCGAGCCTGTGACAGTGGGAGGGGCGTGGCTTTGAGCTGAGTGTTGGAGGGGCGATTCTTTGAGCTGAGTGATACAGGATCTGTCAGGGATACACAGTCTGATACTACACTGGGCTAGGATTTGTAGGATACTGGATGTCATTTTTAAAGTGACAGGTTATTGTGGAGACTATGGATGGAGATGGGCAGGAGACAAACAAGAGGGGTTCATCTGACAGCCCAGGGTTACAGTGCAGAGAACCAGCACCCACAAGAGGACAGACATCAGGAGCTGCAAGAGCACGCTGGAGACTGCTAGGAAAGGTATGGAGCATTCACTGTGAGTCTGGTCCCTATACAAAGCTACCAGTTCATATCAGGATATTACATGCTCAATGTGATTGCTGTACTCAGACTAGTGTGCCATAAATAAGCTTCCCTGGGAAGTTTCCAACTGAACTCACATAGCATCCCTTACAAGACAAGACACCTCCTTCTCCTAAGAGACATATAGATTCTATAAACACACTGGTGTTTCTCCCATTTTCTTAAAGTCACCATTACATATGTAGATGAATGTGATATATGACATAGGTTTATTATCTTCTCAAATCATTTTTCCTTATTGCCCCATGCATTCGGAAACTTGTGGATCTTTCCTCTTGGGTGGCCATTAGCACTGGGTGGCGCGGCCAAGATTTTAGTAACTTTCTAACCCTAACCCATATTTCTAACCACTAACTCCAACCCTAAACCCTAACACCTGGTAATTGAGGAAAATCTCGAGTAAAATTCATTAAAATGTTGGGCCGCACAGCCTAGTGTCGTTTGCTGCCACTACTGGCAGCCAACCATAGGAAAGATACAAACTTGTTATATTGGGACCTATACTGTTATGTGCACGCACGTGAAGCGCGCCTCCGATGTAGCTGTCTCTAAGTGGCTGATAAGTCGTTAGGGGTTTTCAGGTTAGGTTTATAGGTTTAGGGCCAGTGAGTTGGTTAGGGGCTTAGGGTTAGGAAGTTACTTTTAGGGCGTTAGGGTTACGCTAAGAGGGTTGGGAGGTTAGGGTTAGGGCCTGCAAGGGGTATAGGGGGTTAGGTTTAGGTTTAGTGGTGTAGGGTGTTATAGGCTTAAGGTTAGGAACTTAGGGAGCACATCAGGACGCGAGCGTGCCCGGCACCAGGAGGCTTCCCTTGCCGTGTGTGCACATAACAGGATAGATCCTTATATTGTTTAAGTTACTCAGAGACCATATATTTTCTCTGTCGCCTTCCGCTTACGTTTATTTGTAATTACTATATGTGTACATATTTCCTTGGAAATAATTTCAGTTTGTCCAATCTTGTGACTGTGGGTCCATATCTTTTTCTACATTTTTTTTATTGCGTTCTGTTTTTTATTTTATTTTTTTTAAATTATATATGAATAAAATTTATATTTTAGAGTGCAATTGTTCGATAATTTTGGCATTGGGATGTAGGCTGACCTTTTCCAGTCTATTGGCCACTTTTGGGTGTTCAAAATGTTTTTGCATAAGGCAAGTAACACTTTCACAGCGTCATCTTGTAGACTTTTGAACAGTTCAGCTGGGATTGCATCGACTCCTGCAGCATTATTATCAGCAAGACACCCTAGGGCCCATCTCACTTCGCTCTCCAAGATGTCTGGCTCCATCTCATTGGACAAATTATTGAGGTCATCACTGCTGTTCAGATCCTTCCTGTATAGATCTTCTGAGTATTCCTCCCACCTCTCCTTCATCTGATCTGCTTCTGTTAAGTCCTTACCATTTTTGTCTTTTATAAAGCCCACTTTTGCAGGAAAGGTTCCCTTAAGATCTCCACTTTTTATTCTGTTATCTTCTTCTATCTCTTTACATCGCTCACAGTAGAATGTCTCCTTGTCTCTTCTTGCTATCCTCTGGAATTCTGCATTCAGTTGGACAAATCTTTTCCTATCTCCACTACCTTTCGCTTTCCTTCTTTCCTAGTTTACTATCAAAGCCTCATCAGACAGCCAGTTTGTTTCTTAGTTTTCTTTCTTTTTCAGATTTTCTTTGTTGTTGTTTTCTGAACAATGCCAAAAACTTATGTCCAAAGTTCTTCCGGCATTCTATCTTCTGTGTCTAGGCCCTTAAATCAATTCTTTACCTTCACTGCATATTCACAAGGAATATTAATTATATCATATCTACTTGGTCTGATAGTTTCCCTCTTTTCTTCAGTTTAATTTTCAACTTTGTAATGAGAAGCTCAATGTCTGAGCCGCAATCAGCTCCAGGTCTTGTTTTTGCTGACTGTATAGAGCTCCTCCATCTTTGTTTGCAAAGTATATAGTTAATCTGATTTCTATGTTGTCCATCTGGTGATGTCCATGTGTAGAGTCATCTCGTAGGCTGTTGGAAGAGGGTGTTTACTTTCACAGAATTATCTTGACAGAATTCTAGTAATCTCTGACCTGCTTCATTTTGTACTTAGCCAAGCTTGCCAGTTAATCTAGGTATTGTTTGGTTCCCTACTTTAGCATTCAAGTGTCCTATGATAATATATTTTCTTTCTCTGAGGTGTTTAATATCCTCATAGAAATGGACACCTTCAGCATGTTCAGTATCCATGGTTTGAGCATCGACTTGAATTCAAATAAAATAATCTTGTTATTTATTGAGTTATAACCCAGCACTGCTTTGGCCACCCTTTGATTACAAGGGTTACTTCATTTTCTTCTGCAGGATTCTTGGCAAAAGAAGAAGATCTGGTGTTTTTTGTCTCCATTTGAGTTCACTAATTTCCATGATATCAATGTTTAACCTTGTCAGCTTATGTTTAACCATGTCCAGTTTGCCTTGGTTCATAGTTCTAACTTTCCAGGTTCCTATACTGAATTGTTCTCTGTAGCAGCTGACTTTCCTTTCCCCTCCAGACACATCCACAGCTGGGCGTCTTCTCTACTTTGGCCCAACCACTTCATTAGATCTGATGCTACTCGTACTCGCCTTCTGCTCTTCCCCAGTAACTTAGTAGGTAACTTCTGACCTGAGGCACTCATCTTCCAGTGTCTTATCATTATGTTTATGGTTGTGTTTATCCATAATGCTTACTTGGCAAATATACTGGAGTGGATTGCCAGTTCTTTCTCTGGTGGACTGTGATTTGTCTGAACTCTCTCTATGACCTGCCTATTTTGCGCAACCCTACATGGTATAGCTTACAGCTTCAATGAGGTACACAAGGCGCTTTACAACGACAAGGTAGTGATCCAGAAGGAGACGAAATAACTAAAGAAGTGTAAATTTATATTTGATGCCCCAAGGATTTAAACTATTACAGATGTGTTTTTAATAATTTTAGGTTTCTGAGGAGACCATTCCTGACTTAAAAATGGCCCACAGAAAAGGCTGAAGTGTCGCATCTAGCCTGCTGGCTGCCAAAAAGATATTGCCAAGCGTAGCTCTTCAAATGAGCATGTTGAGCATATACAAGTTTACTCTAGTACTTTAAAGAAGGATCGGAAAGTTCTCAGCAGAAGATGAGTCTCTGCAGTGGTGAAACTTGCAGGAGAACTTGCATGAGGTCAAGGAAGCAATTGTCCTATTTATGGGTTAGCACAAGGATGAGATTGCAATATTCCTAAAGCATTTTTGTGTGATTTAATACACTGGTTCCATTATATTTAGTTGCCTGTGCAGATTTAATTGAGGAGGAAAACTTGCATTGGATAATGGTACATGGAATATATCAATGTTGCTTTACATCAGCAAACAGAGCACTGGAATCCAAGTGAACTTTGAAATTTGTACAACTAATTCAAGCTTAACTGTTGTATATATGCAGCTCATCATCCCTCACTGCTCTTCCTTGCAGTTTCTGGAAGGGCCAAAAATGACAAGCTTCCGGCAAATGCCAGAGCACTCTGCTTGCTGAAACAACAAATTGTTTTACTTTGTTTTGTCTTCAAACATACTAAGCATTGAAGAGAGTATTTTTTTTGCGTTGTTCAGTCGTTTCTGACTCTATGTGATCTTATGGACTGTAACACACCAGGACATCTTTATGTCCATGGTCATTCTGATCCATTTGGTATTCATGGCAGAGATACTGGAGTGGGTTGCCAATTCCTTCTCCAGTGGGCCACAGCATACAGCTCCTGGTATTCCTAGGCAGCCTTCCTTCCAAGTATCGATCAGGCCCAACCCTGCTCGGCTTCAGGGAGGCGTGACCTATGGGTTCCATGACTTAGAATCGAATCCAGGTCGCAGTGGTGTAAGCACAGAATCCTAACCACTGTACCACTGTGAAATCCTATATAAGCATTTAGAGGGAGCTTATAACTTATAGTTTCTTCTCTACATAGGCTCAATATATCATCCAGTATGTTGCTGAACCACAGTTAACAGTCAGTGTAAGTAAACTTTTCAATGCTGTAAAAATAGAAATGCACCATTTATAGAAAATTATAAACCATTGAAAAGCATTTAAACTGAATTTTTTTTTTTACAGCTTCTCTACTTGATCTTGGCTGTTCTTCATGATACCGCAGAGTAGTATCTATCAGTTCAGAGTTTAGCTCGTAATTAGAAGGGATTTCAGCAAGTTCTTTCATCCAAATAACTTTTGTAGCACAATACACATTTAATTTAATGCAATAAAATGTGCCTCTGATTGCTATCTTTATTGAAGAATTATTGATTGAATGGGTCTTGCTGGGCTTTAAGCTGCACTCTTTGGTGTTGCAGTTGGCTATAAGCATGCCCTGTATTATTTACTGCTGAATGTCACCTCATCAATTATGGTTTTATAGTGAAAAAATAGGAGGTGAGCAGCACTTAGAAAGCAAGTCCACTAAGAAATCATCACTTTTTGCCTTTTTAGGCACATTCTACTTTCATGAAAGGTCAGGATTTACTGTTCTATATAAGAAAAGACTATGAGTATATCGGTTTCACTTCTCCATAAACATAGTAATTGTGGCCCATGTACTGCTGCTGAAAACTCAATGGATATGAAGCTCTTCATAGATATTCCAATGGTTCATACTTTATTTATCATTTTTTTTGGCTTTGGGTTTAACCCCTTAAGTACATCTCCTATATGTTATCTGCACACTTTAAGCAATGGTGGTGGGGGGAGTGTGTTAGGGTCTACTTGTGCAATAGGAAGGCCAGCCATACCTCTAACTCTAACTGTTTTTCACTTGGACAGTCCCCAATGGTATCCAATCCTGGCTAGTGTCAATTAAAAAATAAAATGCCATTTAAAATCATTAAGAGCCACGCATTCAATTCCCACACATTGTACACATAGTGAGACCATCACATATTACATGATTATCTTAAAATGGCATTTTATGTGATATACAAACAATCATTTCATATTTGAAAAATGACATGATGTAGCATATTGCCCACCCCTTGAAAATGGATGTGATGACCTTAAAAGATGTTGGTACTTTCTTTACAATGAGGAGTCTCATAAAAATACAACTATTACATAGATGCTGTACAAACATAAATAATATGGCAGCTAATATATCATATTCTAGACTTGTAGACTGGAAAATAATCACCAAACAATTAGAGTGATGGTAGTCAGCCTTGTCCCTACCGCCCCCTAGTGGGCGATTCAAGCTTTAATGGTGTGCGGCGGGGTAATTGCTAGGTGTCATCACTGACGATTGACGTCACACGCCGGAGACCCGCCGCACCACGCTTGGCTGGTTGGACAGCTGGTGAGAGACAGCAGTTAGGACTGGATCACTGTCTAGTATGTACAGGGTGATACATAGCTAGGGTCATATGATTTATGTTTCCAGAAATTAGTTCCTGCAGGACCGTTGGTCAATAAGAAAATTGTACCATCAAAATTGGGACGGTAGGACAACCCCTGAATTGGAGAGTGTAACCCATCTTTGATACTGTATAAATCTACTCATGCCACCATACAGGAAAAACTACACTGTTGAACTCAATCTCCATATAAAAAATCAGCTTAAATCATTTTGTTTTGTATTGTGTTCCTAGCATTTTTCATATTATCAGGTATCAGCAGATATAGGGTATCGTGAAACGGCAAGGACAGGGAAAAGAACTTGTGACACATAGTGTAATTAACTGTGGAATTTCTTATTATCCACTAGAATAGTTTTCAGTCTTTGAGTAACGCCTGTGAGGTGCGTTCTGTGCAGCCGTTACTCACAAGTGGCTACAGCTAAAGATTGGGAAATCGAGCAACAGTTGGGTCCTCTTCTTAATATGTGTCCCTCTCCCCTGCATATGTGCAGAAGCAGGCCGTTGAATTATAGCGTGCCAATTTTGATTTCTTTGCCATGTACCCGCCTGCTGATACACGGGACAGGATTGATTATCGTCATGTCAGTCACCTTTGCCAGTTATCCTTTATTTTTTTCCATTAACTGTTCAGCCTTATTTGATACAAGAAAGCTTTTCTTCAACTAGATGACTAAGTCACCATATTTGTGGTTCCACTCCAAGTCTGAAGTGCATAATAAAAAAGGAAATCAGTATGTTGTTTATGTCCTCATACGCGCTTCTTTGGTAGATAATGTGTACTGATCAAGGGAGCACACAATGCTATTCCTGTAAAAATAACAATTGATTGAACAATGAAATATGTGCATTGGAACTTTGTACCCTCCGACCACCAACCAACTAACCTGACAATGTTTGATACTTTTGGGCATCTATTGGCCATGAATAACTAAAAAGCTCACATAGCAAGAAAATATATTGTAGAATATGTAGTAGCTGTGTGTCACGCTCTGCTACTTCAATAGGACTTGGTAAGAACCTAGTTCAAACCTATCCAGCAGAATTGTGCGGTCTTATGGCAGAGGATGGACCATACACAGGAACCACGCCCAGGAATTTGCTTGAGCAGAGCAGAATATCAGGAACACCATATAATCCCTTAGAATTAGGATTAATGCACAGAATGACACTTACACCTCGTCCATGTAAGTACAGATACCACTGTCATACCTTTATTAATTGGCACATTTATACAATTTTTTGCCACACAGTCTGGCCAATTAGTAAGCCCCATCCCTAAATGATAGGCTGCCCCTTGCTTAGTGGGAAAACCCTGTACCCCTGATGAGATCAGATCATTAATCTCATCCTGTTGATTATATTTAGTTGGGCCGAGTGAGTTATCCCAGATAACAACATTGTAACATAATAGGCTGGTGCAATAGCCTGCAGACTAACTAATATGTTTCTTTACAACAATTCCTGTAACATGAAACATAATACATAAGCCAACATACATACAGTATAACAGTGTAATCATATTTTAACCATAAGCAATAAAAAATACATAACTTTAACCATAAACAGGATAACTTATTCCCAGTCCAGGCCCAAGCCAGAGTCCAAAACAGTCCAGTCAGGCCCTGGGCATGACACTGTGTTATTACGTTTTACTCAGAGACTGATTTTTTTGTATATTATTACATAAGTTATGAAACTTTCTTCATTGTAAGACCACAATTGATTTTTTTTAGTAAAGTGTGAATTCTCAATCAACTACAAGTAAACTGGCAGTTTCTCTGTTAACAATTTGAATGAAAAAATTAACTACATTTAATCAGTATTTTTGGGAGATAATAAGAATCACTCTGCTAACAAAAACAATGATTTCTTCAATAATTAAATCCTCGTGAATCTGTGTCCACAATTTTTGTCAGAATGTATAATATACGTTTTTCTTCCAGTACAATCATGTCATAGACATAATATAAAAATGGTTGATAGTAACATAAAAAACGTGTCATCAGCCATTGGATATTTCAGTAACCCCAGGAATTGTAGTACTGCTGTTAATTGTTATAATACTTAGAGAAAGAAGATTTATATTTTACAGAATTCCACTGGGCATTTGCTTTCATAAAGAGTTTTATAGTAAATATGTAAATTCCTAATCAAATAAATAACAGCTCTAACAGCCCTATTAAAGTTGAAGCCCGAAGCAGTATCAGCAAGCCTGTAAAGGCTGCAGGCTTGAAATTTGGCTGCTTTACAGAGCTATTAAATTCCACCATGCCTCGAGTTACGGGCCATAGACGCAAGCCCGTAAACCATTCTTGTGCGCGTTGCCTGTGCAGCCGTGAGCATGATCAATTAGTCAAACACGTAGTTACGGGTTTAGACGGAGCCACTGGGTTTCAATCGGACCGACATTCCAGAAGAGATGCAATATTAATAAATCAGTAAATATGAAGTTCTATTATATGTATTAACACCTTGATTGCCGGGATCGATATAACACGAACATTAAACATAATAAAAGTATGTTATATTGCAGATTTGCGAGCTTGAGAATGGTGTGCTATTAATTCTTATACCTAACATCACTTTCTCATTAATTATGAGTACAGTAGTGTGTGGATATTTGTATTTACAGTGCTAAGGATAGGACTTTACCCACCTAGCGGGTCCTCTCTGATACCCGTTGGCTTTTTGGCTCCATTTGCGGGTTATGGGGTTGAACGCCAGTGGCTTTGTTGCAATCTAATAGCTATTTTCCATTGTAACAATTACGGGCTTGAAAGAACAAAGGATTTGCGGCCGCGAAGTGCAATTTTCGACATCCCGTCGTTTTTTTTGTCCTTACCCCCCAGATTGCAGATTTGTGAGCTTGAGACTGTTGTGCATATAATTCTAATGTATTTAATCGCTTTCCCTTGTCTTTCACAGAGCAGTATTGAAATTGTATTTGCATTTACAGTGCTACGATCGGGTGTTTAACCCTCCGCTTTGCTACAATGTGGTTAAAATACAGACACGCAATCCACAATGTCCATAGGCTATATCTAGCCACAAGAAAAATAAAAATATATATAGAAAAATAATGAAGAAAAAAATAAATAAAACGGGCTTAGCTGGGTCGGAGTTACGAATTTGACAACTGCCGTGGTTTTCAGTCTGTAACCCACGTTGGTGGGTAGCTAAAAGGAGCCAATTTAATAGCAAATAAGTTTACAGGCTACATTATGGGCACCAGTAACCAACAATTGCTCAATTGAATAAGGCCCCTTGTGTGTATATATGTGAGTATAATTATATATATATATATATATATATATATATATATATATATATATATATATAATGCTGAATTTATTCTAGCAAAACCTAAAATACAAATGTTTCAGCTAAGTGACTTGAGGGTATTTCAAGAGGTTTCCATGTCAAGCAAGAAAAGTATTGTGGAGACACCATAATATGTGATCTTCGTTTCCAACATATATATTATGCATGGATAGCTACATTAAGAAGTTTGATACATGTCACTAGAGGTTACGTGACCAACTTTTTATAGTAGCCGCAGACAACTAAAATGAAAAAAATAGTTTGATACAATACTCGTAACAATATTTTTTGTCTCTACTATCAATATATATGTTGTGTTACTTTGGAGTAGATAACATAATGGATGTCTCATTCCCAGTTGACCACATCTCCAGCACACTGTTATGGCAACACCATCAATCTTGTTTACATAATCTCTGTCCGTTTTACCCTTTCCTCTCTCTCTGACCACCACCTACTAACCTATAGTTTCACCATGTATCCTGGACTCCCCTCCATCACATAGCCACTCACATATGTACAGAAGTCGTTCAGCCACTGATCCTTAGCAGTTATCCAACACATTACAGCTGCTTCTCTACAACATAACCACACTCTCATGCTTTCACCTGGCTACTATACACCACACACTTTGCGTCTGCACTCAGTATGACTACACCTGCAATCTTTGGCTGTCCCTAGCCTTTTCAACTTCATCCATGACACTCAAAGTCTGGTGTCTTGGGAGTTAGACTCGATTCTGCTCTTTTTCACACTCATCCAAATATTTTAGCTCAGACCTGCATATTATCTCCAAAATGTATATTTTTCTGAAAAGACACAACTTAAATCCTAATTCTCTCACTTAATATGTTTGCCTTGATTGCTGCATCTCTCTCCTAATTTGCATTATGATCACCAAACTGTCATGCCAAAGCTCAATATCTCTCCTCGCCAGCCATTCCTACAACCTATTTCTGTCTATTGGACTTCTCTCATGCTGCTATTACTCAGTGGAATTCCCTAACTAGCTCTTTCATCTATTCTGAAAATCTTCCCTCTCTCCCCTCTCTCCCCAAACAAAGTCTCCTTCGGTGCATCCTGTTATTGACCATCATCAAGCAACTAACGTATATACTCAAGTATAAGCCGACCCAAGTATAAGCCGAGGCACCTATTTTACCACAAAATACTGGGTAAAATGAGTGACTCGAGTATAAGCCGAGGGTGGGAAATGTGCTGCCCTCTGTGTCCCCCTCTTGTGTCCCCCTCTCTCTCCCATGTTTCTTCTCCCCTCTCCCTTCCCTGTGTCTCTTCTCCCCTCTCCCAGCCCTGTGTCTCTTCCAACCTCTCCCTTCCCTGTGTCTCTTCCTCCCTCCTTATCCTCAACCTCCCTCCTCAACCCCCCCATCCTCAACCTCAACCCCCCCATCCTCAACCCCCCATCCTCAACCACCCCATCCTCAACCCCCCTCCTCAACCCCCCTCCTCAACCCCCCCTTCTCAACCCCCCCTTCTCAACCCCCCATCCTCATCCTCTCTCCTCAACCCTCCATCCTCAACCCCTACTCCTCAACCTCCCTCCTCATCCTCAACCCCCATCCTCAATCCCCTCCTCAACCCCCCTCCTCAACCTCAACCTCCCTCCTCATCCTCAACCCCCCTCCTCAACCTAAACCCCCCGCCTCAACCTAAACCGCCCTTAACCCCCTCCTCAACCTAAACCCCCCTAAATACCTCCCCCTCTCCCCTCACTTACCTGTGTCTTTTCTCCCCTCTCCCTTCCCTGTGTCTCTTCCAACCTCTCCCTTCCCTGTGTCTCTTCGCCCTCTCCCTTCCCTGTGTCTCTTACCTCCCTCCTCATCCTCCCCCCTCCTCAACCTCATCCCCCCTCCTCAACCTCATCCCCCCTCCTCAAACCACCATCCTCATCCTCCCTCCTCAACACCCCATACTCATCCTCAACCCCCTCCTCAACCCTCATCCTTCCTCCTCATCCTTCCTCCTCATCCTTCCTCCTCATCCTCCCTCCTCATCCTCCCTCCTCATCCTCCCTCCTCAACCCCCCCTTCTCAACCCCCCATCCTCATCCTCTCTCCTCAATCCTCCATCCTCAACCCCCCTCCTCAACCTCATCCCCCCTCCTCAACCCCCATCCTCATCCTCCCTCCTCAACACCCCATACTCATCCTCAACCCCCTCCTCAACCCTCATCCTTCCTCCTCATCCTCCCTCCTCATCCTCCCTTCTCAACCCCCCATCCTCATCCTCTCTCCTCAACCCTCCATCCTCAACCCCTCCTCCTCGACCTCAACCCCTCCTCCTCATCCTCTCTCCTCAACCCTCCATCCTCAACCCCTCCTCCTCAACCTCAACCTCCCTCCTCAACCCTCTCCTCAATACCCTCCTCAACCCCCCCATCCTCAACCCCCCTCCTCAACCTAAACCCCCCTTAACCCCCCTCCTCAACCTAAACCTCCCTAAATACCTCCTCCTCTCCCCTCACTTACCTGCTCCGGCCCCCCTAAATACCTCCCCCTCTCCCCTCACTTACCTGCTCCGGCCCCCGCTCCTTGACCCGGCGAGCATGTGACGTCACATGCGCACCGCGTCATTAGCATATACCAGGTGCAGGCACCCGGTATATGCTAATGCCGTGACGTCACATGCGTGCCGCGTCATTGCCGGCACCCGGTATATGCTAATGGCGTGGCGCGCATGTGACATCACGGCATTAGCATATACTGGGTGCCGGCACCCGGTATATGCTAATGACGCGGCGCGCATGTGACGTCACATGCGCGCCGGGTCAAGAAGGAGCGGAGGCCGGAGCAGAAGCAGGTAAGTGAGGGGAGAGGGGGAGGTATTTAGGGGAGTTAGAATGAGGAGGGGGGTTTAGGTTGAGGAAGGGGGTTGAGGAGGGAGAATGAGGAAGGGGGTTGAGGAGGGAGAATGAGGAGGGGGGGTAGAGAGACACGGGAGGGTTAGAGAGACACGGGAGGGTTAGAGAGACACGGGAGGGTTAGAGAGACACGGGAGGGTTAGAGAGACACGGGAGGGTTAGAGAGACACGGGAGGGTTAGAGAGACACGGGAGGGTTAGAGAGACACGGGAGGGTTAGAGAGACACAGGGGGGGTTAGAGAGACACAGGGGGGGTTAGAGAGACACAGGGGGGGGTTAGAGGGACAAGGGGGGTTAGAGAGACAAGGGACAAGGGGGGGTTAGAGAGACATGGGGGGGGGCGCAGGGGTAGTGACTCGAGTATAAGCTTAGGGGGCCCTTTTTAGCCTTAAAAAAAGGGCTGAAAAACTCGGCTTATACTCGAGTATATACGGTACTTCCTTTTGTCTGCTACCCTTAGATCAGGGGTGAGCAATTAATTTCCCAAAGGGGCCACATGAGAAACTCGGAATGTTGTGAAGGGCTGAACCATAGGCTGAACTTGGTTCTGCTCAATATTCATTTTATAGCTTTATTTTATTTTCTCAGTGCCAGGAGCAGTATCTACAGAATGCTATCCATCCCAGTTAGTCACAACACTGCTGCTCTCAAATTGCCCCCTTTTACAATTGGCAATGTTTGTTTGTCCAGGACACAAATTTGTATCCCACTGTAGGCCACTGTAGCGGGCCGAACAGAGATAGCCAAAGGGCCGAATGTGGCCCATGGGCCGTACAATGCCCAGGTCTGCCTTAGACTGTACATTCTCATGAACACATGGCTCTTAACTCCTTATGTACCAGTATGCATACATGTATTATGCTTGCCTTAAGTATTTAATGTAACAATTTTCTCCTGCACAATGGGATGTGTTGCCTGTTTTATGAGCAAATGGTTGTAATAAACTCTAAAGTTCACTTAATAATTTCTACAGAGCAAGCTATGTGAAAGGCCTTGAATGATTGACTAGACTGTAAAGTGACTAATCTGAGGGGTTATTGGATTGAAGTGGAATAATCTAAGAGCAATGGAATTCTTTGTCTTGTGGAAGTGTGCATTTTTACTCAAAATAGTGTGAACCACTGCTCTAGAACACTGCCAATGTATCCCTGAAGTCTAGAAATTCTTACACTTAAGTACAACCTTACCAGACCATGTGGGAGAAATTGAACCCAAATCTATTTACCTAATCAGATAACACAAATGAGAAAACTCTGAAAGGTTTGATTTCATTTTTTTCTGTGGAAGATCTAGGTCAAGGGGTAGCAATGGTCAGTCCTGGAGAGCCACACACGGGTCAGGATTTCCTTGCTGTGCACAGGAAAGTCAATCACTGCTTCAGTTATTTTAATTAACTCCTCTCAAATACTAGCCTGTGTGTGGCTCTCCAGGACTGAACTTGCCTACAAAAAATCTAAGTAATTGAAATATTCCCTAGTGAGCTTTCACTCCCTCTATCCTTGGCCTCATGCACTTACCAACACACTTATTATTTCTTTTTACTGTTCACAAATGCTTGGTAAATGGAATTTCAACTCACTCGTTTCTATAGCATTTAATTAACCTCAATATTTATTCTGTTCGTTATAAGAAAGAAATCTGCAGCTGCAAGACAATTGCTGGCTATGCATTGCCTGTAACTGTTTTGTAATAAGGACCTTTCTTTAATAGAAACCATGTTCATACTTTATTTGTAACAAGTTACTCTCTCCTATTTGATGATTGTGTCACTAAATATGATTTAACCTGCTGTGGCAATATTACAGTAGCCTAACAACTCATCTATAATTAAACCCGTTTGTTGCAAGTTGGAAGTTTGTAAAACACATTGTTATTGTGTATGTTCTCGTACAACCTTCTTAGGTACGTAATGTGCACTGATAAAGGGAAAAAATGCTATTTGAAGACTGTAAAAATAAGAAGATTTACATTTTCGTTGGCATGTTCCTTGGGTTTCAAATGTTTGGTAAGAAACAGGAAGTGTTTATTAGAAAAGTTCAGTGTACTTACAAAGTTATGTGCAGGAAACTAAAATACAGCCTTGCACACCCACAGGGAGCTTACATTACCTAAAAAGTCAAACTCTGTACCTGGCTGCCTCTCCTCTGTCTACTTGGTTGAGACGAAAGGAAGTACTTAAGCAGGATGGGATCACATGGATGGGCGGGATCTGTGCTCACAGCTGAATCTGAGCACAAGAAGAGAAATACTACATATCCCAGGCTGCTTTGCAACACAGGAACCCCATCGTTTGATACAAATGTTTCAGCTAACCTCTGCTTTCTACTGATTGGCCAAAATGAATTATGCATTTTATGCTAATCTAAGCAGGGATTTTCAGGAGTGTCAACTAACAAAAGCTGCTGCTTGCAAACTGAAAAGATTTAGCAAACATCAGAGTGAGTTTGTAAATGATTTTTTTGGTATTTTTTCATGCAAAGAATTGTTTGCATGCACTACTGACTCTCCTCAGATGCATTCATAGTCCAAGAAACTTGGATATGCCTTTTAATACGTTGGGCATCTGTTAGCTACAAATGACTAAAAAGCTCACATAGCAGTACAATATATTGTAGAACATGTAGTAGTTGTGTTATTATGTTTTACTCAGAAATTGATTTTTTTGGGCATTTTAGTAAATTACTTTTATTCTTGGGAAAATGAAGAAAAAGACACTTCTTGCGAAAACTAACTCATTGCTTCACAATTACTAGGTAAAAGAATAATCCCCAGGATAATAATAATTTTTGTTATTCAAGTTGAACCATATATACTTATACTACTAAGCAATACCTAGTTAGATATGGAAAATTAGTCCTGAAACGTATTATTGGTATTGTGCCATTTGCTAAACTGGAGATTCTTTGTTCTTTTTGATTAATTTAATATGTTATGGCACGTTTCTTCGTTTTAAGGTCTAATTGATTTTCTGACTTAATAAGGTGTGAATCCTGGATCAACTACCAGTAAATTGATAATTTATTCTGTCTGTTCGCAATGTGAATCTGATCGCATAATAAGGTTTTATGGACCTTCCAATTTCTTGTTGTTTCCAGGCCCTGAAACAGAAATACGTGGATGAAGATAGTCTGCAGAAAGTATCTGTCAGAAGGTTTAATTCTTTCAAACTGTTCTCAGTGACTGAAGTGAAAGAGAAGACCTCAGAAAATGACAACACCACTTGGGTTCAGTATAAAAGTGTCTTATATCCTGATTACAGCCTTTATTTAAGGTACTGTATGTTTTTTTTTTTTACCCAATTAATTTAGTATATTTCTTAAGATGGTAGGAACTGGTGATTTATTTGTATCATTCTGTCACAAGTCATGTATATGCACTGTACGCTTTGTAAAGCATTAGTACATCTGTTAAACATCCTTGTTAGAGAAAAATATTTTAGTAATTTTCAGTAATAGTCATAAACAGTAAAGTTTCTAACTTTAATCTTTCGCTTGGTGTAGGCCCTGTTCTGAATTTATCTACTATGAGGATAAGAAGGGAGCTCCTTTGATTTGTGTAACAAGAAACAGTCTACTTCCAGTTTAGTAGAATTGATCATATAGTTAAATTCAGACCTCACACAATGGACTAATATCTTGTTTAGATCTCCTTTATACTCACAGACTAATATAAAATATGTACACATATTCAAATTTGCTTGTTGGCATAAGTCTCACATGCAATTTGTTCTTTGTGTTGTAAATACTTTCACAGTACAGACGGTCCCTGAGTTACAAACAACATAACTTATAAACATCCCCTGCTTAAGTATTGGCTCCCAAGGATTTTTATATGTGTATTTTTATGTTCTGTTTGAATTGGAAAAAAGAGCCCAACAGTTTCTGTAACTTATTATTACACTACAGGGCTATTGTTATTATTCTTATGATAACACTGTAATATTATTACCACATATGAGCTATTGTAGTAGTAGTAGTAGTAGTAGTATTCATCAGGGATCCAATTTACATACAAATTCGACTTAAAGGGCCATTTACCTCACTATAAGTTCTCTTCATTGTGTGAAAGAGCACAAGATTCTATGTTAAAGTGATCTATTGATTTTAATTTTTTTAAATTACACTAAGAACAGTTAAAAATGTGTAGACTTAGGTTTGTTTACAGACACACTGCAGACTCCCCCATGATTTACAGCGTCTGCCGACAACAGCCATTCCAAGCTCTGTAATGGTTTTAGTCTCTTTCAGGAATGTAATCAGCCACCAGTTAACCCCTAAATAACGTATTTGTGAGTTCTAGCAGTCATTTCCCTGCACAGATTGATTTGGGAAGGGTTAACCCTCTTTGTGCACTGCTCTTGCTGTCAATCTCTCTGGAGGCATACCTAATTCTCATGTAAGCCGAACTTAATTTATGATTTTTTCTGTGAAAAAGGCACCTACTTTCAACATATTTCAAATGTATTTTCAGGAGTACATTACAGTGGTGTGCTCCAAGTTGTGCTGAATTAACGAACGCTTTTAAGAATGTTCTCCGGAACGGATCTCATCCTTAACTGGGGACCACCTGTACCTTCCACGTGTCTATCTATGTTCTCTCCCTGCTTAGTCCATTGGGAGGGGTGACCTCACATGCACAGTTCCTTGGTGTTATTTCAGATGTCTGCTATGAGATAAAAAAAAAAGGGGGGATGTTGGGTAGAGAAGCGGAAAAGCCCTTGATAGTGTAGTATATAAAATAATTAATTAAGATAAAAAACAACAATGTATATTGCACTCACATGTAGTGATGTCAACAAAAGTCATGGATCATGACTTGTCACCATTGAGATACATTTTTATTTATATTTCGTGCACGTTTTCGTGTGTTTACACACCACTTATTTATTGGTGTTCTGCTGTGCCTTTTTCTGTATTGTATTTGGAGTGCACCTGTTTTTTTGAGCCAGAGGTACATATGGGATTCTCCTCCTATTGGCTGATAGTCCTAGTTCACTCTAGAAGTTGAGTTCATACAGTTGGGGCTAGTTAGCACTTTAAGTGTGGACCTACACCTATATAGTGAAGGACTTGGTGTATGAGAGCATCGTACTACCGGTTGTGGCCAGCGGACTGCTTATACGATAGTGAGTTGTGTATGTAGAGGACAACTGTGGAGGAAACGTTTGATAAAGACAGCCAGTCCTGTGGAGAGATGGAGCAATAGAAGAACCTGATCCGCAGGATGGAGCAATAGAAGAACCTGATCCGCCGGATGTACCATGATCCATGACTTTTGTTGACATCACTACATGTGAGTGCAATATATATTGTTGTTGTTGTTGTTTATCTTAATAAATTATTTTATGTACTACACGATCAAGGGCTTTTCCGCTTCTCTACCCAACATCCCCCCTTTTTTGTCTTATATATGGAGTGCTTACGTGAACAGCAATCCTGTTGAACAAGCTGCATTAGCCCTTTCTGAACACTGAGCTCCACAGAAGAACTACATACAACAGTGGACTTGTGATCATATTGATATATCTATTTGTTCCGCTATCACGTATTGTTCTTTCATTCTGTGGGTGTTGTTATGTTATCTGCTTATTTTAGTTGCGTATATTATTGTCCAGTAGATGCTGCTTGCAACACTGTAGATCGGTCCAGTGTTGGTTTTTGTATCACGGAATATCTATTATTTTTGTTTCTTTTTACTTTAGGACAGTGATATTTATTTTGTCCCATTTTTTTACTGCATCCAGTGCTGTGGTTGGTGGTCCTTTCCTTATTGAGGGTTGGGATCACATATATAGTTGTGAGCATGCGGGTTGTGAGCCTGCAACCACTGCAGCCCTCGCTAAGGGTCTCCTAAGAAAGTAAATGTGTTTTGCCTGATCACTCATGTTTTATTTATAAATGGTACCTATATTACCAATTCACCAAGGGTATGCAAACTTTTGTGTATATATATATATATATATATATATATATATATATAATAGTAAATAAAAAGTACATCTGTGTTCACATTTGAATGTCTAAAGCAAGTTAAAAAACCTGCTTCCAGCTCAGAGTTCCAAGAAAAACAGTTATTACACTGCATTCTGGGAAGTTGAGCTGGGACACACAAACATGGCCACAAATGCCTCACTCTTCATTCCTTAGCCATTATCAATCATGGCTTCCTTTAAGCTTATGCATGCTGTATTACACAGCTTTAATGCAAAGCCAAGGTTGGAATAAACACAGGCTGAGTATCCAATCCATGTACAGCTGTTTCAAGCTTAATGGCTATCATCAGCATGGAGCGGGATCTCAGCCTGTGTTGTGGAAATTATGAGTAGGTAGTTCACCACAACAATCATTTATAATATGGTGGGCAAAAGAGTGATAGAAGCCCTCCACCGTACAGTAGTACAGTAAATAAAAAGTACATCTGTGTTCACATTTGAATGTCTAAAGCAAGTTAAAAAACCTGCTTCCGGCTCAGAGTTCCAAGAAAAACAGTTATTACACTGCATTCTGGGAAGTTGAGCTGGGACACACAAACATGGCCACAAATGCCTCACTCTTCATTCCTTAGCCATTATCAATCATGGCTTCCTTTAAGCTTATGCATGCTGTATTACACAGCTTTAATGCAAAGCCAAGGTTGGAATAAACACAGGCTGAGTATCCAATCCATGTACAGCTGTTTCAAGCTTACTGGCTATCATCAGCATGGAGCGGGATCTCAGCCTGTGTTGTGGAAATTATGAGTAGGTAGTTCACCACAACAATCATTTATAATATGGTGGGCAAAAGAGTGATAGAAGCCCTCCACCGTACAGTAGTACAGTAAATAAAAAGTACATCTGTGTTCACATTTGCATGTCCCTGCCTATGTTACCAGAATGCAGTAAAATAACTGTATTTCCGCGGCCCTCGCGTAGTGAGGGCTGCGGGCAAGGGCCTCAGTTGCTGGGATGGACTGAGGCCCTTGCCCGCAGCCCTTGCCCGCAGCCCTCGCGTAGCGAGGGATGCGTGCAAGGGCCTCAGTTGTTGGGATGGAGCAGCCACCTCCTCCCCACAATGCCCCGGTTCGCCGCCACTGCCAGTAGCCGCACCATCCTGGGGCCCGGCAATCCAGTTGTTGGGATGGAGCAGCCACCTCCTCCCCACAATGCCGCCACTGCCACTAGCCGAACCCGCACCATCCCAGGGCCCGGCAATCCAGTTGTTGGGATGCAGCAGCCACCTCCTCCCCACAATGCCGCCACTGCCACTAGCCGAACCCGCCAGACGCCACCACTGCCAGTAGCCGCACCATCCCGGGGCCCGGCAATCCAGTTGTTGGGATGGAGCAGCCACCTCCTCCCCACAATGCCCCGCGCAGGGCCGACGCCGCCACTGCCAGTAGCCGCACCATCCCGGGGCCCGGCAATCCAGTTGTTGGGATGGAGCAGCCACCTCCTCCCCACAATGCCCCGCGCAGGGCCGGCCTGGGGAACAGGAAACACTGTGGATCCGCGGACTGGAGCAGGCCTCAGAGCTGGAGGAGCAGGGCCTGGGTAGCTGACTGTGAGTGACAGGGAGATAATGGGGTCTGAGGAACATGTGCAATCACTGAGACCTGCCATATAAACTAATTATACACTGATCATTAACACCATGTGTATGTATATAATGTGTGTGTGTGTGTGTGTGTATAGATATTGTGTGTGTGTGTATTGTGTGTATATATTGTGTGTGTATGTATAATGTGTGTGTATATATATAATGTGATGTGTGTGTATATTGTGTGTGTGTGTATATTGTGTGTGTGTATTGTTTGTGTGTGTATATTGTGTGTGTATATATAATGTGTGTGTATATTGCGGCCCTCGCGAAGCAACTGCAACCCTCGCAAACTTTACGGCGCAACGCAAACAGCATACGAGACACGTTAACACACATTACGGACTCGCAAAAATCGGCCGCAACCCGCGGACATGAAAAAATCAAAAACACAATAAATACACACAACACATACATAAAAAGCTTACCTACAGCAAGAGGGAGCATCCAGGACTTGAAAAAAATGGCTGCCCCTAAAGGTGTCATTTTTTCAAACTGAAGCCTTTTTTCTAAGTCTTGAGGGCCTTGCGATGATCACCTTTAGCGCTCATTATGGCCTTTGGCGCTCATCGCGGGCTTCGCTGATTGCGAGCCTTTTCCTAAGTCTTGTGTGCCTTGCGATGATCGCTAAAAGCCTATGCGCAAGCCCGTATTTTTTAAAATTGCGTGACGACAACTTGTAAGTAGGACAACTATTATATATATATATATATTTTGTTGTTGTCTGTTTATATATTTCCTTTTTTTGCCTATGGTAACAGATCACTTTGCACTACCATATATCAAAGGGTTACTTCTCCCTATCTGCAGGGCATCTTACTACCATGCCACTTTGTTTCTATTCTGTGGCTTGTGCCAAAACTCACGCGGGGGCTCTTTATGCCGGCAGTCTTTGTATAGTGTACCTAAAAAATTCACTGAAGAGAGAATTGGCATGTAAGAAGATCTTGCTTCTTGTGTGGTCAGGGACTGTACCCAATTACCTATTACTTGGTAATTACATTATCACTAGCATTAATTAATTGTACACAGATGTGCTATCTGAGATCTAATAAGCACCAATAAAATATTGTAGCTACATTTGACACTCGCTGCCAAATTAACTCATTCGAGAGGATATAAAACCTTTATTCTCAGCATCCTAACAGTTCCCACCCCAGTTTTTCTTCTCTTCCCAATTTCTTTAATAATACACAGAACGTCTAGTGATTTGCTGGCAATTCTGAATTGTATATGGCTTGTAAGTCTTATATACATATGTATTCCCATTTATAATCACTTAAAACTCAGAACTGCACCTTGAGTGGGTAATTTCTGTTCATGTTCATCTTGAGCAGATATGAATTGCCTAATATGAAGCTCTATATTGGTGTCAGGTTGATTTACAAATTTTACAAATCTCTGTGACCTCATGGACCGTAACACACCAGGACATCTTTATGTCCATGGTCATGCTTATCAACATGGTATGTGGGTCGCCAGTTCCTTCTCCATCGGGCCACAGCATACAGCTCCTGGTATTTCTAGGTGGTCTTCCATCCCGGCTCAACCCTTCTCAGCTTCAGGGTGATGTGACCTCTTGGTTCCCTGACTGGGGCCCTCATTCAATTGCGATTTGGCCAATTGAATAGTGCTCTAAATAAGCACATAACATATTTTTTTCAAATAAGTTTTTAGTTAGTGTAAACCTTGCTTTTGGATAGATGTTTACTAACTAAAAAATATGTTATGTGCTTATTTAGACCCCTATTCAATTGGGCAAATTGCAATTGAATGAGGGCCTGGGAATCGAAACCCAGGTCGCAGTGGTGAAAGCACAGAATCCTAACCACTATATATTTTGTATTTATTAAAGAACATTTTATGGGAATATTTTTTTTTCCTTTTTGATTATTCAAAATCAGTTTGAGTGCAGATTCCTTGTGGTAGAAATGTTATTCTCTATGACCCCTATTCGGTTGAGCAATTGGTTACTGGAGCCCATAATGTTGCATGTAAACAAATTTGCTATTCAATTGGCTTCTTTGAGCTACCCACAAACGATCTGCGGGCTACAGTCTGAAAATCCCTGCGGTTGTTAAAATCGTAACTCCGACCCAGCTTAGCCTTTGATCTTTCAAGCCCGGAAATTTTACAATCGCAAATCGCTATTCAATTGCTACAATTCCTCAAGCCCGCAAATGTTTTCACACCCGTAAATGGCAAATGTAGAAGAAAATACTATGAGTACCAATTTGGTCTCTCAAGGGGGCCCTATGAGCACCTACTGGCATTTCACTTTTCTCGCCAATCACCAAGCAATAAAGCGAGTATTTGTTTGTGACCTAGCTGTGGGGAGCATAGATATGATTTTCCTTGGTGCTCTCCATAACGTTTCATTCAAGTCTGTCTGAGATTGGTCTTCCTTTGTCTTAGAACCAAGATTAACTGTTTGTTTCTCAACTGCATGATCTTAGATACACTTAGTGAACTTAATTCTATGTGAAGGCCCAAAAAA